>OZ038482.1:19261477-19363977 GCA_964036315.1 Acanthosepion esculentum
ACCCTTTTTTTCCATTTCATAGAATCAATGAAAATCTCAGTTTGAAATTTTTTAAATATCAATTATCATTTTTTAAAAACTTATTTTAAGAAAATCAGAAATTATAATGTTTATTTAAAATATTTTGAACCAAGTTTAACTTAGCTTTTGTGCCGAAAAGATGTAATTTGAAAATAAATCAAAGCAGGTCATAAACTTTCGCCTCATTTGACAATTGTTGAATGACCTATTGATGGATTACGTGAGGATAATTTGTTCTACGGAAGGAGAAAAGTGAAATATTTTACATTTAAGTGATCAAATTATTTACCTCGTTAGTTTTAAGGAAAACTTTCAGCGCTCTAATTTTATTTTTTTTTGTACTTACCTTTACGTTTATGATTCTTTATGGAAAATATATTATAAAGAAATTAAAAAAGACTGTTATGAATGAGATTAAATTTCATAAGAAAAGTATCTAATTAATTTATAGTTACATTTCTCGTGAAATTTTATCAGAAGTGTACATAAAATTCTATAATTTTATGTACATTTACTACATTTTACTGTTATCTGTATTTCCATTCATTTTATTTTGAGATTTCATTTATGGAAAAAATGCCATAACTGAGATTAATATAAAAATAAGATCATATAAATTTCATAAGATGATGCTGATACTTTTAGGTACCCTTCTCAGTTGAAATTGAAAAATCAAATAAACTTCTCCACACGTGTTTCGCAAAATTAAAGGCCTTAACAGCGGAGAACAATGTTTAACTTAAATAACGCAACTTAATTGTATTCTGGTTGGTCTTCCGTACTTTATAATTAGAGCCCGATTATAAACACAAAATTACATTTCTTAATTAGTTCCTGTCTTCTGATTACACAAAACGATACAATTTACAAAGCGCTAAAAAAAAGATCTATCTCATAAGGGCACTTAGGAAACCCGATGTGGCTTTTAAGTAATTTTACAATATTTTAACAAATTAATGTAAAAATCTATTATAATTAAATAAATAACAAATAACTGTATTAAAAATTCATTTTTCATCGAAAATTTTTTTTCCTTTCAGAAAATATTGTCCATATTCATAAAAACAACTAAAAGCAAATAAAAGCATTTGAAATTAAATAATATATTTGTTTTATTGAGTTTTGTATGTTACAATTCAGAGCTGATTTTCAGGTACAATGGGTCCAATTAAAAAAAAACAAAAAAAACATGATTTGCATTCTTCAAAGCCTTGTGCTTTTAACTATTGTAATCACTAAACCCGACGCGAGCGAATTTCTAGAGTTTTCATAAAATTACTTAGGGGGGGTAATAAATATAATAAAAAAAATATTTCTGCCATGACTATAATAAAAAAAAACATATTTATAATAATTTCCATCATCTGTGAATACTTTCTGAAAGTTTTATTAACATCCGACAATTATTTTTATTTTTGCAAGATTTCCAAAAATAATGGGTGCCATACAAAAAAAACGTGCTAAAAATTGTATGTTATTTTACTAGTGACGGTGATACAAAGATAAACAATGTTTTTTGAATCAAAATTTAGAATGTTCTAAAAAGAAGGAAAAATTTTTAAAATAATGAAAAAAAACTTTGGTCTTTCCTCTTCATGATAACATAAGCATTTAGAAGATAAAATTTTGTTTTAGTCAAGTTTGGCGTCATTTTCATCATGCTATGCCATATTTTTAGCGATTTCGTGGAGGTACCTAAAATGTTTTATTGAATTTTAGATACTTTCTGGCTTTAAATCTACTATAGTTATTGCTCTTATTTTCTGATAATTTTGTGTATGGACGATTGTATCTACATAAATTAGCATGTTTATACACATTTCAAAATTCTTTTAAAAATATTGGTGTTTGATAATTTGTACTAAGCTTTTCCATTTATGATTATTAAATTCATTATTCATTGAAAAAAAAATTTTTCGTAAAGACAATAGTGTTCCTGATATATCTTATTTATAAAACAAAAGCTTTTCTAATTAAATAATGTCAGTTTTATTGCATATTTTATTTTACGATTCAGAGCAGATTTTCAGTAAATGGTGTTTCTGTTTGGCAAAAACAAATTGATAATTTACATTAAAGTCCTGCTTTTAACTAATATGAAGAGACTGAATTTTAATTTCTTGAAATTTCATAAAACTAAGTAAGTAGGAGTAACAGATATAAAAAAAAATAATTTAATTCATTTTGTGAATAAATCCTGAAAATGTCCATTAAAATCTGACAATTATTTGACTTTTGCAAGAATTTCTAAAACAATGTGTTTTTTATAGCAAAAAAGACTAAATTTCCTATAATCTTTGGCCCTTGATAACACAAGAAAAACAAGATTTTTTAACCAAAATTTCAAAGATGCTATAAAAGATTAAAAAAAATTGAATAAAATAATCCCAAAATACTTTGGTTTTTCTTTTTCTGTTTTCATCATGGTATGCTCATTTTCTTTCTTTCTTTTTAGTGCATTAATGGAAGTACCTAGATAAATATTTACTATCCCCCAATATTTGTGTCTGTGCTTCAGAACCATGGTTGAATGCTTTTTGATTGTTAAAGCAATATGAAATCAAAATAAGGAAATTTCCGGAATTATTTGAGCTATCTTCCTATATTCCAAAATATCATTGTTCATGGATAGCACTTTAATCAATTCATCTATGGAAACTAATTGTTAAACAGTACAAAAATCTACTGTTATATTTCCATCTTAATATTATATTGATGAATGAAAAACTGTGATATGTAAGTCGGGTCTTATTTGAATCTACTTCTGACTTTATACTGATAGACAGAAGGTATTTCAGCCTAGAAAATTATGATTAAAAACATGAAGGACATTAACTTAAATAGTGATAATCCATTAATTTGGAAATAATTTTAGCAAGCATTTCAAATAAGCCTGTTGTGAAATGCTTTATATATATATAAAATCTCAACTGATTTTCTCATATTTCTGCTTTTCTGATAACTTTCTTTGGTATTTTTCATATGCTCTACTAAAAGTACCTCAAGATGCCCTTTGTATGAGTTTTATCTTTGGCAGCCTGAGAAAATCTAGCAGATATAAGTTTTCTAGCAGCAGCAGGAGAATAATATCTTTACAAGCAAGTTATGAAATACCTCAACAAATAGGATATAAGTTACTTTTAATTTTTATTCTTGGTTTGAGTGCAATTTACTAAATTCATCCACAACGGCTATTATATACTAGAATTGACTATAGGGTTGTTGATGTTTCTACTGAATAATTTATGGGATGAGACCTGTGCGGATACATTTTCGGTCGGTAATTTGATCAGGTCCGCAGTTGAGCCGGGGTCCATCGCCCGAGACGCAGAGATGAAAAAATAGTTAAATATTCTTCTCTTGCTGATAGATTTTATTTTACTCCTGTAGCAGTGGAGATTTCAGAGGTTATTGGCCCTCGTTCGATGGCGTTCCTTCGGAGGATTGGCACGATTGCGTCTCGACTAAGGAACGAGTCTTGCGAAACGGAGTGGCTATTACAGCGTGTCTCACTGATGATGGTTCGAGGTAATGCTTTCTCCATCATTGCGGCTGGCAGAGGATAGAAAAAATTGTTTATAGTTACTTTGTTCTGGAATTGTCATCAATGGTCGACTGAACTTGCTTTGTTTCAATGACTTTTGTTTTGTTATTATTAGTTACTTTGTTCATTTATGGGCCTGCTTTGAACAAGATTGTAAATAACCAATGGACAACAGAATATTTGTATCCACTTTTTTGTATTGCTTACTGGATTTTTAATTGTTTGTCTCTTAGAAAACAATGTTTTGGTATTTTGTTATCCATAGTCCAATGTTATTATGATTCTCACTTTCAAAACAACATAGATTTAATTATGTAGTAGATATCATCATTTAGGAGTGGTTTAGGGTGAACTTTAACCTAAACATAATGAATATAAGGGGCTTACATATAATGAAAAAGTCCTGGTATATTTTTTATTGAATACAAAGGAAATTGTTTTTTTCCTTCTCTTCATTCTTTTTTGCCCCTGCCTCCTATCTTCATATTTTTCTTACACTTTACTATTAACACTTTCAAAATAGGAATTCTTTCTCATATATGTTTTTCTTTGCTTTTTATTCCATCTCCTTTTTACCCCCAAGGATTGAGAAACTTAGTGCAGTTCTCTTGTCAATATTGACCTCTTTAATTTTTGTGTGTGTTTGTTTGTTTTTTTATTTAATTTCAGCTTCATAGACTTCACCTGCCCCTTTGCATATCAACTTGGTTGCTTCAGTGCCTCTTTGCAGAATGGAATACTCCTATCTTAAAAAAGGCAGAAAATAGATTTGATATTCTAAAATTACATAGATCACTGGGAGCAGTTTTCTAACTGCCAACACCCACTCTCTCAATTGCTCACTATTCTCCCCAATTTTTTTTTTTTTTTAATAAACAAATGTTAAGATTTTGGGACACTAAATTTTTTTTAACTAAAGTTAACAGGCAAATTTTGTAAATTTTACATACACCAGTTTTATAGTATTGATGATGGAAATGAATCCAACATATATAATTATATCATTTTTTTTCTCATTGTCAAATATGCAAATCCTATTCAAAATGCAGCCTTGGTTTTGGATACAAAATATATATTTTATTAATGTATGTTTTCTTTATCTCCTGGTATATATAATGCAGATTAAAAAAAGTATTTTATTAAACAATTGTAAAAAATTTAACTTATTGTCCAAATCTGTGTTATTAAGAGGGAAGATGAAAGGATTTTTTAATGCAAAATTTTTTTTTGTTTTTAATCCTTTTCAGAACCTTGCCAATTTTGGTTTAAAATCTTGCTTTCCATGTTGAATAGGACCAGAAATTTGTACAAGAAATTTGAGCATCTCTTTTTGTAGTGAAAAAAACATTGATTTGGATATTCTTGCAAAAATCAGATAATTGTTGAATTTTAATGAAACTTTCAAGAATTACACAAAAATGAACAATATTATTTTTTAAACTTTTTTTTTTTTACTTTTACATCTGTTACCTACAACTCATTTAATTTAATGAACTTTTGATAAATTCTTTTTTGTAACACTTAATGTTTATATTTGTTATAAAGACAAGTCTTTGGAGAATTTAAATCACCAAATCTTTTTGACTCCCATAAAATCTGCTCTGAATTATAAAATAAAAAATGCAATAAAATTAAGACATTTTTTAATTAGAAAAGCTTTTAATTACCTTATATTATGGGCACTATTGTCTTAAAATAAAATTTTCAATAAATAATGAATATGTTCAAGAATTGCTTTTTTAAAAAAATTTTAATTAGAATAATTGTATTAATTTATAGTAGCCAAGTGATATTAGTTTAAAACTATTTACTAATCATAACTACAATTTAGTGCCCCCCCTCAGTATTTTAAAAAGAATTTTCACTTTTTTTTTGTGTGTTTATAAGTGTCAAATACGTATGTCCGTACATAACAACAGAAAATAAGTGAGGTACCTATCGTAAACTTCAAATTTATTGGTAATTTTCTAACATTTCCTCAAGTGTCTTCATAAAGTACCTAAAATTCAATAAAATATTGCTGAAAATATTTTATCTTAAGATTACAGAATAGTTAAAAAAAGAAAAAAAAGTATTTAAATTGTATTAGTCATGTAATTTTATTTAAATTATGTGCTCCTTATTTAAATTCACACACAAGGCTGTCATCATGTGACTTCAAAAAACACTCCTCCATCTTGGAAAAATGCTCTTCTGCAATATTTTAAAATAAAAGTAATATTTGTTTCAATTCAAATTAATTAATTTAAAACAGCTAATTTTTCTTGAATAATATTTTAGAAAAATATATTTTATTTTTGAAATATTTTTTTAATAAAGAGAATTATGTTGTATTGACAAATCTGTCAGCATGGATGAATTTATAAATTTTACTGATAAGTAGAAAGAAAGATTCCAGTCGATTTGGTTTGGAATCCAGCAAAATATTTTGCTTATTGAGAATATTAAATTTTGATCTATTAGCTTGGAATTAAAGCTAAGATCAAAGCTTCAAGAAAGATTTTTTTCATTTTTTTTTAATGCAGTTTACTATTTTCAGTTACTGTGATGCCACCTAATACCATTTCTGTTTAGCTGAGAATTAGGATTATAAATATTTGTCAAATTATCAGCCACATACATTTACTGGGAAACAAGTGGTTTCTTGTCCTGGAGTGAGAACAGTTCATTACAATCTTCTCAAAATATAACAACTAGCAACGTTAAGAACTAAAAGGTATATGTATAATGAAAAAAATTCAAAAAATTGAAAAGAAGTTCTTTTGTAGTTATTTATTTCAACAATAAACAGAAAAATACCCTTTGATACTACCAGTATGTTTTTATATATAAGGGAGGAGGCATTTACTTTTGTGTTAGTGGTTCAAGAATTATTTTTACTTGTGTAAATGGGTATATGTTTTAAATCATTTGATAAAGTCTGACAGTTATTTGCAATAATAGGAATAGCATAATTTTCTTTTAATATATACTCATTTACTGAAGATGATTATTGTTAGTTACTTTTTGGTTGGTTTTATTTCAAATTATCATCAGTCATCTTATACAAGAGTGGATTAATTAATCCAAAGCCAGACAATAGATTTTGATTTGAAACATTCATTGTATAATGTTTGATCTAAGCAATTAATCGAGTGCATTAAAAAGAAAGATTTTTGTAAAAGAAATTCTTCCCATTATTATGCTATGAACTTATTCATGTAATAGTACAAGCCTTCATTAATGTAATTATTACCAACATGTCACATGTCCTAAATCTTATCAATCTATTGGATAATATTCTTTAGTTGATTTTCCTATAAAAAGAAGATGTAGAAACCAGTAAATAAAGCCTATTTTTCTCCCTGCTCATTCACTAGAGAATTTTTTTTGTTAATATATTATTCATAAGGAAATTGAGTAGCAATAATTGAAATGAACTTGATCTAAATATATCGGTATAAATGAATTTCACTAATAGGTTGAGGTTTGGACTGCGTAACCTCATTTTGGTTTAATTTTTGTGAAATTCTTTATATCTCACAGTTCATTTAACAAATTTCTTCAAGATAAAAATTGCCAAAAATTATTTTACACATACAATTCAATGATTAATCAGTACCTATTTTGATACACAAGGTGGTGCAGAAAATGTCTCTGTGCAACCAAGGATCACTTCCATAAAAATAAATCTGATTCTTGATCATATTTTGGGAAGTGGGTTGGCCTAAGGACTTTCAGCAACACCACATAGATAAAATCATCATAAAAACTGTTATAATCTTGTCTATTAGGGTTGAATTATTTAATGATGATAATTTAATTGCTTGTAATAAAAATTGGCAAAAAAGAAATTAATGAAAAACTATCAGAATATTATTTAAATTCATTTTGTGTCCAAGATAACTGATGATTTTTAAGTGAGGGTTGAAATTTTTGTGATGAAATAAACAAGGATAACTGAATATAAAAGCCAATTAGGGCAGCTTCACTCTACAATGTGGGGAAATGTCCAGTCAAAGTTTCTGGACAAGTGTATGCATATCAACTGGTGAGAAAAAAAACACCTACATATTTTCATCTTGCATGCAGAACTGTTGTAGCCTTACAAAACTTTTTATCTGCTCTTGACTATAATTTATGCATATGTCAAAGGATAAGAAATGTCACCTGACAGTTTGGTCAGAAGCATAAAATGTAAATTGCCTTGCTAGTTGGTGCTAATTCATTAGAATGACTGAATGTTTTTCCTCAACCTCAATTTATTTCGGGAGGCTTATGGATGCATCACTTTGAAACACTGGTTCCTTGTACTATAACTGAAGTTAAGCAACATTGAGGTTGCTCAGTACCTAGATGGGATGTCTGCTTGAGAATACCAGGTGTTGAAAGCTTGGAGGTGCAGGTGGTGTAATAATGGCTTGGAATTGTTAATCAGTCAAATTTTAATTCCAGTTAGGTTTGTTGTATTCACTTATGTGCAAATACCCTTGAGAAAGGTATGATTCCACCTTTTCTCTCTTCTCCAGATATGGGTTAATTAGTAAGATTTGCATTACTAAACCATTATCTCTAAAAAATAAAATTGGGTTCGAAAGATTTTGATTTCAGCATTAAATAACCCATAGATATATTTTCATATACCCAAACTACTTACTAAATCCAAGCATGGCTTCTTGGGCACTTATAAGCCTGTTTGGTTGCCATGGCATTGAAATTTAAGCATCCATCAATTAAAAAAAACAAATTGTTGATTTTGAATTGTCTGACATGTTACCAATGCATAGAAGCTGTCATGTTGTTCAAGTTGATTCAATACCATATGCTTCTTTTACAACCAGTTGGTATTATTAGATTTGGTTGTGGACAAATACACATGCTTGGCTTTTTTTTCTTTTTTCTTTTCTTTCTTTTTTTTTGAGAAAGAGTTAACTTGTTATGAAACATTTTGTTCATTATGCATAAACAACCTTGATTCAAGTGATTTCCATTGATAGATTTCAGGAATAAAATTCTCATAGTGTAATAACTTAAAGAGGAATTCCTATCACATATAATGGTCAACATTATAGGTATATCTTGAAACTGTTTTAGAGTTTCATGACACTACTCTCCTCTAGAAAATAAATGATTTATTTTTTAAGAGTTATTTTTGTGGATTATTCAGGGGAATTCAGATTTCATATAGGAGATGATCATAAAAAAACTTAGTGAATTTTATAAAGCTGAATATCACTAACATTTTATTAAAAAGGAAAAAAATATATGTAAATATTTTCTTAGAAAGCAAGTCCATTAAACTGAAAATTGGTATAATACACTTTTTACCCTTACTACCTATTTAACCTTGTCCTTTTGCTCCATGCATTCTTCTTAAAAAGAAAAGCCTTTGTACTAAAATGAAGAATTGATAGAACCAATTCATTTTTCTACTTCTGATAATTCCATGGTGATACTAATATTGGTTTCCATAGCAACAGTTTTGATATTTGTCTGATCAGTCTCTACTGACTTTAGATAATTGCAAATTTTGTCCACATCTTGGAACTGTTGCTTCCTCATTGCGTTTCATGTAATATTTAAAATGGGCATCTGACTGGATGGGTTGTAAAATCAATACATTTTTATTTTTTTGCTGTTGTATTTATTTGTATTAATATTGGATGATTCTGCTGATCTTGCTTGTTGGTTGATGTTCAAATGCAGCCTGGATAATCTTGTAGCCATTTATATAAACATGTTTGTGAACAATTTTTTATTTTACCCTAGACTGTAGATTGCATTAGAATGACTTTAATTCCTGAAATGATAATGGCTCATTTCAATATTGCAGGAAGCCATAGAAGAGATCAACTAAGGCATTATGATAATGGCCATAGCAATGAAAACCAGATCACTAGTCTAAGCAATTTTGGAAAGATGATTCAGCTCAAACTTAAAGATTATGATTTGTGATGGTTTATTATTTATTGGTTATCTATACTATAATTTTATTTTACTTGATTGTATCTAGAAACATTAAGGTTTCCTACTTTGGATCAGTGTGTAAAACTGCTTGATCTCTAACTCTGAGTTGGAATCATTTATACTTTCTGACTTAGAAACCTTCATAAAAATGTGGTATGGATTTTGGGTAGGGAAAGTGAGGGATGGTTGGGTGAAAGAGGAAAAAAAAGTAAGAGAATGAATGGAAAACCAGGAAAAAGGGATTATATAAATGAGGAATTGAAATAAAGCAAATGATAAATTGTAGTGTGTGTGTGATATATATATATATATATAAAATAATGTGTGTGTGTGTGGGATTTTGCTGCATTGTCACTGGCTTCAGTCCCTCAGATCCCAATGCCACTTCATAAATTGTATCATTAATTGTTTTATTATAGGATAGGAACTGACTTAGTAACATTGAATCTAGGAGGCAGCAGGAGGAAGAACTTCAAGGGAACACATGTCTGCTTGTTGGCTTAGCAAGCCTCCACATGGGGCTTTAGCCTGTCTATAGGACCTGGGTGTGGAAAGTGTATCTTTTGCACTGTTTTGGTCTTCGTATCCAAAACGGAGAAAGGCAATCCATTACTATCAGAATACCACACCCAAAAGGTATCCTGGCCAGCCTCTGTATTCTGTAACAATTCCTTATTCCTTTTATATATATATATATATATATATATATATATATATATGAAACAAATCAATTTTTAGATGACATTTAAAAAATACTGATGGGAAATGAATGAAAGTATAAGGGAAGGAATGAGAAGATATAGGTATAATGAGATACTCTGTCTCCCCACCTCTCTCTGTCTTCCAACATCTCTCTTTCTCAAAAATTAAGAAATGAATATAATAAAAAAAAAATAACTATCTATTGACTACTCAAACTAATGAGGTTTTTTTATTGACATGCATTAAAATAAACCTTATAGGGTTGAATTCCCTTTCAGCTAATTTATTTGATATTTAGCTGTTGTCCTTAATTGCAGGCACCATATGCATATTTCATGGTCATCGGTGAGATGTGCATCTTGGGAATGAGATCACTAACAGCTCATCTTTTTCAGGTTTTGGGGATAATTTATTCTAAAAATTCTGATAACAAAATATTATGATTGTTAATTGTATTTTTACATACACCACAAAAATGGGAATTACTTGCATGCTAGGGGTCTATGAGATGTAAATTTAGTCTTAAAGTATTTTGTCAAAATTTATGATCAATAAAATTAAATATTTTTTTTCTTTCTCATCTGTGGTTTGCCAAATCATAATTGTTGTTTTACAGCCTGTCTTTTAGCAGTGTATTTAAACAATTTTTTTTGTTTGTTGTTTTTCAGATAAGCTCAATGATTATGAAGAGCTACAAAGAGCTGCCAAGGAAAGAGAAGAAATCTGCAGCAAATATGATAGGGTGAGCATTATTCTCATATTTACTAATTACACCATTACAATAATCTTTTAAATGAGGATGGCCTGTTTGTTTTGAAAATCAGCATTCATATTTGGTGGTGGGGAGGCATTTTTTTATATATTTTTTTATTGCATGAACCACTGACATTGCTGTAATTTTTTTTCTGCTTTATAGCTTAGTTCATAAATAGAAATCATGATTTCTTTTCTATTTCCTGACCACTTATTTGTATTTTATTTAAATCTTTACTGGATTAGGTACATTTTAAGATGCTGCATATGACAGAAATATTGACGACATGTAACCAAATGTGTGTAAAAGATGTGCAGAAAGATCCTTGACCACTCTGATGGGGGAATGTTGTGGAGTAATTGAATGCACTGTCATGGTATATATGTCACTTGACATATACCAAAGTGCAAAATCTAAAGGAAAGAAAAGGAAATCATGGATGTGAAATACAGAGCAAAACATTTTTAGAGGCACAAAAAATAGAAATTTAAACCAAATATATTATACTCAAACATTGTGCAACTACAATCACTTCCAGTCAGCTGGATAGATGGGAAATCCTAATATGACTCAAAAAGTGAATATAGCATCTTTTAAAAAAAAATTCTTTCTAACAAGGAAAAAAATCTTACTGTAATAATGTCATAGTAAATCTTCCTTTATTCTTATCAGCTTTCAAGGCACAAACTCTAAAATTGTAGCTTGTAGAAAAACCAATATTCAAACAGTTTGAATCTACCAATTTCTGGTCTTCATTCTGCATTCTCTGAAACTTGAATCTCTCTAGAATTCCTTCAAAGGCAAGAAAATCTGAGCTAATGCCAATGAACAGCTTCATAAATATTGGATTTCAAAGAGAAAAACCTTTATACTTTCTTGATTTCAAGAGATTTCTGAATAACTATTTCTCCTCCCACATGTCTAGAATTTAATATGTACAAGGTTTGTCTGGAAATAATCCAACTATTTAATATTAGCCAAAAAAGTATTCTATCTCTAGGGCAATTACATCACCTTAGACCCCATTCAAAATATTCTCCTTCAGGCTTCACATAATTATTCCAGTTTCCGTTCTACTTTTCAAAGTAGTCTAAGTAATCTTTAGGGATCACCATCAGTTGCCTTATGTTTTTTAATTTAATATTTCAAATAGTAGTTTTTTTGTTTTTTTTTATGCATATTTCACCATATTTCAGAACATCATTCCTTATCTGATTTTTTTTTTTTTTTTTTTTTTTTTTTTTTTTTAATAAAGATTGCTTTTTATTTAAGATGGTTTTACTTTTTTAAAAATTCAATTTTCTTTTTTTTTCAAGATTACTTTTCTTTACTATCTGTAAATTGACATGACTTCTTTGGAAAGCTAGTGAACTGACTTCCTATTATATTTACTATTATTTTGAGTTCAGTGTTGTCCTTCCCTTAGACTGGTTACCATCCAAAGTTGGGGAGAAGTCGATTCATGCCTTTTGCAAGGCATTAATGTGAAAGATGAACATAATAGATCAAACTGAAATTTGAACTCTTTTCACCAATTCCACTTTCTCTGCTGATAGCCAGTTGGTTATAAGCATTGTTACTTGCACATCTGCACCCACTTGAATTTTAGTTTGTAAATTATCTCTATAGTTGTAGTAAGGGACTCTGTTGTATTGTATCCCTGAGGAAGGTGTTGTGGGTGCGAAAGGAGAGGTGGAAAAATATGGCATTGCATACTATATCAGCAGAGTACCCTCTTTTGAAACAGGCCCAAATAGATGACAGGTAGGGCTGTTGGAGAGTGAAGAATTTGAAGCATCTGGATAAGTGAACTTTTGGTAAACAGTTCCAGATTGTCTACTGGAAATCCAGTAACAAAAAGGATTTTATAAATTTCTCCTTGTACCAACTACCACAACAAAAAATCCATATTAATTATAAATTTCTACTTAAGAGCACTTAGAATTTGTTATTTATGTGAAGAAAAATACATTAAAAATAATTTTTAATGCCTCCAATATCCTAATTGTTCTGTATATTATGCTTGTTGTAAAGCTTACTGAATTCACAAATAGAAAAGAGAATGATATAAATAATCTTGATAAAACTAGGCACATAATACTACCTACAAACTCTTCAAATATACTAAATATTTCATATACAATGCAAAGAAGAAAGCTTAAATCTATAGAAAAGAAAATATAATCTTGAGAAAATTAAGCACATAATACTACCTACAATTAGAAATGATTTATATAAACTTAATATAAAATTTGTCACTATTTCAAAACAATGATATTTAATCAATGCAAAACAAAATAACATTAAATCCAAAACCAGGAGGGGATGCCAAAAAATGTCCCAAGAAATACTTGAGTGAGATATTTAGAAATTAAATAAAAAATTATATGAACATGATCTTTTTCCAAACAATACACTCAATGCATTAGTCGTTCGCTGTATTAGATCTGGCTATAATTTTGATTTAAAGAAGAAAATAGTTTAAAATATAAATGTATTAAAAGCACATTAATTTTGGAATCCTTTATTGTAACTTTACCTCCAGGATCTTACAACATATTTCCTTTCTTCACAAAACTACTGCTGATATGTGTGTTAATTAAAAACAATTCTTCATTTGGTATTTCATTCATTTAATAGGATTTCTTATGACTATAAACATATGTGGACAGCTATCAAGACAGCATGACTTAACATCTCTCCAGAGGTCTTTCAAGCATTTATGGAATTAATGCCATTTTGAGTTGTTGCACTCCACTGGCTTTGAGGGAGTCCTACGCACTTATCCCCTGACTGACATATCTATACATCTGCCCATGAAACTGACTATTTTGTATTTGGGTTGAATTAAGAAAGAATAGAATTTACACTAATTTGTGCTATATGAATATTGATGTATTTTACAAGAGCAGTAATGATTATTTTTGTACTAGCAGATGTTTTCCTCTAGAAGGGATAATGAGTTTTACTAATTGTACTTTATTACTAAGCTATTCTGAGTGAATGTTTGTGTAAAAATATTAATAATTAAATATTCTACTATTTTGTCTAGGTTGCTAAACAATTTGAATAGTTTAAGTGACTTTAGTTATTGTTGCATCATGTTGTACAGAAGGAACTTTTAGATATGGTTTCCCTTGAGAGAAAACACTGATTGGTAGTTATTTATGAGATTAGTTGATAGTAATAGTAAATTAATTTCATTAGTGAATGTCAGTGGATTCTAATGAACAGCCCCACTCTTGATTTGTGTCTGGCTAAACTATGTGTGCCATCTCCTTTCAGAACATGATCTATCATTGCTCTCCACAGCTTCTTGTATTTTGTTGTTTTTCTAAGTAATACTTGCTTTTTATGACTTTGTGGAACTTTTCCTTCCATCCATTTGTTCAACATTGTCAAGTAGGTTATTCATTGCTTTCCTCTACTTCTCTTGCTTTGGATCTGTCCTGTTAGTTTTAAATTCGCTAAGCCTTCTTTCCTAATTATATTTCACCAGTTTTAGCAGTTTCTTTCTGATTGTTAGCAACAGATTTTTTGTTTCTGTTCTCCTTAAAACTTCCTCATTTGTTACATGCTCTCTCCATGGCATTCTCAATATTTGTCAGTATAACTATATCACTTTTCTTCATTTGTAACAAAATTCTCCAGCTTTCACGATTTGCTAAGCTAAGCTTAGCAAATAATACTGGCTTTGAAAATTTGCATTTGAAATACCAGCTTTTACCTGAGCTTAAGCACTGACACCTGGCACCAATGGGGAACTACAGGCCTAATAAGATTTCAAAAGTTCAGGTTTTGTTTTCACGCACACATGCGCGTGTGTATATAGTAATCCGTTTCACATTCCTCACTGCCATGTCTTTGTCCTTGAACCCTACAGCTGGCTTGTTCAAATATACTCCTCATGTCCATAATCCTCCTCACCCAAAGACAAAATCTGCCAGTTTTTATGTATGCCTCGGTCAGTTATGCAGATTTTTTCATGCTCACCTACAGGCATTTTATTAGTCTTAAGGCAATAGGTAATTTACATGACTGTGTATGACACAGGCAATTTTGTATCTCTTTCAGTGGGGAGATAGGCCATATGCATTACTATCTCTCTCATATATATATATATATATATATATATATATATATATACACACACACAGGGTGTATCAAAAAATACTTTTACAAACTTTGGGGGAAGGTTCCTGACACCAAAACAAAGTAAAATGTCCATATAAACTTATGTCCAGAAGACAATCGTTGTACTTCAACACACCGACTGAAATGTTCGAGATGTCCTCCACTTGCTTCTACACATGCATGCACCCATCAGTTCATTGACTAGCGGGCCCTTTTAAATACTCCTACACAATGTTGAATGGTTTTGCAGACCCTCATAAGTTGATGAAGCGTCTCTGCATTATTAATGTCTGCTGCATAAACTAATTGTTTTAGGTGGGCCCCAAAGATAAAAATGCAAAGGATGGGGGAACATACAGGTCCTGGAACCAGTCCTCCCCTATCTATCCCTCTTTCATGGTAGATGTCAGCCAGTGCATTGTGACTAAAATGTGCTGGAGCCCCATCATGCATGAATCACATGCATCTTAATATTAGCAGAGGTACATCCTCTAGCAGGTCTGGAAGTATGTTCAAAATAAAGTCCATGTAATCAACTCCTGTAAGACGTGCTGGGAGAACATATGGACCTACCAGACAGTCACCTACAATTCCAGCCCACACATTAATTGTAAACTGATGCTGGTGTCTAGACTGTATTGTACCATGGAGATTCTGATTGACCCACAAATGTTGGTTGTGTAAATTTGTTATTCCATCTCTTCTTAATGTTGCCTCGTCCATAAACAAGACTGAAGAGATGAGCAATGGATCGGCAGTTTGTGCAATAAATCATTGGCAAAAGTTCTACCGTGGAGAGTGATCAGAGGGCAAAAGACCCTGCACACACTGCAAATGATACGGATACAGGAGCTGCTCTTGAAGTACCCTCCATGCAGTATTATGAGGTGTACAATATGCTAGAGTCACTTGGCGTGTGCTGATACATGGATCATCTCTGACAGCTTGTAGAATGTGTTCTTCATGGTTAGGCATATGAATGGCTCTCTGTCTTCCTTAATCCATAATTTATGGTGCCATGGATCCTGTCTCGTCAGAAAAGGTTGGATGACTTGGCTGCCTTCAGTCTGGCAATGCAATCGGATACAGCTATGCAGCCTTGCGTCCATTACTGTTCACAAAGCTATATGTAAAAATCACATCTGTCTGCCATTGTTAAACAGACCACTTCTCAGTTAACTACTACACACATTCGACATTGAAGACAGACTAGCCACAAATGTACATGAATGACAAATGTAACCTAGTCTACATGGCAACACAGCACCATATATTTAATATCTCAAAAAGGAAGTATTTATGGACATATGGACTTTTGTCCTTGTTTTGGTTTGAGGAACCCACTTCCAAAGTTTGTAAAAGTATTTTTGATACACCCTGTATATATCAGGATTTTATTTTGCATTCTCAATAAAATCCTTGATAAAGTCCATTAGGCGACAAAATGTCGGCTATAAGTTTTCCTTTCGTCTTTATTCATATTATCCTTTTACAGATATATTTTTAGTTATATCTGAAATTTTACGTGTATGTATGTATGTATGTATGTGTGTGTGTGTGTGTGTATATATATCTCTCCAACTACTAGGTTTCCATGCACACCTGTCTGCTAGAAGTGGCTAGCCAATCCCTGTTACCGGCATCTTATGTTTAGTGGACCTTAGTCACAGTTTCTGAGAGATAGTACATAATCTGTTATGATCAACAGTTTACCAATATGGTCAAAGCTTTGGTCATGATGACTTGTGACTTCATGCTAGCACTACTAATCAGTTCCATCTACAAAATTTCACTTAAGGCTTGGGTTAACCTGTGGTATGGTTTTCAGACACTTTCCAAAGGTGTTGCACAGTGGGATAACCCAACTGATATCATGAAGCAATCACCTTCCTGACAAATCAACCCAAGAAAAATTTCAACTTGGTGTCTCATGGTCAGAAAGTGAACATTCTAATCACTCAGCCACATGTCCATCATATATAATAATTTTGCATGGATATCTGCTTTTAAAAATAGGCTAAAATATTGGCAATTTCAGTGAACAAACAACTTTTTCAAAGTTTTTATTTTATTTTTTTTTATTTTTTTATTTATTATTATTCATTTATTTATTATGGTGATTATTTGTTTATTATTTAGGTTCATTCATATATTTTGCTTACCTTATGAAAAAGCCTCATTTAAGACTTATTTTATTACAAATATTTATTATATTGTTTGCTGGGTTATATATTTGGTAAAAATTACAAGCCTTTATTTGTTTATTTGGAAAGCCAAATTTGAATTCTAGTTGAGTTCATTACCTTCACTTATGTGCTAATACCCTAGGGAAATGTATGAATCCAACCCCCTCATCCCCACAGTTATGAGTAAATAGGACAGACTGTATTCTATAGCCTTGAGTGGCAACTGGTGTAGGAGAAGGAAAAACTGTATATAGCCTTGGTGAAGCACATACCGTAAAGTTAAAGGAACGGATTGTTTGCATTGACTCTATGATCCTGACTAGGGTTGACTTTTTTTTTCCTTTTTTTTTTTTTTTTTTTGTTTACATTTTTGAAAGAGAAGTGTACATATTTTTTCAAAATTGTAGGAGAGGCATTTCAAATTCTGACATTTATTTATTTTATAATGTTTATTTTTTACTGTTTTAATTATTTTTTATTATCATTTAAACAGTACTTATAGTAATAATGATGATAATAATTAGCTTTGTATTTAATAAGGGTCTGTTTACTTTGTCATCAAGTAACCCTACCCCTCTCTCCAAAGAGTTAATCTCCTGTTAGATCCAACCTAACCAGACAGGTTAATCGGTAAGTACTAGATAAAACTATAATCAATTAGAGGAACAAACCCCAATGAAAAAACTTGTAGTGGGCAGCAGCTCTCTAGTTGCATAGATAGACATTTACATTGTCTTGATATGCAGTGACCGATGACAGATAAGTGACAGTCAACTGCAATGGCGTAGATCAATCAATTCTAGTAAGCTGAATATTACAGATGCTAGCAGGAGTTGCTACCTCTAGTACTGAATCATATAATAGCAATTGAAAAACAGCAAAAAAAATAAATAAAATGATAAAAGCTTTTTTACTGGAAATAATTTACCTACTAAATATGTTGTGTGATCTAGGTAATATTCAGAAAAGTACATCAAAATTTCTTTCACTCTAATGATTACATTGACAAGATGGTATGCACATATTCAGAGAATTTGAACAATGCATGCAAACTTATCACTATCTTTTGTGAGGTTACTCTATACACACCCAAGGGGCACATATGTCCAATCAAATAAATTTGAATGAATACAAAACCTCATTGTAATATTAATATTTAAATGTGAAATTTAATGATTTAACCACTTAATTTTATTGTGTATTAGTAAGTTTTAGCACTTGATTTAGGGTATGCATTAAAAAGCAAGAAGGAATTAACGGTCAGGAATAAATGCGGACATTAATGACAGTAAGAAGAGATAATATGCATGAAAATTCTTCTAAAAAAAAAAATTGAGTAAATTTCTTAAAAGTTGGATTCAGAAAGCCATTCCACTTGCAATTCAATGAAAATGTTCACAGTGGTAAGATTCAGTCAGTTATGTGCCATGCGTGATATACGCTTAGGCAATCTTGTATCTTTCGATACATGACTGAGGAGGCAGATTTTTTCCCGCAGTAGGTTGCCATTTCTTTCTGCGGTAGACCAGTTGCCATCCAAGGCTACAGAACCCCGTCTTCCCTGCTATTTATGCATAGCTGAGGGAAGAAGAGGATTCATACCTTTCCCAAGGGTATTAGCACATAAGTGAATGTAATGGATTCAAGTGGAAATTGAACTCAGTTCTCTGATTCCTCAGTCTGTGCCGCTATCCATTACTCCACCGTGCCTTGTGGTAAGATTATGAAATTAAAAAGGAAAATGTCATAAAGACATTTAGCAGCTGAACATTTTTTATAATTCATCAAATGTTTCTATTTTTATTTTTATTTTTTTAACACTCCAAAATGATTCATCATCCATGAAAAATTTCTCCTGTTGTTCAATATGTATTGTCTATAGGCAAAGCATATCAATTTTGATCTTTGTTTAATCAGTTCCCCTTCAAACTAGATCTTTATTAATAATCCTCAAATCCAATACTCTACCAATGAACTTTGATATCAAAGGAAAGATTTCTCTCTTGTACTTAAAAATACTGACTGAAAAATTAAATTTTTGTTTATTTAGCCTATTATAGTTTACTGACATTACTGTTTTGAAAGAGAACTACCATCTGTTGGCATTATCATAAATATATTGATGGATGCAATTTAAGGTTTATTGACTTACATTTGTAAGTTTTACCAAAATGTATTTTATATTTTAAAACATTCTTGTTCTCTGATTTAGCTCTTTTATTTGAATTCAAAAACCTGGTAGATGTTTGTGATTTGTAACCATCTTAGCTAAAGCTTTTTTTTTTTTTCTTTCATTTTCTAGGGTAGAGAAGAAGGTGCTGAAATTGAACCTTGGGAAGACCCGCAATTTCCCGTGTACCATGTCACAGATCGATATGGTTTTATTCAGTAAGTATCATTACCTGACATGTTCTAAATTGTCTTCCATTCTAAATATTAATTTCTTTAATGGTTGATATATGTAGAAGTTACAAAGCTTGTAGTCTTCAATACATTTTTATTCACTACGACATTTACAATATTTAATAAAAACACTTATATTGCAAAGAGGATAAACCAATGAAAAGGCAATTTAAATCACACTTTGTCAAAATCTGTTTGGGATTTGATTTCTTCTTTTTTTTTATATATAAATAACTTTGTAACCATAAAAAGGAATTTTAAAATTACCCAGAATTAATTTTTAATCAATGAAAATTATCATTAAACCAGAAAAATATTTTGAAGATACCATATGTCTAAAGCAGTGATTCTCAAATTTTGTGTGTGTGAGTGTGCGTGTTAGGGGAAGGGAGTCATGTGGACTAATTTCAAGTATTAAAGTAGTGATTTTAGTCAGAAGAGAAACTGTGGAAGAATTTCAGTTGTATATAAGTAAGTAAAAAAACAAAAAAACAAAAAAAAAAAAACTAAATTACAATTCAAAATGAGTAAGGAATTGAGGAAACCTGGAATTACTGTGAGGAGGGTGACAATATATTTAGAACCATTAGTATAAAGCTAAGTTGAATATATGTATAATATTGTTGTCAACAAAGATTACTTTTCCAAATAAAATATTATAATAGTAATTTTATTGATTTTTTTTTTCTTCTCTCAAACATTATAAAGTTACTTGCTTTCAGTTTTAAAACATATTTTTAAATAACTGTTCACAAAAATTAGCACAGGTATGTGTAAAGATTCCCAGAATTTTTTTCTTTCTAATGATTAGTCTGAATACACAATTGGTATCTTTTTTATTTTTTATTTTTTTTCTTTCTTTCAAAATAAATAAAACTCTAAAAAATATTTGCACACATGTTTCTATTTCTACATGACATTAGCTCGTGTAATTCCAAGGTTTGGTTGATCTTGTTTTTTTATTATGTATATATGCTGCCTTTGTTTTGACTGAAGATGTAAAACTCAAATGAGAAGTGTCCTATTCTGTATTTGTAAACCAAAATATATATATATATATATATATATATATATATATATATATATATATATATATATATAGAATAAGGTGCAAATAATAGGTAAGGAGCTTTGTTTGAAAGCAGCTCTCTGGAAATTTCATATATGTTAGGCCAATATGAATTTTATCTTGCTTAGCAATGAAAGGATTGGTGGGTAATCCAGAGAATAAAATATAGAATTTTCTTTCATATGCATTGCTGTGTGGTTTAGCCCTAAACAATTATTATTCCAATCAGCATTGGTACCACTCAATGTGCAGGTAATGTAACAGTTATCACCGTGGAAAGTGGAATCGGCAAACTGCATTCAAATTCAGGGCTAGTTTTTGCATTTACTTTTGCACAAATACCTTGAATGCCTCTTCTCCCTTCATCTATGGGTTAAATAACAGGTTAGACTTTACTATCTCACCTTGATTGGCAACCAGTCTAAGAATAAAAAATCTCTGAATTCCAAACTGGGAATGGGAAACCACTCTCTTTCCAAAGAATGCAAAGAAATTCACAGATGATAAAGAAAAATCTATGGTGTCCTGATCGCAAACATCTTGAAGGGATATGACATTAAAAAGAAAAAATTGCCAGTATTATTTGGTTTGCCCTATTGAGGAAAACAACTTCCTTTTTCTCTGACATTGGTAATAGAATGGATTGGTCAAAACATGGCTAACAACAAAAGAATGAGATCAGAAGAGAGAAAAATCTAGAATAAACTATTATATAATTTTTATTATTTTTTAGTCTACTTTTCTTTTTTTTTATCTTGAAAATATTCTATCAACTTCCTTGCTGTGTACAACCCCTCTCTCCTGACCAGGTAACTTTCTAATTATTAATTCATGAACTGAAATATTGGATATGAACAATTTTCTTTTCACACTAGAACAAGGCTGCACAAAAGCTGACACATGGGCCACATTGACCCAAGAGACTACCCAGTGTGACCTGCAAGGTGTTTTCAAACTAGTAAATTTGTGTTCATCAAAATAAATTTGATGACTGATTGTGTATGAAAGATTCAGTTTTCAACCAATATTTTACCATTTTTGTCTCTAATTAATCCTTTTGAGTTGACTCACCATTAGAAAAGAGAGGATTTCCCTCTGTCTATATATCTGTTTCCATCGCATTCATACTTAATAATTTACTCTAAAAACTTACTCTTGCAGTCTGCGGCTAATTTTCTATGATCATTGTAGCCCTTCACTTTTTTAAATTGTGCAGGCCTGCTCGAGAGGGTCACTTATAGATAAGCCAGTAAATGAAACAATGCTTTCATTATGCTAGTCATTTTGGTTAAATTAGTAAATTAGATTCAATTTTCTTTAAATAGAATAGTCTTTGCACCAGTACAATGCTGTATTGTTTGGTCTCTTCTGCTTTGTATATGACTCCTGGGCTCACATTATATTTTGAAGATTCCCACAGTTCAGCTAGTAAAGGCTTTATTTGGAACATCTGTGCAGTACTATAGTGCTGTATACAAGCACACAGGAAGGATGGACCTTCCAAATAAGGTGGATTGAGGAAAAATAGATGTTAAACAATAACAAGGCTTATTAATGACAAGGTTTCAGAAACAATTGGACTCTTCTCATTGACTTTAATAAGAACCATAACTATGGCCTTTCAGTCTGCATATCCTCTACAAATGTGTAGTGGCAAGAAAGACAGGGTTCGTTTGACTACTGGCCTGGAATCTCCTCAGTTTAGGGAAAGCAAGAATGCATTCACCTTATTTCCAGTTTATAGGTGGTTGCAAGATACTTCTCTCAACTAACTTCCAGATATTTAACATAAAACCTGTTTTGTGATTTATTTTTATATTTTATGTTGGTGGAGGTGTTGTTTAGTTTAGTAGTTTTAGCTGTTTAGTATTCGATTGAAGCCAAAATGTTGGCCTTTATGTGAAATCAACATCTTTAGAAATATTTATATCAGTAAATGGCAATTTCCTATTTTTCCCAAAATGGGCCAGCACAGCCAGCTAGCAATGTTATAATAATGCAGCAGTGAAAGTCTTAATATGGTTTCGCCTGGGAAAAAATTTTTTATATTCATAAATTATATTTCTTCTCAGTTACAATACTCTTCACTTTAAAATTGCAATCAATCAAATTTTGGATGTGTATTGATTCTAGAATACTTAGTATGACCAATGACTACACTTGTATTGGTGCCCAATGAGGACCAAATTCATTACAATAATTGTAAGACTAGTTTATTAATTATGGCTCTATGGTTTACTTTATTTGTATCCAGTTAAAATATATATGCTTGGTTTAGTCTAGCATATGGCCATAAATGTGGCACACAAGTAAGAATTTAACTCACTACAGGAGTAATGGTTTATAAGACTAACTTGCCAACCTTTACTTTGCAGTAAGACTAAGTACATGTAGGTAAGTATTTACTAGACTTAGCTGAGCCTAGTTTTGTATAAGGTCATAATTATGAAGCACCAGTGAGTATTAAACACATTATCTGTATTTTATGAATCTCTTTTGATAGATTGTTTCCCTTGGGAAAGTTTTTATCTAAAATTTGAAACAGAAAAAAAATTACAGGTTGGCCTACTTTAAAAAGTTGGTATCAGAAAGCTGTTCAGCTACATAATAAATATTGAATTGTCTCCAAAATTTAAGGATGGGAGAAAATAGCAGAAACTTTATCATGAACTTGGTCACTTGACCAAATAATAATAAAACACTCTGCCTTTGATGACAGAAACATTTGAAAACTACTCTCTTTATACTTGTTCTTATATCCTAATGTTTTATTCATAAACATTCATTTAGAATTATTTTTTGGTGTAAAAAAGATTAAATCTAACCTTCACTGATATATTAACACACATTTTCTTTTTGGTACCATTTATAGACATCTGCTAAAAATATATCTGGAATAAAGTAATCATGTCAACCCAGTTATATCATAAATAAATTCAAGTTAAGTGTTCACTGAATTTACTATTAAAAACAGATGTTATGATTCGAGAAAGAATTTACTGTTTTCTTCTTTTTTTTTTTTTTTTTAAGTTCATAACTTCTAAAGGCTAACTTGTGTACACCTTTTTATAAAATTTGGACCAGTTTTGTTTTTGTTTTACAATTAATGAATACAATATAGTAACTAGCACAAATAATTTTTAAGGTCCAAATTTGAATTTAACTTTTCCATTATCTTGAATCATTTTGTGAAAAGCTTAAAGGTTCCACCTCTGTCTAATTAGATATTAATTCTAGAGTTGAAGCATCTATAGTGTTAATATAACTAGAAAAAAATTGAGAAACAACTTCTGATTCATCTTCCCATTAAGTTTTTAATAAACTTATATTCTCTGTTTAAGATCCACTCATTTACAAAACAATATTTTGCAATTTTTTACATAATTTGACTTATTATTAAGTCTAATATATATTAAATACGTATATTAGTGACATTCTGTCCATCAGTAATGTTTACATTCCTGACCACTAACAATCCCTTTTTCTGATTCTCAAAGCTTAACATACAAATTGAAAGCAGAAATTTACTGAAAGATTTCAGATGTGAAATTTCAAAATTCAGTTCTTAATCCTCAATTTTTTTCTTGACTTGCCAGAAATATTTAGTGTATAAAAATGACTTAAAGCTCAGTAGATTAGTTGTGGAGTAATGGTAAAGTCTGGACAGCAAAAAAAATAAATTGAAAATTTCTTTTTGTTCTGAGTTCAAAAGCAGTCACTGCTAAATGGACTGTAATTGTTTCATTTTTTAAAAAAAAACTTTAAATTTTAAAATTTTTTAAAATTTTTTTATTAAACCACCAGAATTTGCTGTGTTAATATATATTTAATTATTAGAATGAATGAAAATTATCACATATTGAGTAAATCTTACCCTCATAATATCAGTGTGCAGGTGGTGTAAGTATAGAAAATTTAATCAGCAGGCAAAGTTCAAATTCTAGCTGAGACTTTTGCATTCATTTTTACACCCCTACTCTTCAGAAAGGCATGAATACATCTTTCCTCTATCCCCACCAGCTATGGATAAAATAGTAGGGCAGACTAGGCTCTTCACTTTTGACAGAGCTATCAGTCCAAATGGTAGGGAGGGTGACAATTCTGAATTCGAAACTCTCTGGAAACAGGCTTGAGCCCTCTAGTATACTGAGGAGAAATACTGGCATATGTATGTGTGTGTATAAAATTTAAGCAATTACTGAATATTTTTAAATCTGGTATTATTTCTTATTAATATTTTATATTTAGTGGGTATGAATGTTTGAGTAGACTAGTTTAAAAAATACATGGATGTCTACTCAAACGTGTACACATTAAATATAATGTGATAAGGAATAGTCAGATTTAAAAAATCCCTTAATTGTTTAAAATTACTGTTTCTGTTTTGCATATGATAAATAAATTTTACAGATATAGAGTTCAAAAGATCCAGACTTCGAATTCATCTGGTTTGTTACATTCATTTACATGTAAATACTGTTGGGAAAACTTATGAAACCATCTCCTCCTCCCAGTTATGGGTTAAATAGTAGGACTTGTATCTGGGATAATCTTTATACCCCCCCCCCCAAATGTTAATGCAATTATTCACTTGCAAAAAAGAAAATTATTTTTACAATCCAAAATAAGGCTTGATAAGCTGAAACAAACAAATCTATTGAATTTTGATCTGCAAGCAGATGTTAATTTCACTTTTATTTTCTTCTTTTTGATTTTTTAGGAGGGGGGTGTTGGATCAAACACACACACACACACACACACACACACACACACACACACACACACACACACATAAATAATGTGTTTGTGTGTTGGGGAAGATTAGTATAATGGTTATAGTTGTTCAGCAAAGTCCATTCATTTCTTTTTCACTTTCTGTTAATGTCTTTGGAAAAGACATGAATCTGTGTTATTCCAGCTATGGGTTAAATATCAGAGCAGCTGTGCTCTCTTGCTTTGAGTGTCAGTCAGTTAAAGAGAGGGGAAATCTCTGAATTCAAAACTGAGGAAGGTTGTTTGGAGACTTCAAGGCTCACAGTGCACCATTTTTCTGTTATCAGTTCTTTTGGAAAGTATGGCTGACTCTATGCAAGCTGTAGCTATAATTATATCATCTGTTTGGGTAATCTAGTGGTTCAGGTTTTGATTCATGGAAGAGTCCACTTACATATAATAATTCTTTTTTTCTTTATGATAAGAGGTTCTTGGTTGGGTTGAGAATTTGAACACCACCTCTTTCTCTCACTCACACACACAGGTGGGGAACCTAAATTTTTTAAATTATTGCAATGTTTAAACTCACTTTTTATACATAAATAGGCCTCTCAGTATAAAAAGATATTAATAAAACTAAGATAATAAGATAATATCAACACAAATAATTTATTCAATGTGGTTTGCATTATTTCAAATTCTGTCTTCAATATGACCTCAAAAAGCTGTGCAATACTTAATCACAGAACTTAGACATCTTGGCCCACTACTCCTTGATGTCAACTTTGAAGGTATTGAGTTAGGATGGGAGATTTTGGTAGAAGCCAAAATGTCCTATATCTATAGTCTAGTGGGTTCAGGTCCAGAAGTCTGTTGACCAGAAATTAGCAAAGTTAGCTTGCAGAATTCTTGTACCTCCTTGGTTGTGCAGGTATGAGCATAGTTATTCAAAATAGTTGGCCTTGAGTTATGAAAAATCATGATGCCTTAGGATCTTTTAGCAGGAATGGGCACCCACTATTTTTTTTTTCAAGCTTATAAAATAATCTTTTCCCTGTCATGATCTTTTTAATCTGTCATAATCTTTTCCCTAGCCATGACCCTCAAGACTAACTTGCATTGAAAGGTGTTGTTGGCATTGACTCTTGACTCTGCAATGTCATTTCATTTTGACAGTTCAAAACAGTTTTTTCTGAAGATTCTCATTAGAATATTTTAACAGTGAATTTGTTATTCTTGAGCTACCTCAGCATTTTTAAGCCATCTGCTCATTATGGACTCTGTAAGAGGTTCCTTGGCATTCTGGAGTATGTTTTAAGGCCTAGATCATTATGCACAGCCATTCTGACAGTTTTAATTACAGAGCTAAAAGTGGACCCTATCTTGTGTATGGATGTTATTAAGTCCTTTGTAATTTTGGTTGTGAAGTCATTCATGAAGTTTTTATTTCCCTTTTTGCTGACCCTCCACTACTGCATGGTTTCATCTGGGTGTGCCATTGTCCATGTTTATAGTCTTCTTTGTAGATAATATGCAAGGATACATCAACTGTTACTTTTAGTTTTGATTTGTGTACAAAACAAGCCTGACATTCATTGCCATTTGTCCTTTTGTGATGATATTTTTGAAAAATAGGTATGTATTAATGGCTGATAGCATAATCTTTTGTATCAAATCATATGATGTAGTGGTTGGTGGGAAATTTTAGTTTAAATTTTACAGGTTGGTGAAAGAGCTCAGATTTCAAAATAACTGTGTAAGGCTCTTTCATCACTAAAGTGTCATAAGCTCATAGTTATTACTTATAATTAGCTTAAGAATAGAGACTTGTTTGTTTCCACTGAGGTGAAATGTGTCACAACTTTTTTAAAACTCCATGTGTAGATAGGAGGGACATACTGCAGACATCAAGGAATAGCTTTGGCTGTAATCTTTTTAGTACAATCAAAAACAGGTTTCTTGAAATGAGATATAAATTTGGGCGGGTGGGGCTTTTAACAAATGGTTCTATAATAATATTTAATAATTGATAAAAAAAAGCTGCTTATATTGAAAGTTTATAAATGATTCTAGGAGTTTTGTGACGGAAGATTGATTTCTGTATAATTTTTCTATGAACAACTATTCTCATTCTTGAAGCTTACAGTTTGATCATTGTAGGATTTGCAGTACTTTTTTTATTATCTTTTCTAAATTTTTTTTTTTTTTTTAACAAACTACAACTCTGAAATGACTAAACTCAAATTTAAATTCACTTTATTGGAATTATTTCTTATCTTCTAATATAAACCTTCAGTCAAATTTAGAAAGTCATCTGGAGTTTTGGATGAAAAGAATTCTGATAATGCTGAATTGGTCTTTTAAAGTTTTTGTCTTGAAGAAAGTGTTTCAATGATTAAATGGAAATTTAAAATTTCCTAATCAGCGGAGTTAAAGATATATATATATATATATATATCCCAAACTATCAATTTGGTCTGATGTTATCTTACTGAATGTGAACATTGCATTTTAAGCAATAATTTTTGTTGACTCATCTGAGGTTTTTCAGTATAAATCTTTCATCTTCATGTTTCCAAGTTCTTACCAAAGATTGACTTCTTATTCTAACAGCTGATAACAGGCAAAACCTATCACCAAGACCCTATATGAATGGAGCTTTGGTCAAGATGTTGACATACATTTTTTTTTTTCTCAAATTCCAGATTATGCTAATCTATTAACTGGTAGAAATTTATTTGCAGTTGGGCTATGGAACTAGAGAGAAATTCTGTTTGTAGTTGAGCCCATGATGACAATTCTTTGCTTCCAATTAATGGTTTAATAAGAGATTAGTTTCAAAGTCAATTCTTGTCATTGTTAATAATGTCAGTTCTGTTTTGAATGAATAAATTTAACTTTTCTTACATTGGAAGGGATTTTTTTTTTTATTCCAATGCAAAAGTGTGACATTACTTTCAGAAAAATGTAAGTTCTTGGTATATGCACAATTGTCTTTTAATATTTTGTCATTCATTTTTCCAACTTGTTAAAATCCCTTCACTATCTTCCAGTGACCATGCCCTCCCCAAAACAGTCAGTGCTGCAGAAGCCAAGGTAGGTTGATTTTCTCTTTCTACTTGTCTTTTAGTTTAAATAAAGCATATTGTCACAATTTTGAAAAAAAAATTTTATTTGCTTTAAAATTCAAAATTTGATTTTAATATTTGCATTTTTTACAATAATTTTCATGGAATAATTTTTACTATTTTCAAACACTAAAAAAACGTGTCTTTATTGAACACTTAAAATGTTTTAAAACCATTTTTAAAGTGAATATTTATTTTACTCTGATATATTAAAACTGATGCCCTCATCTTTGTTTTAGTCATTATATTGTCTAACCATCTTAGGTCTATACTGTATAATTGAGCCAATCAGTTTGTTCAATCTATAGTTAAATTGAATAAATTATTTTTTTATTCCAAATAGAAGAGAAGCCTGAAAGTCAGAGAGTTCAATGGCTGAAACATGACTATGATCACTAATACGAGAATACCAATTCAAATCTGTGTATAATAATAATTCCTCATCTCACTCAGAGCCAAAATATTGTGACTATAACAACCAAAATGAGGACATCAGTTCAAATAAATCAGTAAATAAATACTCATCTCATAAATTCAAACTGAATATCTTCATAGTGTTTGTGATTTTATTATTTATGCATTTTTTAATTATAAACTTTTTATTTTTTTTATTTAAATTAGATATTTTTAATATTTATAACCGAGATATAGTTTTACATTTTTCTTAAATATTACATCATAAAGAAACTGTTTTTAAGCATTTTTCTGCTTTAAATATTTTTTTCTGAATAGCAATGAAAATGTAAAAGAAATTCTTCAAATACTCAGGAGGGTAAAAAGCACTGCTTAACCTCTTTCTATAAATGAGCAGGAAATTATTTTCTGTGTAGTATTGGATACAATGGATTAATTTTGATTTTACAATTTTTCTATTCTGTTAATAGTGCATTTTTCTTTTAATCCAAATTTTACGATTTTTTTTCTTCTTTTCAGGCAAAGCAGCAAGAACTTGAACGATGCCAAAAATGGATTAAGATGACAAAGAGCTGGGACAAGTATTATGGCGGGGAAAAAGTAACTTTTTACTTTTTATATGGATTATTATGGATTCAACCTATTTGCAAAATTAGTTTTATTTAGACATAAGATTTTTTTTCTCTTGCTTTGATAGAAACATTTTGTTCATGATATAGATAGCTTGATAATTTTTTTTTTTTTTTTAATATGATGATATTTCTCAATTATCTCTTCAATTAAAATCATTAAATTCTTTTTCCTTAAAAGTTCCTATCAATTTTTAAAAAAATAGAAATTTAATAAACTATTTCTTTAACTAAAAGCTTGCTTTTACCAAATAAAAAAAAAGTTTTATTTATTCTGATTTTTGTTTATTATTGGTGGATTTTGAAAATTGTTCAGAAATTGACTTTGTATCTGTTTCTCAAGTGATTGACCCACCTATTACTAGTTTTCTATTTTCTTAGTATGTTTAGTTAAATCATTCTACTAGGCAATCTATTTTTTAATTTCTTCCACTCTTCTTGAGGCATCCTAAACTTAAAGAAATAATTGTCAATTGATTAGAGAGAGAAAAAAAATGTTTCTCTGTATATAACATTTAAAGATTCTTACAAGTGATTGATTTTACTGTTTTTATATAAAATGTGTGTGTATGTATATATATATATATATATATATATATATAAGATAGCAACCTTACACATTGTGGCATATCATATTGTAATTATATGAAAAATGCCAGAAACCCTTTTTCTTCTCTCTTATCTAATAAATTGAAAGCGTGAAGTGGACAAATTTGCATTTTGAAAATATATTTAACTTGTTAGACTCACCAGAAGCTATAACTATTGGTATATTCATATATAATTGGAAAACATTTTGTTACAAATTAGAAGTTGACACACACAAATATGTATGTGTTAAACATAATGTATTTAGGCAGCAGTCTTTCATTTTAAATGTTTTTGAGTTTCTGTTGGTGCAGAATAAATCTAAAGTCTCAACATTCTCTGTTCATTCTATTTAATAGTTTATATATTTACTTTTAACAATTCTAAAACTATTTTGGATTCACAAAATAGGTTCCCAAAACTCCTTATCACGTACCAATTGGTTAATAAGATTAGAAGATACTTATATTTGCATTACTAGCTAAGATTGTAATTGGTTATAATGGCTGGTATTTGTGTATGCATGTGTGTGCACACACATCAATATGTTTGTAGCTTAATCATTTAAAAAAAGAAAACATTAATTTTATTCAAAAATATTTATATTTCAACATAATCTCATTCCTTGTCAATGCACTTAACCCAATGCTTTTTATTAATTTCATAGCTCAAACATTATTATACATAAATATTTAAAATCAAAATTCAGCCTATGGGTCTCCTTAATTTGCCCTTATAGACAAGGGGAGTGCTGAAAAATTCTCAGCCCTTCCCACTTCAACTCTGACCAAAAACAAAATATCAGATTTTATTTTTTGAAGGACTTCCTGGTTAGGCTGAGAATTTTTTTGCATCTTCCCACTCACAATTCTATTTACTGTGTTTATACATGTCTAATGCCAGGAATTTTATATTGAAATTAAAAGCCAAGAGTTACATGCTATAAACTTGCAATATTTTGACAGTTTCAACTTAGCACAACAAGAGCGTCATACAATGGTCCTTCTCTGATGCAGTCTCTGTCCTAATGTCTTACTCTGTATATGATTGTTTCTGCATGGCTAGAACATCTAGCAATGTGTATTTGTTTGAGGAACAGTTACTGAATATACAGAGCCGGTAGTTATTTTTATTTTCATGGGATAATCCCTTATCTTTACTTTTCAGAAGGGTTGTCACCCCCTCAGAGATAAATATGACACATGGTCTTTTTTCGTGTAGGCTACCTACATTTTTTTTTTTTTTTTTTGTCTAACGGGTGTTCCAGAAGTTCTGTTGGTTTTTGCTAGAGGCATCAGAGTATTTGCCTGACCTTATTCCTTTTGGGAAAGTGCTGCCTGTATAATAGATCTTCAGATACCAAGATACCAGGCTCTTGCTTTTTTTAAATTTTTTTTTTATTGATTTTAGACCCCAACTGTCTAGAAACATTCAGCAAAGCAAGTTATCAAAGCCGTAGGCTATTTTAAGTTAGAAAATTAGCTCACAAGAAGGGTTTTGCTTCAGGGTTGTCAGGGGAGGTTCTTCACATTAATGCAAGAAAATAAAATATTTCACTTTTTATCTCCTGAAAATAAGTGATTGAATTATATATAACCGAGAATATGAATAAATACAGAATTCACAAGATTGTTACAAAATCAACAGAATTTGATAATCTTGATTCACCTACCTATTGCTAGTCTGACTAGAAATACCTGTAAAAATTTCACTATTTTCCTATTTGAATTTTGTGATGAATTTAATTCTTAAGTTAATGATTGAATAAGCTCGTGGTGAGTTCTATGACAATAAAATATTCATACAAATTCCCCTATCTCATCATTAAATATTTGAGCTTAACAACTTTAACAAAATATTACAATAACAATCATAAATATGAATGCTGGTCATTATTTTTATCAAGTAAGTGGGTACAAATGAAGATTTGAAACTTTTCCATTTCACTGAAATGGATGTTAAACACTTCTAACTTCCTTTTTTCTTTCTTTCTTTTATTTTTTTAATTTTTTTTTTACTGAAACCAAGTAGCAACTTTTGATATGTCTTTTCATCTTTCCACTCATCAAAATGGAATAGTCTATCTATGAGGTATTGGCAGATGACATTAAACACTTTTATCTTCCCTTTCTTTCATTTTCTCACTGAAACCAAGTAGTGCCTCTGACATGCCTTCTCCGTCTTTCCATGTGATCAGAACCGAATAGTCCATTATTTATGAGGTATTTGCAGATCATAAGAATTGTGTTAAGGGAGTGACAAGAAGAATTATAATAAGACAATATAGAGAATATAGATTTTCTAAAATCTATAAGATCAGTTGAATTTGGAAGGTTCATATCTGCTTAAAAAAATGTATTACTGAAGTATTGAAGAGTAAATTTAGCTTTGGAGAATTTGGCCTGCACATAATATATTGATTACAGTCACAAAGAATCTTAACATTATTCATGAACTAGGATTGTAATTTTCATCTTAACATATGAAAAGGAAACATTTAGATTATAAAGTCTGAAGACATTGTCTACCTGACAATATTAAGATATAAACAGTTACTTTGAAAGCATGGGGTAAAAAATGTTGGATTTGAAAACGATAAATATTTTATTTATAACTTTAAGAGTTATTAACATTCCAAATTTTGTGTGGGCAATTGATTCCTGCCTTTGAACTGTTGATGTTACCTAAATGTTTCAATCAATCCATTCTTCGGCCTTTGTCAAGTGTTTAAATCCATAAGAAAAGAGGATTTCTGTCTGAATTTCAGAAGAGAGGTGATCTCATTATTTACACTATTTACATATAGAGTATTATTCTCATCTTTGCTGTTATTATCAAAATGTTTTGCCTGCTGTCCACTTCAGCTTTCTTCAAGTGCCTATCAATCTGGATAATCTTCCGTTATGTTTGAAATTCCCTGAAGGCTACTGGGATTGAAAGTCACCTGATGAAGGCTAGAGAAAATAATGGCAAAGATGTGCCTCATCTCTAAAAATTCCAATTCTGAGACAACACCTCACATTACATTAAAAAAGGGGGATTATTATAGGTTGTCTTGAAGTATTTGTGGAAGAGAGTATTAAGAGACTGATTTTTGCCTCTGCTCATATTAAGCCAACTGCATCAGATTTTACTCTGTAAGAAGTCAGAGAAATAAAAGCAAGGTTACTTAAATTTTGATTGAACTGTGTATATCCATCAAATATCAAGTCAAATGAAACTCTTTAAAAATTGTCATATGGGTTAGGTTCTCCTCTAATTTTTGTTTTAAAGCATCATAATTAAGTTTTTTTTAATTCTGGACATTATTACACAGGATTAGTTACCATCCCTAAAATACTTTTGTGGGTATTGTAGTCAGATATTATTTCATTTCTTTTAGTTTCCTGAATTGTAAACGGCAGTGGATGCATTTCACGATAAAGGATTTGAACTCTCGAATACATAAGTCTTGTTTTTATTATTAGTTTCAAACTTTGATCTGAATAGTATTCCACATTTATAATGAATCTAGAATGGCTTCCCATTAAATAGTTAAAATCATACACACACTCTGTAGATTATTAGTCTAATTATCATAAATGACTTTGCAAGTGCCAGGTTTTAGCCTGGTTGGCTGCCTCAAGATTCGGCCATCAAGTCTGCTGCTAAATTATTATGTTCACTTTCTGGCTAATACATTAAACTATTTTGCATTTGTTCTTTTTTTTTTAGTCTGAGTTAAGTTTCTCTTCTGATGCAACAAGCCCATATTAAAACCAACAACTAGGAAATTAGTTTGCAAAAGTTTGACAAGTACTTATTAATACATATAGCAGTTAACTCCTCTTTTAAACAATTAACTCTCTCTTTAAAAAAAAAAAGTGACCTTTGTATTGTTTCATAAATGTATGTATGTCTGTGCACTCGCCTGTGGAGTATAGTCAGAGCCTTACAACACTAGTTGTTGTTGTTGGTTTCTATAGCATGTAGGTTTTTATAGGGGTGGAGTTGCTAGCTTCATGCTCAACCTGTTTTGAAGTCAGATGTCCTAGACTTGGTCTATACTGCTATTAACTAATAGTGGGGACTGGGCAGAAGAGATGAATTGATACCTTTCCCAGGGTTGTGTAAAAGTGAATGCAATGACCTCAGCTGGGATTTGGACTTGACATGCCAATCTTTTTCTATGCCAATAGGCACACATCTGTTTTATATATTCATATATATACACACACACACACACACAATATTAACTGAAGTAAATATCAATATTTAAATTCCTTTTTTTCTTTTTCCTTTTTTTTTATACTCCTAAAATTATCTTTTGTGGATTATTCACATTTTGTATTTTATAAAGAAATAAGTAACACCAATGTTAGTACATTCACTAAAATGTAGAAATTGAGGAAGAAGTAGAATCAAGCATACCTTTCTCAAAGGCATTATTACAAAAGTGAACATAACAGCCTAGATCAGAACTTGAACTCTGCTTGCCAATTTCACTTTCTGTGCTACCTTTATGCTACTTGCACATACTTACGGATTTTACGTTTGAAAAAGGCTGAAGAATGTATCAGTTGAAATATGGATAACATCAAGAAAACAAAGAAAGGGTGATGTCAGTTGTCCAGGCAAAGTATGTAATAAAATTGTCAAGATGGAAAATATTAACTATGGAACATCAAAGAAACTAAATGCTCAGTAGGACGTGTCAAAATTTAAACAAATTTTATATAAAAAGTAGTAAGATTCATTGCTTGATCATATTGTTTGTTAGTACCCAAGATATTTAGTAGAAGAAATAAGTAAAACTCTGTGGAAATATAGTGGAGCAACAATAAGGAAGTAATGGTTTTAAGGAAACATTTGGCATTCATTGACTGAGCAATCAGTGCTTAAAAGCTGAAACCATGCTTCTCTGTACTTGGTTCAAATGTTCAAATGCAATTAGAGCTTAAAATATGGTTAGGATTATTATTTCATCACCTCCCCAATCAACATAATTCCTTGTATCACAATATGCTGTAAGGCAGATCGTGTGTGGGTTTGTTTTTTTGTAGTTTAATTTAATTCAAGAGTGTTTAATGGTTTGTTGTGTAATAACCAACTACATAATTTGTAAATAGGTTTTTAATCAATTTTAATGAATAGTGTTTTATCTTTTTGTGTACAGTTAAAACACATGGCATGTTAATGAACAATTATTCAAAAGTTGAGAGTATGTCCATTTGAAAGTTAGCTGACCTGTGTTAGTGTTGGGAATCTGGTTGAATGATCGGAATTTGGTGGTGGGGTTGAATTTTGGTTCTCTCCCCCAACTACAAAATAAAAATAAAACTGTAAATATTTAGAGTAAGGCATCAAACCATATTTAGGAAACAACAAAAGTGCTAAATTTAAGAACGTTAAATTACCTCCTCGGTTATCCATTAAAACTGCTATCCACGGAAAATAAAGAAAAGAAGCTTGTCCCAACTGTGGACCATTTTAAAAGACAGTTCATGCAGTGGATTGGTTGTTACAAACGTCCAATTGGGCATGCGGAAAATGTGGTCTATCTTCGCCTAATTCATTAAAAGGGCCAGAATATCTGCTAGCATTTGATTGTGAGTGGGGAATCAGTGATTGATCTCCCCTGATTGGGCTGACTTGGTGATCGGGTGTATGATGTTAAAAGACCCGAAACTCCCTGATGAACCAAGTCAATTAACATCACTGACTCCCTTTGGCACCTACTTAAGAGCATATATTTGAATATATAATTTTCAGCATGAATCTCAGGCTTTGGCACTTTTTTCTTTTTTTTTTAAAGTACTTCTCCTTTGTGATATAATGGGTTATAAACAATTAATTTAAAATGGCTCAGTTGATAGTCATTGCATTTAATACTTTTTGTTGAATTGTCTTCACCAAAATTTGTTTTCTTTTTATTTTCTCTTTAGATGAACCGCCGAATATACAAGGGCATCCCAGAAAGTGTACGTGGTGAAGTCTGGGGACGGCTTTTAGATATTAAAAAAGTCAAGTCTGAACAAGAAAAAATTTATCAGGTTTGTTGTTGTGATATTCTTTGCTTTTACCTGAATCTGAACTTAAAGAGAACAATTTGAATTCTTGAGGTGTATATGGCTCAGGTGGTGTGGTGTGGGGGTTAAATCAAACCTGTACTTGCCACTTCAAGCCAAGCACACAGCCATATTCCTGATCAGATAGAAATTGTAGCTGTATTTCCTTCCTTTTTTATGGAAGAGCGTACACTGCTGGTGAACCAGAAGTCACTTGAGATTGGACAATAAATTGCCAAGAAGAGCCGTATGGTGTGTACATTGGAAGATGGAAAAAATTGTAGCTGATGGAAGGTACACAAGTCGATATCTGATCAATATCGGCTGGGTCACCGTGGTGAGGGGGTATGATGTTGAAAGACCCGAAACCCCTAATGAACCTCGGCTTGAAACATCACTGATGTGTCCTAAAGCATCCAATAGATGTATTTTATGAAATCACATGAGATTTTAAAATTATCTTTCTCTTAAGATATTCTGTAATTCATATTTGTAACCTTTAGGTATTATTTTCAAAGTTATTTTTCTTGTTCTGCTAGATTTATTGATGACTCTGTAGACAGATATTTTTAAAGTCTGTTATAAAGCACAAAAATTGTAAGTTAAGTAACTATAAAATTATTTTATAACCTTGCCCAGAAAAGGTGTGATGCAATTTTATTTTTTATCTACTGGTTGTAAGTTCAATCCCTGGATCAGGTAGTGAAACAGTATATTCTTCTTTAGTAGGAATGAACAAGAACCTTCATCACTGGGACAAAAATAACATAATAATCAACACATAAGATATCCCCATAACTAAAATAATGGACACCTGAAGATGGACACCATCTCCAATCAAAGATAAGAACAATAATTTGAATAAGCCAATGTAGATCGAATTTCTCATGCTATGGACTTTTCAGCATTATATATTTTTGTTCAGTGTTTGCTTTTATATAAAAATGATGTTGATAAAACCAGTTGATTTGAATAAAAACTAAATTTATGATATTTAATGATTAAGATATTTCAACATTCCAGTCTTCGTCAGATCCCATTAAATATACAACTATATTAGGTTATAGGTATCTGTTTCTATTCAAAAAATAGACAGAAGTACACCAATTCCTCACTCAAAAACTCTGATGACCTGTATGGGAAGATTGAGGCCAGAAAAATAGTGTACTATCTTCAAAGTAGCAACTGCTGTTTTATATATATATATATATATATATATATATATATATAGGCAATAGTCACATGAGTATACCATAATATATATGAATTTTGTACAAATGTCAGCAGCATGTGAATACTGTGGATGCTCACAGATAATGCGAGAATGGAAGTGCTGGTGACAAACGAGGATGGTAATCAGCCAATGAAGGGGTGGGGGCATTAGATCATATCCCAGTTCATCACTGGTGCTTCTCAACTCATTAGTCAGATTGCTGTACAATGCATACAGTGTTTTGTAGTTGTTGACCAACAATAGTATACTTATTAATATGGCATTGGTTACTGTACCTTACTTAGGACAGAAGACCTCACCATTGAACTATGGAAGACCAATATGGTCACCCAGTCTGGCTAGTGACATTTCCAGCTCTAACATGTACCCTGAATCCGTCATAAAAATTCTGGATGTGGAATTAGTAAATACTGACACGTCAAATACCTTGGTGTATGGATTAGTTATAACAAATTTAGTATAGGAAATAAGGAAATTGAACATAGAATAGACTGTACTAGTTGTAGTTTCACCCAATACTACAAATTGCTACAAAACTAAGACATTAACCTAAAAACTTGAGTCATGTTCTTAAATAACCTTGTCAGATGAAACTTGTTCAGTAATATCTAAATTGTCAGCTAAATACAACTGCTCATCTCACTAGTTGAAACTGACTCCAAGTGAATGAAACATCTAAGGTCTTAGTGAGTGCCATCCTTTTTTGAAACTTGTGGGCTGGTGCTACATAATCACACAGAGCTTTATGAAATAACAGAAACCACATCAATTGCAGACTTTCAACAGCAGTAACAACAGCTAAAATGGGTATCACATGTAACCTGGCGAGAAAATAATATAATCAAGATGTTGAAGTTTCACACTACTTCAAATGTTTAGGAAGGAATCCCCCATCAATACTGGAAAGAGTGATAATAGTGGACTTAAGAAACTTATTTTCCTGAAGAATTGTTTTAAGAGAAAGATTTTATAAATTTCAACTGATGGTAGCACTACCTGTTCAGTCAATGAATTTTGAATGTTTCCATATAAGGAAACTTCTAATATGATCATTACCATTGATCAGATGGTTGAATTCATGTAGATCCAGCCTGTTAGTAGGGTGTTATGTAAGCTAGTGCTGACCCTGTAATGATGTGGGGTTTGTTTTCTTTGAGTTCACAAGGACCACTAGTGAAACTGCAGTCTATCTTGATAAGTGTGGTGTATAGAGATCATGTTTTGGACTACTGCACTATTTTATGCTTGTTATGTTTCCTAGTAATAATGGTTTGTTCTAGCAACATGATGCAAACTCCTCATTGTGTACAGGTGACGCATAACTCGTTCCAGGATCACTTGGCCAATTTAAACCCCATTGAGCATGCATGGGATATGGTGCAGGCATCACCAAAATCTTTGCAGCCACATCCCCCAGAAATGCAACTCAATTCTTGCACAATCCTGAAACATATCCACACAACTCCAGCACGTCATTGACTCCATGGCACACCACTCTGACAGAGTTACTTAAAGTGAAGGGAGTCACTGGATGTTATTCAGTGGCTGTCTTATTTATTTGGAATTTCAGTTTATGATCATAAATTATTAGTGATTCATTTTAGGTGTAGTCTAACACAGTTAATTAAGTGAAATTTCCAGAATAACTTAAACAAAAAACAACTTTTATTCTTTCTAAAAAAAATGATTTTTGTTTATATTTACATTTATTGTATATCTTCTGCTTCACTAATTTACAATTTACTCTCCTCACTGCTGTTTATTTAGTGACAGTCCTCTTGTTATTATTTTGTTTTTTATTTGGAGAAAATTCTTAGTGACTGTTGTGGGGAAGGGAAAAGAAATAAAAACAAACTTTAGTTTTAATTTAAAAATATTATTTTTGCCTGGAATAAAATACAATCTTCCTAATCTTTCTAAATAATCTGCGTAAAGCAATAAAACTTTTTGAACAACATTTAAAATGAAGTAATATAAACTTTTAAAAACTGCCATATTTAAATTTAAAATTTGTTGGTTTAGTTTGAATTCTGGTAAACCAAATTAAGGAGATCTTTTCCCTATTTTTCTGTTAAAGTTTTCCTATATTTAATTTTAATGCCATATCCTTCAGACAGAGGCGATAATGGCTCTCCACAGCTTCCTTCTCTTTATCTGCAAATTGTCATGTTTTTTTTTTTTTTAAGATATAATGGAATGGTTTCTTGTTGCTTTCTTCAGTTTTTTTTAATTCATAGTAATCCTTCTAGACTGATCCCCCCCCAAAGGCTAGGGGGGCTAGTTTACTCTACTATTTAACTCATAACTGAAGGGAGTAGAAATGGATTCATGTCTTTCTCAAGGGTAATATTACAAAAGTGAATGCAAAAGGCTAGTTTGAAGCTGGAACTTGCCAATTGTATTTTTCACTTTGTTAGCCATTACATTACCAACACATACCTATTTATACAAATATTTTAAAAACATAATTTATCAATCCCAAGAATATAGAATTTGGAAATTTGTCTTTGTATTCTCTTTATCCTTTGTTTATTGTAATTGATTTCCAGTTACTATTTTTAGGGTTCCATTCTGGAGCATTTCACTTGTAGTTAAATAGTAAAAGAAACAAATCTTAGCTATCTCTGCATTCTTCCACCAGACAGAAATTCCTCAATAAGTGCATGCAATGAATCACCTAAAAAGCAATTTCTGTTTATTTTAACTCAATCTAGATTTTAACATGAAATGTTATTTAGTTCTTGTGACCAAGGAAATGGAAAACAATTTTGATACACTGTGAAACCAATAACAAATCAAATTTTTTTTCAGTCTGTTGCCCTTTTGGGCTGAACTACATTCTTTTTCCAAGTATTCAGCAATTATTTGAAAAGGAGTGGTTGAAATATTTTGATATATGTAGCAAAGATGGAAATGCTAAAAAGTTTAAGTTTTTATTTAATAAATACAATGTTATTTTATTGTATTTCTTTTTTTCCTTCAGAAAATGAAAATGCGGGCAAGAAAAATTTCGCCTTATATCAAGCAAATTGACCTGGACGTGAATCGAACCTATCGCAATAATATCATGTTTAGGGACAGATACGGAGTAAAGTATGTTTAAATGTTTATACCTTCTCTCTTCTGTTAATCTTTCTGGAAAACACTTAAAACAAAAAAAAGAAAACGAGAAAAAAAGAAAGGACTCTTTGTAATGTCTTCCAATTGTTATCTTCTCTATTATATATTTTCACAGATTTCCATTTTGTATTTAATGTTATTAAAATTATTTAATAAAATGATATCAAGGATTATATTGATTTTTAGAGAAGAAAAAAAATGAGGCAACCCTTTTCAACCAGGGTTTTGTGGGACTCATGATTTGAATGAGAGGAATAAAAATGTAAAAGAATTTTGCCATATTTATCCATGTAGACTTTCCTGTGGAGTAGAGGACTTAAATCTCATGCTCTTGCAGTTTCCATTGCAAGGAGGTTTTTCAGGGTGAAGTTGCTAGCTCACTACACACACACACACACACACACAGACACTAATATATATATATATATATATATATATATATATATATAAAGGAACAAATAGGATACAAACAGTTCTGGGGATGCAATCACACCCACAGCATGTGGAACTTTTTGGGGGAGCCAAGCCTTGTGAGTGAAATTGGATAGACAGAACTATTTGGGAGCCATCAATGGTTATGCTAGCACAAAACCACAAGTCATTGTGACCGAGGGTTTAAGTGTACTGACCTTGTTTGGACTGTTGATCATGCCAAATAATGCAGTCTCTCCCAGAAACTGTAACTAAAGTCTGCTCAGCATAGTTGCAGTATAAAGCACAGGTGAGTTCTATGGATGTTAAACAAACACAAACATACCTGAGCAGGCATTAGCTAGCCACCACAATACCCAGCCATTATTTCATATATATATATATATATATATAACATGACAAATGCTGGTTATAATTTTATCTCAAATGCTGAAGATATAAAGATGCTTAGCTCTGAACTTAAGTTTTTAATATTTTAGCATTTGGCTTTCTATTGCTTTTGTTTTTAGTTTTATTACTATCATTTTTAAAACATGCCACATTGTAATATCAGAAGTTATGTTAGGAAAGGAAGTATGATTAGGATCCTGGATGTAAATTTACTGCTGAAGATTCCAAAATTTATGAATTTTCAGTACATTTTTGCACTAATAAATTACTTTCTCCTTTAATTAAAACTGCATTCTTTAAGTCAATTATGATGAATAACTAATGCATTGAGTGTATTCTTTTGTAAAAGATCCCTTTTATGTTCATGTTTTATTTAAATCTTTAAATGTTTCACCTATTTATTTCTTGGGATATTTTTTAGTCTATTTTTGTAAATTCTTGCTTCTGGTTTAATGTTATTTTATTATAATTTTATTGTTTTTTAAGTATTTATGACAAATTCTTTTCAATGTACAATATTTAATGAAGAGGAAGTTAGTGATGATACGGTTCAAGAAATTGTTCATGAGGTTTCCAGAATCATTCCAATATGAATGACACTTAGACAATAATGATGGGCTGATCTTATGCTGAATCTAATTCACCTAATGTATAAGTTTGTATTAAGATTACATTTTTTTTTTTTTTTTTTTTTTAATCAATTCACCCTAAGCAAGGTGTTAATGCCACTAAGATGCAAGAAGCTATTGAGAGTAAAAGAGAATGAAAAGACTTTAGAAGGAATTGGAAATTCAATCCTAAAGAAGCAGCACAGGATAAACCTCTCCTCCTGTTCAAAAGATCAGGCAGGAGTGTGAACTGTACAATAGGCAAACCTATCTATTCTTTTTGAGGTAAAATAAATAAATAAATGGTAAATTTCATTTTTGGCAGAGATGTTAGAAGTATAGAATTGAAGTAAACTTTAGAAAACAATGGAGGGAATCATTGTTCATCCTTAGTCAAAGATGACTATGACATCACCTGAAGTTATGATTTGTGCTTGATTTGAATTATAGTGATGGAGTGTGCATCATCAGCCTCACACTCTTATTCCTGTTTGAATCCAGGAGCAAGACTACACAAATAGAAAAGGTTTAAAACAAGGACATCTGAAAACAGACTGGATTTAAATAATCAAGGTATCCACTTTATACTCTTGATTGCCTACTTGGGGCTGCTTTGGAATTGTTTGTCCTCTTTCTAGTTGCTAGCCAAGGTTAAAGAACCCAGTCCATCATGTTATTCCATCTACAGCTGGAGATGGATCATACCCTTTTCTCAAGGGCATTTATGTGGACACAAACTTGTCTCAGCCAAAGTTGGAACTCTGTTTACTGTTTCCTTCCTCCTATACATAACTGTTAGGCCACCCACACCTCCATGTGTCTCTCTTCTTTTTTTAATATACATACACATTAGGGAAATAGGTTCCTTATGAAATAAAACGAGAAAAATTATAAATTGTTAAACATTCATGGCCAAATTTTATCTTCTGACAGAAAAACTATGATGATCAATAACTGACTTGAACTTTTGTGTATAGGAAATTTTGTTGCTAATTGTATTGAATATTCTTTTGTGCAAAGATGATTGAACTTGCAATGTTGTTCTCAAGATGACAGATGTTTTGATATGAGGCAACTGGGTAATAGGTAGCTTTTAGAAAAGACCTCATGTTAATCATTTACAACCACCCAAATTTATTCTACAAAAACTACTAATCAATTTTGCTTAATTGTTAATGTTGATTATAGGTTGTTAAAAATATGAAAGGTATGGAAGTAGTAATCTGGTATTTATTTTATAGCAGAATATTTCTGTTTACATTGCAAATTGTCTGTAGTCATAGTCTTAACTTTTAACACTCTGTGTTATTCACAGCATTACTCCTCCACCCCACCCCCAAAAATCTTGTCTTTCAACTGCGGTAGCCCTTGGTTGTTTATATAAAAGCATTTATCCTACCACAACAGGTAACTCCAGTTGTTCATAAAAAGAAAAATATCCTACCACAACAGGTAACTCCAGTTGAACTATATCATGCTTGAATTTTGCATTTGTTTTGTCATGTCATGACAAATGTTTTTTATCAGTGAATGAAGTTGTCTACAGAATTCTAAAAGGTTAATGTCTGTTTTACTCTTTTTCTGATATATTTTTTTTGTTGTAATCTTTGTTTCATTTAAATTTATTTTTTTGTAACCAATTTCAGACAACAAGCATTATTTAATGTACTTTCTGCCTACTCAATGTACAACACAGAAGTCGGATATTGCCAAGGCATGAGTGAGATTGCTGCTCTATTACTTATGTATCTTAATGAAGAGGTAGGTATACACTTTTTTTTTTTTTTAATCAGTTTCTCTTCTAGAAAATAGCTTAGAAAAGCACATCTTCCAAGTCTTGTGCAAACTATTGAACTCTGTTGCTTTTGTTTTGTACCATAACATTTCAGGCAGTTCATTCAACAGGTGTTTAATCCATGATAAAAGAGAGGGGGGTCTCTTCTAGAAAACAGTTGGTGGGTGTGGAAATGGTGGCAAATATCCCAATGAATTCTACACTTTCTTTATGTATTGTACACTGGCATAAAACTAAAAAATGGATCAGCCAAAACATTGTGGTAACTACAAAAATGAGTTCAGTAGTCCAAACAATATGGAATAATGTGTGACTATGATACTATTAAAAGCTTGAAATATTTAGTTTTCATGTTGGTGTTGATTGGTCTGGCTTTGGTTTTTCAGAAGCTCTTTTTAAGAACCCATTAGGTTATTGTTTTGTTTGTTGTTCAGGGTTTAAAGTATTGGCTGTAGTGCAGATTGTACTCATATTTTTTATAGGATCTCTCAATGTTTTAAAAACTAACAAGCTTCCATTTCAGTGACAATGTAATTATCCCAAAGGTATTATTTATTTTTTTATTGCATTTTTTCCTGTCATTACACGAGCATCGTTAAACTATATTGGAAACAAAAAAACTAGCATGAAGAGTTTTTGTTTCTAAGCTGTGCTGTTTGCTAACGACCATTGACGGGTAGAATAGTTGGAATTGAAAGCAACTGAAATTAAGATGAAAGAAATAATTAGTAAAAAAAAAATTAATAGGTGACAATACGCCATCTCATAAGAACTCAATATATTAATTTATTGTAGTTGATATTTTATTGTACTTCACCAGCAGAAAAATCCCCTCTCTATTCAAAATGATTTATGTACAAAAATGAAAATCTGTATTATAATAGAATTAATTAAAATAAATTTTAATTATTATAAATAACAATGCACAATAAGAAAATTTAGATAGCATAATGAAAAAAGAGCCCAAATATAATGTCCCAATTGAAAAGCCTTCATCATATAAAATTTATTTAATTGCACCCCACAAAAAAACAAAGTATTGTGCACATTGCTGTTTTAATTAAAAAAAAATTATTTTTATTAGTGAAAATAGAAAGTTGTTTGTCCATCCATAATCCTTTTTTTATATCTGGCTTGAGTAAAGATTGATTTTTAGTGTCTCAATTGATTTTTGATGCATCAATCTCTTTAGGTAAATTAGTTCAAAACATGTTTCTGTTAATTGGGTACCATTATCTAAAAATAGATTTGTGTGTGTGTAATATATATATATATATATATATATATATATATATATATATGGCATTTTTCAGGAGTTGTATTTTGATAAATATTTACCTCTTTTACAAAATGTGGAAAATGATGAGACTTCTATAAATAATTTGAATCTTGTGAACTTAAAAAAAAAAAAATTCACAAACTCACTTATGCTTTCCCCTTGAGACAGCTTTTATTTTTAGTAACTAATATGATGCCTAATTATTTGGAAAGACATTATAAATCAATTCTTCCTCATAAAATTTGTTACAAAAGAGGAAGGATTATGAAAGAAATTTTACAATAAATTTATCTGCATTTATTTTTTTAAATATTTTCTTTAAACTGTATTGTCTAATGTAGGTAATATGGTAAAGGCAGCCATATTAATTTTTCCTTTTTAACTTGATTCTTTGAGATAAAAAAAATGAAAGAATTCTTGTATTTAAATTCTCATGCCAAGTATCTACTGTACTTTCTAGTAATTACTTTGCATATGAAAGTTCCCCACCACCACCAAATACTATTCATTGATCACCATATTAATGCAGCCATGTCAAGACTGACAATAGGTGTAACAACTCTATACTATTATTACTGCTTAGGAAGTTAGCTATTGGAGAGTGGTATCACAAAGTGTTCATTCACTCATTTTAACCTTCATGGTATGTCAGTGATGACTTTTTTGTGAAAATATTTGCTGATGAGACATTGCAGGAAAATTTGGAATCATGCCTTTTCCTTATAAGTTTGAAGTAGCACAAATTATCTGCACAAAAATAGAAATAGTAAACAGTTTTAATTTCAACTGCTTATCTTCAAATTCACACTAATGCCTTTGGGGAAAGGCATGAATCCATATCACTGCATTCTGGCCCATCAGATATTGATATTGTTAGAAAATCTATTACAGGCATGTCACAATTGTTGTAAAAGTGTTGGAGAGTGGGCAAATGAGTTTCCTCAATAATACAATTGCAAAATTTGTTTCTTAATCAAGTTTTATTTTCTCTCCTAACAGGAATATTTATTACACAAATTGTGAAAGTCTTGGCAGTGATATTAGTATAATCATCATCTTAAATGTTTAATTTTTGCTTTCAGCTCACAATGAAGTAATTGTACATAAAGCAGCCCTGTTCTGTTAGTAATTCTTAGTTACTGAACACTGACAGTTCTCTTTTTCTTTCTTTTTCTTTTTTTGCATTCACATTTGTCAGTGATGCTTGCCTTAATTCTTCACTATTGGCAATTTCTTTTCTTACTGATTTTCAATGCAAAATACAAATTGAGAACTGAAACTTGCTAAAAACAAATTTTAGGTAAAACAAAACTTGTAAAATTTGGTATTAAATTCTTCCACCATTGCAGGAAAAAAAAAACCCTTTAATTTGTTAGTACAGGAAATGACTACCACTCTACAGACTAATAGTCAAGTCAATCAGTGATAACAAAATTTGAAACTTTACCAATGTATATCAGGTTTAAATACAGATAATGCTTAAAATACAGTTGTGATTCTTTCATGTTTTTTTTTTCCTTTTCAATTGCCAGAATTTGCTGTGTTTTTACAGATGTAACCATTTGAAGATTTTTACATATTTGATGAATCCTACTTGTAATATTGATTACACAAAATAATATTTAAATACTGTTTACAGATTGTAAGTTCAAAAGTTTTGTTTATGGAAATGATCTTGGTTTTCGCTTCTGACTGCAACAATTTCATTTATGTTTTTTCTTTTGTTTTTTTATTGCAGGATGCTTTCTGGGGCCTTTCTCAGTTGTTGACCGATAAAAAACATGGAATGCATGGTACACCTCTTTTTTTTCTTTTCTTAACTTCTTTATAAGTATGTGTAGATACATCAGTAAGTTCATATCCTAATGATGAAAAGTATTTATTTTTGCACAGATACATTGATATCGCCTTTGATCAATCAATCCAGTACAAAAGACTATTCTAGTTACTTTTAATGGTAAAATAACAATTGTATATTCTGATGTCAAATGTCTGTTATACTTATCAAATTTTTCATACAATTCTTTTCCTAATATTTTTAACAAAATTTGATTCTCTTTTGTTTCCTTTGTAAACCATAACAATATGCAAGGAATTTTTGTGTCATCCTCATCTGTGTTTACACAAAATTTTGATCCAATTATTCAGTGGGTTTTTTTTTTATTTATTTATTTTTTTTTTAAGAAAATTATTTAGTTATGATTAGCATATATTAAAATATTTTTCTTGGCTTCTTCTAGAGCAAAATGATTGTGTTTATATTGCATAGCAAAATGGAGTAGCCAATATATACAATAAATTTTTTACTAAAACCACTTCATAATTATTTGGGAAAGATTGAACTGGAGTATTTTGCAAGTCTAATAAACTAAACAAAGAAAAAAAACTTTACATTTAATGAATACATGTGTTTGAGTAGACATATTTGCACAGACTGGTAGTTATAAATTTACTTTGTATAAAAAAAACTTGAATGTCTACTCACATGTATATCTAGTAAATATGTTTAAAGTAATATCAAATAATGTCAGATTATAAATAAAATCCATGAATTTCTAGGAAATTGCAAAGGAAAAAAGTTGTCTGATTGAATGAAAAGAACTTTAAAAATTACGCATGTGTGCAAAGCAATAAAAACAAATCATTAAAGATAAAATGTTAAAAAGATTTTGGAAGAAACAATTTTAAACAGGATGTTGCAACTGAACAAATGAATAGACACTTGTTACTTTATCAGGATCATGCAAGTAGGCAAAATATAAATTCAGCTAAAAATAAAATCTGTAACACCACATTTGTATTCTAATATTTTTTATCAAGGAAGTCAGTTTAGACGGAAAATTTTTACAGATGTACAAATAAATATAAATAATGGGATCAAAGAAGTTCAATGCTAAAATGCTTTCACTTAGCAAAGATACAAAAACACGGAAGTCATAAGTTACATTCACTACTGAAATTTGTTTTTTTTTTTTTAAATTGTTAATATCTGGCAAGTAGTAAAAAGGTGGTGAGATGCTGTACAAAGTTTGTCACTGACAATTTATAGAACTTAATTTGTACGTCTTTGGACCTTCCTTCTTGTGGACTGATGCTACAGAATCACAAAGAACTGTACCAAATAACAGAAACCACATCACTGGAAAAGACTTTCAACAGCATCAATAACTAAAATGGATATCATATGTAACTCAAAGAGAAAATGATGACATAATCAAGATGTTGACATTCCACACTATTTCAAATAAAAGGTTAGGAAGGAAACTTCTCATCAATACTGGAAAGAGCAATAACAGTTACTGGACTTGAAAAATCAATTTTCCTGAAAAATTGTTTTAATAGATTTTATATATTTCAGCTGACAGTAGCACTGGCTGCTCAATCAATGAATGCCAAAATGTTCCCGTATGATGAAACAGCTAATATTACCATTACAACTGTTAAGCGTTAAGTCCAGAGATTATTTGTTTTTCAGCTAATTCAATGTTTTATGCAGCAGGGAAGTCATGATTGGCAGGTGATTGGTGGTGGAAATAACTGAGAAGCATTTGGTGATATCCATTGGTTACCCAAAATGGAATTAGGATTTTTTTATTTGGCAGCTGATAACAAACAGGACAGTCACCAAGTTGGCTTGTGGGCCCCACCAGAATGAAAACTTGTACATAGTATAAATTAAGTTTGTTTGAGAATTGTTTGGCAGTCATTGGTGTATTGGTAACTGTCAGTGTGTTGAAAAGCCTACTATTAGTAATTTTCGACTCAATTTATTGAGTGGTGAAGTTATCATTTAAGAGAATTTGCAAGTCATCTTTCTATTGCTTGTCCAATTTTACAAATCATTCATGAATATGTATGGCTGCCAACCAAACCATTTCCACTGACTTTTTCACTGTATCTTTGTTTCTATTGTTGTCTTGACAAATAAGTCATTGTCATATGCATATTTGGTTTACTGCTAATTTTCTTTCTCAGATCAGGATAAATTAACTTTTAAAACTACTTTTTATCTATCCATTCAGCCTCTAGTTAAAGGCAGGGGCAGTGGGAACTTTTGTGTACATGCACAAGCATCTAATAATTGTTGCTGTGCATATCATTTATTACAAGAATTTTACAAATATATATATATATATATATTGTAAAATAGTAATTCAAAGATTAAATCAATAAAGTTAATGTAATTAATGGCGAACTCACTTCGCTAACAGATTAAGAAGGCATTAACTCACTGACCACTTGCTGAACAACACGATCCTTGTTTTTATTAATTGTATAATGGATTAGATGTTTGGGCCATATTGCTTATAAGTACTTTCGGTAAAACCATCTATCATCCTCAGGCATAGATGTTATTTTTTTTCTCAATTTCAGGTAACTTAGTGTAAAATTCAAAGATGAAAATGAATGTGATACTTGTCAAAAGATATTTTATTAAAAAAATGTGTGCTATTACTAACAGTTACAAATTTTTTTGAACGTGCATTAATGCAATGCTAGATTTTTGAATATTGTAGTAATATTTTTTACCAAAAGTACTTGCAAGCAATATGGACCGAACATCTAATCCATTGTACAATTAATAAAAACGAGGATCATGTTGTTCAGTGCGTGGTCAGTGAGTTAATGCCTTCTTAATCTGTTAGTGAAGTGAGTTCGCCATTAATTACATTAACTTTAATGACTTATTCTTTTAATGACTATTTTACAATATTAAGCTGCATTATTTAATTATATACATATGAGAGAGAGTATTGTTCACACGATACACGGCTGGAGAATAGTCATTCAATATAGTAGGTTACTGAATGAGTTTGTTGTAAGGGCATGAAGAGAATAGGTAAGGAGTGCATATTATGATGATATTTAGGATAGATAACTGGAGACTTGAAGAGGTTAAAATTGTAGTGGTTGGGAAAGCATCCGCTTGGCTATCTGTTCTACAAAGTGACAGTTCTAGTGAAGAAGCTGTTTGAGTGAAAGTTCCTCCTTACAAATGTTATATGAATGGAATGAGGATGAGTTGACACTATATACATGGCATGGTGGATCCTAACTGTGAAGGTCTGAACTGATGGAACTAGTGCATGTCGTTCGTCTGAACTTTTGAACACAAAAGTCATTAATTGTATAATAATAATAATAAAAAAAAAATGACGTTTCTTTGCTTTCCTGAGAATAGACAAAATTTTAATATTTGATAAATGTAATTATACACATCTTTTTAAAATGCCTGTTTTTAAAGTTTACACACACACACACACACACATATATATATATATATATATATATATATATATATGTGTGTGTGTGTGTTTGCATTGTGGTGTAATGGATATTGGCTCAGAACGAGGAGTCAAGGTCGTAACATTCACTTACTTGCAAATACCCATCTCTTCTCCCTCCAGCTATGGGTTAAATAGCAGGAAACATAGGTTCTATAGCCTTGGTTGGCAGCCAATCTATCACAGAAAGAATTGGTAACCTACTGTGGGAAAACCTTTAAACACACTCTTCCAGCATGCATTGAGCTTGCATGGAAGAGGAGGCTTATAAAATTAACGTGCCAATAATGTTGATGCACAGTCTGCAGCAATGCAGAGTAAGCATTTTTTTTTTTAAATTGTGTGTGTGTTTATATATATATATATATATATATATATATATATGACAATTTGGAAAACTTCTATTTTACATATTTTGCCAATGACTTGCCACCATCAGAAAAATCTTTGTGAAACATATAAAAATAGAGCTTTTACAAAATTGCCTCAAGGCATCTGCATAAACATCAAATACCTCACCTTCACTTATAAATTCAAGTGAATATTTTAGAAAAAGAAAGAAAAAATACAGTTGTGTACCATCAAATATTTGAATATATAGACAATTATTTTGATATCAAAATAATAGCTTGTAATACAATTTTTGTTTTTATTTCTGTTATGGTCATCTATCTTTTTAATTTATTTTTTTCAGGACTCTTCATGCCTGGTTTTCCCAAGCTTTTGCGGTTTTTAGATCATCATGATACAATTCTTAGGAAATATTTGGGCAAAGTTCGGAAACACCTGGTAAACATTTAATGTTATTTGTTTGTTTTTTGGGGTGGGGTTCCCTCAACTATATTTAATTATAGAAATTCTTGTGTGATGTTTTTATTGTTTTTGCATCTTTAAATTAAATTTTTCTTTAAAAAATGTGATTATTAATGAGATTTCCTCTTTGATGCTTGACTGCTGTTGTAATGTTTATTCAGTTTGGAGATATCTTTATTATAACACAAATTACTTTTCAAAATTTGATCTATATTAATTATTGTATTATTTTTAAGATAAAAATTTCACAAAAGTCATTGATTGACAAATGGCTGCTCTGTGGAGATAGTGTTGAAATAGATATACTTAATTGTTCTCAAATAATGTCATTTAAATGATAAATACTTGAAAACCATATTGAATGACATTTTGGGTCATGCTCATTTTTGTTATATTCACGCCCACCTCCCCAAAAATTATATATATATATATATATATATATATATATATAAGAAAGTTTTGGTCCATTTGTAGAATGATCAGCTGTTTTTTGTTTTTTTTTATTATTTAAAGATTTTTCCTTTTTCTGCTTATGTACTTTATAGATTTATTTATTTTTACATACAGTTAATTGTTTTACCTATTGATACTTTACTTTGATACTGATTAATTTTAATCTATGCCTAAATATAGCTATTAAAAATGACCCCCCACAAAAAAAATGATTTATTTTGTCTATAAACCCTAACCCTAAATCAATAAAGGGCATATTGAAATAACTCCAGTATTTCATCTGAAAATAATTTATTTAAACAATAAAATAAAATTTCTTCCTGACAAACATTTTCCTGTTTAAAAAAAAAAAAAAAGTGTTCTATGTGAATTATTTTAAGTATTTCTATTCCTTGATGGAAAGAAGATTTAAATGTTCTGGATATTTGGGTTTTCTCTGACAATAAAACATGTTAGTCAATGTGAAAGACTTTTACTTTGTACCATACTTGTCACAAAATACCCAGTTTGAAAACACTGAATACTATCTAAAAGCAAAAAAAATAAAAACTGCTTTGTCAACGTTTGAATAATTTTACTCAAAACTAACAAATTTGTGGAGGAAATATAGGTCTTAACAGAAAAAATTATTTAGGATTTTTTTCCCCCTCTGCAAAAATGGCAATGCTAGATAAACCAAACTTGGACCAAAAATGTGCACACAAGTGTTTCCAATTGTAACTCTCAGATTAAGTAAAGAATCAATATGGATCAGAAATTAAGGATAAGCCTCTGGCAAGATTTGAACACATGTTCTTTCTCTGAGAGTTGCAATAATAAAATGAAAAAAATGTGAATCAAAAATAATTTATATTTCTTTTTATTATTATTATGGTGGTGGAGTTTTGATGATAATATATTATAATTATTATTATTATAATAATAATGATGTGTATAAAAATGTGTGTGTGTGTGTGTAGGGGTCTTTTGAATATTAAACAAAACTAATTTCAATATCTGAAACTGTATTCATTAATAATGTCAGAAATGAGTAGTAATTTATTTTCTTTTTCTATTTTTTTACTTTTAGGTAAAGCAGGAAGTACATCCATCACTTTACTCCATCAAATGGTTTCTACAATGTTTTCTTGACCGAGTAAGTGCCTCTGATTTCAGTTATTTTCTTTTGTTTTCATTTTAACAACTCTTTTTGATTCTTTTTGTATTTCATTTTATAACATTTGAAGCTGGAGAAATTAGCTGTCATTCAGTTATGGTGCATTGTGAAAGAATAACAATTTAGTTTATAACATCAAGTTAAACTGAATAATTGAAAGAATGTGGCTTAAATTTATTTTTCTTAGTATGCATGTACAATGTATACTACTAGTTCTTAAAATATTATAATTTATTTCAAATTTATTAAGTGAAAATTATTTTCTCCACCTTTTTTTTTTATTTTTTAAACTTAATTTAATTTATAAAAATTAAAAAATTAAGGGATTAATTAAAAAACTCTTCCTAATAAAGAGCAGCTCGTATATACAGAGTGTCCATAAAGTTTGTGTGCACTTTAAAAAATTTATAACTTTTATTTGTATTTGCGATAGAAATAATCTGTAAAAATGTTATAAAGTTTAATGTACCTAGTTTTAAGTATAGCCAAAATAACTAATGTGATTTCAGGCATTACTGTAAATCAGTTGGCAAATGTTTTCCATGAACTGCAAAATCGTATTACCCTGTGTATTGCTAATGATGGAGGACATGTGGAAACTTAAATAAAATTTCAATAAAACCTTAAAAAATATAGATTTACTTCTTTCTAATCCTTTTTACAAATTATTTCTATCGCAAATACAAATAAAGTTTTAAATTTTTTTAAAGTGCACACACACACACACACACACACACACACACACACATTTTATAAAAATAATCAGCTTTTTTTATGGTTAGCATTTACATTATCATAATTGCCAGTTCATAAGACACATAGTTTATAAGAGTGTTTGGTACAACTCATCCAAATCTCATAGGTGTCCATTTCAAAATTTTCTAAATTGTTCCCTTGCAATTATTGTAATTATACCAGCATGTTGGATATATTTGTATTTTTTTATTTTTTATTTTTTTCAGTATTAAACTCTTGTTTATTTTCAACAGTAGTTGAAAGAGAAAATGCCTATATTAATTATCAAAATTTAGTTTTTTTCCTCATTCTGGAACGCAAGATATCCAAAATATATTGGAAGGTACAAGACCAAAACATTATGGAAGAGGGAGAAGAAAAGTGAGAGGGGACAAATGGATAGAAAAAAACACTGAAGAAAACCACATAATGAATTTTCTTTGAAAATATTTAGCTCAGCCCACATGCACAAAAAAAAACTAACCAAATGACCAAACATTTTTTTCCCTAAGAGCTTTCTTTAGACAAGCTAAAACTTTTTCAGCACCCCCCAAATATAATGATTAAAATACATTTAAGAAAATTCAAACAAAACTTTATTTTATTTTTTGTCAGTAAAAAATAAAAAAATTAAAAAGGGTTCATTACAATAATAATTTTTCTTATCTATTTAAATGTTTTAAATTTAGATTATACAAGTATTGTTTAGATAGTAATTCTTGGTTCTTAAGGATTTGATAAAAAGAAGAATGTTCTATTTCATTTGTAAACTGATAATCTTGTTAATTCTTGACTATTTGTTATTCCAGACTCCTTTTTCCTTGACTTTGAGATTATGGGATATTTACATGCTTGAAGGCGAGAGATTGCTCATCAGCATGGCTTATAACATTATGAAAATGCATCGAAGTAAGTAACCAGTAAATATTTGCTGCTTACATTTCAAAATACTCTTTAAATTTTAGCCTTCAGTGATTTAACATCCTTAATCTGTCTTTGAGATCATCTCATCTTTTGATCTCTATCTTTTGTGTGCCACATCCCTTAAGGACATAAGTAGTCATGGCTCTCCACAACTTTCTATCATGTATGGCTCTTAGAAGTTTTTCTCCATTTGCTAAGGCCCCCACCCCCTGTTCTGTCATTCATTCACATGAGCTCATCAGGTAAGTGGCTCTCTTTCCCTGTAAGGGTTAAATTTTCCAAGCCTTCTTTTCTCATAATATGTCCAAAGAATTTCAGCTGTCTTTTCCTGATTTTCAGTATAAATCTTTTTTCTGTTGCCATTTTCTTTAAGACATTCTTGTTGCTTACTCACTACATCCATGAAATTTGTCTGTATCCTTCTGTAGATCCACATTTATGCTGCTTCTAGTTTTTTTTCCTCATCTATAGGGAAATTGTCCAACATTCACTGCTATATAAGAGGATGGATGACACACCTTTTTTTTTTTTTTTTGGTATTAATGACTCACATAATTGACAATATGCTAATAATGCATATATTCTCAATTGTTACTTACTATGAGGGTTATATTAAATTTTCAGGCAGTATTTTTTTTTATTATTGAATATCTTAGTGTCATTAATTTTTTGACTAGTTTTTGTTTCCTTTAAAATTGTTTCCTTTCTATGGCAACTCTCAAATCCATTACGTATCAAAGGGAGATAACTACTGTAATAGTTGAATTTCTTAGCCGAAGCATCGTAATGGTGTCTTATTATTTATTTCTCATTTGCACTGCTTGTTGAATTGTGGTTCATTACTAGTAGTATTAAACATTAACATTGACATCGATTCCAGTTATAGTTGAACTATAGAATTGCAACCCACCATCTCCAGCTAACAGGTTAATAATGTCCAAATTTCTTTAATGATGCATTCTTGATTATTATTAAATTAATCTTTTTATTATAACTACTCTCAAATTCTTTTATCACTATTAAACAAGCAGTGTGTTGAAGTACTTTTTTTTTTTTTTTTTTTTTATTTAAGACCCGGGTAAGATTTGAACTCGCATCTCATATTCTTAGAACTCTTCTCACCTAATGCTTTTTTTTTTTCTTTGTTTTTTTACAGTGTCACTGAATTACACTTTCAAGATAAATGTAATTATTCAACATATTTCCTTTTTTTTTTTTTTTTCTCTCTCTCTCTTTATTTTTCCACCCAGGAAAAATGCTCCGCATGGCAATGGATGAAATTCTAAATTTCTTACAAACTCAACTTGAGAAAGACTTTGGTTATGAAGATGATGCGGTCATAGACCAACTACAGCTGAGCATGGATGAACTTCGAAAGGGTAAGATGGACCTTGGACCTAAAGCAAAGGTCAATGAACTTCCTACTTTGCCTTTCGGTTTGGACATTCAGCCGAGTATTGATCAGTATATCAACCAGAAGCCAATTGAATCCCTTGATGAGCATTTCCGCAAGAACGTACGTAGTGGGAAGTCGTCCTATCTGCGCAAACGAGGCCTGAGCAGTAGCACAACACCAGAAATGTCTCGGAGTCGTGCAGACACCAGATCTATGCAGTCGAGCCGCTACTCAGAGTACTCCACTGATGAGCGTTCTTCCTACTACGACACAGCTGCAAATTCCCGCCTCTCTCTAATTGACTTCAACTCCCGGACATCAAATCAAAGCTCAAGGACCTCATTTGCTGATGCATCTGATATCAGCTTGTCTATGGGAGTGGACAGTACCAACAACTTAGATGATGGTGATGCTGCCTCCGCCGAGACAGCTAGAGAGTTTATGATTGGTTCTAAGACTCCAGAAGGCATGGTGATAGATGAAGCGTTCCATGCTGAGGTTCACCCTGCCTCAGAAGCTTCAGATTATGACAATGTCCATGAAAGTGAAAACCAGCAGAATGATAATGCTGAAGCAATGCTTTCTAACATCCCAATGAGCAAATCAGATGGCTTTATTGTAGCTAAAAATTCTACTGCTAAACAAAATATGACAAACGGCTTTGGCCAACAAGCAAGTGAAATGTCAGAAAGTAATGTTTCTCCATCTCATAGCGGCATGAAGTTGTCTACATCTGAACACTACATAGGCTCTGTGACTGTACAGCCCAAATTTGAAGAACAGAATGGTTTCTTGCAACAAGAAGAAACCAATCTCAGTACAGCCACTGTTGCACCACCAACTGTAGCAACACTCCCACCAAAAGAGGTGGCTACTATTAAGTCAAAACCAAGAGTGTATATGTACATGTAAACAATTATAACTTTGATAATAATAATAATGGTGACAAAATTTGCTAATTATTTTTTCTTGTCCATTGAAAAGGAAAAAAAAATATCTTGTCTGAATTGGATTTACAACCATTACAAAGGCATGCATCATGTGTTCACAAAAAGAAAAAAAAAAAGAATGCAAAACAAAAAGTGAGAAAGAAAGGAAAAAAAAAAATGTATATTTTTGTTTTTCAAGTCATATTTGTTCCTTGTTTCCCCATAAACTGTGTGGCAAGCAAATTCTGTACACCCATCCCATTGTGACCATCTCTTTGATAAACTGCCATTACATCTGTTGAAACTTGTCTGAACTTGTTATTTTAGTTTTCAATATTACCATCTTTCAGATAAGTCAGCACATCAGTTATCTAAAGAAAAGCCATACCTCTTTACTCAAAAGATTTTAATAACTGTTTGTCCTACACTTAATAAAACCCTTTCAAAATAAGAGAGGGAGAAAAAAATAAAAATAATAAAAAGATCAGCAGAAACCATAGGCTTCTTTCATATATATATATATATATATATATATATATATATATATATATATATATTATTTCGGGCACATTAGAATGAAACAAATAATCCCAAGTTATATTCTGGCCTCCATCTTGACTATTTATGATTTCATCATCAAAAAAAGATCAAAACACACAACTAATAAAAGAGAAAATATTTGATATTTTTTTTATCAAGAAAAAAAAGAAAATGCAGGTCTTATCAGATCAAATGCTACAAAAACAAGTCTTTTTTATTACAAAGGGAACAAAAAATAAGATGTTGAAATAAGAACTGTTTGAAATTTAGAGGTGGTAATTTATTTATAGTGAATCACTTTTTGAATGGAGATTGAGAAAAAAAAAATGGGTTTGTTGTGGTTAATCTGTGTGGATCCATTTTCCTTTAAGTCCAGGTGGATCCATAACAAGACGTTTGGATTGTTTTTCTCACACTCATTAATCCAAAAGCCTCGTCTGATTTAAAGGCGGGACGAGTGAATTACTTCTGATGTGTCAAAAACTATGACTAGTACAAAGCACAGAAGGAGTTATTTTTTTTAATTGCAAATAGCCTGCATGTTGATAATCCAAACTGATGTCATCAATATCTCTTGAAAAATTGTGTTATCACTTTGTATAAAAATTTTATTAAAAAATAAATCTTTAAACCTTGGGAGGAAATGCATCTATAAATATATATGTACAAAAAAACAAAATACCAATTAAAAGGTCATGAAAATGACACCTGCCACTATAATGAACACAGGTCATTTTTTTTTTTCCTTCATAGGCAATCATTTGATAATACAAGTGTTTTGTTCTGGTCTCAAGAATCATGTTTTGTTTTTCGTTTTGTTTTTTAATAATCAGGGGAACTAAATGTAACCTGATTGTGCATTTAGTGCTTGATTTTGTTATTGCTCTCTCAGTATTTTTGTTTTAACTGACCTGTTAAACTAACAGGTTGACTTGCAGCCATCATGGTTACTTACCTTGTTTCAAGCCTTCTGGTCACTCACTGATTCTTGCCAGTCCCTTTAAAAAAAAACAAAAAAACAACCCTGCTCTTCATACCCGATCAACCTCAAAATACCAAGGGTCTCTCTCTCTCTCTCTCTCTCTCTCTCATATTATTGCACAAATAAACTATTATCACTAACACAATTTGAATAATTCTTTTTTTGTTGGTCTTTTTTTTTTCTTTTTACTTATTTGGTTTAGTTTGTGTTAATATTAATGACCCTGCCATATTGAATTTTCTTTTGCTTTACAATATTGAAGATTTCAAAGAAAGCTTACAGGCAAGTATGTAAATAATGCAGCTATACATATGAATATATATCTAATACTTAGGTGTATATATAAATTTTATGTACTTGGTTGTTTAAGTTTAATATTGTATTGGCTTCAAATAACACTAAGCTAATCTGATTTCCTTTAATGTAGATACCTCCACTAATTTGGTATATGTAAAGTTTTAAAATGATTTTTTTAAAAATCTTCCTTGAAGCTTTAATTTTAGCTTTAATAACAATTTAAAATTTAGTATTTCCAGTAAGCAAAATACTCTGTGGGGTATTTTAAACAGAAATTATATTTATTGGAATCCTTTTTTTTTCTTTCAGTAACATTGATAAAATAGGCCATTTTGACACATTTGCAAACAAAAGTTAATTCTTGTTTTTAAAAATCTTGCAAAAATAAAATATATTTCTGAAATATTATTTGAGGAAAATTAGCAAAGTTAAATTAATCTGATATGAAACAACAAATATTACTTATAGCATAAATATTGTATACAAGCATTTTTTAGCCATGGGGTCTTGTTTTTCTGATGTATTGATCAATTTATCATGCACCTAACATGTTAACAAGTTAAGTGGTGTAGCTGAATTGCTAACAGACAAATTTTATATGAGGGTTCTTTTTAAGAATGGGACAACCTTAAATCGTGTGACCTTTTAATTTTAATGTCAGGTATGAACATCTGTTCTTACAAATTCTGCATGTATATACATATACAAAAGCAAATTGAAATTCTTTTTAAAAATATTTGGAGTCATCAGATTGTAATAAACTTTACAATATATGATTAGTAAATATAGTTTTACTTAGTAGCAATATTTCCTAAGAGTTACACCATTGAAACTGAATTTTAAGATTTAAAAACTTCATAAATTATTCAATTTAAAATTGTAAAATAAAGAAATGAAAAAAATCTTGTAAAAAATTCATTTTTCATCAAAAAAAATTTTTTCAGACAATATTGTCAGTAATATATATTATTCATAAAAGCAATTAAAAGCTTCTCCAATTAAATGCCTTAGTTTTATTTCATTTTTTATTTTTCAATTCAGAAAAGATTTTCAGTAAGATGAGGTCCAATTTTTGCAAAATTCTTTAAAGAATTCTGCTTTTAACTTATATAGTCATTAAAAGTTATGTTGAATTTCTCAAGTTTTCATAAAATTAAGTAAGGGGCTGGAAAACATTAAAAAATTTTTACCAAGATTTTCTAATTAAAAAAAAAAAAAAAAAAACTTTCAAAAATTATTTCATTTGTGAATATGTCCTGAAAATTTAACTAAAATCTGACAATTACTTGCTTTTTGGAAGAATTTCCAAATTAATGTGTCTGTCACCACAAAATGGCTAAAATTTGCTATGTTAAAAGTTAGTACAACCACTGACACAACATTGTTTTTTTTGTTGTTTTTTTTGTTTAATCAAAATTCCGAATGATTAAAAAAATTTCAAAAGAAGTAAAAAATTTCATTAAATATTCAAAAAATACTTCGATCCTTCCTCTTAATAATAACAAAGATTTTGACGATAAAACTGTTTTCATTGTGTTTTGGAGCATGTTTTCATTATGGTATGCTGATTTTTTTTTTTTTTTTTTTTTTTTTTTTTTTTTTTTTGTGTTTTTGTGGAGATACCTACTTAAATGAAACACACCACCACTTTAGTCTTCAATTTAAAGATGTAAATTTACTTTTACCCTCAGTAAATATTGTGGATGTCTAAGAATTTTAACATTCATTTACTGTCATTTGTTGAATATAATTCTTTTCTTTTTTGATCAGTGCTGGATACTTACTATTTTACTTTCAAACCACATAAAATAGGTTTCCTAGTTTCTTTCTTTACCATTTGTCTTTGGTTAAATTTTTTTTTTATTCTACACTTCATTTTCTCCTTTGCCAAGTTTTATGAATCAGTACAGACTTAAAAAGTGACAACTGTAAGGTATTGATGTTCAAAAAACTCTGTTCCTATGACTGAATATTCATTTTTGTTTAGAGGGTAAATTAAAATGAAGCTTTTTTTATACAGATATAGATATTTATAAGCTTAGCTTAATGTGGCACAAGGTCACAAATATGAGATTCTTGGTGAAAATTGAACTCACTACACTAGTAATGTTAACACTAGATCCATAACCATTTTTCAGATCCTTAAAATTAAAGAATAAAAGAAAAACAAGGTGGCCATATTTAAGAATTTCTACTTGAATGAAGTGTTTCAATGTACACTCTTGAGAAGAGTTTAGTTGTAGTTTCAAATCTTTAAGTGATATATTTAAAAATGCAAGAAATTTTCATTTATTTAAAAAGATTTTATGTATGTTTCTTGCACAAAAATTGTTGGTAGCTAAATACTAACTGTAGCTAGTATATTTATCATGTACCTTGTCCATGCAAACCGAATCTAAGTGATTTTATTAGTGATAAACCGGTTAGAGAATCACCAGTCTGTAATGTTTAAACCTTTAACTTCCTATGATCTCTGTCTTTATGAAATGTTTAGGGCTCTATCTGAAAAGGTTATAGAACAATCTAGTCTTTCTCCTTCATCTTGTTTTTATTTTTTTCACATCTTTTTTATTTAATCAACACAAATTATATAATTTTTAACCTTATTTGAAGAGTAAAAAAAAATGGCTGACATAACCCCCCCCCCCACACACACACACACACTTTTTTTTTTTTCTTAAGAGCATGATAATTGATACAGAGGTTGCCAAGTAATATAACATCTAAATACTTCTGTTTGACATGCTTGTCTCATGATAACTCCAAAATAAAACATATTGAATACTTTAACATTGATATTTAATTATTAAAAACAATTGTATTTTTTTCTTTGCTTAAAGGGAGATAACTAAAAATACTACTTTGAGTTTTCAAATATGCACTGACAACACCAGGTGACATATGTTATGGCAAGTGGGTTAAAAGGTATGAAAGAACTGATCCTTTAAAAAAGTAGAATATATCAACAATAACAAAGGAAAAATATATAATACATATATAAAAATGTTGGGTCTGCATGAATAAGCCCTTTGATGCAGTCAGTTTCAGGTATAGAAGGATTCATTTTTAGTGAAATCAATGACACTCAAAGACTCTCCTGACCAATTAACATATTCAACATGAGAGATGATGGCTCTTCTTCCCCTTCCTCATACCCCTAGGAAGTTTTGTTTACATCTCAATCCAAACAAATCACAAAAATAAAAGTAATCTGATATTCACATATCAAGATTTTATATAGAGATCTTCAAAACTTCCTGGTGACAGGGGTTCCCAGCCATCAAAACTTGTCTGGAGATAAGTTCCAAGAAGCTGACTGGGTGCATTCATTTAGTAACTGGTTTACACTGGACAGTAAATGTGGCAAAGGAAATACAAGCCTTGCCCATTTATCCCAAATGCGTCCCACCCAGCATGGTCTATGAATAAGATGGCCTGACAACATTGCAAAATGAAATGAGCAGATATGATGGTCGAGTCGTGGGTACACACTTGTGATGCTCTCTAGAAACCTGACTTTAAAAAGAATGAACAGTTCATTTACCCTATGTTCAGATTAAAGGCTGACTCTCCTACAAGATTTTGGCCTCCTTGAATAAGAGTAATAATTATGAAACCCATCAATCTGCACAAAGTTTTCACTGGTAAATGGAGGACAACTACCTGGACATGTAAAAAGTATCAACAAATATTATGGCAATATAATTAGTGTCTTGTTTATTGTCTGTTGCAGTACTAAGATATTGGGTGCCCACTGGAGCTTATGATCTATATGATAGGTATCCATTAAACACTTAGTGCATGTGTGCCATAATAGGAATCCTTGATTTGCAGTAGTGGGTGCTTTTTCATTGCTTCTTTAATTAGAGCATAATTTTGTCTCTGTTGATGATGCTGTAGAGAAATATATGAGAGACATAATCAGTGGGCTAAATGTCTATTGAATTTTTATTTTGTGTCTCGTTAGTCTGGCAAAGTGGATAATTTGGTCTGGTTTTGGAATCAAGGAGGTGGGGAATTGGTAGTGTGCCTGTACTAAACCTAATTTCAGCTAACTTCAGGTACAAAATGACTTTCTCAAAGATTGGTAGAAAATAAGACTTAATTTTCTTGTCAAATAATTTCAAGAGATGACAAATAGATTTATGAATTTCATTAAACTTCATCTTGTATTGATTATTTTTTAATCTGTTTAACCATTAACCAAGCTTTCTTTTTAAAAAAAAAAAAAAGTAATAAAAATTCTATAACGTTTGGGACGGTGTGATAAAAGCTTTATCATTTATTTCACTGAAATTCAAGTTTCATGAAAATTGTCTATAATTCAGTCACTCAAATCAATTATTTTTGTAATGGATTTTTTTTTTCATGTTTTCTGTTAAGAATTGTTCCCTGCCATTTCCATTTTGTACAAATCCGTTTTTTATCCATGACTCAATATTTATCTCTCTTTCTAGATTAGACTGAAGGGGGAGCCCATGTTCAAATCCCTGCTGAGGAAAACATTTTCTTATCTCGAATGTGCAGGTTTATAGATGTAATATACTGTTCAATAAATAAAAATGGGGTGTCCATTTCAAAGTATCTGCTATAATAATGTTTGAAGTAATAAAAATATTGGATAAAAATAAATCCATTAATTCTTGAAATTGCTTTGTTTACGTTTTGAATATGAAACTGATCAGATATGAAGCTTTCAAAAAAATAATCTTGGTGAAGAGGATGGGCTTTCTTTAAAGAACCATGCTTGCTGTGATCTTCTTTGTAGCCAAACAGTAAAGCACAGTAGTTTCTCCTACAAAGAGAAATGCTGGTTTTGATCCTTGCTGTGGATTTCTCAAATGAACAGGCTGAATAATGAAATACACACTATTTAATAAATAAAAATGGGGCATCTATTTTAAATACGAGGTGTCCACTATAATAATGTTTGAAGTAACAAAAATCTTAGATTAATAAATCCATTTTTATATATATATATATATATATATATATATATATATATATATAATATATATAATATATATATATATATACACACACACACACACAATATTTGTTGGCCTATTGGACACACCCAGAATTTGGCATGGAATATTTAGTGGGTGGGGGAATGAACATATCATAACCAAAAAAATCAAAATTATAACCTTACCATTATGTAACATCCTCACTAAACATGAAGAAACACTTACAGTATCAGCACAAATTATACTACTGGTACTTTTTTTTTCTTTTAAATAGAAGTTAGGTATACTTTAATTAGAACATTTTTGGGGAAAAAGAATTTTAGTATATTTCATCATTGTTTTTCAAGGAGCAACATCTGCACATACAATAATTCATAAAAAGCTCCAAAGAAATCTGGTATCAGTGAAAACTGGTACATATGCTAATAGGCAAAAAAAAAAAAAAAAAAATATCGTAGTTGCTGATAAATGAAGTCCCATACCATACATGCAGAGAAGCAAATTCCACTACCTGTGTATCAGCAAAAACACACAAAGCAAGCAGCAATATACCAGTCAAAGTAAATATTTCTGTAAAAATCTGTTATTTTTACAAAACAAGCAGCAAAATATTGTGCAATTTCATAAATTCTTTTTCCTGGGTGAATTTTTTGGGGATATTTTTATTGATATCATGTTTGTTCACTTTCAGGTGTCCTAGTTTCAGAGCTAAGCTCTATGTGTACATTAATTCCTGGTGAACCCCCACTTTTTTCCATGTTCCTCACATACATGATACTGCTGTATTGGACACAGGGTATTTTTTTTGCAGGGTGGTGGGGTGACAGGAATCTGTGTCCAATAGGCCAGCAAATACTATGTATGTATGCATTAGTACCAGTTTTTATATCATAAACAGATATTGTGTGTATACAACATGAAGAGCAGAAAAGTTTTCAGCCAAAAATAAGACCAAACCAATTTTATTGTTAATACAAGATGGTTGTATGAATAATATATTTTTTTCATTTGAATGTAAATTATTTGTTTTAAACCAAACATTTTATGAAAAATGAAAGCCGTGTCTAATTTTAGAATGAAATAAAAATTAATTTTTTTACATTCTTCAAAAACATCTGTACTTATGTGTAGTAATTAGTTACTATGTATTAATGACATAGAATTTATGCATCTTGAATTAGTTATTTTAGAACAATGAAAACATTTTTACAGTCTAGTCTTATATTTCAATTAAAACTCAATTTTATAGACTTCTACTCTTAACAAAAATTTAGAAAATTTGCTGGTTCATGATAGTTGCTACATTTACATATGTAAATATTTTATGCACTAAATGTTATAGTACAGTATTTTTTTTTTTTTTTTAATTATTTGATGAAGAAATCTTTGACAATTCCTAAATCACTTGTGTTCGTTTTTTATTCTGAAATGTTATTTAAGTATTAACAATATTAAATGGTTACTCCAAGAATCATACAAGGTTCCAGTTACTCGGCAGTATCTGATCTTAAGTGTTATATTAAAATCAATCGAAATACCCTTAAACCTAAGGAGATCTTTGACTCTCACTGTTAGATTTGAACTTTGAATTTAAATTAAAAATTTCTCAGGTGTTACACCTTACAACATTATTAAAACTGAAATATGAAATTGTAGAACAACTCAAGAGTTTCCGAATTATCGCCCTTTGATTCAAGTTGTAATTTTCTGACAAGCAACTTGTTTGGGAAAAGCCACATTCGTTAGTAATTTTTTACTAACATTTGCCACAGTAGGGACCACCACAAAAAGACGATACCTAAGGTTTAAATGAATTTAAAAAAAAAAAAATCTTTCTTGAAGCTTTGATTTTAGTTTTAATTTCAAGCTAATAGATTAATATTTCCAATAAACAAAGTACTTTGGTATATTTTAAAATCTAATTTAAATTGATTGGAAATATATATATAATAATTTTTATTTTATTTTATTTTTTAGATAGCTGATTAATGCCCGTTTTTAGTTGTCTTTCATTGCAATGTAATTCTCTTTATTAAAAAATATTCCAAAATTAAAATATACTTTTCTGATACTTTATTTGAGGAATATTAGCTGATTTAAAGTATAATTAATTTGATTTGAAACAAATATTATTTACTTTAAATTTAAAATATGACAAATGCATTTTTAACCAGACAATAGCTGTATTTTTAAATGACATTAGCCATGCTTGTGTGTTTGACAACATGAAGACAGATATAATATTGTTCTATGGTGACTATTTGTAAAACATAATTGAAAAAAATGATCTAAGCACCTATTTTAGTTAATTTTTAAATAATCAGTAATCTTAAAAATTTATGAAAATATTCTCTAATCTAATGTTTTATTGAATTTTAGAAATTTTGGCTTTAAATTTACTATAGTCATCACTTTTATTTTCTGATAATGTTGTGTATGGATGCCCATACTTACAAAAAAATACCCTATTTTATACACTAATAAAAAAAATTCAAAATTATTTTTAAAATATTGGTGTTTGATTTTGTATTAAGCTTTTCCATTTATGATAGTTTTCATCAAAACCACTGAAATTAATGCAAAGTTTTAAGATTTATAACCTGATAAATTTTTCTAATTGAAATTTTTAAAAATGAAAACAAATCTTGTAAAAATTCATTATTCATCAAAAAAATGTTTTTCTTAACACAATAGTGTCCTTAATATATCTTATTTATAAAAGCGATTCAAAGCTTTTCTAATTAAATAATGTCTTAGTTTTGTTGCATTTTTGTTTTACCATTCTTAGCAGATTTTCTGTAAATGGTGTTTGTTTCACAAAATAAATTAATTTAAATTCTCCAAGAAGTCCTGCTTTTAACTAATATAAATATGAAGATACTGGAATTTTAATTCCTTAATTTCATAAAATTAAGTGGGGGTTAATAGATGTGTGTAGTAAAAAAAAAAAATTTCAAAAATAATTTCATTCATTTGTGAATAAGTCCTGAAAATTTCATTAACATCTGACAATTATTTGATTTGTTTTGGAAATTTTTGGAAAAGAAAAGAAAAGTGTTTTTAATGCTAAGAATGATGCTAAAAATCCTTACACTAATCAAGAAAGATTTTTAACCAAAATTTTGAATGTGCTAGAAAGGATGAAGAAATTTAATAAAATAATCAAAAAATTCTTTGTTTCCTCTTAATAACAACATAAACATTTTGACTATGAAATTTTGTTTTCATCAAGTTTGGGGTATTTCTCATCATAGTCTGCTAATTTTAGAAAATTTCTGGAGGTACCTAAGCTACAGTCTTTTATAAGGCAGTTCACTTTTATAGAATTAATTGCTGTTACTTTAAAATAATTTCCACTGAAAATTATTTTAATTTTATTTCTGAAATGTTAGTCTGCAAAAACAAACTTGTAGAAATAACCAGTTTTGATTCAATATCACTTCATGGGTTCAAAATTAACATCAGTCTGGGGTCAATTAAAAATTAGTTTGTGACATCTGGTAAGTTTGTTGTTTTATATTTTTTTTGTTAGGTGTGTATGTAGGGGGGGTGCAGTGTAAAATATTAAATTTTATTTTTTTTATTATACAAGCAAGTAATTAAAATTATTGATTATAAAAGCAAAAAGTTCTTATTTCTAATTAATAGTTGTGAGCTTTTAATAAATGGTGGAAACAAAGATACACACACACACTTCTTTTTAAACTGGTGAATGAAACCTGAAGGTTGAAGGACTTAAATTTATATATTTGTATTATTAATCTACAAATGTGAAAAACATTTGGATTTTATTGTCAGAACCAATTTTGCTTTAATAAACAAAAACAATGAAATTATACTTTTTTTTTTTCTTTTTTCAATTTTTAGGTTAAAAAATTAAATGAACTATCCATTAACAAAGAACATTTGTTTTTGTTTTTTTTATCATAACCTAAGCTGAAAATACAAGGGAGAATTTAAAAAAATAAACAAACCTGAAAAATTTAGTCCTGATGCTTTCATGAAAATAAGAAAAAAATCTTTAAAGATTTATGTGCTAAATGGTAAGTCTACACTTAAAGTATGATAAAAGCTACTCTGAGAATTAATAAGAACAAAATTTTAAAATTATTCAAGGTGATTTAGCCAAAATGTTTATACAGAAATAAAAGGATTGTCATAAAAAATTACACTAGAATTTAAGGTTTTTGTATTTAATTTTTTAAGCCTTAATATTTTAAATTTATTTTTTAAACATTTTAATGGTATTTTTATTTTGCTACTAACAACTACTCTTAAGAAAGTTAAGATTCTGAAATTAAAATGTTTTAAAATTTTGAGGGTATGATTAAAATTGTTTTTCTGGATGGTTTTAAGATGATAGTGAAAAAGTTAATCTGAGTCCTAGTTATGGTTACTAAAATTTGAAAGTTTACAAGGTCATCTGGCAGACTAGCAAGTTCAATCTTCATTGTTCATTTGTTGTCTTTGAGAGTTATTAATTTAAAAAAAAAAAAAAAAGCTGAAGTTTGGAGAATATCACAAACCCAAATATTTATTAGAGATTCTGTAATTGAGAGATTAAAAATTGAATTTTACTTTTCCAATCTGAAACATTTCCCATAATGCATTATTTATATATATATATATATATATATATATATATATATAATAATTTTAAAAAGATGTTCCTCCCAGGCACATATTGTGTAAAGAAAATCTTTTTCCTATGTATCATTACTGCATCATATAACCCAAGTAACTTTTTTTGTTATTTAAAAAAAGAAAAAAATTATATAAATGTCCAATTTGGAAACCTGTATTTTGTATATCAAATATCTACAATTTCAAGATCTTGTATAAAGTAATATTCTGTAAATCGTAGTTTGCTTTAGCCAAATGTTAATTTGATGCCGTTTCAAATTCAGACTGGTGATAAATCAGTGACTAAAATTGGTACAATGTTCATAAAAATTGTTTTGCTTCATTTTTCAGATACTTTAATTAGTTTGGGTTTTACAGGCTTCAGTTGGTTCATAAAATGTTGTCAATTATACTTTGTAACGTCGGGCATTCTATGAAAAAGATCTGTGTAAAGTATATAAGGTCAAAATAAAATAAACTCATTTCATACCTGGCCATCCTATACAATACTTTACTTTCACACTTTGCCAGTAATAGATTATATATGAGAGTGTTGAAATTCTTGTCCCAACAAAGACACCTTTTAAAAAAAATGGTCAGATTGTAAGAATTGGGTCAAGCTGAGGACTTTTCAGGCTGCTTTTTTAATTTTTTTTTTTTTTATCATTTATGAAACAAAATGATATAGCAATTGTTATGTGTATTCATCTTGGCCTTTTTACTGATTTCAACTTCACTCAAATTCCTTTGCAATTAATAAAGAATTTATTGATCATTGAAATAAATATTTACATTTAAAGATAAAACTTATTGGTGAAGAATGAACTTTGTGTTTCTTGCTGTCTTTGCAATCCCTATTGTAACCTTTTGACCTTCCTCAACTTATGACAAATTTGATCATTACTGTTCTGGGCTATATATATTTGACCTGTCATTTATTTTCAATTGTTATGAGTTTCATTGCTGATTTCAAGAATATTGCCACCTGAGTAATAGAATAAAGGTTTTTCTTTTGTTAAGTATTGAAGTTTTTTTTTTTTACTTTGTTTTGTTTTTTTTTCTTTTAATTCCAGTTTTGCTGGTATCTGGTTGTTAGAATAGTTGCAATTGAAAGCAACTGTAATTGGTAGAAAGGAATTATAAGTCAATAATGGTTGACAATAAAAAATCAGCATAACATTGAACTCTAGCATTTTTTAAAAACAAAACAATTCCATATACATGGAGCAAGGTCAAAAATATGATTCATTGAAATACTTTGGTGACAAAAAGAGATTCATTATCTGAACAATTATCAGAATTACAAAAATCCTTTTTTAATTTTTTGAATGTTTACAAAATCCTAACATTTCTAAATTTCCCAAAAATTGCAAAGTTTCTTTACCAAATACTTTACTCAAGATGAATTTATTTAATTTCCATTTATATTTAATTTGCTTTCATACTTCTTCTGTAATTAGTACCAAAAAAAAAAAAAAAAGTGAATAACTTAAGTTTTTCCTGGAGGAGAAAATACAGTTGAGAATTTTTCAGAATCAAATTTTAAGACTTTAACCTTGAAATGTTTTTATTTTACATTAATTGAACTTAAAGATCTTCTATCTCACTGATTTTTTTTGGGGGGGGGTTCTTAAAGTGGTTCATTTGATCCCTTTAAAAACCTGATGGAAAGCCAAGGTAATTCAGAATATTTAAAAAAAAAAAAAAAAAAAAAAAAAAAAAATCACAAGTACTATTTTTCTTTTCTTAAATTTAGGAGAGGCAGTATGTCATTATATATCTAATACTAATAAGCTGTTCTGCCAACTTTTGTTATTCCAGATTCAAGGAGATGATTGTAACGGCTGTTTGAACACGCCCTGCTAAACACTGCTTATCACATCTGACTAGGTTGCAGAATGCAGTCAGGACATGAAGACAGTTTGGAAATTTGCAATGCTATGTTAAACTGGTCAGCCGTGTTTAGCAGGGCGTGGTCAAACAGCCGTTACAACTGTCTCCTTGAATCTGGAATAACAAAAGTTGGCAGATCAGCTTATTAGATGTATAGAATTGATACACTACAATTTCAATAATCTACAACTTCCAATTGCCTATTTACATTATTCGGACTATTGTCCTCATCTTTGTCACCATATTTATTACGTTTTAGCCGTTGTACACTCCGGCCTTCTTCAGGTGGTTGGAATGTCGAACTGAACCCATTATTTCAGGGACACATGACACAGTGGATAAAGGCGTTGGTTAAATCCAGTGACAGGACCCAAAGAGTGTGAGTTCAACACCCAGTTAAGGCAGTGGAGAACTTGGAGAGGGGAATTAACAGGAGATATCTGATATCCATTAAACATGGCACGTGGAACTAGAACAGTCTACCCCAGTGAGCGAAATAAAGGGTTCAGTTTAATATTCCAACCACCTGGTACAATGGCCGAAACGTTGTAATAAATATGGTGACAAAGATGAGGGCAATAGTCCAAATAATGTAAATAGTGTACATAATACCTCACCTCAGAAATATAGACAGATTCTAATTGCCTCTTCTAAAGAAAAACAGTCTCAAAACTTCTAGAATGCACATCAAACTATAAAGCTCTATTTATTTGCCTAAATGCTATTGATTTAACAACTTAACATTGCAATGGCATATCAGAAGTTACTGTTTACAAAGCTTGGCACAAGACCATTAATATGCAGCAGACAGTGAGGATTGAACTACTTGGTAGTAATTATCAATCAGATTAGCTTGCTAACTTATCAACTCCAAGATTCCAGGACTTTAAATCTATTAGGTTTGTATAAAAATCCCCTCCTAACTATCACCAAGGTTAACAGATGGCAACATCTATCAGAGATGAAATTTAAATTTCTATTATTTCATTATTCCAAAATTTGAATACATCAGCAGATAGCTATTAACATCAACAACTGAGCACACATAATTATTAATTAAAACAATTAGTAATTAATATATATTATCTGTAACTACATGCGCAAGAATGTCGTTTTTTGATAAAAGTAATAAAACAAAACAAAAAAAAACATGAATACGTAAATGATGTGTATATTGTCGAAAATTCCTTTTTCCACAATATATTTGTGCTGTTATAATGCTTATTATGTAAACATTAATACTGAATAATTTTTTTTTTTTTAAATTAAAGTATATTTAATCACATCTCCCTAATAGCTATCGCGATCAGAAAAAAAAACATTGGGAACCTTTGCACACCCAATATATGTCTATTTGAAGACTTTAAATCTATTAGGTTTGTATAAAAGTTTTCATCTCAACCTGCCACCAAGTCTTAGTTTAACAGATCGCAACATCTATTAGAAAGATGAAATTTAAATTTTTATTATTGCATTTTATTCAAAAATTTTAGCACATCAGCAGATAGCTATTAATGTCAATAACTGATCTCAAATAGTTATTAATTAAAACAATTAGTAATTAATGTATAATATTATCCATAATTACATGTACAAGAATGTCATTTTTGATGAAAGTTTAAAAAATAACCATAAATGTGTATATTGTCAAAAATTACTTTTTCCACAATATAGCTATTTGTGCTATGTCATAATGCTTATTACCTAAACAACAATAATAATACTGAATAATTTTTTTTTTTTTTTAAGCATTAAAGTATATTTAATCACATCTCCCTAATAGTTGTTGCGATCTGTAAAGACAGGAAAACATTGGGAACCTTTGCACACCCAATATATGTCTATTACTTTCAGGATACCTCTCGTATATATGAGGCTTATGGCCACATCACGTTGAAATGATGGTTTCCGTATGATCAGTAAAGTTAAGCAACATCGAGCCTTGATGGGTGACTGCTTGGGAATACCAGGTGCTGTAAGCTTGGATGTGCAGATTATGTAATGGATAATGGCTTGGAATTGTTAATCGAAGAGCTGAGTTCCAGTTCCAGTTCCAGTTGGGTTCGTTATATTCCCTTACGTGCAAATACTCTTGGAAAAGGTATGAATTCACTTCTTCTCCCAACTCTCAGTTGCAGTTTAATTGGTAAGCCTTGTATCCTTAATATTATTATGTAAAAAAATAAAAAAATTCTTACAATCTAAAAAATATTTTCTGGCTTTTAAATAACTTGCAAAAGGTTGATAAGTCATAGTGAATCAATCAGTTTTATGTCAAGCAATAACTTCTTGTGATGCAAAGTTAACTATATTCTTAACATTTTCTAATAAAAAGCTAAAAAATAATTTGAATTTCTGGGATGAGGAGTTGTTATTTACAGTTAAACTAATGTCCTCATGTTGACAATATATATTAAGGATATTATATATTGTTCTCATGAGCACAATAGTCCAAGTGGAAAATAATCTAAAGTTGAGTATATTTTCAATTTGAAACTGGGAAGAATAGATATTAAACACTTTCAAATCTATTTATTCATAAGCCAGTGCAGGATCGCAAGTCTCATTGACTGAAAACCTCATTTTCATTAACAAAATATCAATGACCACATGGGCAAGGTGTCACCAAAATGTTTAGGTAACTTAAAGAACTATAGCTTTTGAGGAAAATAAAACAAATTGGTAGAAAAAGATTTTCAAGAGATGTGTAAAGTAATGGGCAAGTCTTGAGAAATGCTTAGTCACTTAATGAACGAATCAGTGAATTAATATTTTTAAACTTTTTGGTATCACTTTGCCATATCAGTCTGAAAATGACAGAGTTCATTTTAGGCCATTAATGTGTGTGTGTGTGTATGTATATATATATAACTACTGTCCTTTTCTTTGTTGTTATGGCTTCATAGTGTTCCTGCAGTTTTATCGTAAGGGGGGTGACCTGTTTTTCCATCATATTTCTTGCCACAGCTGCATATGATGGCATACACATAGTCCTTAATCATGTTCTCCTCTATGGGAGGTCTTACGTGGAAGAGGTGTCTGTGAAGTGTTGAACCACTTTTGAAGGTCATTCTGATGTCATGGACCACAGATCTTGTGTATTTTTTCCGATAACCTCTTCACATAGAGCAGGCAGACTGAGGCTGTGAGTTCAATCCCTGGCCACAGCAGAGGTGAACAAAAACTTGTTGAGTTACTAAAGGGAATTAACTGAAACTGAGATATCCAGATGTGGAAATAGAACAATCTACCCTAGTGGATGAAATAAAGGGTTCAGTTCGAAATTGCAGCGTATATCACCTGAAGAACGCCGGAGTGTACAATGACCAAAACATTGTGAATATGACAATAAAGATGAGGACAATAATCCAAACAGTGTAAATAGTTATAATACCTCATCTCAGAAATATAGACAGATATTGAAAGATGAGGACAATAATCCAAATGTAAATTAATGATAGTAACCATAATAAGTACACACAAAAAAGCCTTGGAAGTTAAAATCACAAGTAATCAAATGAAATTACTTAATTATTGTCAATTTACAAAATCTTCATCCCAGGCATAGGCAGTGGGGGGGGGAGGTAAATGTTTTTAAATGAAATTTTGGCAGGTAGGGAATTGTTGAAGTATATTTATCAAGGACAATAGGTTGTATAGGGATAATATGAAAAAGGTGAATAAAAATGTGTGTGTGCAGAGATGTCCGTTTTTGTATACAAATTTCTTATAAAAGATTGTGAGAAACATTTAAGAGTTGTTTCACTTGTTTAGTAGAAATATTAGATAAGCCTGTGTATGATGGGGTTTTTTTGGCCACCAACTTTTTAAAATGCCATAGAGCGTCAAAAAAATGTCTGAAACTGTTTAAATTTTTTTAATTTTATCTTTTAAATTTTCGTTGAGTCTGGAATTAGCGACATCCTCAAACATGAGAGTTTGAAAAGTAAACAGACCAAATGCTTCAATTACAACGCAAATAATTCATGCTGAATGTACAGGATGGTCCAAAAGTTTTGTCACCCCCTACCAAAAAAGTAATGAGAACAATAGAACGAGTAATACAGTAATATAAAGGCCATATATTGGATTCAGTTTATTCACTTTCATTGATACTGTCACACATCAATAAGGTCCATAGCAGCTGGTGTCAGCCATCTGAAATAGATAATTATATTATGTAGAGGTGACAAGACTTTCGGACCACTTACAAATATTTGTGTATTCAAGTCTTAATGTGCTTCTATTGGAAGTTCTAAAGTAAGACTATATATATGTAATTTTCTAAAATTACAAAATTCTTGTGACAGCAAAAATATATTCTGACAAAAGGAGCATCTACTAGATTCAAAATTACCTTTAAAAAAATTTGTATTATTTAAAGGTTTTAAAAAAAGCCTTTAGAATAGTAACATATTTTGGATTTTCAAATCAAAACTTCAACCACAAAAAGAGCAGTTTCTATTGAAAATTCTTTGTGGGCAAAAATGTCCCACTGTCTAGAATAGGGGTTAAAATATACTGGGTTAACTAATAGTGATTGATTTGTTTTTTATGGCTTATCAACCTTTTTTGCTAGTTATTTAAAGCCAGAAAATATTTTTAGATTGTAAGAATTTGGGGGAGATTTACTGAGGTAAATTCTGCTAATTAACCCATAGCTAGGGGGAAGAGATAGATTCATACTTTCCAAGTGTATTTGCACATAAGTAAATATAACGAACCCAACTGGAATTAGAACTTGGTTCTCAATTCCAAGCTGTTCATTACACACATCCCTGATTAAAGTACCTGGTATCCCTAAGCAGTCACCCATCTAGGTACTAACCAGGTTTGATGTTGCTAAACTTTGGTGATCGTACAAGAACTGGTATTTCAATGTTATATGACTGTAAGCCTGGTTAACTAAGAGAATAATTTTGCTCATTTTACTACAGATAGCTGAAATTGCTTCACGAACAAACTACATGTGTGTGTCAGGTAAAAGGTTAAGATTGGTAAGTATTAATGGTAGTGGTTCTGCTTAATGAAAGAAAGATTAATTACATTCACCACAATTCTAGGATGTGCGCATAGAGTAACAGATATCCATACAGAAATTCTGGCCTAGTCTGTTGTGTTGACTTTTGCACTAATGCCTCTGGGTAAGGCAAGAATCCATTTATTCTCCTCCAGCAGAGTAGATTGAACTCTCTAGCCTTGGGAGGCAACTAATGTAAAAGAAGGAAAACCAAATTTCCAAAAATGTAGAAGATGATGAGAAATCAGTCCACTATCTTCCTTAAGCAATCCAGAGATAAGGAAGAAAAGGAAGTAGTTGATAGTCATGACTGTCTATGTATTGAAAGGACATAGCATTTAAGAAAAATAAACAAAAACTTCTACATTTATTTGTCCCACCTCATTATGCCTAATGTTCATTTATAATCCTTGGCATCAAAGATTATAGTGTTCTTGTAATCAGCAGTTAATTAAAGAAAAACAAAATGGATTCTTCAGTCACAATCTTAACATCATAAGATATTCAGATGACACAGTGTTGATAGCAGACACTTAAAGGAAACTACAAGAACTCCTACAGAATGTAGGGAAAGGAAGCAAGAAGAAAGGATACAAGGTTGTTAGCAAAAGGAACAGTCCAACATGCAAATTACAAATTGGAGATACTGAAATCAAGCAAGTACAATAATTTAAATATCTGGGGAAGATAGAACGTGTGACAATGAAATCTGAAAGTGAATTGGTATATCCAAAGATGCCTTCCAAAAGCTAAGGAAAGTATTAAGAAACAGAAAAATGAGTACTGAACTGTTATGTAATATTAGTCCTCCTATATGGCAATTTCCTCACAGATAAAGAAGAGACTTGAAGCAACAGAAATGTGGTTTTACAGAAGGATGCTTAGAATACCATTGCCTGAACATGTGAGCAAAAACAAAGTTCTAGAGATGATGAAAACAAAAAGGACACTTATACTTAACATCAGTAAAAAAACAGTTGAAATTTCTCAGGCACATGATAAAGAAAGAGGGCTTGGAAAATTTGATACTCACAGGTCACATTGAAAACAAGAGGGACAAAGGAAAACAACACATAACCTACCTGTTAAGCTTGAGCAGTGTTTAGGAGAAATAGCCAAAAGACAAAATTTATTGATGGCGACAAAGACAGACAGTTGTGGATAGCCATGCTTGCCAATCTTCAGAAAGGACATAGCACAGAAAAAGAAAAAAGTTTCCAATTAAAAATTACTATGAAAAGTCGAAAATATATTTTTGTGAAAAAATTGTTCTGTGAAATTGCTTTTTCAAAGTGCACAAATATATGATGTTATCCTGACATTAATAATAGAAGAGAAATTGTAGAATTGAACTCACAACACCGAATCTCTGTTAGCAAGAGATTAAGGGTTGTTTACAAGATTTACTTGGACTAGTATCCATGTCTTGGTCATTTACATTATTATTTTCCCCTTCTCTTATTATTCTCTAGCCATACGCGGCCGTATCTCATTAAGTTATAGAATAAAATCCTTTGATAACTTTGACAATTTGATTATTTGCTTAACTCGAATAATTCACAAAGGTTATCACATATTATGACATTTTTCCTGAGTGGTGATGGAATCAATACAAGTCAAAATGGTTCTAAACAGAAGTAAGAGTAAGTAACAGTTTTTACAAGATTTACTTGGACTAGTATCCATGTCTTTGTCATTTACATTATTATTTTCCCCTTCTCTTATTATTCTCTAGCCATACGCGGCCGTATCTCATTAAGTTATAGAATAAAATCCTTTGATAACTTTGACAATTTGATTATTTGCTTAACTCGAATAATTCACAAAGGTTATCACATATTATGACATTTTTCCTGAGTGGTGATGGAATCAATACAAGTCAAAATGGTTCTAAACAGAAGTAAGAGTAAGTAACAGATATCCATACAGAAATTCTGGCCTAGTCTGTTGTGTTGACTTTTGCACTAATGCCTCTGGGTAAGGCAAGAATCCATTTATTCTCCTCCAGCAGAGTAGATTGAACTCTCTAGCCTTGGGAGGCAACTAATGTAAAAGAAGGAAAACCAAATTTCCAAAAATGTAGAAGATGATGAGAAATCAGTCCACTATCTTCCTTAAGCAATCCAGAGATAAGGAAGAAAAGGAAGTAGTTGATAGTCATGACTGTAACAGAAGTTAAAAAAAGGGGTCAGATGTAACAGACTCAAAAGGTTCTGACTAAATTATAGTGACTGAAAAATGAGGCTATTAAATCTAATTAATTAAGAGAATAATGACAATATTTCATCTTAGAAGTTCAGATAATAAATCTTAAAAATGAGATTACTACTACAGACAAATTTTAGAATTAGCAGAAGAATTGGACTACAGTGGAACCTTGGCTTACAAATGCCTCTCATCACAAACAAATCAGTTTGTGAACAAATTTTCTGAACAAAAAGGTTTCAGGTGATGAACAGTATCTCAAGCAACAGACATGCAAGTTAGCGACAAGCTGGGAGCATCAGTGGGGGAGCATCAATTACTGCGTTGCTTTAGCTCCATGTACATGTCTGCTTGATGTTGGTAATCCTTCTTTTGAATTTCATTGTTGTTTATTTTTAGGAATTATTAAATAAGGTATCACGGAGCCAACAGAAGGATAATGATAGCAGAAAAGTGAAAAGAAAAATGACCAGAATCCAGATAGAGGTGAAGAAAGAAATCATAACCAAACATGAAAATGGTGTTCGTTTGTCTGATCTTGCTACTCATTTTGATATGTCAAAGTCAATGATCCGTACTCTTCTTAAAACTAAAGAGATGATCAAGGGATCTGATATTACAGGAGGATTACTGTTTGTACTAAACAAAGATCACAGATAACTGTGGAAGGGAGGAATTGCTGTTGATTTGGACAAACAAGAAACTGTTTCAGCATTTCTGAGGAGATTATTTGTGAAAAAGTAAGGTGATTGCATGATGACCTGGTAAAAAATAGTTTGGTATGACTGCTGTTAATTGTGTTTTCAAAATTAGCAGAGAGTGATTTGAGGAATTTATGAAGTGGCATACATCATGTGGTTAAGCATGGAGAAGCTGTGAGTGTGAACAAAGAGGCTGCTGAAGAATTTGTGGGAAAATGAAATAAAATCAATAAATAAAATAATAATAATAAAGAATAAAAAAAATAAGAAATATATTTTCCCACGGTGCCAAGTAATAAAGGAACCAGAAAGAGTTTTGGTCATCTGTGCAATTTTATGACCCCCATGTCTGAAAAGAACAGAACTGCACACTCTTCCTACTTTCCAAACCATGGTATTTGGGCATGTTTTGCAGAACCTGCACTGATGAAGTACAAACTTTACTTTGGTTGTTCCAACTCTGTGCATAGCTGACTTGAATTTGACCATTATAACCGTTCTTATCATTAGTTACCTTAACTTACTTCTGGACCAGAAAAGGAAAATGGACATACTCAAGAGAGACATTGAGAACTTTGTTTCCTTACAGTTTTTCTAAAAAACCCAAAGAAACAAGTTTTTGTTGCTTCTTCTTTAATTGTTTATATAGGAAACACACCTACAATGCACCAACATGAAATCCCATAAATTTGTTTCTGTAAGAATTTAGTGAACACATAAAGGCTGAGTGATTTATTCCCCAGCAAAGTGTTTAACTGTGACAAAACCAGTCTATTCTGGCAAAAAATTCTAAGGTGGCTATACATCGATCAAAAGGAGGCATTACCAGAACACAAGCCAATGAAGGAAAGACTGACACTTTTGCTATGAGCTCAGCATGTTAGAAATGGAACAACTTCAGGAACAGCAGCAAAAGGTGATTGGAGGGAAAGTCTTCAGAAGAAAGAAGGGAGGATATTCCTAGTTCCTTGATCTGCAAAATGGGTTAAGGTGCAAAATTTTGTGGATTGATGTGAAACTGATAAGACCACAGCATAAACATTTTCAATGACATATCTCACTTTAAAAACATTTTTAAAATGTAGACAAACACAAATCTCATTGAACAAATTTTAGTGAGTCAGAAGCCTAGCGAGTCTCAAGCAGTGCTAAGAGATGGAATAGAAAAAGTGAAGACTCTCCCCTCCCATCCTTTCCTCACCATCTTCCACATCAATTCTCCTCCATACAGGTATGATAAAATTAAGTTTTTGTCTATTTTTTATCTGTTTACTGTTGTGTTTACTTTTTTGTGTTAGAATAAATGATTTTCTTTGGTTTTGTGTATGAATTTCTGCACAAAGTACTTTGTGCAGAAATTCATTTATTGTTGTAAAAATTTAAATAATCAATCATCTGGAGTTTAGGAATGGATTAAACCATTTTACATTGATTCTTATGAGGGAAATAGTTTTTAAATTTGTGAACCAAGGTTCCACTGTATATATAAAAAAATCTACTTTATCCTTTGTCACAAATAATTTTATTTTTTTCAACCTTGTGCTACAATTGTATTTTTTATACAATAAATATACAAATAATTTTATTATTAATGATTAGCAATTTCAAAATAATTATTCTCCATTCTTTTTTAATTCATCCATCTTGCTTGATTTTGAATATAAAACTAAATTTTGTTCATCCTAAATTTAAGTAGACTCATAGCCTTGTGTCACAGACACACTGATGAAAATGAATACATTTTAGAAATTTTCACAAAGGAGTGAAATAAAATTAAAAAGAAAGTTAGCGGGAATATCATATTCTGAAAACAAAAAAATCTATTCTTTGATTATTTAAAAAGGGGACACCACTCAGAAGGTACTGATCTCCTCCAACTCCCTTATAATAAGAAGGGAGAGGAACGATCCTCAATGACAAAATCCTTCGGGTCAGAGCCACCCGGAGGACATGTCGGCTTCACGCTCAGAGACCAGTACTGTGACTCCTCATCGTGGTGTGTCGTCCGAACAAAAGTATCAGACGTTCGTGCGATGCATACTTAAGAAATGATCCCTAAAAGTATGATCTTAACTTTTCAGGCGCTACTGCTTCGTATTAGTTCTCATACTTACTACACACAACCATTGGGCTGGCTCATTTGCATATCTAACAACAAAATACAATAGTTATTAAATTGTAAATAAAGAAAAATACTATTTTCTTAGTTTATAATTAATACTAATTATTTAGACAGTTTCTATTTAATTTATTTTTTTGTTTCGGTTTTTAATTATTTAGAAAGTTGTTTAAGTTATTTCTTAATAATCGTCACTTCTCAACAGGAAGTCAGGCAAGGGAGTTAACTTTGAATTGCTTCATACAGTGCTTTTATTTAAATCACATTTTTGTTACTTTCTCTCTTTTTTAAGCTAAAGATAAAGCTGTATATACCAGTGAATAATTTACATAGATTTATGTTACGAGAAAGTTTTACTTTAATTTGCACGTACCTTCACGGACTTTCTAAAAATCGCTGAAAAAGGCATTTTAAAGTTCTTTGAAATTAAAAGTTTACTTGCAATATCAGTCTCTAAACTTTAAGATACACGTGTGTGTTAAGATACACATGTGTATATCATGTGAAAGTGTTAAGATACACGTGTGTATATGCGTGTGAAAGTATAATACTTGTGTGTGTGTGTGTGTTACTGTTAGTGTTAAACCCTTTCACACGCACATACATGCATGTATATCCTAATGCCGGGAACAAGTCCCGTGTCGCTGTTGTCACTATCACATGCTGAGAGGAAGACACAGGAAGTGTTCCGTTTTTATAGTTGTTTAACAACATTTTACTGTAATTTTACAGGCAATTTTCCGGCTACTAAAAATATATATTTTCCATTCAATCACTTTTAATTTCTAACGTGAATACTGAATACTTGTCTCTGTTAGTTCCACTAAAAGACATTTCATTTTTTCCTTTGAAAAGACAATACTAGATGAATTCATTTATAAGATTTAAAATAATTTATGATAGTCATTTCGTGAAATAATCTCTTTGATTTGGTACACATCATCAGTGATCTTTTTAGCCCCATATTAGCGACACCAGTTAAGTACTGTTTCTTTTAGGGGGATGTCCCAGTTGTCGCTAAAAAAGTGGCATATCCTGATGAAAAAAGGCCCGAAACTTAATAAAAATAAAATTTTATCACGAAAAACTTTATGTTATTAATAAGAGTGGAGACCAAAGTATTTTTTAATTATTTTTTGAAATTTTTTATTCATATTTAGCACGTTTAAATTTGTGGTTGAAAATCTTGTTTTTTTTAGTTCAACGATTACATAATATTTTGCACTAGCTTTTTTTCACTTAAAAAACACATGAACTTGGAAATTATTGTAAAAATCAAATAATTGTCCTAATTTAGTGAAACTTTCAGAACTTATTCCGAAATGACTGAATTTATTTAAGAAATGTTTGTCTTTTAGAAAGTCATGGTAAAAATATTTTTTTTTTTTACGTCTTTTACCTCTTTTTTTTACTTTACTTAATTTTGTGAGCAGTTTTTATGTATGGGTGCGTTCGCCAATTTTATTTTTTAATTAAATAAAGGAGACTTTGAGGTATATAAATCATAATTTTCCTTTTACATTTTCGGGCCGCAAAGTCCCCAATTTTAGCTCTGAATTTGAAAAACAAAAATGCAAGAAAACTAAGACATTTTTTTAAATGAAAATAGCTTTTAATGTTTTTTATAAATAATATATATTAAGGACTTTTTTTTGTGAAGTCAAAATCCTTTTCGGGAGAATAATAAATTTTTACTGAATTGTTTACTTTTTTTTTTACAAAGTGAAAATATTGATAAATGTTTACAAAAATAAAGTACGAGTGCGTTCGCTCATTTTTTTCGCTCATTAAAAAGATCTATTTTTATGGATCATAAATTAGAAAGATTATTTTCAATCTGAGGGCCGCAAGTTATCTTAAAATAAATTTGTTATTTAAAAAAATGCATTACAATTCATCTACGGATGGCCATATCTACTAAACCGAAATGAAAATGTTAGAGTTATACCCCCTAGACGCATTATAACTTCTCATTATTGTCGCCTCGTCAAATCAAAACTTTTCTAATTTTTTTTTTTTTTTTTACATATAATCAAACTCTTTTTCAGTGAGAGACATACCGCAAACATTTTTTTTAATTCAAATTTAGGGACGTTGGGGAAAAATTCTCAGAAAAATATTTCATATAAAAAGCTGGTTAACGCTTGTTTTTAGCAAACCTGAACTGACTGGAAGTTTAGTGGGTCTAGGAACCCTCAAAAAGCAGCTGTGCTAAGAATCTTAGCACAGCTGCTTTTTGAGGGTTCCTAGGTATTTTTTAAAAAATTATCTTAGCCTAAGATAAATTAAAAAAAAAAATGAACGTAAAATTTTATGTGAAAATAATATTGTTACAAAATTTTTGTCTTAGAAAATTTTATGTATTTTTTCGTAATTTAAATCTTATTTTTAATAATAATTTATAAATAAATAATAATATAAATAAATAATAATAATTTATAAATAATATAAATAAATAATAATTTATAAATAATAATAAAAAAATTTTATTCAAGAATTCTCCCTCAAACGTAAGGTAAAAAAAAAATTGGAAGTATAAACTGGTTCACTTAAATCTAGAACAATTTATGTCACTTTTGCCCTACCGTCCGATAGTTTCCCCTGACGTAAGCTGTTGACAGGCTGACATACATCAGTTAACACCTCTCAATCAAGCCAAAAAAACAAGACCCACGATCGGAAAATGTCTTTAAAAAAAATTTCTGATGAAAATGTAAGTAATGTTTCTTTCAAATTGCATTAAGTATACTTTAAATTTTCTGATTTTCTTAAAATAACTTTTGAGAAAAGTATCATTGAATTTTATATGATTTTTAAATGGGAAACTTTATTTTTGTTTATAAAACTGTCAATAAATGATTGATGTTAGCGATTTTCGTCAATTTTGATGACTAAAAAAAAACATGATTTTTAGCTAAGTTTTCGGACATGCTAGAAAGGATTAAAAATTTTTTAAAAATACTCAAAAAATACTTTTGTCTTTCCTCTAATGACATAAACATCTAGACAATAAAAAATATTTTAATCAAGTTTGGAGCCTTTTTTCATCAGGATATGCCACTTTTTTAGCGACAACTGGGACATTAAAAAGTACTATACTAACAAGGTCAGGGTTATATTTTCGAACATTAAAAGTTCGTATCTGTCTATATTTCTGAGATGAGGTATTAGTAGGTACACTATTTACATTATTCGGACTATTGTCCTAATCTTTGTCGCCATATTTATTACAACGTTTCTTCAGGTAGTTGCAATGTCGAACTGGACCCTTTATTTCGCTTACTGGGGTAGACTGTTCTAGTTCCACGTGCCAGGTCTAATGTCAGTTATTTCCTGTTAATTTCCATCTCCAAGTTCTCCACCGCCTTAACCAGGTATTGAACTCACACTCTTTGGGTCCTGTCACTGAATCTAACCAACGCCTTTATCCACCTTGCCAAGTTCGTTAAATTCGTTTTATACTTTCTTACATTTTTTTTTTTAATAATTGCTCTCTCCACCGTAAATCAGAGCTGTCTTAATACATGGTCACTCGCCTGGGGGCCTCAAAAGCATAGGAGCCCCATACTAATCTGTGTATGTTAAGTGACTTGTGTTACAGAAAACTCTTTTTAGGAAATACTAAAAATAGAAATTATTACGACAAGCCACGCGTATTGTAATTGGTGAATATATGTCATAATAGAAAGATCCATTTCATTTGAATTGGTTCTCGAATAAAAAAGAAAGTAGGAGAATGTCCCTTTTGACCTAGAAGACACTGGAAATGGCGAGGACTTTCTTCAAAGAGGCCGCCTACCTAAATGGAAGGGCTGGTTTATCTCGCCAGTTCAGTTCACTTGCAGACAATTTCGGTATCACGGAAAAGATCAAAGAACCGACGATCACTCTTCGCACCGTCCTAGCACAGACTCGTCGGTAAAACTCTCATTTCTATCTTTTAATATTTGTGACCAAGACAACTGTTGACTTTCTGTTGGAGACAATATTATCTTTTATTGTTTTCTCTGGCTTGATTTAATTCCTAAATTTACCCCAGACCGAATCAATATTGTTTTGAACGTTTAACTGTAAAATATTTATAGTTTTACTTTGTAAATAAATTATTTTTATTGTTATAAAACTCTAGCGCTGATAGTATTTCTTTATTCTCCTTTTATTTCACCTCCTCACTCTTTCTCTTTTTTCTTTTTTGTTGCAATTGTGACAAAATGAGGGCTTGTCCTAAGCTTTGTTGTTCATTTCACAACAAAGAAAGTAATTCATATTTCTCCTCAGATATCTTTTGATAAAACTGACTTTGTATTTGTTTAAAAATGTCGTTTTCTGCTGAGTTATTGCAACTAGTTTTTGATTTAAATATTAATGCAAATATGAAAAAAGCAGAAGTAATATTAGTAGACATACTAGTACTATTGTAGCGGACCGTGGTGTGAAGATGTGAAGAAATATTAGGTTAAACTTTCCTGCTGGCGGGTCCAGCTACATAAGAATGTCGGGGTTTAATTAAGTCCAAAGAAGACAAAGAAAACAAACAAGACCGATATACGTGGGTAAACAAATATATATTAATAACGAGTTACACAAAGACATGAACAGTTACGTAGAGTTTGTATGGAGAAATTATGTGCGTGTGTTGTAAGTGTTCGTACGTACGTGTATTGTTCTTAGCGCGTTCCCAGAATTTGGGAAACGCTGTATCTGTGAGAGGTCACATATTGGTGTAAATGGTAAAAGAGCGATTTTACATCGTCTTCGTGCGAGGTAGCGGCCCATGGCCTGAGTCGAAAAAGAGAGATTTTATCTCATCTCCACGCGAGGTGACCGCCCAAGGCCTGAGTCGGAAAAGAGAGAGAGAAGGTTCAGCCAGTATTTATACTCAGGGGAGAGAGACCCCTGTTAAAGGATTAAGGAACTGAGGAGGAGCTAACTCCGATACTATTAATAGCAATGATATGATTATTGCATATATTTATTTTATAATAAATAATTTATATATTCTATGAATCCAGGTATAGGGCTATGCATAGATTTGATTCAATCTGAGATTCAATCACAACATTGAACACTTTTACGGTAAGCATAGTGGTTATTTAAGATTATGAAGTACTAATTACCAGGTATTGATAGTTGTTGAATATATGAATAGATAAGCTTTTTAATTGTGCAAGTTAAGAAAAGTGTTGAATGTAGTCTTGCAGACCGATACATAGATGAGGCTAGATCATTACCAGACACCCTAGCTATGCCAGTAAGCTAGATCCAAGTTTTTTCAACTGGCAGTTTTGTGAATCAGCATATTGTGGATCTAGGAAGGCTGCGTGAATATTTAAAGTCGTGCAGCAAATAAAACATGCAATATCCACAAACATAAATTATAAAAAATGGCCAAATGGTAACGATATTCAATTATGACAAAAAGGATAGCTTTGATGCAAAATATATATTTTTTTATATGCAGAATATTACAATTTTTTGTAATGTAATATGTACGAGAGTATATTTAAGAGAAGAAAGTTCTTTAGTGCTTCAGAAATGTTCAATGCCAAGAGTAAGTAAAAGTTGTCTGCTTTTTACTATAAAGGTTAAATAAAATTCAAAAAAGGTTTTCTATGAAAGATATTGAGTGGAAAAGTTTGTAGTGTAAATTTTCCTAATCTCTCATAAAGAAAGTTGTTTCTTTGGCGTCTCTCTGAGTTGTAATTCCCGTGTGTATCCCTTGCGTGTGAGAATCTAATCTCAAATGCTGAATAAACTTGTAGCTTTAGAAAAGTATTTTAAAGAGAAAAGCCCTTGTTGCTTGTTTGGAAATGTTTCGTATGTTTGTAATGTAGTTTGGAAAATTTCGTACGTACGTGCATGCGTGAATATGTATTCATGGGCGTCTGACCGCACATGGTCAAGACAAGAATCCTTTAAGGTAGGTACCTCCAACAATTCGCTAAAAAATCAGTATAGCATAATGATAACAGGTCCGAAACTTAATAAAAACAAAGTTTCATCATTAAAATATTTATGTTATTATTAAGAGGAAAGAACAAAGTATTCTTTAAATATTTTTTAAAGAAATTTTCTTCTTTCTAACACGTTTTAATTTTGGGTCAAAAACCTCGTTTTTTTGGTGTAGCAGTTTCGGGGGAAAACCAATTAATTTTGAAATTATTGCAAAAAATCAAATAATTGTCTAATTTAAATGAAACTTTCAGGACTTATTCAAAAATGAATGAATTTATTTTTGAAATTTTTATTTTTAGAAAATCTTAGTAAAAATATATTTTTTTTTACATCTGTTACCCCCCCCCCCCTAAAGTAATTTCATAAAATTATATAGAATTTCAAAGAGTTCGCAAACGTTTTTGTTATATAAAAGCAGGACTCCTTGGAGAAGTTGAATAATCAATTATTTTTTTCCCAACTAATGCCAACTTTTAAAAAAATCTGCTCCAAATTGTAAAATAAAAACTGCAATAAATTCTCTAATTATCAAATTAGATAGGCTTTTATTTGCTTTTATAAATAATATGCATTAAGGACATTATTATCTGAAGAAAAATTTTTTTTCGATGAACAAAGAATTTTTACAAGAATTGTTTGCATTTTTCTTTCATTTTTTTCTTTAATTTTAAAAATGTTTTAAAATTCTTTTAAATTAAAATTTAATTTTTAAGTGAAGACTATATTTACTAAGCGAAAATTAAAAGCTTAATACAAATAATCCTACCAAAACTTTTTACAATAATTAAAAAGATTTTTTCTTGTGCGTCAAAATGTTATATTTTTTATTTTGTATATCTCATAAGTGACATTATGGTTAAAAGGTCATGCGTTTCAAAGCTTGTCTCCTTCTTGGGGAAAGCCCCTTGACATGTAAAGGTCTTATCTCACTCTCAGTTATTAAATTAAAAATTAAATTGAGATAATAAAATTATCTCATTTATCAATTTAAACAATTAACTCAGTAAGATATTTTAATTAATAATATAATATTAATTTTATTAGTTATTATCGCAGTTATTAAATTAAAAATATAATAACTTAATTTAATATTAATAATTAATAAATTAGTTATCATTATCTTAGCTATTAAATAATGAAAGAGATAGAAGTAACTCAATAATGTAAGAAATTTTTATAGTATTTTAAATTATTATAAGACACAAAAAAAAACGTTATGTCACTTTTGATGCACCGTAAAACATGTCACCACATTTTCAGTCATCAAGTTATCGATGGAGACGTGAAAATAACAAGACCCCGAAGCCAAAAAATGTTTGTCTAGAAAATTTTAGGCTATAAGTAAGTGATTTTTGTTTCAGAACAGATTAATTTAACTTTAAATTTGCTAATTTTACGAAAGTAACCTTTCGGAAATGTATATCTTATTTTAGCGGGAATTTTAAAACTGAAAATAAGTCTGTTTTACATTTCACTAAAAAAAAAAAAAAGTTAAAAATGGCCGTTTCGATTGTTTTTTTTTCGGAAGCATCGACTAAAAATCATTTAAAATTCTATTTGAAATACTCCACAGTATTTTCTTTTTGAAATTAGAAAATTTAATCCTTTAGCTTTCAATTGAAGCGGTTGGAAAGCTTCTAAAAGGATTTTTCATTTATGAAAAATACATTTAAACCTTAGGTATACGAATTTTTGGAGGTACCTACTTTAAGGTTACATTTTCGCAGGAAAAGAGAAAAGAGAATGACAAGCTTGTGTCTGCTATTTATAATTAATGTAACCACGTGATAGGATCACGGAAAAAGAGCGTGAAAACTTGACTTGGCCACGCGCTGGAAAAATATTTGTACTTGGGTGGATTGCAACATATTTGTTTATTGACCAATTAGAATGCTGAGATTTCCTGAAAATCTGTATGAAGCTGGGTAAGCTCTTTTATCCACTTTTTGCACAAATTTGTTCAAAATTCAACATCGATAAGAAAGTGTTATCGAGATGCTAAAAGCACACAGTAGAGAGTTTGTATTAAGAATACGGTTCATACAATTAAAGGAAGGACATGTTCATTATGGAAGCAGAATGTTTAAACATTTAGGTCTTGTTGCAAGTACACTTATTTAATATAACCCTACATCCTGGTGTGGGACTAAATACTAAATATTTAAGATATATATATATATATATATATATATATATATATTTCCAGGTGAATAACCTCACCCCACTTCCCCTTTGGCCTTGTACAACATTTGTATTCTTTATACAATAAATCATGACTAGTATCAAAGTGTAGTATTCTGTTTCAGTAGCTGACAGCTGGCCCATCGCTTCAACCATCAGCAGCAGTTCTAGTCAGCCATCATCATCATCTACCATCTCCAGCCGGCCTCCAGCTCCCACTGCTCCAGCCATCTACAGCTAGCAATGATATGCAATAAACTGTCCTTTTCAGGACAATGCTCTTCAGCCACTACCAAACTGTCCTTCTCAGAACAATGGTCTTCTCTCCCTCTACACGAGCATGTAGAGATATTTTTTTAACTAGTGCACTGTAACCATATTTGGTTGATGTATTTTCTTTAATGAAAATAAACTTGGCAATACATTTTTTTACTCAAGTCTTCATTTTGTTTATTGTCATTCTATATCTGCCCATATAGCGCCCGCAACAAAGTGGTGACCACGACACAATCGAACATGTATAGACTCATAAACTGCCTGCAACACACACTCACTCAAGTGGAATGTGACACATGGGAGCTCATGCATACATGGATTAAGGACAAAAATTTAAGCCCACTCAGCATCCCTCTTGAGTGGAATGTGACACATGTGTACACAGACTAGGAACAATTACTCAAGGCTCCTCAGTAATTCTACTTTTGGGAATGCTTCAAGTGTAAGGTAATGACTCTATCCCACTCTTGAAGGATAAGTATTACTTGGAAGGATGGCTCTTTGGGCCTTGAATACATTTTAATCAATTTTAATCATGGGAACAAAACAGTTTCAATGTTTCATCTTATAATATGTTTCATAATGAATAATAACAATAAAGGTTGCAACTCGATCATAGTACATTTATAAATTATTATAATTGCAAAATATATGGTTAAACTTGTATATCACATTTACCCAACGAAGATGAGGATAATAGTCCAAATATACAGGGTGACCCCAAAAAACGGGAACTTTATAACAATCCAATAAAACCAAGAGTGATGGAAGAAAAATATTTAACTTATAGTAATTGAAACCTTAAAACATGCCATTTAAGAAACAATGATGGAATTTTCATTTTTAAAAAAATTACGTCCTGTAGATGGTGTCCTCCTGTACGAATGCATTCTTGAAATCTGCTGTTGAGATTCCTCATTGACTGCTGCAACATCTCAGTTGGGATACTGTGAATTTCATTCTCGTTACTAAAATGGCGAAAAGTTTACTTGCTCAAGGTCACTGTCTCGCAGTGTTGCCACTAGCTCATGTCTGGCAATACGTACTTAAAAAATTCCCGTTTTTTTGGGTCACCCTGTATATAGTGTAAATAAATAAAACTTATATGAGTTTTTCAGCATTTCATCAATCATACTTACACACAAAAAATAAAAATAACACGTTTGAAACATTTAAAATTATAGTTTTTTTTTTTTTATTCATATTCAACATTTTATATGCAAGATGCTTTTTTTGTGGGGACGGCTAATTCATAACAGTAAATAAACATAAAATTTGATTTTAGTTTTTTTCTTTTCATAGAGAAACAAAAATTTGGAACAGAAAAAATATAATTACAAAGCAAACTATAAAGAAATGGGAAAAGATATTCTCATGACCGAATATCGGTTCACTCCTTCCTGAAACTTGAAAATATAATATCTGTACTCAGCTGTAAATCTGGAAAAATGACTTTTCAAAAATTTTTTTTTTTTTAAAGAAAGTACAAATTAAAGTACAGTTATAGTGTTATAAAAGCTGTATATATATTAAAATTTGTGTATTTAGGCAGCAATCCTTCTTTCATGCACATTTCATTAAAAACGACTGACAAGGTGCTTTTATTTAGTTTTTTATATAACGTTATTAGATCACACGAGAAATTATATAAAAAAACTAAATAAAAGCACCTTGTCAGTCGTTTTTAATGAAATGTGCATATATATATTAGTAGATGTCATTTAAAAAAAGAAATGAAAAGTGTTGTTCTTCTAATGAGCCGTAGTATCTTGGTCAGCAGGTTGTGCCTCTGCAAGCAAATAACATCTCAGCAGTAAAGTTCTTAAAAAATTAAAATAATGACCTAAAGATTACAAAGTATTGGAAGGATGAGAGACAACATTCTCATCATAGAACAGTGAAAACTGTTTTTTAACTTCAGTTTAAAGCATCAACCAATTGACTAACATGCAGTTAATGTTTCTCATTCTTGCAAATCCTAAAATCAACTGAGTTTTATATAGACTAAAAGAAGAATGACTGGAAAATAAATCATACTTTTAAAAAATATTATTTTGTGTTCCTTTAGATTTAAAGTCTGACATGTTCTAATAAAAATAAAGGTTAGCTTGAAAGCACAACAAAATAAAATTAATAACCTCCAATTCTTTTTAGAAAAGTGTCCCAATAACTAATAATATTTTTGTGTATTGCAAATGACTGAGTTGATATTATGACCAGTTCCTACACAAAACATAAAAATCTTTTAATATATCTATAAATTTCTATCATGTCAATATGATTAAAACTGTTATAGATTAAAACTACTAAAATTGTTATTAACAGTAGCAAAATGTGTATGAAATACTGGGGAACAGCCCAAAGTAGTCAAAATGCATCATTGATTAATAATCTCACACTAGTGTTTACTAAAAGTACTTTTTCACCAGACATATATATTTATAGTGAAGATTTAAATTTTAGGTAAAAAATCATTTTCCTCTTTTTTTTATACTAAACATCATTCTAATCATCCAAGTGCAATAGAGAACCACAATTCATAGTTCAATGCACTAATCACTGAACTTATAAGATATACTTGTCTATTTTGTAACTTTCTTAAGAAATTATTTATTAATGTAGGTTGTTACTTTTCTTAAATTTTGGCCAGCATATTAAATCTTTTTAAAATAAGATTTTAGCTTAATTAAATAGGAACTTACAGCATTTTTGCAATTTACATAAGATGATGAAAAAACTAACAAAAATTTCATAGTGGAAATGGTTTGTCTTGGCACTCGAAATAATAGAAGACATTTAGTAGGTGGTAAAAACATTCAATATGGTATGAACATTTAGAGACAAAATTTATACCCTGTTGAGTCATAGGTTTTCAATGGCCAAATCAGGTTAGGCAGTATTTACTCTCTTGTACAAAATGTGACACATGGTCAAGTTTACAGTGGGAGCTCACAAATGCATGGACTGAGAGAGAAAAAAACTGCTCAAGCCTCCTTATCATTTCCCCTTTTGGCGATACTTTAGGTTCAAGGTAATGACCCTAACCCCATCTCATGGGAGAGATAAAACCTGGGGTTTGAGACCTAATTTTATCATCAACCCTCACAATGTCAATGCCTATACAAGGTGAGTATAGTTGGGTTAGGTATCATCTATAGATGACAAGCTTCTAAGATCCAGGATGAAAGTTCAACCTTGTAGTAATGGTATTTTAATATTGTTATAATAGTTGTAGTATTCTTATATTAATAGTAGTATTAGTATTAATTGTTTAAAACAATCTGAATTGAAGTACTTTCATTATTCATTTATCCTATAGTTGCTTTTATTAGTCTTCTAAACTAAACAAGAAGATGATGAAAAACCTCCATGGCTCAACTGGTTAAGGCATTGTCCATGAAAGATGAGTTCCAGGATATGAGATGAAAGCACAATTCTCATTAGAAGCTACTTTTTTATTCTTATTTCTCTCTACTGTAATGGCCAGAGTATTAAACCTAGAAAATTAAAAAAGAAAAGAAAAAAGGCCACAAGATGTGTGGGTAGTGTAATGGCTCTCATCACGAAAATTGAAATTAATGAACGGAGTTCAATTTCCATGAGTTTCAATGTTTATATTTACTTTCTCACTAATGTCCTTGGGAAAAGCATGAATCCATCTCTTCTCCCTCCAGCTATAGGGTAAAATAGCAGGTTAGACTTGGATTTGTAGCCTTAGATGGTAGTCATTTTAAGAGAAGGACTAGGCTGAGTTTAAAACTATGAAGAAGGCAGTGGGAAATTGCTTCAAAATCCCCCCCCCCACAAGCTATAACAGATAATTGACAGATAATAAAGAAAATGAATCTGTGAAGAGCCATGATTGCCTACGTCCTGAAAAGACATGACATTAAAAAAATACAAGCCAAGAATCAATCAAAGTTCTTGTTACTACTTAATTAGACTGGTCTGCTTGTGAAAAAATTGGGAAAATATTTTTGAAATAATTTTTCTGCAGAATTGAAAAATATTGATTTCTTATCATTTTAGAAGGAGGGACCTTTTCATAATATCAATGCAATATAAAAATCAACCCCTGACATTTTACAGAGTTATCAGAAATTACCTGCTCTGCATATGAAAACAGACATTTTTTTTTTTACAAAAATATTTCTTTTAAATAAAGAACAAATGGATACATACATTTTATTTAATTAAAGAAAAAAAAAAATCAATGAAAATATATTCGTTTAATCTTCATTCAAGATAAATAATTATTATCCCCCAATGTTTGTGCATGTGCTTCTGAAACCCCCACCCCACCCCCAAATGTTTTAAGAAACAAAGTTTTAAAAGTTCCAAAAATTAAAAACAAAAAAGCATTTATGAATAACATCTAACTCCAATAACTCGGTAAAATGAATATCAATATTATGGCACCCCCCCCTTCTAAAATCGATAAAAATTGATTTGATTCTGACAAATGTTATTTAGCATTCAGTGTCACCTGTAAATGTACTTTCTGATTAGCAAACAAAATTGCCTAAAGATATTAAAAGACAATATGATGAATTATCAAGATTTATGGCAGATTTATATTAATTTACCTGGCAACAACATAAATACTTAAATCTTTGACTTTTAGATTTAACTGGATCTAGGATTTAGCTAAGAAAAATAGTGTCCTCTATATGAACATTACTATTGCCTTCACAGCCAAGACACAAAGTAAGGCACCTACTTGTACTTCAAGTATCAGCTTAAGATAAAAACTGGATGTAATAGGAAAGGATTGGATCCAAGGGGAATCTAATAAAGCTATTGCCTTGATTGGATCCTATGGATTTTCAAAAAAAAAAGGTAGGGAATGAAAGAAGCTTTCTGCACAGGAAAGAATTGGAATGAAGTTGAGTTCTGTTTGTCTTTATTATTAAGGTAGACAACATGCCCTTTTAGTCATGGGAGTGGATGAAACATCTGACACATTTTTTAATTTTTCAGGTCTTTCTCTAAAATATCCTGAACACAGCTGCTAGATGCTTTTTTTCACATTAACTTTTAATCTTGATAATATTGCTTTTCTTACATCTTAAATTTATCAACAATTGAAAACTTCACTTATTTTTGGTAAAAAGAATCATATTTATTGCTCCCAAGAAAACAGCAGTCATTTTTCTCTTCAAATGGAAAGAGTAGAACTTATAGTATAAACCTTCATCTTGTTCAGGTTTCAAATTTTAAGTATTTTCTCTTCTCTGATATCATTGTGGGTATAGGGGGCTCTGGATAGAGGTAGTACCTTTGATATCTGACATACTGCATCTTCAGGTGACAGGCATCATTGGTCCTCAAATCTCTCATGTGATGGCTATGCCCCCGTAAACTATTTCAGCTGGTGGGCTAAATGCATGTGAGGGGGTGATGTTAACATGTCACCCTTGGGCAAAAAACCTCCTTGATGCAGGTCACTAGCCAGAACTGCAACAGCCATGTGTTCATGATTTTGAACCTGGTTGGAGGACATTGGCTGTGGTTTAATCTTGAGAGGGATGGGCTCTGCCATATTAAAAGACCCAAGACATACACCAAGAAATCATTCACAGAAACCCAGGCTCTGGCATATGACCATGACAGATGGAGGAGAATGAGGTACAGCTCAGCATCATCATTTGTCAACCGCAGTCAGGATTATTGAGCCAATGTGAATGATCCTTTCCTTTAGTTGTATAGTATGTGCTATGTCAGGGCTACATACAGTTTTGAATTCAGAGTTACTTTCTCTTAGACTGGTTGCTACCCAAGGCTAAAGAACCCAGTCTTTCCTGCTATTTACCCATATCCGGGGAGAAAAGAAGAGGATTCATGCCTTTCCCAAGGATGTTAGCACATAAGTGAGTGTAACGGATTTGACTGGAATTCAAATTCGGTTCTTTGATTCCCCAGCCCGAGCTGCTATTCATTACTCCACCATACTTCAGCATATTGACACCCCAACAACTCCTTCCAGGGTTAAGGGCAAAAGAAGAGGAATAATATCATTATCTTTCATTTGTAAATACTTTATAGAATTGTGAATAGTCTTCTATGTGCCATGTCCCTTCAGGACGTGGGTGATCATGGCTCTCTACAACTTCCTATCCTTTGTAGCTCTTAGTAAGATTTGTTTTTCTCCAACACTACTACTCCCTGTTCATTTACACAAGCTTGTTAGGTAGGGCAATTGTTGTTGTTGTTTCCATCTGTCCCTTTTGCCATTAATGTCCTGTGAGTATCAAATACGTATTACAGGAGTTTTCTTTATTGTAGGACTCATAGAGTAAATATCGTATAGTGTTATATGTGAAATATACAAAAAGAAGAACAACTCTTTTTGATGAATGGAGTAACGTAGCATGAGTGAGTTGTGAATGGAATTTGTTAAGAGGACAATAATGAAGACCATCATCGCTCTTTTTGTGAGGATCAGTCGTGTCTCACCTAAAGGGAAGATGTAACACAAAGCAGGTTTCATGCCTAGGAATCTGGTTCTCCATTGCACTTACAAGATTATGTTCTGAACTCTGCTGCAAAATATTTGCCTTTATCCACACATAAGCTATATTCATATTTTAATACCCACCCCCCTAGTATGATGGTTAGTCTACCAGAATGTTCACTCCTGTACTGAATGTGATCCTCACTGGGTGTCCTATTACTATAACATTGTGTCAGACTAAGTTATACTTACTAAGTATAACAGAGGAATTTAAAAAATTAAAAAACTACATAGATCATGAGATGTCTAGTTAACAAATTTGAATATAATATTAACTTTGAATAATTTCATTAGTAATTGTTTTTTACTTACAATATTTTATGAGGATGTATTAAAAGTATTTTCGTTTTTAACAGACTTTTATTCCAAAGCTTATTTTATGTTCACAGCAAAATCCTATCTATGGCTCCAATACACTTTGTCACATTTTATTATGCAAGTCAATGTTTTTACAATAAAATTGGTATTAGCCAACTGCTACCTTCTGACACTTTTACTAACATATATTTCAGGATATATTTACAGTGTGCATGTGGTGGGAAAACAAATATTTGTACACATACAAGTTTTTAATTTATTGTATTTCCAACTAATCAATAAACATAGTTTTCATATAATTAACTGTACACAGATGCATAATAACTAAATATACAGAGAGAATAGAAAAAAGTTTGATTTAATAGAAATAAATCCCATTTCTCCAGTTTAATATTTGAAAAAAGTATTTGATTTATGCAGTGTGAGGATTGTTCATCTCTCGTATATATTTCATGGGGGGGGGGGGTGAATTAGTAGAACATGTAGTACTAAATCATTATCTCAAAAAATGTTGCAGGTTATTTAAAGCTAGAAAATATTTTTAGATTGTAAGTGATTGATTCGTTTTTTATGGTTTATCAACCTTTTGCAGGTTATTTAATGCCATAAAATATTTTTAAACTGTAAGAATTTTTTGGAGATAATAACAATTTACTGATACAAGTCCTACTAATAGGTGGAGGTTTGAAGAGGTGGATTCATACCTTTCCTAAGTGTATTTGTGCATAAGTGAATATAACGAACCCAACTGGAATTGGAACTTGTCTCTCTGTTCTCCAATTCTGAGTAATTATCGCTTACAGCACCTAGTATTTCCAAGCAGTCATCCATGTAGGTACTAACCAGATTTGACATTGCTTAAATTTGGTGACTGTATGAGAACCGGTGTTTCAATGTGATATGACTGTAAGCCATATATATATATATATATATATATATATATATAAAACTGGCTTCAAGAATGTCATAAAAAAGATTTGAGAAAATGAAAAAAAGGATAATAATCAAAAATAGTGAACTGATCAGCAAAAAATACTCGAAGAATTTGGTGTTACAAGTATAAATAGAAAGAAAAATGTAGGTGATTAAAAATACTGAGTAAAGACATGAGCAACAAAACTGCGTTTAAATATCACAAAGAGAAATATATAAGTTGGATGAAGAAGTACATGAAATCTGATTTCTCAGTTGTAATTCTTATGACAAATGTAAAGCTACATTAGATGGACTTGATTCTGGGCTCAAGGCTTGATACTGCATGAAAATAGTCTACCAATATGACTCAAAAGTAACATAGCTTCCTTGTAAATACTTTCATGGTAATTGTTCTGATGAACTTACAGCTATAGTACCTAAACTTTATAAATTTAAGCACAGTACTAGATTGTTGGCAAGGTCTCGTCATTTTACAGTTGAAATGGTTCGTTGTAACTGTAAGTTCTAGGCTAACAGTTTCTTTTATTACACTTCTCGGTTGTGGAACTCTCTTTCAACTTCTTGCTTCCCAGTCAACTTTGATCTTCAAAAATTTAAATGCAATGTCAATCATTATCTTCTGCCTTCTTAATTCTTGTTCTTTTAGTGTTCTCTTTCTTCTCTCCTATTCTCTAACACTCAGTAACGCCTTGCATCTTAGTGGCTTTATTACCTTGCTTGGGGTGAAATGATTAAAAACAAAACAAAATAGTGGAAAGGAAAATTAATGTCTTTGGTCATTTCAGGTCAATTCAGAGTCAATGATGATATCAAGTTAAATGCAGAGAATTATTCTAAGTTGTTGAACTAGCCCCCTTCTTATTTGGGTGGATAAAAATAAGAGGTAGTACAAAGGACAGGATTATTTTATTTTACTTTGTCTGATTCAAAAAATACACACATCTTCATGCTTGAAATCATCTGACTACCTCAAGCTGCATATAAAAAGCAAGAAACCTTGACCTGTGCATGGATGCAGATTACAAAATATATTCATACAACTATATTTTATCTATTAAAAATTGACACTGGTTTCTTTACATGTGTTCTGTAATCAAAGACACTTCAGCATACAGCATATTTAACTGGTCAAGCGATTAGGGACGTGAATTTACTTGCTGAAATGTCTTCTTTTAATCTTTTCATGTTAACAGATAAGTGAGACATCAGTATTGATCTATAACCCATTTTACTTACACCACTAACTGAATATATTTTATTTATGCATAAAATATTAAAAATAATTTGTGAATAAATTTAAGTTTTAAGTTAATTTCGACTGAGAAATGTTATATAATTTTTCATATTTTACTGGTTAAAAATCATTTTTCTTAAACATCTACATATTTGTTAACATCTGAAAATGATTGATTGAATTTAAGTAAGTGATGAAAAACTGCAATGTCAAGCGTTATCTTCCGTTTTCTTGATTCGTGTTCCTTTATTGTCCTCTCTCCTTAAAAGTAGTTTTTCTCATATTCTCTAACACTCAGTAACCTCTTGCGTCCTATTGGCTTCGTCTTGCTTGGGGTGAAATTACTAAAAAAAAAAGAAGACATTTCTTGAATGAGTCAGATCACAACTAAGAAGCTGTCAGTTTGAGGTGGTGAGGTCTGTCCTAGTGTCTCACTTGTAGGTCTGTCCTAGTGTCTCACTTGTTGACATATTTTCTGACCAATCATTTTTTAGGTCCACTACACACTAAAGACATAATCTATTAGCAATCATTTTTTTTGTTTTGTTTTATCCCTGAAGCTTAAGGGGTATTGGTCCATGAAAACATTATACAAGAACCTAAACCTATAATAATAACTGAAAACTGTCCCAGTTGAAAATTATGGTAAGCCTATTTTAAGCTGAAGTAGATTTAAGCAAGACAATATTCTTTCATATTCTATAAAGTTGACTATTGCCTGCCTTGCCAAAAAAGGTTTTAAAGATACCAAATTAATGGAATGAATCTTTAGCCTCTTCACATATTAATCCAATTGAAAACTTGTAATTTATCATTAAAAAGATATATAAGAAGGGAAAATAATATTCAAAGAAATAGTTACAGTGGTTGAAAGAGTGATGAGGGTTATAGAATATCAAAGAGTTCATGCAGACATTCAGGTATATGAGGTGTTGTATTAATTAAATATGTGTTTCATTGTCTGTTGGATTTATTTATAGATAAAAATTAATGGATTGCATACTAAAAGCTGACAGCTACAAAGCAAGTTGTTATTCATATTTTTTGAATTAGAATAGATGCTATAAGCTGAAACTCACAAAAGATATTCTTTATATCGCTAGAAGTATATTCTGAAAATTTGACCAATATTGGATCATTGATACTAATTTTATTATGAAAAAATTGAGTTGCATAATAAAATCCAGTATAGTGTAAATGTAAATTTATGAACCGGAGCAATGGGATTCTGTATTTATAAACATAGGTATTTCTCTTCCTAGTCTCTCTTTCTTTCTCACATGCTAATATATATAGTGAAGTTCAGAAAGTGTTTGAGCACCTTCTCTAAGAAGCAAACCCCTGCTGCATGGAATATAACAAGAGTATATGTCTAGAAAACTGGAAGTCAAAATAGCTATAATTGAAAGTAACCATTTTGAGAAAAAGAGAGAAAATGTTAAGGTGTGAGTGTAAAGTGAAAAAGACAATGAAAAGGTCAAATAACCACAACATTCTACACATACACACAGATGGGTGCATGTGAGTGAACACACACACTATAAAAACTAAAAAACTTGCACCAATGAAAAGTGCATATAAAAAAGAAAAATTGAGAAGTATAAGCAGTCAATTACTGATACACCTTGAACAAACTGATTCTTGGAGTCTCTGGAGTCAGGATGCTGAAGGTAACATCAATGAGCTAAGTGATAAAGCATTTATTTTACTTTGTGTGTGTGTGTGTATGTATATATATATATATATGTACGTACGTATGTATGTATATTCCTAAAGAATTAATGAATTTTATTCATTAATCTGATATCTTTATTACTTTAAATGTTCAGGCCAGTAGACAAATAAAATACAGTTTAAAAAATAAACAGAGCATCTGCTCAAATATGAGTGTCCACTAAAAATAACATTTAAAGTAATAAAATATACAAATACTACAGGCCAAAAGTTTGGGGCTACCCTGCATCAACATCTAAAAATGAGATATTTTTGTATTTTTTAAGTAAAAGATAAAATGTAACTACCTACAGTGTGTTTGTTTTCTTTTCTTTTTCAGTTTCTCTTCAGGTCCATTTTAGTACCAAAAAGTTCAAATTTGGATTAGTCTTTCTGGTGGTTTTATTGACAAAAACAAAAAATGATGCTGCTTATGATAATCTTTTATTGTTAATTTCTTATTTTTGTCAAAATAAAAGCAAATGCATTGTAGTTACTGAAATTTTATCTCATATTTTAAAAGAATATAAAAATATCTCATTTAAGGTGTTTTTTAAAGAAATACAGGGTGTCCCAAACTTTTGGCCTATAGTGTATGTATGTATGTATCACATGTTTTCTCATACTCCAACTGAAGAGTATAGGGAGAAAGCCCTCAACATGTTAAGCGTTTCTGCCGTGGTTTCTATAGCAAGTAGGAATTCCCATATGACCTTTTCCTAGACTGGCTGCCAATCATGACTTGAAAGCCCTGCTTGCCTTGCTATTAACTGCTACTTAAAAAGAGAGAGGAGAAGAGGTGGGTTCAGACCTTTCCCAAGGGTATTTGCATGAAATTGAATGTAACAAACCCAACTGGAATTCATACTCAGCTCTGCCATTTCTTATTCTGAGCCATTATCCATTCCACCACACAGCTCATCCCATGCCTCGATTTGAGAAAATAATTAAAATTTAACATATTCATTTATTCTGCATTGGTTTTCGAAAGATCGGCAACTTAGACGGTTGGTATATAAGCACTGTAATCATTTCGTGGAACTAAATGTTTCAAGATACATATTCAATGCATAGAATCTCTGGGAATAGATTACAAAGGGAAGCTATAAAACCAAAGTATTTTTAGCCAAGAATTATTCTCGTTTGATATGAAGAGTTGCACATGGAAGGAAAATGTTTGCAAGAATCTAAACAATATGTTGAAATATATTTCATTTTTATTTATCAAAAATATGTGATCAGAATATATATATATATATATATATATGCAAGTTGCATAGACTAGCCGTTTATTGCACAAGTCCACAGCTTCAACATGCGAGATGATTTTATAGGACTGAGTTGCCAGCATCATGCACAATTGGTTTTGAATTCAGATTTTTTTTTCCACATAATATAAGGCCCAAGAACCACTCAAGATAGAGGCTTACAGTATGGTGTTTTATGAGCATAAGAAAAATTGTCTTTCACCTAGACTGGTTACCAAACAAAGCTAAAGATCCCAGTCAGCTCTGCTATTAACTGTTACCTGGTGTGTGGGAAGATAGAGAAAAGATGGATTGATAACTTTCCCTTGGTATTTGTGTGAAAGTAAACATAACGGTATCACTGGAACTTGAACTTGGTATGTCATGCCCACTATCTGCATTGATAACCACAACATTATGGACACATCCACTTAGAATATGAGGTTAGGTAAAACAATATGAAGGAAGTAACTGAGTATTTGGTATGTGAGAATTGCTTGAAATGTTAAATTTAACAATACCAAAATGAGTTTCATAAAAATATATCTTTTTCCCAGTGAACAATGTTGGGTTTGGGGTAAAAATGCAAATAATTCTGCTAATTTTTTTTATATCAATAAAAGCTGCCAATGAAGTTAGATTTCTTTTGTTTTTGAGTCATTTATCAAAATCCAGAAACAATTCTTTTTTCTTTAAAAAGAGAAATATTTTTTTTGCTGTTATTGATGGGAGGTAGAATGAAAAAAGATTTATCAGTTCATGAAGAGTTGCTTATTACATGTAGCTTAGTTTGGCACAAGGCCATAGTGTTGGAGCACCTCTATGAATCATTATATGATAGTGGTGCTGAAAGGCTCTCAATGTGACCAAGATATCTCGATATAACTACTGCTGTGTAAAAAAAAATGCCTCCAACAAACCTTCATAAGATGGGGATGCTTCAGCCATGGGTAAGATTTTATGGCTGAAGCATCATTACGACCAGCTCAAAGTACATCATGAAACCACCAACATTTGTTGGATTTCCATCACAGTGTTGGGAATGCCAGATCTATGCAGATGCAACGTCTGCCATAATGTTAGAGCTTATGAGTAGATTTTATTTTCCTGATGATAACATATTATCCTATATATATATATATACACACACACGTGTGTATATGTGTGTATATATATATATATATATATATATATACACACACACGTGTGTATATATATATATATATATATATATATATATATATATACACACACACGTGTGTATATATATATATATATATATATATATATATATACACACACACGTGTGTATATATATATATATATATATATACACACACACGTGTGTATATATATATATACACACACGTGTGTGTGTATATATATATATATATATATATATATATATATATACACACACGTGTGTATATATATATACACACGTGTGTGTGTATATATATATATATATATATATATATATATATATATACACACACACACACACACACACACAAAAGCCATGCCCAAAAGGTAACCAATAGAATTGAATAGTTTGTGGGCGTGGCTTTCAGCAGCAGGTGGATTCGCCGGTAAAAGAGGTGCCTTTTAATTGGACCGGCGTCTTATATATAAAGTAAAGACAATAAATAAAACATCTGTCTATGCTACCACCAAGAAAACAACAAAAGCAAAAACTGTGGGACTTAACACTACCCGGCCATAATTTTCTAGGACCAGGAACAGACTTAGATCGAGTAAGACACCTACCTGGCACATCAAGATTAGATGAAATAGCTAAACAACACGATCTAGACTATGAAAACGAAAACATAACTACAGAAGAAGCTGATAACAAATTCATCAAAGAAGCCAGCAAAGAAGGGGCACTAGGAAAATTAACAGCAATACATGCAAAATGAAAGCTCGGCCTTGACGATTATTTTAGACAA
>OZ038482.1:19368977-19486477 GCA_964036315.1 Acanthosepion esculentum
ATCTCAGGTTTCTACACTACATGATGTTGCATTTCATTTTGTTTAGAATATAAACAACCACAAAAGTAATTTGAGGTGTGTTTATTTTTTGGTTTAAAAATAAAATAGAACATAGCCTTGTACCAATGTTTTACTTGGTTTCAGTAAAACACTCAGGAGAATTCTCAATTGCATGAAGCCTTTCTGAAAGAAAGAGACCAAAAATCTTTTACTTATCTAAATTTATTAAATGATGCATTGTCATTATTAATTTTGTGAAGCTAGTTTTTCTTTCATTTTAATCATCAATTTTTAAACAACGTTGCCAAAGAGTGAAGTTAATTAAAATGAAAGCAGTGTCATGGGAAAAACCATTCTTTTGACACTTAATTTTTTTTTGTGAGCACAAAGGTCCATGTTTGCCAAAGTTCCTTTATTTAATAAAATGAAGAGGAGAATGGAAGCAAGAAATATCTATTCTATTTATTATTATTTATCTATGTCTCCTTCAGAATATTCGTCATCTCTCCAGAAAGTACTTATGGCTCAGTGATAGAATACTGTTTACAATGTTAATCACTAGTTTTCAAAGGTTGGTAGCTGAAGCTAAGTAAGATTGAAGACAAATGATTGGGTGGGAACAGGATGACACTGGTTACTGTAGAAGCAGTTCAAAAGAGAAAAAGATTACAATAATTTACCCTTATCAAAAACTGGATTAAATGTAAATAAAATGCTATAGGATTTCAAGATACAGACAAATCATTTCATTTAACAAATGATACCAATTGTATATGTTTTCAATAATAATACATATAAAAACATTTATCAAATCGTAAATATGGTTGCACCACTGAATCAATTATTACAAATCAAAGATTGGAATCAAAATATTGAAAGAAAAATTGAAAAAATGCCAAGATCTCACTCCAAATCTTAAGAAATTATGAAATATAATGTGTATCAGTTGTGCCCATGATCATAGGAGCAATGAAACAGGCTTGCAAAAGATTTGAACAAAAAAAGAAAAAAAAAAAAAAAAAATCAATAAAAAAATTGGAAAGTATGCCAACAAAAGAATTAAAAAAAAAAAGATAGTGAAAATACTGGATCTTAGAGAAGCCATGTAGTCACTTGTCTTCTAATAATATCTGCCAGAAAAAATTCTAGTGTGAATAAATACTAACAATAACAAAATGTAAATTGGTCTTTACTAAGTTAAGCCAAGTAAATATCAACCTTTTCTCTCATAGATGCAACACTCAAGAGCCTGTCACTAACATTATTTCCATAGCAAATGTTCAGGTGTGCATCATTCTCCAGTCCCAACAGTTCAGACCTTGACAGCTGCGAAAAGCTTTGCCGCTTCTATGGAGTCTAATAATCCTTATTTTCTCCATGTTTCAAATGTAAGAAAAAAGCTTTACTTAGTCACCCCCACCCAAGAACTCCCCCTGTAGTTACTTCTCTGAACACACCAACCATGACCTCTGCAGGTCAAAGGTCAATTGTCATCTTTTCATTTTATTCTTACAATCTTCATTTGTTACCCTCCTCTCTCTCCCATTCATGTCACACACCTCAATCAGCATCACCATTTTTTGTTGACAGTAACAAGCTTTTTATTTGGTGAACTTTAATATATTAAAAAATTTGGCATAAGGCCACACATGTTGAGCATTCAGTGAAAACCAAATTAACTACCGTAGTAATTGTTCTGCAAAACTAGCTTGTGGACCAGTGAGTGGTGAATTTGTTAGTGCAGTAAGAATCTAGCAGACGAGCTGGTTAAACATTGCTTCATATTGGGGTGGATCATTTACACTGTATTAAATATACTGGGGTGGATCATTTGCATCCTTGTTAAATCTCAGGTTTCTACACTACATGATGTTGCGTTTCATTATCATTTTGTTTAGAATATAAACAACCACAAAAGTAATTTGAGGTGTGTTTATTTTTTGGTTTAAAAATAAAATAGAACATAGCCTTGTACCAATGTTTTACTTGGTTTCAGTAAAACACTCAGGAGAATTCTCAATTGCATGAAGCCTTTCTGAAAGAAAGAGACCAAAAATCTTTTACTTATCTAAATTTATTAAATGATGCATTGTCATTATTAATTTTGTGAAGCTAGTTTTTCTTTCATTTTATTAAAAGATGAAAAAAAGCAGTCAAAATATTCATAAAGGCTTAATCACACACACACACATATATATATATATAAGTTTAAAATTTTATATATTTATAGGCGGAGAGTACTAATTATCAGAGACAGATTAGTTATAGACAGTGTGGACATAGGAATCAACACTGAATTGTAACAGTTAGTTTTACTTCTTAATGCTATTTTCAAACAGTCACCATGCAGTGTTGATTCTTATGTCTATACTGACTATATCTATCTATCTATAATATATATATATATATTGGGTTAGCCAAAAAGTTTGTTTAGTTTATTAAGTAAATTTTCTACTTAATAACCATTCAAACTTTTTTGCCACTCCTATATATATATATATATATATATATAGTGAACATTGACATCAATACTCAGAGGCAACAGACTGCTGATTTCAATTTTCACTTATATATTTTACATACGCTCTATTCATGATATTGAGCATTTTATTCCATAAATATAGCACACCTTAAAACTATATATGTATGTGTGTGTGTGTGTGTGTGTGTGTGTGTGAACTCAATCCATTTTTTTTTTCTTTCTGAAAGGATTATGGTTGTTTACTAAGCTAAGCTTAGTGTGGCACAAGGCCAGTTGAGAGCAAACACAAGAGGCAATATTGTGTCTTACCAATCTTCTGAAAGGCAATCAGCATTTGAGATTCCAGCTATTACTTCTGTGTGATCTATGATTTCAAGTGCAAATGGAAAAAGCCATATTTGAAGGCATATATAGCTGACCATTTAATTTACATTTAATATTACAGTATTATGGGGTTAGGCTAGGTACAAGAACTGGTAATCAAGAGCATCTGGGTGCACATTAGCCTATCAGATGCTTTGACTTGAAAACCTGGAGAATATTTTGACCCATTTTTTTTAGTGGGGGAGGACCCCTACCAAATAAAGCATGTAAAGATTCTATTATAAATAGTTTAAACCTGCAATGGTAGGGAATTTGGAAGATAGGGGTCTGCTAATTTTCCAAAATAGAGAGAATTTAAAACAAAAAAAACCTTCCAAAAAAAATAAAAACAGTACGGAGGGGAGTAAATATGACCAACATAAAAATTTAAATAACATTTTTGGTTATGAAACCAAAGAAGGCACTCGGGCAAAAAAAAAAAAAGACATTGAAATTAAAAAAAACAAACAAAAAACAACAGAATCACTTTGGAAACAATTTTCTCAACATCAGCAAAGAAAATTCAACTTGTCAATACTGAGGCTTACAACAAATGCTGGTTTAATTAGTGTGAAACAATCATTAAATAAAATTCACCTCAGAAATAACCATATTTTATAACATTTTGCTAATACAAATTTAAGCCCAAAATGGCAAAATTCACTGTTTTCAACTCAGTTAGATTTATCAGTTTTCTACTTCTAAACAATAAAAACTTTTACTAAAACTGATAAAAATTGTTGGTGTCACATTCAAGTCTTTGGGCAGTGATTATTTCTGTTACTTTTTAGTACAATTCCCAAATAATCATTCTTGTATTGGAAGTAAGCAGTGTAGACTGAAAATAAAGAATAAGAGTTTGTACTTTTCCTTGGGGGAAGTTTGTCTATCCAGAGCAGCTGCTTTATCAATTAGGTCACAAAGGCTGTCATTATTAGTCATATTTCTCATTAGTAATTGTCTACTACTGTCCTTTTTCTTTTCTTTTCTTTGTACTAGTAACAGTAATGGAACCATAATAGAATAGAAATAGTCACAAAGTAATAATTATCAAGGAAGTGGGGGCTGCCACCTGAAAATCATTTGCATCCAGCTATTGCAAAAAAGATATAAAGTAATTTTAGTATGAAAATTCTTACTCATGCCCCCTCTGCAATTCAAGCCTTCCTCTCAAAAAACTCAGGTGATGATCTGGCTGAGAACTATTTTGGTGAAAACCAACAAAACAGATGAAAGGAAACTCGTTAACATGAAGAAAATACTGCTTTCAAAAAAAAAAAAAAAATTAAAAAAGAAACCAAGTGTATATTTACAGTCAATATATACAAATATTTAAAAAATTAATGTCAGAATTTTCAACAGTCTAAAAATAAAATTTCAACTGAACAAAAATTCTTAAATTGTTTTTAAATTCCAAGATGAAGAAATTTCTTCATTTCAAATATTTTAACTTTTTTCTATTTTTGTTGCTTTTTATCATTTGATTAATTCTTGAAAGAAAGCAAATTGCTGGAATTCAGAATAAAGTAGTTTAGAAGATAGTAAACTGAACACTGGGGAGGTTGTGCTAGTGGCACTTTTGTACAACACTGTAAAATGCTATAAAACCAAAATATTTACCTGAAAACTTGGGTTATATTCTTAAATAGCCTCATCAGATCTAAATTCTCACACATATCATGCATGGCATCCAACTTGTTCAGAAATATCTAAACTTTCATCTGTATAAAACCATTTGTTTCAGATCAATGAATAAAAATGGCTTCAAATGAATAAATCCTGTAAATTTAAAGATGATCCTTCATCAGACTCTATAGATGGGTGCTATAAAATCACAAAGTTCTTTGTCAAATAGCAAAAATCACATCACTTAAACAGTTCCAAAACCAGGTACAACAAAAATGGGTTGCACATGTTGGAAGGGAGAATAATGATATAATCAAGTTAACTCAAGTTAATCATGGAAACTTCCATCAGTATTAGAAAGAGCTATAACAGTGGACTTGAGAAGTGTTTTTTTTTTTTACAGCTTATTAACTATTTGCAGGTTATTTAAAGCCAGAAAATATTTTTAGATTGTAAGATTATTTTTTTTTTGAGATAATAATGGTGTAGTGATACTAATTAACCCATAGCTAGAGGGAGAAGAAGTAAATTCATACCTTTCCCTTTGCTCATAAATAAATATAACAAACCCAATGGGAATTGTAACTCACCACCCACACATCCAATCTTGAAGCAGCTGGTATTCCTAACACATCTAGGTACTGACCAGGCTTGATATTGCTTAACTTAGGTGATTATACAGTTTCAACATAATATGGTCATAAGCCTACCATCAATAAAAGACTTGAACTTGTCATACTTTAACCAATCAGGATTATCACTTGTAGTTTTTCTGTTATTGTCTATTTCTCTTAATTTCTCCACTGATGATTAATTCCTTGGTCATGAAACTATTCACAATTCTCCATAACCCTGAGATTCATCGGGGAACCACATGCACTGCAGTCACATTATATGTGGCAGTGGTGCTCCCTAGGCAAGCTAACCTGACAGAGCCCAACCCTCTCTAGGCTAGTTTGAATTCAGAGATTTCTCCTATACTAGTTGCCAATAAAGGCTATAAGACTTAGTTGGTCCTGCTATTTACCCATATATGGGGGTAGAAGAAATAGATTCTCAAGTGAATGTAATGAACTCAGCTGGAATTCAAACTAAGCTCTCCAATTCACCAATCCAAGCCACTATCCATTACTCCACGGAAACTAAACCAACAGAAAATAATACTGAAACACTATGAAGGAAGGTGCTAATTTTGATCTGCGCATACAAGGAGCTAGTAAATGTTGTGATAAGATTTTGTCTTTGGTTATCTTGTGTTATAGTAACACTCATATCAGTGCACCTTCTGTATCTGATCTTTAGACAGTTACACATGCTCGAAAAAGGTTCAATGTGATGAAATAATCCAGTGCAAGTAAGTATCTTACTACTGAGGAACATACATATTATTTTTGTTTAATTAGATCGGTTTGGAATGTGAGCCTTTCAGAATTTGGATGACCATTTTGGGAATTGCTACACATATTGGATTTGGCATGCCAATGGTGTTTAAATATTAGAAATATTGGTTAAAGAAACATTCATCTATCTACAAAAAAGGTTCTGGATGGCCATCGTACAGATGATCATCAACATTATAAGAGCAGCATTTGCAGACTCTATGACATCCACAGAACAGATCCAGATTGTCAATATAGAACAATGAGAATCATTTACAATATTTACATTAGTCGGACTATTGTCCTCATCTTTGTCGCCATATTTGTCACAACGTTTCGGCCGTTGTACGCTCCGGCCTTCTTCAGGTGGTTGGAATTTCGAACTGAACCCTTTATTTCGATCACTGGGGTAGACTGTTCTAGTTCCACGAGCTATGTTTGATGGATGTCAGTTATCAGTTATCTCCTGCTAATTTACCCTCTGAAAGTTCTCCACTGCCGTAACCGGGTATTGAACTCACACTCTTACTCATTTACTTCTAGCAGGACTATGGGTATATATGTCTCAAGTCGGACTTCTATTTATATCACAACACCATTGTGCATGTCTCTGTTGATGTTGCAAGAGGGACACCCAGAGGATCAAATAGTGCTCTGCAGTGTTCAACAACATAGACCTGGGTAGTAACATCTTCCAGATTGGATTCACCTATAACACAGACCTAACCCCTGGCATCATTGTTTGGGTTGACGTAAATTATAACTCTTGTTTGCCTTTGGTGTTTTTAGAGGGAAAGTTTAACAGTATGTGAAGACATTGTTAAATTCATTCTGCTACTAGGACAGTGATACGATCTTCCAGTAATGTCCTTCCACATGATACCCGTGTTATTCAGTATAATCTGCAAGATATGCAACAACTACCTTTTTTGACAGTATCAACAGACCTGTCCCCCATTGACCACGCATGGGACATGCTGGGATTATGTCTGACTTGTTCAACTTAGCCCATGTACAACTTTTGCTGTATCATTATCAAGAGGTGTAAGAAGCAGAGATTAATGTATCAAGATATTTTACACCATATTTGTAAAGTCATAATGCCCAATAAAGATGTACAATGTATTATCATGGAATTTGAGTATTGCTGATACACCTCTTATTTTAGGAACTGTCTAATTATTGATCTGTATACAAGATTATTTATTGCAATCCAGTGATATTCAGTGAATTGAAACAAATATTCAAGATGTTGTAATTTAATCTTTTGTCAGTATATTTAAGAAGTAGCCTTGAATGAAAGTTGAAATTGATACGCAGCTTGTCTTTCATGCTCAATGTCTTAACTAATTGAGCTACAAAAGCTATCAGGTAGCATTCTCATTTGATTGGCTAAAATGTTGCACTTAAAAACAGCAAACAAGTCAAAATATTTGTAATTGCAAAAATAAATCTAAAAAAAAAAAACAATGTTTTGGATTGGAAGATTAATGTAAAGATTAATCAATAGCATTCACAATTGCTTTCTCAGTATCTCCTTTATTTCTGCAAAATAACACAACCCTCTGTCATGTATAGATGGCATGAAACTGGTTCCAGGAACACTTAGCTGATATCTAGTTATTTTAGTGGTTATTGCACTCTTTGGAATCAAACCCCATTAAACTTGTATGGGACATGTTACAGAACACATTAAATTCCTGTAGACATACCCAAGAAAAAATCCATTGATAAATAATTTGCAATATTTAAAGGTAGACTGACCATCAAGTAAAAGGGTAATGGATCGAAATTGTAATGAGTTGGTCAGTCAACTTGACACCCCCAAAGCGAGTGGAGGTGGGCAGTGCCTACGTGCCGGTGGGAAACGGCATAGTAGAAAGGAGCCACCGGTCTATAAAAGCGATTGCAGCCAGGAAGCGATGTTCTATCCCCGAAGCAGTTTATTGGTATAATGCGACGCCTAAAGATGGTGTTTCGCCTACAACAGCACCGGCTAACATGGTGCACACCTATCACTTATGGCTGCAAGGCATTGACATTGCAATGGCTCTGAGCGATGCGCAAGCAAAATACAGAATTGGTGACGTAGTGTGAGTTAAGATCCCGCACAGCAAGTGTACGGACAAGCTTAGAATGGGGCATGTTACCGAGATTATCAGCCCGCAGTCGGTGTGGATCGATGGCGTGCCTCGCCATGTTAAAGACTTGCAGCCAGTTGTAGGGTTAAAACCATCATCAGATGATGAAAGTGACTCTGAAGATTGTGCACGAGTGGTGTATTTAAAGTCAGATCCACTGAGCTTTGCCTCAAACATCAGCACTCTTCCTGCGGACATCAATGTGGCCAGCTCTCCAGTGGTGGATGGCAGCTCAACGCATGATAGTTCATCCGAGGATGAAGATCCTATCATCCCGCTCAGAAGGAGTGCCTGACAGAAGAGGCCTGCCCCGAGTTGCACGGTGTGCGATCATGACAGCGATACACGAAATGAATCTGGAAATCTGCCACCTTGGAGCAAGCAAGTTTGCGCATGTGTGTTCATCCCAATATGTCAAGCGTGCAAGTTGTGTATATGCGAACGCAGTCACCAGACAGATGTGACCATCTCTTGATCTTAAGATCGGGGGGGCGTGTAATGAGTTGGTCGGTCAACTTGACACCCCCAAAGCGAGTGGAGGTGGGCAGGCATGAAACTGTGATTGGCTTGTTGGTGTTTTGCATAGGCAAGTTACCAAGCTCTATGTAAAGGGCTGGAATGAGAAGGAGAACAGTTCGTCTCAGAAGGGGAGACTGTGCCCATTGCTACAACAGTAGGAGAAAGATGAAATTTTTAATTTTTTTTTTGTGACACATTTCAACACGGAAATATCAAAAGAATTATCTTTCACATTAATTGCAGTAATTGCTTCAGACTAACTTTCATATTAATTCTGAGTCGCAATGCTAACATTCCAAATAAGTAAGACTTGTTAATGATTATTTTTGCTCTTATTAAATATAAAAGGAAAGAAAATCTCCAAGTGATTTGACATCTTAAGATAATCTGTTTGCACATATTACCTCTTCAGAAAGAGATGATTGTTATCAAGAAATAATTGAGTTACTATAAGCAATTGTTTCTCAAATATTTTTTTTCTTTTTTATCTATTCAATTCTTTGGCTATAAAATTAAATTTTTAGAAGCTGACAAAAAAGAAACAAGAACTTTGGGTGAGATTTTAACTAATGTCCAATACTCTGGGAACTTGTCTTTCATAAACTATGCATTAACCAATTGAACCACTAAAACTGTAATGGCTAAGCAAAGTACTCATCTGTCATCATTCTTTTCTTCTGAATATTGTTTGTAATGCCAATAACTATATCATAATGGAATAATAATGGGACAGTAAAAGTATTATAACAGAAAATAATGAAATAATAATAAAATAATATTAGGATAATTAAGAACAATTTGAATAAAAAAAAATCAACAAAAAAAGATTTAGAAAAACTAATGAAAATATTTATAATCATAAAAACATTTCATTTCAAAAACAACTTAAGATTTTTTTTTTTTTTTAAATACATTTTGCCAAAATATTTTTAGTAATCAAAATACAAACTTTGATCAACTATGTTAATTTGCAGTAATTCCTAACCAAATCCTTAAACCACTTTATGGCAAAAACTCATCTTACACTTTCTTTCAAATCATGAACAACATCCTCGCATTTTTTATTTTAAATTTTAAATCTCCAGTTTTTGCCCCTTTTATGACACACTTGTTTTATTTTCTGGTTTGTCATTTTTTAAGGTCATTTCAATAATTTTGCCATTTCTCTTCAGAATGTGGAAGATCACGACTCTCCACAACTTCCTATCATTTGTAGCTTTAAGTATTCCCTGTTCTGCTATCCCTTTACACAAGTTTGTTAGGTCATTTGCTGTTTTCCTTTGCTCCTCTTGTCTTCAATGTTCTGTGAGTGTCAAATTCTTCAAGCCTTCTATCCTCATTATGTGTCCCAAATTTCAATTGTCTCTTTCTGATTCTATGTATGAGTATTTCAACACTATGGGTCTGGCTTGTAATTTCTTAATACTTTTCTAAGAATAGATTTTATGAGAAGATTAAATGTGATCAAATGATCATTGCTCTTGTAAAAGTATTTTATGATTATAGGAAAATATTGCAATATAATTGTGAGGGGGTGAGGTCATTGATTATTCCTTTATGGTGCTTTATATGTAAACAATATTCTGTTTGATTGGAAGCAATGAAATATAAACTTCCTTCCTGACTATTTATCCCTTCACATCAAAAGTTATGGTTACTCCATAAAAAAGTCCTTTGTCTTTTAATGCCTCTTCTCAAAAACTGAATTTCACTGTCAACAAAATTTAATAAAATGTTACCTGTCATAGATGGCAGTATTTTAATGTTGATAATGTAATTTTCTCATTGCAGGAAATACTAGGTTTTGTCAGTTTTTGGTCATCCATACTTCAGCTGTCCCACATAAAATGCTCCTAAATTTAAGAAGACTTATCACAGGACAGGTAAGGAGAGTTGATTTAATACCAGCTTCAGCTTTGAACTGAGTTGACAGGTAAAAGAAATCCATTATAAAAAAATGTATTCTTTAATTATATTTTAAATAAAAATTGTTTTTCAAAATCCAGTTAAATAATCATTAACTCATTTTAATTTAATCCTATACTTCTATAATAGTTGCTTTATTTTGGGAAGATTTTTAATCCTAAAGTTTAAATTTTTCTGTCAGCAGACATCAACCATAGGTTAATTTTAGAATAAGCTCAATATATATGTTAAAATTTTAAATAGATCTAGTGTATTAAATTCATGATGATTTCCAGATCTGAAAAATGTATGAATATTAAAAAAAAAAAAAAAAAAAAAAAAAAAAAGAAGAGATGGACACAACACATAACCAATCAGGAAGTTTTAAAGAAAATAAGAACAAAGAAACTTGAACCTTAAGACTGTAAAAAATTAGAAAGAGACTGTTGAAATTTCTGGGACATATGACGAGAAAAGAAGGTGTAGAGAATTCAAATCACACAGCATACTGATGACAAGAAAGTCAGAGGGAAATGGCGAGTAACCTATTTAATTTTGTGTTCATAGGCAGCAAATGTGAACAAAGAGGGCTGGTAAAGAGTCAAAAGTTTGATAAGAGTAGATAGGTTCACCTATCGCCCAGTTCACACTCCTGCCCAGTCTTTTGAATAAGAGTAGGGGTTTATCCCTTGTTTCCTGTTTAGTATTGGGTTTCTGGTTCCTTCTAAAGTTTTTTCATTCTCTTTCACTCCCAGTAACCTATGGCATCTTAGTGGCTTTATAACCTTGCTTGGCATGAATTGATTAAAAAAAGAAAAATGTTAAAAAAATTGATATTAAAAACGGTCTAAAACCTGTTTTAAAGTAAGTAATTATTATTTTTATGACTAAATTTACATAATTTTCTTTCAATTAAAACTAAATTAAACCTTCAACAAAGATATTTAAATTACATTTTTTAATTTTTATAAAGACATAAATGATCTTTGCTGCAGATTGTAATGTTTTTGGTTACTATGGAAGATGGGTGATATATAAATTATACTATTTTTACACAGGACACATTTTGGGATTGTGTTTACAAAATCTGAAAGGCATATATGATCTACATTATTAGATATGAACAAAAACATTGTGTCATGTTTTGTGTTATAGCAAAAGTGAATTTTGTATAGAGTGATTACTAAAATAAAAACTAAATTGAATTTGTATGGAAAATACAGGTGTTTCAGACTCATGTTGCTGCTTTTAAGAAAGACATTCCTACAAGATTAGATAAAAACAAATGTAACGTTATTGTGTACAGAAAATATGGAATAAAATTAAAAATATGAAAAACGTGCTTTCAGAAGAAAATATTAAAAATTTTCATAAAATTTAAAAATCTGATTAAATAATTTAAAATGCTTTAATGTTCAACAGTTTTTAATAAGAGAATCAATTTTTAGGTCTTTACTTGGTAAAAAGTAATAGAGTTCACAATGAGGATTGAACACTTTATAAAATATTGATGGTCTGCTAGACTTGTTCACATATCATTTAATAAAATTTTGTTGACACTCGTTATGAAGACCCTTAAAATAAAGCAAGAAAATTGTACTGCTTAAAAAAGGGTTTTAAAAATCTATTTTAAATGTTTGCAAAATATTGTAATAATTTTATTAAACTAACAGGGAAAGATCAATTTTTCTTTTTTCACGGTTTTATGCTAAATGCAGTGGCGTAGAAATAAGAATGAGGTATCATTGATCTCGTTATGATGTAAGTAACCCACATACCAAGTTTGAGTGAAATCGGAAGAAAAAAGTCGAATTTATTGATTTTTGATTGGCTTTATCAATTATTGATTTTTTTTAAATTTCACTATATGGGTGGACTCAATTATCAAGTTAAATGACTATTAAACAATCAAGTTATTGTTGGCTACAATTGAGTGAAGTTTGTATTAGATTGCTTGAAAATTGAGGGAGTTTTTAGTTTAAAATTTGTGTTGAAATCGATTTTTCATGGGTTTTGCTAAACACAGTGGTGTAGAAATAAGAATGAGGTCATACATACAGACAACCTCTGTTATCTATATATATATATATATATATATATATAGATATAGATAGATAGATAGATAGATACAAAATGTTAATCTTATTATTGATAACTTTTGCAGGTATTTTGTTATTTAAGTATCAAAGCATTAATCACGAAAACAGACGTGTTTCTCCCCAAAAATATTGAGTATGTGCATTGAATATAATATTGTTAAAAACAATAAACATTTTACATCTTATATTTAATGATCTTTTTTTATAATGTATAAATATCCTTTCACAAAAGTGGTTGTTATGTGTTATAAATTGGCCAAAACTCATGTTGTGTTATCCCAAGATTTAAATACACATGAATTGTCATCATCAGGCTTGGAGAGAAAAGAAAATCAAGTGTTTTTCAAGAAGTACACCCTTGAGCGAATTAATTGAAACAAAACAAATAATTCAGTTATTTTTTGTATTTTTCCAATGGAACGTGACCCAGGGTACATGTTAGTACTTCATATGTGCATTCCACAAAGTTGTTCCTTGCAGATTGACCACAGGTTCTCAATTGGATTTAAATCAGGAAAATTTCTGGGCCAGTCTATTACTTTGATTTGCTCACAGGTAAGGCTTGCCTGTGTGTTTGTGCAGTGTTACAAATTTTCATATATTTCCTTGGAGTAATGTCCATCAGAGACAATGGCTGTAGGACAACTAATTGACAGTCAGGACAATAGTGTCTGAGCGTGATGAAAATCTGATACAATCACAGATGATGCAATATTTTTCAAGGCCAAACAAATTTCATCACACACCCCAAAAATAGATTCATATTACTGTGCACCACTGCAAATGACCTAATCTGAGGAAAAAATAGAAATCGATTACACCCTGTCATACCAGTGGGTCTAAAACTGAGAGTATGGTGAAAGAAAGGAAAATAAAGTGGTTGTTTCAATTAATTTGCACAAGGGTGTAGATTGTATCATTATTTTTTTTTAAAACAAAAATGAAATCCAGATTGAAGCAAAAGGTCATGTGACACCAGTGAGTAATAACATGTTTGGAATAATATTCTGTTTTATATCCATTCAAAACACAAATTTTGGTCAATTTTTCCACAAATATAAACCTCATTTGTGAAAGGGTATTCAGTCAGTCAGTCAAGTGCCACATTTGATTCATGTCTGACTAAGCAGAAATTTTTTTCCCTCAGGAGGTTGCCGTTTCTTTCTGCAGTAGACCTGCTATTCAACCCATACCTTGGGGAGAAGAGATGGATTTGTACCTTTACGTAGGGTATTTGCATGTAAGTGAATGTAACAAACTTGACTGGAATTCAAACTTGGCTTTCTGATTTCTCATTTTGAGCCATTATCCATGGCACCACAATGCATGTCCTAAATATTAAATATAAGACAGAAAATATTTATCAATATAACAATACACATTTAAATGAAACTTTTTCTTCCCAATATACTGAATTTTAATATAATTTTAGAGTACTTGAAGAATGTCTAGGTATTTTTTTCCTTTGATGGTTTTGATCTCCAGGTGGCTGTGAGGGTTGTATGATGGTTATAAACCCTGAATATGGAATCAAAGATGAGTTCAAATTCTAGCTAAGGCTGCTGCATTCACAGCATTATTGCCCTTGGGAAAGGTATGAATGCATCTTTTCTCTGCACAACTATGGATGAAATAATAAGGCAGACTTGGTTCATTAGCTTTAGTAGAACAAGAAGTTTGAATTAAAAACTGGAAACATCAATGGAAAACTGTTCTATTATTAATGGTATGAAGGGACATGGCATTTATAAAATTCTGTAAGCACAAATAAAACTTAACAGAAAACTTAGAATTTGAGGGGAAATTATTCGAGGCATGTGCACCCCCTATAAAAAAAAAAATTTTAAAAAAATAAAAAAAAGGGAAAATTACTTATGTATTTATGTTAAAAAACTAATGAAAAAAAATCCCTTCTATAAACAAAGATTAAAATGTAAATTTGCTTATGTAAAGATGCTGGATTATTAGCAAATTCAAAAATAAAATCATTAAAATTTTTTATTTCTCTTTTTGAAAACCTTTTTCAGCAGATGTTATTTCAATAAATAAAAAAAAAAAAAAAGGAAAAAGTCATTTATCAAAATGTCATAAGCTTTCTAATAATGAAAAGATAAAAATTAAATTGGGACACATGCATGTTATCACAATGACATTGAACAAGAATTAACAGGAATGTTCATAACAATGAATTGGCAAAAATAGTTAAAAAGGACGTAAATGTCCTCTTAAAAAATTTTTTTTTTTCTCTTTTATTAGCAATAAATTAGAGATCAATCACCACAAAGTCTCTTTTTTGCTCTCTCTAGTTTAAAAAAAAAAAATCTTATATCACTGTCATTTCTAAACAATTGAAATTTGAATTAGTTTATAGGATGTACTAATCTCTTCAAATCTACTTCCAACTGAGTTAATTATAATAATAATAATTATACTTATTTTTTACATTTTTAAAAAAATATTTTGCCTTCCTATAAATGTCCCAACAACTGATCAACTTACTTTCCAAGATGCAGATCAAAAGTAATATCTAATTCTTTTCTTGCAGTAGAATTTAGTAGATGGTTAAATCCAAAAGACGTCACCAAATGATTGTTCTTTTATTTTCTACTTAAAGGTATATCATATTACAGTATAACATTTTCATTTTCCCCACCTGCCTTCATAAAAGTTTTGTATAAGATTATAAAAATAATTTCTTGTAATAAATAACTGCTTCCCTCTAAATTTCTAAAATGAGGAATTATTATTATTATTATATTCTGATTTATTCAAACTGTTCTCCCTATCTTTGTTGTTATAACTACAATGTCATGGCTGTTGTACCCTCTGGTCTGTTGGTTAATTATATGCAATTACCTGGTCATTGAATGCTAAATTCTTGGGTGTGGCAGTGAAATTAATAAAAACCAGCCTTCTTAACTATAGAGAATTAATGCAGACAAGACATTTTCTAGTGTAGGAAGTATAATGAGAACAATCTACTCTCATGGACTGAATAAAAAGGTTTGGTTTTAAATTCCAAGGTGGTTACTGTAGTAAAATTGTTCTAGACATTACATATTACTTATCAGTAAACTTTAATATACTCAGTATTTACCTGAGCTTTCTGCAAGGTAGGATGTGTCACAAGACTGGTTTTTAATGTGGGGCTTTCCAAGAATGTACACTTGGGCAAAAATTCCCCGTAGACCCCATATATACACAGGGTCTGGTAGCTGCTTAGTTTTCCCCAGATGAGACTGCTCATAGGTATAGCCTCCTCCGAGTTTCTCTCTGCCTGAAAGCAGGAAGTCTGACAAGCTGAGCTTCAAAATCTGCATATCAGCATTCTCCTTAATATATGTGTTCAGGACAGATCCATTAATAATGAAGATGGATCATATCACAGTTACCAAACAGGCTCCTGAAGAAGGCTGGAGAGTACAATGGCTGAAACCTTATGACTATGATAACCAACATGGTGACCATTTTAGAATAAATTGGTGTATAATAGTAAATGTAACTGTATGTGTGCAATGAACAGAAAATATAAAAACTAGACAATAGACTGAAAACCCTTGTAAGTATGGTTCCATAGGTCAAAGAATTACTGTAAGTTTCTTTTAATTGTGTATTAATTAATATATGTTATTTGCATACTCCTTTTCTTATATATTTGGTTGGAAATAAAGTTCTTGCATAACTTTATGTATATATTTCTATTAAAAGTTGTGCAAGAATTTTGTTTTCCAACCAAATATATAGGAATGTTCTATTTTAAGTACTTTTAAAACAGCTTTTTAATACACATAAAAAATAAGATTTTCTGCTTAGTTACACATTAACAGCTTGTTTCATGCTTAGTGATTTTTCAAAAAATCTGCCTGTTTGTTTACAACATTCCTGAGATCTATAGTCCTTTTCACATTTTTCAAAATGAATGCATCAGTGTGCTGACAGTTTGAAATAATTTCATAAATCTATTAATAAATTTAATAAATATAAGGGATTAAATTATAATTTCAAACTGTTGGTACACAGATGCATTCCATTTGAAAAATGTAAAAAGAACAAAAAGATCTCAAGAGCATTTAAAATAAACAAGCATCCATTCTGAAAAATTGCAAAGTGGGAAACAGCTTTAATCTGACATTTTTATTACTGCAAACTTTATTATATTTGAAATAGACACCCCAATTTTATTTTTACTTTAAATGGTGCATATTACATCTACCAGCCTGTGTATTTCAGAAATCCTAATAAAGAAAATTTGCTCTGGCAGGAATTGAACCAGCATCCTCCTTTGTAGGAGAAACCACCATTTGATCTGGTGTGCTTTACCACTTAGCTATGAAAAGTGTCACATTACAGCAAGGCTCTGTTTTTTCTTATATATAACTTTAAAAAGTTAAGCAATGTTGCAATTGGTTACATTTTTTGCAGCATAAGTAATCTAGGCTTTTTATCTGAAAAATTTACTCTATTGCTGTATGCAAGAAAGATTTCTGCTTTTTCAATCATTAAAAGCAAAAATATGCAAAGAAACATGAAACAAAATCAATAAAAACGAATGTATTAGCAGCCTGGTTTAGCCTACTTACTAATAAGATATTTCTTATGGTTACACCAAGCATATTTGCTTATTGATGTCAAGTAATATCTCCTGTTGGCATAACAAATGAATATCAGATTGCATGACCTATATATATTTAGTATTGACTATGCGCTATATATATATAAATAAATAATGATATATATGTGATTACTATGTTGGCTTGGTCATATTCACACCACATGCTAGACACCTGCATCTCAAATGACATCCCATACAAAGACGTCACCCTCACATGGTCTTGGCTTGTAGAGCATTTGATTATGTGATACAGTGATATCAGAAAACGTGACAAAGTCTTCTGATATCAGAGTGGACACTTGAGAAAAGACAGCTGTAGGTAACTGTGACTGATTGCAGGTTGGATGTTAGTTTCCCAAGAGTAGTTTAGATGTGGCACAAGGCCAAAATTGTGGAGCAGTCATTGAGGTTCAAACTCGCTAGATAGTCGTAACTGGTCAAGAAAGACCAGTTTGCAAACCATTACGCCATGTGGAAGTGGCTTGATTGCATGTTGTATATTCAGATATCAATATTGCAAAGAGAGAAACAAATCTGAGAGAAGGGAAATGTATATTTGTGATGCGTTTCATCTGTTTGTACTTTTTATTGGACTGGATTTGTTGTTGTTATGACTACACATGCGCATGATTATTATTTCATAAAAATTCTGTCAAAATATTGAAACTACCAGCATCTCTCGTTTATGTGCATGTGTAGTCATAACAATGTCAACAAAGCCAGCCCAATGAAGTACAAATAGATGAAATACATCACAAGTAAACTTTTCCCATTTTGTCTTAAAATTCACTGTCTCTCTCTCTCTCTCTATATATATATATATATATATATATATATAGCATGAAACAGCCTGTCGCCTCTGAGTGTTGACTTCAATGTTCACTTTTATATTTATATATGCTCTCTGATATTGAGCACTTTATCCCATAAATATAGTACAATATATATAAGTGAACATAGAAGTCAACACTTAGAGACGACAGTCTGTTTCATGCTAGATGCAATCATCAGGCCACCTTGCATGAAACAGACTGTCACCTCTAAGTGTTGACTTCTATGTTCACTTTTATATTTACACACGCACTATCTCTGATATTGAGCACTTTATCCCATAAATATAGCACACTTTAAGACTTTATTTTTATATATATATATATATATATATATATATATATATATAGAGAGAGAGAGAGAGAGAGAGAGAGAGAGAGAGAGAGAGAGAAAGATGTATGACAAAGTGGAAAAAGTATTCATGTGATACATTTTGTCCCTTAGGACTCCATTGGACTAGGTTTGTTTACATTGATGCGACTATGGTAGAAATAAAAAGAAAAAGAATCTAAATGAAACTGGCCAGTGGATAAAAGCATTGGTTGGATCCAGTGACTTCAGCCAAAGAGTTGTGAATTCAATACCTGGCTACTGCAGTGATGAACAAAAACTTGGATAGTTGAATTAAAGAGAGATAGTAGAGATACCCAGAAGAGGCATGGCATGTAAAACTAGAACAATCTACCCTGGTGGACGAAATAAAGGGTTAAGTTTGTAATTCCAATCACCTGAAGAAGGCAGAAACTTGAATATGTCAACAAAGATGAGGACAACAGTTCAAACAATGTAAATAACAATACCATCTCAGAAAAATAGACAGATAATAATAATAATAATAATAATAATAATAATATTAAGTCTTTCTATTCAGATTGTGTCAGTCTTAGTCAATAACCTTCTTAGAATTTTAAACTAAGCCCTTTATTCAATCCACAGGAGTAGACAGTTCTCATTCCACTTTCATTGATTAGGGGAGATAACTTTTATAAATTAATTCTCTTCAGCTTATTTACTTTTATGCCACTGATCTCTTTCTTCTACTGAATCAAAACATTTTTCTACACTACTTGACTGATGACTACTAAGAAACTAGATATTCTTTAGCCAGCATTTTAATCCTATAGGTCATATGTCTTGTAATGTATTTATGGATCCTTAATGTCTACACTCAAGTAGTGAAATTTTGGAGTGGCCTTTATTATTTAATCAGAGGTTACTAGATGATGTTTGTGTCAATGCTAGTTCTACTGAGGAGGTTATTACAAATTTGAAACCCCTTTTCAGCACTGTTTCTTTAGAGATAGATAAATGATGTTTATTTTCACAGGCTGATAGACATTGCTGTATCTCATAATGTATCCTTTTTACTTCTGTATTTGATGTGCCATGACCTTTTCAAATTCCTACTTTCACAATTTGTTAAATTGTATTTCTATCCAATTCTGATATTATAAAATAAGTTTTATTGGCAACATTTAGTTTAATGAAAAAAAAAAATCAAAATTTTACTTATTTTATTAAAAATATTATTTTATTACTGTAAATTAAGGTATACTAATTAAAATAATTTCTAATTTATGAGTGTAAATTAAGTAAATGAAGACAATACTTACTTTATTAAAAATATTATTTTCATTCATATAATTTTTAATGTAAAAATGAAAATATTTTTTCTATGACTTTTTTCCTACAACCCAGAATTAATGGAATATTATTGTTTGGTCATCATTAAAAGATAAGGAGGATATTTCCAAATATTTTCTTTTCAATCAATATTTTTGTAATCAATATTATCTGAAACAGATAATCAATAATGAATCATTTCTGTCTGACAATTTACCTTACAGAATATTTAATTTTTTTTAAGTAAATATCTGGACTAGGTATCCTCTCAAGATATATGTATATAATGTATCATACAACATATACACCTATATATATATATATATATATATATATATATATAAAAGTGGACATGGAAGTCAGCACTTAGAGGCGACAGTCTGTTTCATGCTAGGGCAATCGTCAGGCGATTGCCCTAGCATGAAACAGACTGTCGCCTCTAAGTGCTGACTTCCATGTCCACTTTTATATTTACACACGCTCTATCTCTGATATTGAGCACTTTACCCCATAAATATAGCACACTTTAAGACTATATTTCTGCATATATATATATATATATATATATATATATATATATATATATATTTTAACCATCTTTATTCACCATCTGATGAGATGTTTAGGCATCAAAACAAATATGCATCTTTGTAGTGATTACTTGTTTCTTCATATATAACAACTTATTATAAATGACTATTGCTCTACTTTTGGTATTGAGCCCTCTTTTAAATTCATGTTATGAACATTTGAATTTATATTCTTTTTGTTCTCATTACATTTGGAGATAATTATATATATATATATATATATATATATATATATATATATATATATATATATATATATATATATATTTGTGCAGCAATACCACTTTTATACAAGTTTCATTGAAGATGCCTGACAAGGCACTGTGATTATGCTTTTTATTAAATTTTTATTGCATTTGTAAGAGTATTTTCTTTTCTGAACATAAAATATTTGGACAATTCATATACATTTTATGTCCAAAAAAGAAAATATATGTATGAATGAAAGAAAAATTTAATAAAAAACTTAATCTCAGTGTCTTATCAGATGTCTTCAATGAAATGTGTGTGCGTATGTGTATATATATCTCCTCAGATAAGAAAACCACTCAACTCATTAAAAACACAAAATGTCTTTCTTTTATTTAGCATGATATCAGTGATGTGAATGAAACTTATGATTTTTTTTATTTTAACCCAAACAATAAGCTAGAAAGAGAATAGATAAAGTAAATTTTAGGAGTTTTAAAAATAATAATAATAATAATGATGATGACAATAATGATGATGATTAAAAACTGAATATTCAAAATTTATAATAGTTTTAGAAATGTCAGTGAAGAAAAATTTCTTGAAAAATAAAATGTTTCAATTTTTCTATTACATTATCCATGGACAAATTTTGTGTTTTTGAAATGAAAAATAATTCATAAAAGTTTCAAGGAGAAAAATCATTGTTTTCAATTTTAAAATGAGAACAAGCAAATTACACACCAATATCTTATGGGTTTTATATATATATATATATATATATATATATATATATATAAAGACATTTTTATGTTTAACATTCTTTTTATAGATACAAGTATTTAAGTAAATGCTCTGTTTATAATAAACAGTATTAAATAACATTTACCGGCCTGAATGTCCGATAAATTTTCATAGAAAATATTCGTCCTCAGACAGGATTCGAACCTGTATCCTATACGGAACCATCATATAGCCTGACGTGCCTTTTTAACCGATTCGGCCACTGAGGATCGTTCGGTTGGCAAGGTCGAATTTACTGCTTATAAACTTCAATCTTTCATGAATCTCTCATGTACATTCATAACTGCTCATGGTGTATCAAATGTAAACAAATGACGTCACACATTATGAAATGGACAAAGTCCGACAATTATTTAAAGACATTTTTATGTTTAACATTGTTTTTATAGATACAAGTATTTAAGTAAATGCTCTGTTTATAATAAACAGTATTAAATAACATTTACCGACCTTAATATATATATATATATATATATATATATATATATATATATATATATATAAGTTGCACATATGGATTAAATCTGACAAAATTATTCCACTTCCAATATTTCTGGTGAAGTTAAATAAATAGTGAAACATCTTAAATTTATAAAGAGGTTCCTACTTGTTACATATTTAAGCAAACTGGTTATATATATATATATATATATATATATATACACATACATATATACATACATACAAACACACACACACACACAGGTAGTAATCCATTGGTATATTCCAGGTGAATCCTATTAACACAATATGAAATTTTAAACATTAGATGTTAAAACTGACTCACCGAAAAGTGCTCCATGTTTATTCTGAATTATCGCTTTCATTTCTTATTGTTTTATATAATTTATATAATTTAGATTCTTTGCATTAATATCTGTAGGTTTCTGTTGAACCAAATGTCAGTTGGATTACTACTATTAAATATGTCAGCCCTTCATTCTTCCAAGTTCTTCTCTACTTCCCCTTTGACCACCAGGATACCATGTCTTACATTACCTCCGGAGTCCCCTTTACTACCTTCTGTCTCTTCTCCCTTTTCCCCTCCACCACTGACCATATTACACTACTTCCACTCTGTCCTTGCTACCTCCCCCTCCGGTTTTTTCCTTTTCTTTCCCTCCCTTTTTGTCTTTCCCCTTCTAGCTATTTCTATTTCAGTAATCTACCACTATTGACAGTTTGAAGAATCCTGTGAATTTTAAATTTAAAATTCACTGGTGAAAATAATCATTAACTAATGGTGTCTTATATTCAATTGTATGATATATATATATATATATATATATATATATATATATATATATATATATATATAACATTATATACTTTGTGTGTACATATTACACATATACAAGGTGATGCTCAAAAGCTTTGGGAAGTTGTAATTTAAACAATGTGAGTATAAACATAACAAGCAATGAATTACTTTGGAGACACAGTGGAAACTGCATGTTAGAGGGAATAAATCCTTTTAGTCATTTCCTGAATTTTTGAGTAGCACCTCATATATATATATATATATATGGTAATCTATTAGTTACAACACCTGTAAGTAACTGCACTACTGCGCCACATATGCTATAGTAAATATCCTTGATCACAGTATTGATCCAGAGAAAATGCTTGATGCTCCATTGGCAGGAATACCATTTAGTAAAATACACAAAATATGCTACAAATAAAATGCATAATAAAACCAATACTAAAAGTTTCATGCAAATTTGCTATCATCAGGCATGAAACTACCAATTCCTTAGCAATAAACCTGGGTCAACTGAAAAGTACATATGACTTGTGAATCAATAGCTTAATTCCTGATGAATGCATAATTGTGTGAGACTTATCAGTGGTTTATTATGCATTTCATTTTGTGTGTGTGTGTGTGTGTGTGTGTGTGTGTGTGTGTGTGTGTGTGTGCATCTATACAAGGAGGTGTTGAAAAGTTCTTTGTCTGATCCATTTCTCATAATTTGACCAATTGATCAAACATCAAAACTGTTTTATTTTTTAGAATTCCTTCTTATTTGGGTTGAGACCTTTTCAGCCCCCACCCCACATGTATGCATAACTAAAGAAAATAAATTGTGTGATTTGCTTAATGCTTGAAAAGAGACTCTTTGGTTCCTGGTAAGCTTTCTTAAATTTTGACCATTTTTTACTTTGGCTCATATCAGGAAATTCTAGTTTAAAATTTTTTTTTTTTTTTTTTTTTTTTTTTAATTATTCTGAGATGGAAGGTTCAATTTGAACAAAACAAATAAAAAAAAAAAAAGTTCCCCAAACAACAAATAAAATCCTGTCCTTTTCAAATGTGGTTTCCATTTCTTTTTCTCTGTAAATGATATTTAACCAAAGTAGCCTTTGTTACACAGGCTGTGGAGAATGGTTTAAAAGGCTTTCTTTGGGAGAAGTCGATAGTTCCAGATGTTCATTGGTAGTCTTTTCATCATTGCAATTTTCAACAATATGTGTTAGCAACATTGGTTCTGCATAATCATGTGGTTTTACAACAATCAACTCCACATGCTTATGGCTGGGCACGGATTGACTGACTGAAAAATAAATAAAAATTAAATAAATAAAAACACAATCTGAAACATGGAAAACAATAGTAATTATATTGAATAATAATAATAATTCTATAAAGAGAGAAACAGTCACTTATATTTGAAGCACAAGAGCAATCACCACTAAGATAGACAAGTCACAAGAAGAAAGCAAATGTAGGATGTGTGGATAAGCTCCTAAGACAGTTAATTATATACTCAGTGAATGTCACAAGGTGGCAGAGAAACAGTATAAGTGACATGATTGGATTGTTATGAGAATTCATTTAGAAATATGCTGTAAATCTGGCTTTCAATGTGAATTAGAAATGAGAAGATCAGCCAGAATCAGTGGTAAAAAATGACAGTCACAATATATTATGTTATTCCTTGGTCCAGACAGATCAGATCATATTAAAGCACAGAGACCCAACCTTATTGTTAGAGATGAGAAAATTAGTAAGTGTCAAATTATTGCTGTTCCATATGATACAGGAATGGACTTCAAAGAAGTTGAAATTATTAAAAAATATCAGGATCTGGCTAGAGATTTGAAACTATAGAACATGACTGTTGAAGTAATGAAGTTTGAAATACTACCTAGAAATCTGAAAGAACATTTAAGAAAAATTGGAATTGAGACAAAGATTGGAGACTTCAGAAAACTGCCATCATTTATTGAGAAGTTTATCCAAAAAGTTCTTGCATTGTGAGGAGTCTTATTGAAATCATGTCTCAAGAACAGAATTTCTATCAATGTGTGACAGCAATATAATAATAATAATAATAATAATACTCTAGAATTTTGAGATCCAGACCAATCACACAACCCTAGTAAACTGATCTTAAAAAATGACCTACTCTCCGTTGTTAAATGGAGCAAGGAATGACTTGTTAATCTTAACGCCTCAAAAATGAAACTGCTCTCTTTTAATCATCATAGAGAATCGTTTTTAATTTCCATCAGCATGGCTGTTGCTAACCTCCAGAAACAGAAGTGTTAACGAGGTATAAAGTGAGAATACAATCAAATGAAAATACTACCCACTCCTATTTTGAATCCCATAAATTACCTATTCTCCTTCCATCTTTGGTGGTTGCCAAGTTAAAGAAAATGATAGAGGAGAGAATTTTGAGCTGTTCCTCAAACTGGCACTAAATGGGTCTCTGCCATTGTAGTTTTGCGAAAATCAGGAGACTTAAGAATATGTGGTGGTTTTAAAATAGGTGTAAATCATATAATATGATCGGATTTGTTTCCTATTCTCAATATCAGAACTGCTATCCACAAATTATCTGGCATGAAATTTTAAACAAAAATTGATTTAAAATCTGCCTATAATCAAATACAGATTGACAATAAATTCAAGGAAATTACCATAATAAACACCTCCATAGGATTTTAAAGATGTATGAGAATACCTTGTAGAGTGAAAACAGTAAATGCCATTTCTCACAGAGCAATGGAAAATGTGTTAATGGACGAAATTAGTAACATAATTACTTATCAAGATGATATTTGCCTCAGTGCCACCACTAAAGATGAATTAAGATAAAAAAAAAACCCCAAAAAACAGAACATGTGTTAAACAAATTAAAAAAGGCTGGGATGATAATAAACACAGATAAATGTGAATTTGTTTGCAATACAATATCTTATTTAGGTACCAGATTTCATAAAATGGTATTGTATCAAATCCAAAGTTAATTAAGAAAATTTCAGAGGTACCAATATCTACTAATAAAAAAAATAGATTCCTTGTTAGGATGGGTTAATTTTTATAATAGACACCTACCAAAATACAGTAACTTTATAGAGCCATTTGCTGAACTGCATAAAAAGAATAGTGAATTCAAATGAACTCAAAGGCAAAGCTTAGCATTTAAGGGTTTAAAAAAGATACTTGCAGGGAGAGAGGAGGAAAAAGATTATAGAAGAAGCTCAAGAACAATGAAAGGTATTGAAACACTTTGGTTCAGGGAGCTCTAATGGGACTGGCAAAAACGGATTTTGCTTATTTGCATATGTTGGTTATGGGAGAAATAAAATATAAAGTAAAGAGTCAGCCAGGAGTAAGTTGACTCCTGATCATGTAATAATATGAAAAATATATATGGCAACCATGAAAATGATAATAATATGGAAAATATATATGGCAACCATGAAAATGATAATAATATGGAAAATATATATGGCAACCATGAAAATGATAATAATATGGAAAATATATATGGCAACCATGAAAATGATATGGAAAATATATATGGCAACCATGAAAATGATAATAATATGGAAATTGTAGGTAGCAATCACCAAAACATTAATTACAACTATTAAAAAAAAAAACGGTAGAAATTTACTTACAATGGCAGGAACCTGTATTATGTCACTATTTTTGATTTTAAAAGCCAGCAGCAGACATTGGAGTTAAACAATATTCTAGTTAGTTTCATAAACATTACAGATTTCCCCATTCTCAATTGTTACTTGTTTTACATCTTTGTATTGTAACCATAATCCATTTGTTAAATGATATAAGTAAATAGACACCATTACTTTACTCAAATTTAATGTTTTTGGTGAAATTACACTTATTGACAATTACTTGTCTTACTATAAAAATACAAGAGAAACAACAAAACTAGGATCAGTTCACATTATGCAATTCAACAGGATTGGAATTTATCTGATTTGTAAAAAATAAGTTGCATTATTGGTCAATCTGAAGGTGGAATGAGTCAGCATCAGAATATCCACTTTTATATGGAAATTCCATGAATTCACTAATAAAGGGAAGGAAACCATTGTAAGCCTTTTTAGTCAACTCAGGTAAGCAGAAAGGTATGATAAAAACATCTCCATTGCTAGATGACAGATATGGTATAATATTTCCATACTGACCCAAGATTACACAAAGTACATTTCTCATCAAGTTTATTACAAGACAAAAGAAATCTATATTCAAAAGAGAGAATAATTGGCAGTTAAGAGAATGGACAGACTCTTTGAGTTTGGGAACATTAACTTTTTTTTTTAATCTCCAGACAAACCTGTTTGCAATCGGTTGGTCCACTCGTCAGGAGGTTTCAGCAATTGACTGCCCATTTTTCATTTTCATTATTTTAAGTTAAAAAAATAATTTATAGGATTAGAAATCAGCTAACCAAGCACTTTATTTAAATCACCTGTCGCCTGGAACGATTAAGGGTATAAAGTAAGAATAATGTGTTAAAATCCTAAAAACTCTCATCGTAGTAGTAAATTACTTTTTGTGGCAGGCAGAAGAGAGAAAAGGTAGGTCATAAGAGGAAAGTAGAAAAGTGACACTTCTGAGTGAGAAAACAGCATCAACAAACAAGCAAAGAGGTGAATACAATGTGTTAAGTTTAATGAATAAGCAAATTTATTCAAATGAATAACAGTGAGCTTGAGTTAATATTGCAGAATGATGTATATAATATTTTTAAGGAGTTCATAGCAATTGGTTCTCTCTTTTTATGAAAAGTCCTGCGGCTTTAAGTGAAAGTATGCTAAGAGTCTGCACGTAGATCTTCCATCATGTTTACATGTCTGGATTCACGAGTTCATGGAGCCATATACCAATGTCCAATCTCAGCAAATTACAAGGTCAAAAGAAGCTTCTTGCTTTAGAATTCTGGGACCTTTACTTTTTTGCATGATTAGAAAAGCTTATCTTGTATTATTTTTAAATGATATTATCTGCTAAAGTATTTTCATGACATAATTTAAGAGAAAACTATTGAATTAAGTTTACATTGAGGAGAATTGTATGGAAGCACATTAGAGAAATAACTAACATTACAATTTACTGATCTCTGTTATTTTATTTTCAAACCCAAGTGGGAGTATGAAATGTATAAAGTACATATCTGACACTTAGCATGTTAAGATTCCATAAACACAGTGAGTCATCATAGTATTAAACTATACTTTGTGGCAGAAATCAGAGAGAAATGATAGGTCATAAGAGTAAAGTAAAAAAGTGACACTTCCAACTGAGAAAAAAAAACAAAAAAACAAAACAAACTTTAATTTTCTCAATGTATTTGTAGAATGATGAATGGTATATTTTCAAAGTGTTCATAGCAATTGTTTTACTCTTTTTGTGGAAGCCCTGTGGTTTATGCAAAAGTATGGTAAGAGTTTGTACTTCTTCATTATAATGGGAATTTACAAAAAAATGAAGTCAGGGTTTCTTTCTTAACTGCTAGAAATAAAATGCAAATAAAGTAAATGGGCATTGTGGTTTAGGTGAAAGTATGAAATGAGTCTGTACTTCTTCCATCTTAGTTTCCATGACAGGACCATATACCTGGCTAAGGTAAATAAGAGGGAAAGTCTTGTTTTGGAATTTTGTGGTTGCGACCAGCTGATTAAAGCCTTTATTATGGTCACAATCAGCTGATTAAAGCCCTTCTGCTTCCTCTTGTTTTTCTTTTGCATGATGGGGAAAAAGGTTATCTTTATTTTATATTTTTGTGTAACTGCCACAGTGTAAAGTGTAATTTGCGAAATTGTGTTTTCAAAGTTTCTTGTGTGCGTAAGAAAATCAAGTCATAAAAATCAACATTTTTTCAGAATTGATTTCTTCAAATATCCTATAACACATTTTAAAAGATAACACTTCTAATGGATAATGAAATGCTATACTATACAGAAAAACACACATAAATGGAAGTTAATGAAAAAGATATCAAGTAATGCTTGTGGCTCAGTCTCCCGATATGAATCCTAATGGACATTTATTTTCGATCATGAAATAAAAAGAATATATCTAAAAACTTCTATAAAAGAAAATTTAACTTGTCTTTTGAATGAAGCTTGATTGGATATCTCACTGGGGAAGACAGCTGATTTGATAAATTTAATATATTCTAATGGCAAATTAACAAAGGAAAACAAAAATTAATTAAAAAAAAAAAATTTTTTTTGAATTGTTTAAATAATTGAATAAAAGATTGGTTGAAAATAGAGGCATCTATTTACTTTTTTTTATATCTCTGTATATAGGATTAGACATTATAATTTATATTATATATTATCATATATTTTAAATTTATCATATACTATTAACACAATTGCAATGTTATCATTGTAAAGACTAGTAAGCACACAAAACTAAATCTTTCATAAATAGAATTATTGTTTATTCCCCTCTGGACTTCATTGATTAATATCAGCAGAAGAGTGTGTGGCTTTGTGGAATTTTTCTGAACTTGAATTCTTATTCTTGTAATGATGTCAGAGACTTTCTGTCTTCTCACTCTTGCATATACATCTTCCTTTCATCTGATTGTACCACATCCTAAATACAACTAGACTGATCACTTGTTCATATGTCATGGCAGATACTGATATCATGTGAAGCATAACTTTGTACCTGGTAGCTAGGAGGTTACTTTCCAGGTTAACTTGCTGATGCACCTGGCTTCTCTGATGCTCTGGTGTGACACTGAGTGTAAAATCTATTTTGGTATCATCATATATTGCCTTGGAGGTGTTAAATTTTCTAAGCTTTCTTTCTTCATTATATATCCCTAAAATGTCAACTGACTGAAACTGTTTCTTTGTAGTTCCTATTCTCTTTAGAACTTACTAATTTTTTGCATACTCTGTCTATGATATTCTTAACATTAGTCATTAGAACCATATCTTAGTTACATTAGGTCCTTTTTTTCATATGTGACAAAATGGTTCGGCTTTCACTGCCCTATAAGATGGTTGACATTATATAAGAGTTTAGCACTTTTTTTTCATTGTTTCTAATGTTATTTTTCAATCATTTGTTTCTTAAATGTGTCTTTTGCTCTTCCTATACACCATTACATTTCTGTATCATGCTTTGTCTTATGACACTACCCTAACCCTAATTTCTTCACTTGTTTAGTCCTCACTCATTAGGCCTTCCATTTTGTGAACCACCATGTATTTTCTGTCTTTTCATAATTAATGGTCAATTTTTTTTTGGCTTTTCTTACTTTTTTCACCTCAAGCAAGGCAATAAGGCCATGAGGACACAAGTTCTGAGTGCTAGAAAATATGAGAAAAACTACTATTAAAGAGAGAGGACAATAAAAGAACAAGAATTAAGACAGAAGATAACGATTGACATTGCATTTTAATTTTTGAAGATTAAAGTTGACTGGGAAGCAAGAAGCTGGAAGTGAGTTTCACAAGTGAGAAAGGCGATACAAGAAACATACGGTTACATCTAGCAGCCATTCCAACGGTAAAATGATGAAATCTTTCTGCCAATCTAGTACTGTATTTAAATTCATAAAGTTTGGGAACCATAGTGGAAAGTTCATCAGACCCATTACCATAAAAGTATTCATAGAAAAGGCACAGGAAAGCAATGTGTCATCAGTGAGAAAGCGACTGAAGCTGAGATATCAGATCAGGACCAATAACATTGCAGATTTTTCTTTGGATTTTATTGAGAATCTCTAAATATATAGCAGGAGCACCTGACCAGATGTGGCAGCAATATTCAAAGCAAGGACAAATGGTAGACTTATAAATATCTAAGAGAGATTCTGATGAGAAAAATTGTCTAGCATGGCATAGTGAACCAACTTTCTTAAATGTATACTTAGCAATTGATTCAATATATTCTTTCTACTTCATATCAGCTGAAAACATTGGTCTGAGAAGTACCAAAAAATAATAAAAATAATGTTTTTGTAAGTTGCAAGTACTGTTGATTACTTCATGAAAAATACCAAATTACACCTTTGGGAAGTAATTATCAAGTCCGGATTATCCTCTAGGCTAGCTTAGCAATTGGCTACTTCAATAATTAAATGTGTATGGTTTCTTATGGGAATATTTGTAGCACAAGGAATAATGGTGGTGTAAAGATCACATGCACAAAAATAACTGACCAATTGATTTGCAATGAGAAGATAACATTTATTAAAACAAAATTAACAAAAGTAAAGTTTAAAACAAAAGTTTCATTTTTTTTTTAGAAGTAAATAGTATACCTAAGGAATTCTTCTTGAATGTGTGACTTATTGTGGGTGTGTTTTTGTGTGAAGTGTTTCACAGCTCTTTTAGCTTCAGCATGGAAAGTTCATGTCAGCAGTTTGAAAAGGAAACTCAGAAGAAAGAGAGGGTTACTTTAGGGTTCATGTGGTTTTATATTTGAGCTGCTGCTGATACAGGGTTTATTTACTGCTACTAAAGGGCACTGCACTAGTATAGGCTGCTGCATAGGGTTCCTAAAGCTTAGTTGTAATGCTGGTTAGAAAAAAAAATGTTTTTTGTTGTTTTTTTTTTTTTTTACTACAGTTGTATTGAAATGTGTGCTAATTTAGTCTGCAATAAGTAGTAAAATAGTGGTATTTCTTAAAGGATATTCTTATTGACAAACAAAAGATATCTATTCTAGTTTAAAGAATTTGCAATAAGTTTACTTCAAGCTATGTAAATATCACTAATATATGTTATGAGTAAAAAATAATCAAGACAGGTGCAGGTGAGTTAGAGTGTGGCTCAGTCTGAGGTGGGCCCTATAATTTCATTAGCCTAAGGGACCCAAAATTTCATAATCCGGCCCTGGTAATTAGCCTCCCTGTTCTAAATTAGAACTAATACGACTACAGAAGGATACGGTAGCCTGCAACTTTAACTAGATAAGATAGAGAAAGAGTTTTACTTACAGGTAGCATGTGATTCATTCATGATATCTGTCATGGAAACTGCAGCAAATTCATCTGCTTGTGTAACGGCAGGCAACGTCTGCAAGTGAAACAATAGAAGGCACTCAGAAAAGAAATAGTTGGCAATATGAACCGATAAAACATCCCATATTTACCTGAAAGATAGAGAACTAAACTCATTAGAATTGAAGGAAGCAATTCTATACTTCAGTCATTACTTCAAGAATTAGCTTACTCTTCAAATGGAAGCAACTGACAAAGTCTTTTGGCAAAAATCTCTGGTTAGCATATTGTTTAAACTTTCTTTATACAATTATGGGGATGTGTGGGTTGTGTAATGAATGGTGGCTCAGGATAAGAAATCAGAGAGCAGAGTTCAATTTCTAGTTGAGTTTGTTACTCACATGCAAATACCATTGGGAAAAGTATGAAGCCATCTCCTTCCCCCAGCTATGGGTTAAATAGTAGGACTTGTATCTGGAAAAATCATTGTTATTATTATTTTTTTTTTTTAATTGTTAATGTAATATTCACTCACAATAAAAATGAATTATTCTAACAATCCCAGATATGTTCTGGCTTTAAAAACCCCCACAAATAATGATAAGCTATAAAAAGCAAAAACTCCTATACTCTAGTATCTATCTATTTCTGAGTGGTTCTTGAGCGACATGACTCACACAGCTTTCCTTGGACCAAATATTTTTTTGAAACATTACACTAGTAATAAGAATAATAATAAGAATAAATCTGATGTGCTGACTTTGGTTTCTCATCAAATTAGGTAAACTTTCCCTTAAAATATTTAAGTAATCCCCCTTGAATCTGCCTAGACATATGGGACTAATTAATTAGGGATGGTCCCAACAATCTTTTGTGTAACAACCTATACAGTAAAAATAATTTATCAAATAAAACAGAGGTGAGTCTATTGCATGAGAACAAAACATTGCACAAATCAAAATAAGAACAAAATGGTGATTGTTGAGCATAAGTAGCACCAAAATAAGGGTATTGGATAAAATACTCTCATCACCAGAGTCTACAAAATATTACTAAGGTCTTTTAGTCTGAAAATAATCAATTACATCAACTGGGATTATAACTGATGAGAAAATTAATCCATTCAATAACTATGAATCATTCAGCATTGGTACCTCCACTGATTTGCTAAAAGATTAGCAGACTGATGAAAAAAAACCCAGCCCAAATGTAATAAAAACAGATTTATTGTCAAAATCTTTGTCATTATTAAGTGAATGACCAAAGAATCTTTTGATTATTAAATTATATTTTTAGAGTGCTTCTTCTATGTGCTGCATCCCTTCAGGCCATAGGTGATCATGGCTCTCCACCATCCATTCACACAACCTTGTCAGGTAAGTGGCTTGCTGCCTTCCCTTATCTCTCAATGTGAAGGTTAAGTTCTCCAATCCCTTCTTCCTCATTACATGTCAGAGGAATTTCAGCTATCTTTTTGAGAAGTGTTCTTTCTGTTACCATTTTCTTTAAGACTTGTTGCTTACTTGTTCTGTCCATGGAATTTTCTGTATAATCATGTTACAGCGTCATCTAGTTTTTTTTCTTCATACATGGGGAGATTGTTCAACAATAACTGCTATATATGAGGAGGAATATCACAAAGCAATCCAGCACTCTTTTCTTTGTTTCTAACAAAAATCTTGTTTTTTTTTAGCACCTTTCTTAGTTTTTGGAATGCTTTTTTTGTTAGTCCAATGTGAGTTTAGATTTTGGTGTCACATTATCTATCCGTTGTGAAAACACTTCCAAGATATTTAAACTTCTATACGTGCTTGATGTCTATATCTCAAATTCATAACTTACATGTTGGGCTTTTTCACTTGGTAATGACCATATATTTTGTCTTCTTGTAGATAATGGTTCGTCCTTTTTTCTCACATTCTTCTACTAACCTGACTAGGAGGTCCTGTAGTTTCCTTTCTGAGTCAGCTATCAATACAGTGTCAACTGCATGTCTTATATTGTTAAGATTATGCCCACTTAAGTTACAGAAACTCTTATGGTTGACAAATGAACAAATCTGATCTTTTGCATTTACTCTGATTGCTCTTTAATGTTGCCATATTTGTTTTTTTTTTCAGGAATTCTTAGTAATAGCAGTCATAACATTACTAATGGTCATTGGCTTATGAGAAATGACCAATATTAAGAAATTAATGGAGATTAATTAAAATTGTTTTTCAATGTGTATTGGGGGGAGCATGGTGGAGTAATGGATAGCAGTTCAGATTGAGGAACCGGAGAGCTGTGTTTGAATTCCAATCAAATACATTACATGCTAACACCCTTGGAAAAGGTATGAATCCTCCTCTTCTTCACCCAGCTATGGATAAATAGCAGGACAGACCAGGTTCTGTAGCCTTGGATGGCAACTGGTCTACCACAGAAAGAAATGGCAACCTACTGTGGGAAAAAAATCTGCCTCGTCAGTCATGTATCAAAAGATACATGATTGCCTAAGCGTGTATCACATATGGCACATAACTGACTGATCAATGTGTATTAATAAAAATTTCCTGAATTAATTTGAATTTTAGTTTATATAATGATTGTTTAGACAAAATATTTTGGAAAGGACCAGATTCAAGAAATTCTAAGAAAATATATGCCATCACTTCACAAGGGGTGATCCCTTTGGTAATCCAAATTTTTGTTCATAAAAATTGTTAAATGCAAAATAGCATTGATTGGCGATGATTTTTATTATTTTAGCTACTGGTAAGGAGAGGTTTATTCTTTATTGTGATAGATGCTTTTTCAATGATTTAAGCATAAAAGCATACAATCTGGACCTTTCCAGAGTATTTTACCTAAACAATCAACATATTTCCAATATATTGATGATGCTCTATTAATATATCCTTGTGGTACTGATTTATATAAAATATAAATTCTGTAAGAAATTCCCTGAACTGAAATGATTAAATTCTGAGGGGGCCTCCCAAACTATCTTAGAAAAGGATATAGGTTTTCTGAGAAGGAAAATAGTTTTAAATCACTCCACTGTGATATTTGATACCAAAGAAATTTTCTATATTATTTAAATTTCTTATTTTACTGCTGTTATATAAGCCCTCACTAGATTTATTATTATTAGATTATAGTGTTAGACTGCCAGTACTTGTACGTAGCCTATGGCATCTGGGAAACCTGGCAGATATTTTTAGCCATTTTCATGCCTTATATACCACCAAATATGGTAATTGAAAAAAAATGTAGATTTTAAAGGATGTGACTAACAATACATTTGCAAATGTTGTAGATAACTAAGTCTTCCATATTGTTTACATGTCTAAAGTACAAATGCACTCATGTTGAAAAAAACATGTAAAGATAATACAACAACAAGGATCCTGCTTTATTCTGCTATTTCATATAACAGATAATGTACAAGTTCCAATTGTAGTATAGTGTTTAGTAATAAGGTAAAAAGAGATAAGATAGATTTAAAAATATAAAACATTTCAGCTTGTACATTAAACAGAAAAAGAGTCGGTCATCAGAATGTGCCAGGGAAATCAAAATTCAGTCGTGAGGCTTTTGGTTTGATTTATGGCATATCAACCACAATGGGTTATTTAATGCTGACAATTTTTATTGCTGGTAATATTTTTTTCCATAAATGTATTGCTGGTAATAATGTATTGTTGGTAATAATTTTTCTTCAAAAATGCATTGCTGGTAATATTTTTTTCCTTCAATTCAAAAATAGCTGGTAATATTGTTTCCAAAAATGCATTGCTGGTAATATTGTTTCCAAAAATGCATTGCTGGTAATATTTTTTCCTTCAATTCAAAAAAGCTGGTAATATTGTTTCCAAAAATGTATTGCTGGTAATAATTTTTTTTTAACAAAGTATTTCTGGTATTAAGACCTATTGTTACACTTTCATAGTGTTTTGGCCCCAGTTTGGGTGTTAACTATTTGCCCATAGCTGGAGCCCTAACAGGTGCCACCACCCCAGGTCAGGGTGGACCTGGGAACACCAGCAATTAAGAGGTGGTTCCACGCTCCTCAAAACCTCCCGATCAAAGGTCTTGCTGTTAGATGTAGTTCATCATCTTACCCAGAACGCGAATGTAGTTTATCGTCATACCCAGGACGGGTGAGGCTTTTGCATAAATCATATCAAAATATTAATTGATATCTGCCTTGCCATAAGGGCCAATTTGATATATGGTCAGCTTAAAATGGGGTCTCCACATGTACATGGGATACAGGACAAAAACTGACCAGTTCCCAGAGCACTTGCTTTTAGCATCCCACCATTATGATCTTTCTTCTCTTAGTGCAATAGGGAGAGGCTGCCATATTGTAGTGGGAAGGAGCATCAAGATAGTTCAGAGAGAGATTTTTAGCATCCATCTCTCTCTCTCTCTCCCCCAGCAGATGTGTTAGTTGAGCTGAGGTTGTTGGTAATGCATCTGCTATGTGTGAAACATGTAAATTACCAGGAACAGTCCTGTTTGTTTGTTTGTCAATGCTGCAAGAGGCTTTCCTTAAATAAGAGGGTCCTTGAAAATGATGAAATGGTTTGAGTAGACTTTTGTCCAAGATGAATTGGAAAGATTGTAATTCATGCTTCATATCTTTGTTTTTCTGGTCATAAAATATAATCATTACTATTTTTTGTTCATTTTCTTTTACTACTTTTCTTTTTGTTGTTTATTTTAAAATCTTAACAGTGGAGTAATGGATAATGGCTCAGATTGAGGAATCGGAGAGCAGAGTTCAAATTCCATTACATTCAATTATGTACTAATACCCTTGGGAAAGGTATGAATCCTCTACTTCTCCCCCCACCAGCTATAGGTAAATAGCAGGACAGAACAGGTTCTATAGCCTTGGATGGCAACTGGTCTACTGCAGAAGGAAATAGCAACCTACTGCAGGAAAAAATCTGCCTCGTCAGTCATGTGTTGAAAGATACTTGATTGCCTAAGCATGTATGAGGCATGGAACTTAGCTGACTGACTGAATACAAAAAAAAAAAAAATAGTCAAAAATAAAAAAATAATGATTATGTTACATCTAAGAACATCAAAACTATTATATTTACTGCCTTAATCTTAATCTCATAAAATGCCCATGTAGTTTCATGTTATAAAATGAAGTGTGTATATAAACAAACTATTTAAATTCTATGCCTCTCTATAGTATTACAGATTATTTAAAAGAGTCAATGAATTGCTTCTTATTATTATTCATACATTGCATTTTAATTCTTGTTTTTAAATCAACACAACTGAATCTTTCAATGTATATACAAGTAGATAAATATTTACTGAAAAAGACTTGTGGTTATTTATTCATTTGGAAAAAATAATCTTTCATTTTTTTTTTCTCTGGTAAGAAATACAGCAATAGCAAGATATTGAAGAACTTGATACATTGCAAAGCAATAACAAAAACTGCATTAAAAGTTTGAAAAGTGCATCTGTAAAACAAAAAATATATTAAAAAATACACAAGAAAAATAAAAATGTTCAAAATGTTTGCAAAAATCTGTTGTTTCATTTTTCTAAAGAATCAGGTACATTTTCTCAGAATTTCTTTTTAGTTTGTTGTGTGATGAATATTTCAAATCATATCCGCCTGGCATCAGTTTAACACATTTTTTCTATATACTCTATTTTGTTTAAAATCTGTATTTTTTCCATTTCAGATGAAAATTTTCCAACATATTTTAGTGGAATTTTCACTTTCCAAAATTATAGTTTATACAGTGTAACCGGGATATAAGAGACCCGGATATAAGAGAGATTTTCTCTGGTCCCAAATTAGAGCCTGTGTGAATAAAACAAAATAGACCAAACCCGGGTATAAAAGAAACCCGGATATAAGAGACTTCTTATCCGGTCCCGACAACTCTCTTATATCCGGGTTACACTGTAATATAGATATATGGCAAAAAAGGTGTCAGTTTAGACTGGTAAAAGGAGGACATGGGTTAAACCCAAGATATTATAACTAATAATTCTTTGGGTGAAAATTTCACTGAAATATATTTTTAAATTTATTTCTATTTTTTTATAACAAAAACAATAAGTTTTTTTTATCTTAGAATATAATTATTATTATAATCAGATAGAATGTAAACCTTTTTGTTGACTGGTTACAAAGTGTATATCTAGTAAATAGTATGATTTTTATTTGTATGTTGATATAGATTCCTTTATAGAGCATTTGTAAATGTTTTTTTTCTCCTTTTCTATAACAGAATGGTAGATCTATTCAAAATTATGAATCCTTCTAATTGTCTGAAATTGTTATTTAGGTTGATAAAAAAGTTTCCAGGATTTTTACTTTATAGAACACTTGTAAATGTTTTTAAACATTCTCAGCATTCAACAAATTCAAAAAGAAATCCACAAGCTATAAAAGTTTTTTTTCTCACAAGCTACAGTTCAGAGATGATTGATATTTTGAAAACTATCTATGCACTTTCATTTAAATATGATAAAATGCTTAACAAAAATTCATAACATTTTTTTTTCTGGCCGGTTTTATATAAAAAGAGAAAAAGCATGAACATATAGATCCTGTTCAGATTTCCCTTTGTAGTTCAAACATTTCAATCAAAACTGATTTACATCTTCATGAATCAAATGTTAAATTATTAATGGATCAACTTTGAGGTCAAAGATTTGAGTCACTTCAAATGTATTAAATTTGAAATTAATTTCTTCCATAAATAATGTTTATGTAAGACTTGTAATTTTTATGGCCAAATTCTTCTTACACAAGATTATAATTATTTTTAGATCTAAAAGAAAATATAAAAGTTAAGGCAAAAAAGTCATAAAAAGTGCAATTATAAAATGCTTAACATGCAAATAAAAAAAAAAAAACATTTACTGAAGCTATACAAATTAAATCTTAGACAGTTTCAATTATAAAAAAATGTCTGCTGCAATAAAATCTTAAAATATATTTCAATAAATAAAATAAAAATCCAGAGCAGGAACAATTCTGTCTTTGTAATCCATTTTGTCTTTTAATGTCTTTTATTCCTTCACTTCAAAATTAAAGTTCTTTTTTTTTTCCTGATAAAAGACATTCATATCAAACTGGTTTTAAAATCTATTTATCAGCTTTTAAAAATGTACATATAAACAAAAAACGCTTCATTTTAGGTTGATACAAAATATTTTTTTACATTCTTTTGACAAAATATTCTATTTATATAAATTCATAGCATCATTATTCAGGCATCAAAAATATTTTTCTTGGCTTTCTCCGATCTTTGACAAATTACCAGTTAAGTTGTATGTTCTATTTCCAGTTGTTCTAGAGTGTTTTTGGTGCATTTTGCTGTTGGACCAAAACAAGGGATAGTCTGAAAGTAACATGCCTAAAAGAAATGCTACACATGGAGGAATTTGCTATCCTAGTTCCATGGTCATTTTTCAATGCTGCATTATTACATTGTAATACATGGTATTGCCATGCTGCAAAATCACTGTTTGGTTTCCATACTCAGAAAAATGTCTTTTCTCGTCCAGTGTGTCATTCAAACAGCAATTGAACAGGGGACATTAAACACTAAGAATAATTTCAGATTATAAATAAAATTCATTAATTCTATAAAAATTATTTTGTGTTTCAGATACAAAAATAAAATTAGCAGATAGAGGGATCCCAACAAGAGACGTGCATTTATTAAAAAGATTAATTGAAACTTGTTTGGCTGTGAAAGCTTTCTGTGGCTGAATGTCTAAAGCACACTGAGCCTGATAATGCTTTCCCTTAAAAGGAGGATGCAGTTTCAAACCCTGTATAAAGGTACATTTTCTTAATTAAGACTCAAATGCACAGACAGTAGACATTGTTTAAAGAACATGGATATCTACTCAGACATGCATATCGACTAAATATAATGTTTAAAGAAATAATATTTATGTCAGGTTACTCTAAAAGAGCTACTGGTATGATATAACTATGTGCTGTATTTTTGAGTCATCATCAAATAAAGAGGTTCTCCCACCAGGCTTTTCTGGTCAGGAGAGTGACTAAACACTCAGTAAAATTAAAAAATAAAACCTGTCAAAAGGGTGGACAAACCTTCTTGTAAGGTCAATGATCATCTAGCACAATAAAGTAAACTGGGCTCTACAGGTATGTATACTGCCATTGTGGTGATGATATGGTCTTGTTGGTTGAAGGGTTTCCTAGAGTGAAGTCAATTGTCAGAGTAGTGGGTTCCCTTGATCTTATCAAGGCCATGTATCTGTGACCAGAGCAAGTCTTCAAGATGGAGGACATCGACTGTGACCTGAAGAGGGATGGACACTACCAAACCTACATACCTCTCCAGCTTTCAACCAATGTGGAGGGAACTGGTAAGGTATTTGGCTGTACAGAGATTATGGCTACACCTAGTCAAGGGACTGATGATGATATTCTTCATTTCTTTGTAATTATGTATTAACAAAATTATATTATTTGTTATTCTCATTAGATTTTTGCAATGACTGGATGCATCAAGGTTGATTTTGGGAGTAACAGTTTTTTTATGGCACTGCTTAGGCAGGAAAGTAGTTATAGAAGAATTTTTTCAAAATAATCACTTCTATTTCAACTATCACGGCATGCTAGTGATATGAAACTTTATACAAATATCTGGCAATGGGACAAAATGCAGGGAGAAGTGGTTTCCTGCTTTTTCCAAGAGCAAAATGTACATAAATAGCTACAGTAAAAATTTTGTATATTGATCCAAGGAACTCTGCTACTCAGCCATAACCTGAAAGAGTCTCTTTGACTTTTTCTCTTTCAGCCACAAATTCAAACCTTGAACACTGTTCAGAACACTTTCTCTGCCAATATAACTTTACTTGTTGACAGTGGCATAGATAGTGTGTGTACCTTCACCCTCAGTAGCCCTTCAGTTTGCCAATAAGAGCTAGCAGAGGGTGTGACTAAAACAATTGACCAAATCACTAAAAACTTGTCTACACACAAAATTGATCTGGTCAGAAGGGTCAGGCTCAAAAGACCATCAAAAGAACTTCTGTCAAGGGAAATTCTATAACAACCACCGAGATGTGCCTCCAGCTCACAACAGTGCTGTGGCATTAAAAGAATGTATCCTGGGCCTGTCCACAGGTTTCACATTGTTAACAATGATAAAACAGCCCTAAATACATCACTGGATAATGTTTATTGTTCAGCTAAGATAACAATTGTTTAAATACATATTCCATAGCTTAAGTTACTCAAAATCAAAAAGGCCCTACAATTCTGAGTAGTGTCTTGACATTAAAACCACTTTTATTTCAATACAGCCTATACATGCTGATACAGCAGACTCAAAAGTACTGCCCCTATAAATGTGCTGCCCAGGGTGAACTGCCCTCCATTCTAGCTATGCTACTGCTTATGAACCACACTCAAGTATAAAACATTATTGTTATGGCCATATGTAACACTGGGACTTCAGGGAGTTAATAAAAAGAAAAGAAAAAGGAAGTGGAAAGAGACTACTAATTAGATGATAATTGTTGAAATTCTCAGGAAAGTGGATTAAAAAGTTAAGAAAATTAAAAATGAAATGCATTAAGAATTATGTTTTAAACTAATAAAATGATGTCAAGAACATTTCCAAGGAAAATTGAACCCAAATTTAACTGGATGAAATTCAGTAATATTGAGCAAAACCAAGATTACAAGCCCTTCCCCACTTCCCGCAGATAAGAAAGAAATGATTAATGTATCATCGAAGATATTGGTCCTGGAAAATAGAAAACATGTTATTGGTAAAGAAAATGGGCGGTCACTGAAAGAACATCTAAATTGTTCTGGACAAAGAGCCAGGAAACCATCTGGTTTGTGTCGGTCACCCAGAAGAGAAATATCCTTACAAAAATAAAGATTAGCGCCTAAGATTGGGGACGAGTTCATTTATTTTAATTTCTGTTACGTTCATCAAAATTTTGGATATTATTTTGGATTTTTTTGGAGACAAGCTGATAAAGAAAGATTAATTTTTGTACGTTGGAGTGACCATAAACAACGGGCTGTGTGGTCTTGTTGACCTAGAAACAGATAAACAGAAAAAAAAAATGTTTTATTATTATTTTCTTTCCCACCCATGATAACTGTAGATGAACAAAACAATTCTTAAGATTGGATCCGATTATCTTAGATATGGTCAAGTCCCTGGCTTTGGGAAATCACCTAAAACAACCATCATGAGACAAACTGATGAAGAAAGATTAATTACTGGATTGATTTTTTTTTTACTGCATATAAACCGCAATGGGTTATTTAATGCCGGCAAGATTTTTACAATACATTCGTATGAATAGAATATATAATCTTTGTAAGAAATCAGTTTGTAGATCAGGTTTCATTGACATATTTTTGTAAAGAGGGTTTTTGTTGAGAGTCAAATGTATTGCTGGTAATATATAATTATTTTTTTTTTTCAAAAATGTATTGTTGATATTTTTTACTATAAAAACCTATTTTTACATTTTCATAGTGTCTGGGACCCTAACATATCTCAGTGTTAGTTATTTCCCTTTAACTCAACTCTCCAAGTTTTTGTTCTCCTCTGCTGTAGCCAGGTATTGAACTCACAACTCTTTGGGTCAAGTCATTGGTTTACTTCAAACAACGCTATTATCCACTGGGCCATGCCATATGAACCTAAAACAATCTATTCCAGTAAATGAAATAAAGAGTTTGGTTCAAAATTCCAATGTGTATCACCTGAAAAAGGCTGGAGTGTACAATGGCCGAAACATTGTGAATATGAGGACAACAGTCTGAACAATGTAAATAGTGTAAATAGATAAAACATTGTATATAAAAACTTACATTTTTCTATTTAAGATTTATATACAATTAAATGCAGAGTTACAGGTATTTCGGTCCAATTTGAAATAAATCTTACATTTGATTAATGGTTAACAAGCTTCATTAGTCATTGAGGTATGGATTTTAAACTTTGTGCACACCACCTTCAGGTCAATACTTAAACTACTTTATCAGACAATTTTTTAAGTTGCGAAAATATAAGATAACAAGTGATAATTTTGAATATTGAGAACATCTTGATAATTATTATCGTAATAAAAGAATAAGAACACAATCTCAAAAAGATAAAGTGTGAGAAACTCAAGCAAATATTAATGTTATCTTTCCTTTGTTCTATCTTTTCCTTATCTTCTTTGATGTGCCATGACCCTTCATTACATTGGTGATCATGGCTCTCCACAATTCCTTGTCCTTTGTAGCTCTTAATAAATTTTATCTTTCTGTTATCTCTTTTAAACCCTGTTCTGTCATTCATTTACTTAAGTTCACTAGGTAGGTTATGCACTGTTTTTTCTGTTTCTCTTGCCTTCAATCAAACCTGTGAGTGTCAAATTTTCCAAGCTCTCTTTCCTCATTATGTGCCTGAGAAATTTAAATTGTCTCTTTCTGATGTTAAGTATAAGTGTCCCTTTTGTTTTCATTTTCTTTAAAACTTCATTGTTGCTCACACATTCAGTCCATTGTATTTTCAGCACCCTTCACTAGAACCACACTTCTGTTGCTTCAAGTCTCTTCCTCATCTTTGAAGATATTGTCCAGCATTCACTGCCATGTAGGATATTATATAAGAGTTTCTTTGTTTCTAACAATTTTTTTTCTGTTTCTCTAATACTTTGCTCAGCTTTTGGAAGGCATCTTTTGCTATTCCAATGTGCTTTCAGATTTCAGTGTTGCACGTTCCATCATCTGTTAAAATACTTTCCAGATATTTAAATTGTTGTACTTGCTTGATTTTGATATCTCCAATTTGTAATTTACATATTGGTTTGGTTTGTTCTGTGGCATATCAACCTCAATGGGTTATTTAATGCTGATAAGATTTTTATTGCTGGTAATATTTTTTTTTTCCAAAAATGTATTGCTGGTAATAATTTTTTGTTATATTCCGTGCTAATAGGAATATATACTTGAAAAACAAGGTGGATAAAATAAGTAAAGGTTTATTGTAAAAAACCAGTATAATAATAAAGGTAACAGTTATACACAACGTTGTTGCAAGGCAATCCAGTAGTGAGTGCTACTATTGGAAGGTCGGTAGTTCTTGTGTAAGTCTGAGTCGTACTCAACAGATCCCAGCTAGACTCCTGTAGTCTGTTGCCTTACAGATACTTATAGGAAGTTACTACCTATAGTGTAGTCACTCATTACATCATTTTTTTACAAAAACCTATTTTTACACTTTCATAGTGTTTTGACCCCAGTTAACTATTTACTCATAGCTGGGACTAACAGTTGCTACCAACCCAAGTCAGGGTGGACCTGGAAACACCAGCAATTAAGAGGTCATTCCATGCTCCTCAAAACCTCCTGATCAGTGGCCTTGCTGTTGGACATAGTTTATTGTCATACCCAGGACAGAATTTGAATATTGCACTGTTCTTTTTGTTAATAACCATGCATTTTATCTTCTTGCAATTGATGTTTAGTCCTTTCTTTTCACTTCCTTTCACAACGTTCTGTAGGAGTTCTTGTAGTTTTCTTTCTAGGTCTGCTATCAACACTGTCATCTGCATATCTAATGTTGTTAAGAATTGTGTCTTGCCAATAATGAATCCCAATAAAACTTCTCTCAGGATCATCTCATGGCATAGCTTGAATAAGTCTGGTAAGACATATTCTTGTCTTACACTCTTTTCTGTTTTTTTTTTTATATTTACTGAATTCAGATGGTTTGCTGCCAGTATAGGTTCTGGATTATTCTAATATCCTTCCCAAATATGTCATGATTACCTCACAGTAGATACATTTTTTGTGATGTACTTTATCAAATGCTTTTTTATAATCAATAAAAGAATATCTCATAGATTTGTATAAATTATTATTTTACTTGTTAATATGTGCTCCTTGATATTATATTACCTTCATCAGTCTTTCAATCATTGATTTTGTTAACTTTATTATTTTAATTTTAACATTGATTCCAGAGGTCATCTTTGCTTAAATATTGTTATCCATTGTCATATATATTACTTTTAATCATTTCTAATGGATTATTACCTGGATGGTTTTAGGACCCTTTCATTACTTTGGTGACTTTCAAAACTTTTTGGCAAGGTGGGCAACAGTCAGCATTGCAGAATATAAAGGACCATTGTCTTGCATGAATTTACTTTTTAGTTGAATGTTTCTTAATTGCAGTTGTTCTTATGAACTCAGGTGTGTAACATTTTATGGATTTAATAACTTCAAAATATTAGTCTTTGTGCTAGGTGAAGATAAATCTAGTAAAAGAGTGAATGCTATGCAGGTCATTACTACTTTAATAAAGTCAATCCTCATTGGATACCATACATTTGACCTGTACCAATTCAAACTAAGCTGAGTATTAAAGACAACTTAATATGGTATCCAGTGGCACTTGCAGGTGTTCTATGTCTCACTAGAGATAAATACAAAAAAAAAACCCCTAAAAATATTAAATTAAGGGATGACTACAAAATCAGTGTCTGCCATCTGAAGTCATTGATAGGGGTAAAATCCAAGTGCTCTCTCCATACGAGAGTGGACACTCATGTCATTAATGAGAGGCAACAGCCTGTTTTATGCTTTAAAGCAATCTTCATGGCCTAAAGATTGTGTTCAAGCATGAAGCAGGCTGTTATCTCATAGTGTTGACCTCTTTGTCCACTCATATTCACACATGCTCTATCCTGGCTATTGAGCACTTTTACCTATACACATAGCGTACCTTAAAGCTACACACACAGGAAATAATATTTTAGTATTATGTAAGTCAATGTTTTTACAATATTAATCAACTGATGTTTGTAAAATTTTCAGGATATAATTATGATAAATATGCAATGGGAATTACAGTTTATAATATCTGTTTTTCATAGAAATATTTACAATAACTTATCTGGAGGAGCAAGATTTTATTATGCATCTTGTGAGCTGTACATCATAGTGAAACAAAATATATAATAATTATAATATAGTTATATTTAATTTAAGATAAGTGTTGTGAAATTTTTATATTTTCGTAACAATAATTTCAGATTTATAAAGATTTGCCATGGGTCATAGGAAAGTTATAAACTTAAAGAGAAACAAGATATTGTAAATTTATTGAGTGATGGAAACACAACATTGAAAATTGCAAAAACATTGTACAAAGATCAGAGAATAATTAGAAAAAAACATTGAAAACATTAGCAAGAACAAGAAAAAATGACTAGGAATATCACAAGGAAAAATTTGAGAAAAGGTTTAATAAGAAAAATCAATTGATTAGCAAGAAAATATTTGAAGAAGCTGGTGTTGCAAATTTAAACAGAGAAAAGATGCTCAACATTAGTTGCTTTTGTATCTTTAGCCAAACTACCAGAAAGAAAACTAAAATAAGCAATGTACATGAATACAGTCATTTTTAATGATGAATATAGAGCTACATTGGATGAACCTGATGGCTGGGCTAGAGTTTAGATCTATCATGGAAATAGTCAACTAAGACAACTTAAAAGACAAAGTGGCGAGGCTGAATAATATTTTGGGCTAGTATTGTAAGCAGTAAAATTAGTAATCCCTTCAAAGTTGATAATAGTGTCAAAATAAATGCAGGAAACTATTCTAAATTCTTGGATGAAACTTCTTTGAGTGGTACAGGTCAAAGTTAAAAAGCTTTAAAATCAAGCATATACTCATGCAAAACAATGTTCCTTTACATTCTACAATTGCCCATCTTGCCAAATTTCAGAATCCAAATTAATAGAATGGCCTTCCCAGACTCTCCAGATATTAATCCAAGAAAAAACTTTAGGAAAAGTGAGGTATATGGAAATGGAAAACAGTATTTAAGTAAAGAAAATTTCTGGAAAGCAAAAACCTGCTGTAAATACTTTTTAAGTGAAAATAGAAAAAAGTTAACAAAATCAATGAATAAAAGACAGTTTCTTGCAGAGTGGAAGTTATTCTTTTTATACCTTGTGGTACATTTGTCCCACAAACACTATTTGGTGGACTCATTTGACACACAATTCAAACAAACAACAATTAATAAATGTTTTAACCAGAGATGTTACAGAAGCATAATATAAGAAATAAAGTTGTAAAGGGTTCAAACCAGTATACAGAGTGTGTCTATCTGAAATACTTACATGGCCTTGTGCCTATTGGAGTGAGAATAAACATGTCTTGTCACTTCACAAGTCAAAGGAAGAAGGGATTTTCAAATATTGTGCCACATGTGATTATTGTCAGCAGGCAGTAATCAAACAGGTCATAGAATATCAAGAAATATATCATAGAATATCAAGGAGTTTATATTAACATGTAATAAAATAATCATTTATACAAATCTATGGGATATTGTATTAATCGTATATATTTCTATAGCTTATATCTTTTGGATTTATTTTCAGTAAAAAAAAAAATTATCTTGCACTTAGTTTGTTCATATAATAAAACCTGAGTCTCTCAAATCAAATTATCAATATTTTCTTAAATAGTATAGATATATTATTGACTGAAACTCACATGTTATATTGTTTGTGTAAGTTATTGTTAAAATATTGACTTGCATAATAAAATCTGTGTGTGTGTGTGTGTGTGTATATATATATATATAAATCACTTTTCTTATTACTATAAATATTATTTTCAGTATGTACATACAGTGACGGCCCAGGAGTTGCTGGCACCCTGGACAAGCTGAACTTTGGTGCCTTTACAAGTATAATCTATATATAAAATTCTGTGACTTCCATCAGTCCATCCATCACACCCTTAAAATAGCCATACATTGACCAACTGAAACCAAATTTGGGGGAGAAGTACAAACAGGTAAGTGAGTACAAAGTACAGTTGATTTTACTAGGGTGTGTAGCTTAGTACAATGAATTTCCACCATTATATAGCAAATTTTAAACAATATATATTAGTTATTCTTAGTTATCCACAGGGGATTGTCTATAGGTCTCCTTGTGGGGTTTTGCAGATAAGTTCACCATGAGAAAAATTCACCTCAGAAAAAGTTCTTTGTAAAAGAATAAAAATTAAACAATTTTTTAATGGATTCTAATTTTATTGATCAATGTATCTAAAACATTTTTAAAATAGGGTAAAAGTAAATAATAACTGATATTATGCATTTTAATTTAATAATTAAAACTTGGGTTTCTAATAAGTGATATTATGCACTATCCTCCTCAAGTAGTCAGGGATACAATTATCTTTGTTGTCATTTAGAATAAGTCCAGCAAAATAACACAGGCTTTCTATCTTTTTTTAGGCACTTCTCCAGCAGTGTACTGTTCCATTTTGATTTCAGTTAGCCTTTCTTTATTCTTAACACAATCCAAAAATTTTCAAATATTGATCAATAAAATTAAAACACATTAAAAAAAATGTTTAATTTTTATCTTTTTTATGGTGAAATTTCCTCACAGTGATTTGATCGCAGTGAACTTATTGGAGAAACCTTTAAACATCTATGGATGTTTAAACCCCTTTATGTAAAATGGTGTTGTATATACATAGAAGTCATGCGTATACTTTAAATCATCTTTTGTTTACTTATAATATCTCATAATTTAAATACTATGTAAATAGTCACTGGATTTTCTGTATGAGCAAAAAGACTTCATTAGGAAATTGTCATCAAATGAAAAAAAAATTTTCTATAAATATTATACAAAAGAAACCTTGTATAATTTTACAAATGTGTATAAATTTTATTGTAAGAATTTTTGTATTTTTAGTAAAAAGAAAATTTTTTAAAATTCTGATATAAAAATTATTTTTGTACAGTCTATGGAGACAGGAATATTTGTAAAAATGAATATATGGAAAGTTGTTTACCTGTAAACAAACAAAATGAAGTCATAATTTTGCATTATGATTTTTGAGAAAAAAAAAAAAAAAAAAAAAAAAAAAAAAAATCAACTAATAGGATTTTAACAAAATTTTTAGTACTCATTTAAGAAAGGATGAATATTTGTAATGAAGTTTACATTGCAAAATTTGGAGAATAAAAAAAAGGGTTAACTCAAGAAAAATAGGCATAAAGTGTTCACATAGCAAGTGTTGGAGAGAGACTACAGACTTGTGAAATGGTGGGTGTCTACAACCTAAACATCAGTTCATTCACATAGCATCACTATAAATACTACTTGGCATGCATTCAAATTTTACTTTCTTGGATTTTTCTGAAAATTTCCAAAAAACTTTTAGATCCTCAGTTAATTCCATAGGTAGATTCAAAACCCACAGATACGAATAGGCAGCCATTTGTAATTTAAATTATAACTAATTATTGTATTTTGTTTCTGCCACAAATTAAGAGTATTTTAAATAAAGACAAATGGCAGTTAGAGTTCTGGTCTGCCAAAATAGTGTTGTGCTATTAAAAAAAAAAAGAAGCTTTTTACATATTTAATGTTTGTACAGATGCACAAAAAAGATAATATTGTCAAAATATTTGCCTTGAAGTGCTTCATTAACAAGCATGTATATCTGCTATGACTGAATTGACAGTAGCCATCTATCTCTTCCTCTCTACATACATGTGCACACACACTATATATAATTTAAAGATAACTTGAAACATCTCAACTTTGATCTGAAAACCTGATAAGCCCAACCATCAGACCAAAAAGAGTGGCCTAAGACATGTTTCATTAACTTAAAGGGTTTTGAAGACAGTAGACCGAAGCACTGTGATCAGCTTTTTCAAGCTCTGAAGCAGAGACACCATCAAAATCCTGCTTTAACAAATTTCATCTGTCAGTATGGCTTTGTCGCCCGCAGAAGGCTGGGCTAGTATCACACTTAAGAAACCACAAATGAAATATGTCTTTCCCTTACCTGATTTTCTCCACAATAGCCCCCTGCTAGCATGCATAAATTTAAAATGAAAGGCACCATCCAATGCTGACCCTCATTTATCATTCATGATAGGAGAGTCCACCATATATAATTTGTAATATTTATAGGGGAAGAGTGGATATAGACCTTTTGGACATATAAATCAATACGCATGGTGACAGTTTCATCTTCTAAAGATTGCTTGAGGCATGAAATTGACAGTTATCATGCAGTGTTGATTCATATGTCCATATTGTCTATTGACAAATTCTCTATTTCTGATAGTGCCACTCTTCACCCTATAAATATAACAAATTGTAGACAATATATTTATGCCTATACTAAATCATCCTCCTAACTAATCAGACTATCAGGTGTCAAATTTGGTTCACATGCCAGAGCATATATCTCTCTCTTTAGTACTAACTGACCCCTCTGTGTACAGGGCCATGGTCTACCCATGCTTGGTATTACTGCTATAATTTTCATATCAGGTAGCTTTTTACAGGGTAGAGTTGCAAACCACATACCCAAGCAGTTTGAATTCAGAGTTGTCCCTTGACTTGAGTGATTGCCAACCAAGGCTAGAGGGACAAATCTACCCTCCTATTTAATGCATAACTAGGAGAAGAGATAGATTTATACTTTTCCTAAGTGTATTTGTGTAAAAGTGAGTGCAATAAACTTGGTCAGAATTTGAACTTGGCACACTAATCTTACTCTCTATCTATCCCCAAACCAAGTAAATGCTTCTAGCAATGTTTCTGAAAGTTGTCTTACTTCAGGGAGTACTTGAAGAATAGCTAAATGTCTGAGTGACACTTTAAATTTCAATAGGAAAAAATTAATTATGAAAATAAGAAAATACTAAGGCAGTTTTATATAAAAATAAATCATAAATTACACTTTTTTAATTTGGAACATACCTGGCTGCCTTTCATGGTACATTAGTGTGCTCAGGCACACCAGTTGTGTAATGCTGACTTTTTGACTCAAATATAAATGACTAATATTTACCTACCCACAAACCAAATAAATACTCAGACCGAAATATAATAAAAAGAAGACTGACTTTAACATTAATTAACCGACCAATGGTTGACATGTAAAATCAAGCAATGAACATTATATATATATATATATATATATATATATATATATATATGTGTGTGTATGTATGTATGTATATATATATATATATGTATGTATATGTATGTATGTTACATAGATTTTATGTTTTTTAAACATATAGAACTGAAATATAAAAATACCTGAGAAAAATATATTTATTTCAGAAGATTTTAGTCCTTTAAGGTCATGATAAGAAACCCTTTATAGTTTCAACTTTTAAATAAAATTGGATTTATCAAATATTATCAAAAGGCTGACATCACCAAATGAGTGATAAAAAAGAATCACTTCAAGAATCAGACAATCCTCTAGTAGGTGTACATCAAACGAAAAGCTGTTTTTTTGCATAAACTGAAGTCATATACATATTAAAGCACATAGGTTAATATAAATACAGTTGTCGATAATTGTGTTAGCATTTCAAGTACACTCATCAGATAGAAAAGCACTTAAGGAAATCTTTGAGCTTTTATACAATAGAAAATCACTCAAAAATACCCCCCCCCCAAAAAAAACAAAAAAAACAAAGTAACATCTCATAAAATAGGCAAATGGCAAAGAAAATAAAATGAATCCACTCAAAAATATTTGTAATAAATTTAAATAAGAAAAAAAATAAAGAATATCTACCAAAAAGTTCAGTGAATTTAAACAGATTCAGTAATGTGTTTATCAAATTTACTCAGCATGCCTCACTGGACATTTCAGATATCACTAAACTAGCTGAAGTAAAAGGGGAGGGCTGAAGACAAGTTATAATTGTAATTCACATAAAAACCTGTTGGCTGGATAAAAAATACTATGAAAGCAAAATTCAAAATCAGAAAGTTGCTCTCTGTGCAGGGACAAATCCCAAAAAATATGAAATAAAAATTTAAATGCCGAAGCCAATCATGAACATTTCAGCTAAAGCAAAAGCATTACAAAAGATACTGAGTCATGTATCCACCTTGACTGCTTAAAGGGGCCTGTTTGGCAACACTCAAAATAAAAAAGTTTACCAGTGGCCTCTTGGTCAATTGACCAGACACAAGCTTCAATACCAGGTCCATACTCATCTATCTATCTATCTATCTCATCTGGTTGTCTCCCTCACCCACAAAAAAGACATTCAACCTTGATCCATTAGACTGTCAATACAGATAAATTTAATAGATTTTCTTTTTCTTTTCACCTTATTAGTGATAATTTGTTGTTTTTTTGTTACTCTTGCAACCATATGCAGCATATGAACATAATGACAATAATAAAACTATTCCTTAGTATTGGTAGTGAATGGTTTTGCTTGAAACAAATTGGAATTAAATTCACTCTACATAACTTCTCATATTTCATTTGTTTCACCTTTTGATAAGAAATATTATAAAATAGGCTTTTTTTTGTTATCAACTAACAATTTTGTTAGAATCATTATTCACATGTATCAAGATTCATAAGTATGGATGCTATTTGTGCTTACATTAACAGCATTATATATATATATTTAGAGAAGAATCACACAGCATAGTAAATACTGAATACCATTTTAAAAACTTCTATTTTGATATATTTTCCCAATGTTTTTATGGTTTTTCATTAAAATAGAAATTTTCCAAATTGTCATATATATTAATAATAATGATATTATTATAATAATATATTAATAATAAATATACATTTTTTTCCTTAACAGTAACAAGACACAATCTTCAGGTGCAGAATCAAAACAGACAGTTTTCATTCTGCACCTGATGATTACATTGTGCATGAAACTCAGAGTTGTGCTACTGGTGAGAAAAAAAAGAATGCATAAATTATAGCTGTTATTCTACATCAAGCACTATTTTATTAACACCAGCACTCAATGTGTGATATATATATATATATATATATATATATGAAATGGACAAAGTTCGACAATTATTTTAAGACATTTTTTATGTTTATATGTTCTTTTTATAGATACAAATATTTAAATAAATGCTCTGTTTATAATAAACAGTATTAATGACATTTACTGGCCTGAATGTCTGAGAAATTTTCAGGCTATATGACGGTTCCATATAGGATACAGGTTAGATTCCTGTCAGAGGACACATTTTCTATTCAGGCCGGTAAATGTTAATACTGTTTATTATAAACAGAGCATTTACTTAAATATTTGTATCTATAAAAAGAATGTATAAACATAAAAAATGTCTTAAAATATATATATATATATATATATATATATATATATATATCTCTATCTATCTATCTATCACACTTTAAAGAGCTTCAATTACAGGTATTACTTGTTAAAGCATTCTTATATAGGAGACCTGTGTGTCTAAAACAGGAAGGCTAGCTGTAGCTGAAAAAAAATACACTCAAATGAATTGTTTAATGGCATATAAATCTTTAAGGGTCATTTAATGCCAAAATCTAATTTTCTTGCAAGCTTTGAAGTAATAAAAAGTTGATATATGTTATTCTGCTTTCACACTTGAATACATGGTAGATGATACTCAGATTTTGTAGATATAGATGTTTGTGTGGGCATAATTGCTAGAGGCAGTGAAATGTGTTTTAGGTTATATTTAGGAATACAGTTTGATTTCTTTAAGAAATTGTAGGATATTATATGGACTAATGTCATGAAAGAGTTCTTTCATGTTTGGTTGGTTGATTTTATTTGGCGGCACATCAACCTCTATGGGTTATTTAATGCCAGAATCTAAATATTTTGTACATAATTTTATTCTTTCAACTACAGATATTTTGTCTGTCTATATTTCTGAGATGAGGTATTATGTACAGTATTTACATTAGTCAGACTATTGTCCTCATCTTTGTTGCCATATTTGTCACAACGTTTCGGCCGTTGTACGCTCCGGCCTTCTTCAGGTGGTTGGAATTTCGAACTGAACCCTTTATTTCGATCACTGGGGTAGACTGTTCTAGTTCCACGAGCCATGTTTGATGGATGTCAGTTATCAGTTATCTCCTGCTAATTTACCCTCTGAAAGTTCTCCACTGCCTTAACTGGGTATTGAACTCAAGGACACATGGCTTAGTGGATAAAGGCGTTGGTTAGATCCAGTGACAGACCCAAAGAGTGTGAGTTCAATACCCAGTTAAGGCAGTGGAGAACTTTCAGAGAGTAAATTAGCAGGATATAACTGATAACTGACATCCATCAAACATGGCTCGTGGAACTAGAACAGTCTACCCCAGTGATTGAAATAAAGGGTTCAGTTCGAAATTCCAACCACCTGAAGAAGGCCGGGGCGTACAACGGCCAAAACGTTGTGACAAATATGGCGACAAAGATGAGGACAATAGTCTGACTAATGTAAATACTGTACAGATATTTTGTGCAACATTTCATATTCTCAGAGTAAATGTATGTTTTTTTTAGATGTATATTTTGCAGATCATAAAATGTATTGTTTTTTGTTTTGAGGTTCACTCTTTGCCTGTAGCTGGGACAGTAACAGGTGTTACCACCCCCAAGTCAGGGTGAACCTGGGAATCAACAGCAATTAAAATGTAGTTCTGCATTCCTCAAAACCTCCAATCTCCCGATCAGAGGTCTTGCTGAGCTTTTAGTCATATCCAGGATGAGCATTCAAATGAAAGTTAATAACAATGTGGCAGAGAGTGACAGTTGTCGGTTGGGCCTAAAGTTTATATTTGTGCTTCACATTGGGGGAAAAATATAGAATGATGTAATATCAAGTGATGGCTATATTTAGAAATGATTAAATAAGCATCATTTAATATAATTACATTGTTTAAAACTTGCTATATTTATGGAGGGAAGTGTTCAATACTGGAGACAGTTTATACATACAGAAAGTGTGGATATAATAATCAACACTGCACGGTGACTGTCAGTTTCATGCTCTAAGTGATCTTCATCTCATATATAAAATTAGTAGCATGAAACAAAAACATGATAAATTTCATTTGTTCCAAGGAAAGTAGAAAATATATTTTGGTAGAAATTATTTGGTTATATTTTCAAAAATGCAGATTTTTATTATCAAGACTTTAATAAAAGCAAAATTGTAGCCTTATACCAAGTGGTTACAAATGCTAATTGTTACTATAAAAGATAAATCCATATAAAAGAAAATAGAACTCTTATTTTCCCACAAGGAACAAAATTCTGGGTCCAGTAAGTATATAGACTAGATTTAATGGTTCTACATCAAATGATTTGGTTATATATTGTGAACAAACTCTTACCAATTATATATCACTCCACAAGGAAACAAGAAAACCTTGTTTCTGATCAATCTGTCTTTGAGGAAGGCATATCATATTTTAACTTTTCCAAACCTTTAAGTTTACTTTAGTCTGGAATACTGCTAAACTGATGAGACAAAGAGAGATCAACCTTTTAATACTGGCAAATAGTTTGCAAATCAAGATTTTCATCTCTCTACAACAGGCAACCTGCTAAATATGAATAAGTAGCTTATATAATTGAAAAAGAAGGAGAAAAAGATACAAAATATACGCCTTAATAACAAAAATGATCATTGAAATATGGTTATCTGCATTGAAGATATTATAATCAGAGAAAACAAAATATTAATAAAAATGTTATAAGGTTAAAGCTATATCATAATGATAAAAGACAATGATTATCACCTTTTAGGGCCTCTAGGATTTTACAAGATAGCAGTAAAAGGAATTGTTTGGTGCTGATCAAATATTTAACTTGTAGAAAAAGGATACTGTTGGAGAAATGTTTGTAAGTAAATAAAAGACAGTATTAAAAATTGGTTGAGAATTTAAAAAAAAATCTTCTGTTGGATGTTTTAAGCAAGAAAGACTAAGAACAGTGGAAGATTCTGATAAAGGTATTTTTTGTTTTTTCAAGACATGGATGATCACGACTCTACACAGCTTCATTTTCATTTAATAACCCTTTAAGACACAGGTGATCATGAATTGCCACAGATTTTTATTTATTATTTGTGAATTGTCATGAATTCTTGGGAAGCATGGCTGTTTAAAAGCCTTGTTTTTGTCATATAGGAAAATCCAACATGGCGCGTAAATGAAATATTCGGCAAAAAATCTCATTCGTGAGTAACATTTTAAACACCTCATAGAATGTAAAGTTCTTAAAGCAAACCTGTGCCAAACTGTTTTCCTGAATCCTTGATGACTTGGCTGTTCGAAAATGACAACATCAAGATGAAATAATGGAAACGGACCGTGAAAGACACAATTATGCACAACAAGTTTTCGATCAATCAGTAAATTTCTGGACCTTTTCGGGCGACGTTATCAGATCCAGACGGCTATTGTTTGGACATGGAATTATTCACTGGTAATTAATCTTCGATTTGGCTGTAGAAAATGTCGCTTATCGGTTAGCATTAAGAAATTATGCCCAATTTTCTGAGAAAAATCAGTTTTTTTATGAAAAAAATATTTATTTTCACTTCAAAATAATATCAATTAAACTTAATCTCTTTCTCTTTCATTTGGCGTGAACATCATTGAATAAACGGAATGGTTAAATGGCCCAGTGATGGGAAATAAATACGAAAGATATGTGGACAATATTGTCTGCTAAGTGTTGTTGTCATCACCCGAGTCATGGGTGTTAAAAACAAAACAAAACACATCAAGCCATTGTACAAACATAGGTTATATAAAGCCATACTAATGTTGACCCCTTTTTTTTCACGCTTTGCTCTTATCTGGGAGTGGTGGGTTTTATTACAACTTGTTCTAAACGTTTATTGCTGGCTGTCTGACCTTTGACCCAGAGATGTCAAAGTCAATTTGGTTTAATTTTCCTTATCACTGCTATTTTTTGGGAAAAAAAACAACAAAAACTTTTAGTTTCTGGTGGTCAGAAATTGCAGATAAATCTTTTGCCTTTTACTAAAGATTTCCATGGCCGGAAGTCAATTATTTTTTTAACCCCTGACAGTCATATAATTGAAAATTACTAATGGACTTTGTCGCATTTTGACCCCCTAGGAATGTTGATTTCCTTCAAAACTCAATTTTATGCCTGAAATAGTTTGATTATGATTTAGGCTTTCTGATTTAAAAAAAAAAAAAAAAAAAAAGGTTAATTTCCCATTAATGGGGAAAGTTTTTGTTTAGAACTATAAAAAATGCAAAATTTTCACTATTTTTCCCATTTTACCCCCTGAAAAAATATTTCGAGTCATTTACACCAGCCAATTTTACTTTTAAATGAGAGAATATATCCTTTGCTTTAAGAAAATACCTAGTTTCATGGGGTTCAGACCAAAAGTTTCCTTGATATTTGTTTAGGTGATAAGTCATTTTTCAATATTTTACCCCTATAAAAGTATGAAAATCCATTTTTTGAGAGAAAATAAGCTGTGACAAAATGACTTGCCATTTTTGTGATGATTTTTATTTGGGCTAGAAAATTTTTACCATAGCAAACCTGAATTGACTTTATTTAAGTTCAGTTGGGCTATAGGAAACCTCAAACAGCTGTGGAAAGAAAGTAGAGTGATTTCCCAATGCTATGATTTTGAATTCAGATTAGTACTTCTCTTAGACTAGCTGCCAATCAAGGCTAGAGAGCTCAGTTGACCTTTTTGATTTTACAATGCTCACCTTGTAAAAGGCTAAAGAGGCACTCGAGGTAGAGGTTTACAGAGTAAGAGTCAGTTTATGCGGATATGTGGGAAAGATAATGATCAACCCTAGACTTGAACAGGTTAAGTTTGTAGTGATTGGGTAAGCATCCTCTTGGGAGCTGGTTCCACAAAGCATGCTATCTAATAATTTAAAACAATAAATATTGCTGGGGGAGTGAAGGTAGTTAAAACAATAGCAGTGTCAAGGGGAAAAAAACCATCCTTTTGCAGGCACGATGATCCAAGTTTGCCTTGGGTTTTTTTATAGATGAAAATCCAGAAATTTTTTCTTATCTTCATTTTTATTTTAGATGAGATGTTTTGATGATTGTTCAAATTAATTTCCTTCTCATTGTTCTATCACAGAATTGTTGATGCCTACTCTCTGCCCTTCCCTCAAATATCTTATATTCTGGAATGTTGAATCTAGCTCTCAGGGATGGAGATGCACTCCCCTACTCATACATGTCTCTTCTGGTGCCTTTACTGCATTTCCTTGGGATTGTCTTCTGACCTACACATTGAACCCATCACCATCCAGGATTTCTTGCTTGTAACCATAGTGCTAAGCCTAAAAATTATCAGCTGGGGGGGTGCAGTGTTGGACACATGCATAACTAAAGACAATAAATAAGACGGTGATAGCCAGTAAAGTGAAAAAGTTTTTATTCTTTGTGTGGCCTGGTAGCTATTGATTCATGGCTTGGTGATTGGAGACCGCTGCTTTACAATACTAAAGAGCTCTAACTGATATGCTATTTGCCCATAGTTATAGGGAGAAATGTATTCATGCCTTTTCTAATGTTATTTTTGCAAAGTGAATTCAAACTGCCCTAGTTAGAGTTTGAACTCTGTTTCATTGTCCATGCTGTTAAACACTAGGCCACTTACACCTCTTTCTGCAAGACAATTCCTTTACAAAATTAAAATCTATTTTCAAGATTCTTTTGCTGTATTTGTATTAATTTGTATTGCAAATTCGTGCTGAAAATTTCTTGGCATGAAACACTTCCCAAAATCTGACCAAATAAACTAATATCCAATTTTTTTAAAGGTTTCTTAGTTTGGATGAGCAATTTTTCATATTACCTTGTATTAACTGAGAAATCTGAGATAAAAATAACTTTATTGTTCAAAAGATTATTATGATCTCAGATTACTTCTTCAGATAAGTGATTACTTACCACTTTACTAGTTTAACTTTGATAAAAAAACAAAATGTTTTATCAGTTTTTTAAATTTTAGGTTAAGAATTCTCAATCTACCATGTTTAAAGAAACAACTTCGCTGTCAGTGGGATGAGTAAATACAGGACTGGACAGCAACTAAGACATTACACTTTTAAAATGACATGTAATACTTCTTTGAGTTTGGATATTTTATGCATGTCCTGACTCAATTTGGTTATAATATGTATTTCTTGGCTCAAGTTATTTATTTATTTTTCTAACCTCTTAAGTGTATATTATTATTATTAGTCTTAAAATCTTTAATGTACTAAAATAAAGGCCAGTTTTCAAAAAGACTATTGAATTTTGTATGAACTGGTCATGGGGATGGAGACTTGTTGCTGATGGTCTCCTATTTCTGTACACTAATCTCTGAAACATCACTTTTTCAGTAATGATGATGCTGTGATTAAAGACATCTCTATCTTAGCCATCCAGGGTTATAATTGGGAAACTAATATGTGATAAGATGTGCATGTAGTATCAGTATGGAATGGAAAGGGGAATTGGTGAACTGAATTCAAATTCCAGCCTAGTTTGTTGCATTCAATTTCATGCAAATAACCTTGGGAAAGGCATGAATCCATCTCTTTCCAGCTATGGGTTTAATATCGAGATTTAACTAGGCTCTCTAACTTTGGATGGTAACCAGGCTAGAAGAAGGATTATTCTGAATTCCAAACTGTGGAATCATAGTAATTTACAGATAATGAAGAAAAAGAATCTGTGGAGCGTCATGGTTGCCTTGGTCCTGAAGAGATTAGAAAATTAAAAAAATGAAACCAGTGATATGGTTTTTGCAGACACAGAAAATAAAACTTGAAGAAAATAACATACAGAGTACAAATAAGAGAAAATTCTTTTAGATTTAAAAACTTTTTAACATCTTGAAAATATTTGTATAATGCAAGCTACAAATAGGAAACAGGTAATAATGCTTTGAGTACCATAAGTGCTGCAGGTTAAATTCAAAGTGATAAATAGAATTCTTCTCACGAGGAAGGAGAATTTATTTGACTTCAGGACATTATGGCGGACATGATTGGATTACCTAAGCCAAATATACATCAACATTGTAGCAGTGCATCGTTGAAAGCATACTGGTCATAACACAGAGCTCTGTAAAGGGAAGTATTTGTGAAATTTTAAAATTAAATCATATTGTTTTGTATATTATGTTTGACAAAAAAAAAAATACAAAAATCTAGCAATTATATAAATCCACCATGTTTGGATGATGAGAAGACCTATGGTATTGAAAATAAATTTTTAGAATGTACCAGTAATCTTAATAAAATTCAATCCTATGTCATTTATAATGTCAGACTGGAAATGAAACAAAACCTCTTTTTGAAACTGATAGTATAAATTGTCCTCAAAGACCATGCTTTGTTGTTGTTTTCAATCTATTTCTTTGTCGGAATCCAGTCAACCACTGTAATTTAATTCCATTCCAACATTTCTTTCAGGGTATTAATCTCCACTCTCAAGATCTCAGTTATTTGTCTCTTGGAGTAGACAGCCTGATACAAATCCTTACTATCCACAAACATTTAATAGGAATATTTTCTTGAACATTGCCATTATGAATCAATTGTTTGTATAGGGTAGCCAAATAAATGACATGGTCAACCCCCTCAACTAGAGCCAGGGTCTCACTATCTAACGTACTTCTCGCTATTCTTATTTTCTTTGATGGCCAAGTGATGAGGTTAATCCTCCCCCACCCCATACAAATACCTTCAATATTTCTAAGAATCAATAAAAATACTCTCCCTCTGCATTTGAATTTATTCAGTTTCATTTATGCCCCCTTTTAGCCATGAGATTTTCTGTCTCCTATAAACACACCCTTCTTTTGTTTGTAATTCTTTCTCTTCTTTCCACCTGTCAGTGTTTTGTGACAAGGAATCCTTTTCTTTTTTTCTTATTCTGTTTCTTTTATATTTACTGCCAGGTAGGTAGAAAGATGTGACTATTTTTTTCATAAGTGATGCAAACAAAGTTATTTTAGTTTTTATTTTTCTCTCCAGCCTCCAAAAGTTTTCAGCCTGATACTTTGAGATATCAAGGGTGGAATATTCTGGAGTTTCTAGCTCTTAAAGGGCTGAGAGCTAAATTAACTTGTTTGTCGGCCTAATATCTCCTTTTTGAGAATTCAAGCTATCGAGAAACCTTCCAGGTGGTTCTAAGTTTTGTTTTGATGTTTCATCACCTCATTTGTTAAACAGATTTTTATATTATTTTAAAAAATCTTCTACATTTTCATTTTCAATAATAGTGTAAGGATACAAAAGGTGATTATCTCCCTTTGCTTGAGATAAGTCACATGTGTCATGTGATGGCCACTTACTGACATTACTCCATACAGTGACTAGAGTAACAATCAATTTCAGTTTGCTTACAGTAGCCAAACTGAATGGTTGATTTCTTTAGCCCAAGCCCTTCCATGGCCTGGGCAGAGGCTAAATCTGCTTCCCCAGCAGCTTACAAGTCCATGGTGCCATTTCCCTTTGGGAATATATCTTTCTCAGATATAGAAAGAAACTCCAGCTCGCAGTTCTCAATTTAGGAAAACCCAAGATTCACCGTTTCCTGTTCATGGAATATGTCTTTGCCTAGACATAGTGGATGAATCTGGCCCATTTGAATCTGGAGTCTTAAACCTGGCTTCTCCAGACACAGGAGTATCTCCATGTTATATGTAAAACCTTTCCTTTTTGTTTCTCCTAATACTCTGCTTTGCTGGGTAGATGATATATATGATATATTGTTTTCTGTGCGGGACATGTGTACATATGTATATATAGTTGTGCGCATATCTTAGTAGTATAAAAGTTTCTTTGAGAACAAAGCATGTTTGTCATTCATTTTCTTTCAGATATTTGATTCCATCCATGAAATAAGGTGTTATTATATCATGGATATAATAATGCCCATAATGAGAGAAATACAAATGGGAGAATAAATCTTTCTACTATAGCTCCTGTTACAATAATAATAATAATAACAATATATTTCTGAAAAATCTTTGTTTACAGCTGTTTTTTTAAATCTCATTTATGTTTGATGTCTTCAATGGTCAATGCTAAACATTATATCTTATTCTTTCTTTTGGCGTCTCATGGCTGGTATTTTAGAATTTTTTTGTTCTGAATATGCCACTTGGTACATTTGACTCAACAATATTCACATTTGTAAATAAGCTAAACTCTCTGTTACTACAACTAGCTTGCAAAATCTTCATGGCATAAAACGAATACACAATTATATGCCAAAATGGGATATGAATAAACATTCTTATAAGTATTTGAAGGTGGTGAATATTGTTAGATTGAGCGGAAATACTTCCCTTGATATGAAGATACTGTAAATGTGTTTACCATGAGGGATTGAAAGAAGACGTTATTGAATTGGAAACATAGGTGAAGAGAGAAAGGTGTTGCAAGACTAAATAACAAATATTAAGTTAATTAGTTTCCAATACAATCTGTGCTAAAACAAACTATCATCACTAGTAGAATTAATCAAAACAGAAACACTTAGTAATTAATTTGGTAAGTCATTATCAAAAATAAAAAAAATGTTGTTTATTCTTATATTTTCTTTCACAATCTTCTTGGAACCATTTTATACAACTGGTCAATAGGCATTAAGTTGCTTACCAAAGGACAATCAAGCATATTTAAGGCTTTTATAGTAAAAAAAAGTGCTTAGACCTTTTAAAGCTGTGCATACATGGGTCAATAAACAAAAATCAAAGCCACATTTATTTATTTTTAAATTAAAAAAAAAAAACAAAAAAAAAACGTCAGTGTTTGTTTCTGAGGAGAAGTAAAATAACTGTAAAAGAAAAAAGAATTGGCTAAGGAAACATGCAGGTGAAGCAACTTCTGGAAGGTTCTATGGAACAATTGTAATACAATAGTTCAAATTTACATACTTCCACAGGAATGTCCAACTCTGCAAGTGCTGGCCGATGCTATTCCATGCACAGAAGGAAATGTAAAAAAATATTAATTATAGGAAACTTTTTTTTTTTTTTGAAAAGATCACAAATTTTTCATCATTAAGATTTGTTAGATCCTGAAATAAAAACAAAGATCAAACACGACACAGGCCCCATATGACGGTTTTGATTAACAAAAACGCCTTCAGGATAAATTTGTTTTATTTATAGCTCCTTCGTTTTGGGTAGTGAACTCTGAACTTATCTAGGTTCTTTATAAATACAATAAAGAATGACAATCCTTTAAATATCATTATTCTATGACATTTCAATATAGATATTAATGTTAGTCTGGCACAAGATTAGTATATCAGAGCTCCCTAACTGAGATAGTTCATGATCTGCCTGTCTAGAATGCTTAACCAATTTGCTAAGCTTCATTATAAAGCTTAGCTGAGTATGCCACAAGACCTTAACAGTGAAAGATTAAACATGTTCATTTTAATGCCACTATAGATTCCTTTTCTTTATTTTCTGTGAATTGTCTTGAATTCTTGAAAAAGACAGTGGGCTGGTTTCCTACCTTGGTTTAGAATTCAGCATTTTTAAAACAAGAAAAATTTCTAATGGTGTAATAGCAGTGTCAAGAAAAAAAAAAAAAGATGCCCATCTGACACAATTTTTTTATAGTTATATTTGTTAGACTGTCAAATATCAAGCATTCAAAACCATTCCAATAATCCAATATTAGGTTTGGTTTATGGAATATCAACCTCAATGGGTTATTTAATGCCGACAAGATTTTTATTGCTGGTAATAATTTTTCCTCATAAAATTTATTGCTGGTATTAAAACCTGTTGACCCCTACTGAGGTTAAAACACTATGAAAGTCAGTGTTTTGACCCCAGTTTGGGGGGGGGTAACTATTTGCTCATAGTTGGGACCCTAACAGGTGTTACCACCCTGGGTCAGGGTGGACCTGGGAACATCAGCATTTAAGAGGTGGTTCCATGGTCCTCAAAACCTCCCGAAGTGAGGCCTTGCTGTCAAATGTAGTTTATCATCTTACCCAGGATGCAGGTGTAGTTTATAGTCATACTCAGGATGGCCAATATTAGGGATAGATTTTTGTTTTTAAAGATTTTAATAATTTTAATTGTAGATATTTTTAAAAACATTTTTGATATGTTTAACGTTCTTTTTATAGATAAAACATATAAAAAATGTCTTTAATAAATTGTCGGACGATGTCCAATTCAAAAATGTATGACGTCATTTGTTTACATTTGATACACTAAGAGCAGATATGAATAGAAGAGATTCATGGAAGATTTAAGTTTAAAGATAGTAAAATCGACCTTGCTAACCAGACAAGGTTAAGGCATGTCACGTGAAATGACAGTTCCGTATAGGATACAGGTTCGATTCCTGTTGGAGAACAAAAATTTTCTATGAAAATTTCTCGGACATTCAGGCCGGTAAATGTTATTTAATACTGTTTATTATAAAACAGAGCATTTACTTAAAATACTTGTATCTATAAAAAGAATGTTAAACATATCAAAAATGTCTTTAATAAATTGTCGGATGATGTCCAATTCAAAAATGTATATTTTTAAATATATACATGCCATTCCAACAATCCTCAGTCATTTCTTTTTGGTATTATTGTGCCTTCAAAGAATTCAAATTCACTATGTGCATGAGTACTCCTAGACCTCCTGGTATCATCTGCAATGTTCTTAGTAATGAAGCACCAGGAAACCTTTTGCCAGGCTTGTGTAGTTAGCAGTAGATAATCATATGGCACAGTCCAACCAATGGTGGAACAAAGTTTGAGTTCTGGAGAACAGAATGAAAAAAAAAAAGTCTCCCCCCCACCTCAGGCTTCATGGGATTTAGACTTCTCTGTCTTTAGCATCATTCACAACTCCAATACTGACTGAGAAAAACTTTAGCTGACAAAGTAAATAAGTCCAACTAACTCAGCAAGTACTTCACACAAGCCACTCATACGAGTATTCCTATAGTGACTACTATAAAACAGCCTTGAGCCACAACAATATTTAAGGTTCTTAGAGACAACTTCAGTTGCTGAATGTCTTGCAGACAGGTAAATTTGAATTTCATCATTTTCTCAATACTTGAGGCTTTGTTTTTTATAAGCTAAGCTTATTTTTAAGACATTTTTTTATGTTTATACATTCTTTTTATAGATACAAATATTAGCAAGGTCGATTTGACTGTTTTTAAACTACAATTCTCCATGATTTCCTCTTGTAGATTCATATCTGCTCAATGCATATCCAAATGTAAACAAATGACATCACATTATGAAATAGACAAAGTCTGGCAATTATTTTTAAGACATTTTTTTATGTTTATACGTTCTTTTTATAGACAAATATTTAAGTAAATGCTCTGTTTATAATAAACAGTATTAACAACATTTACTGGCCTGAATATCTGAGAAATTTTCATAGAAAATATGTGTCCTAACCGAAACGCTCCTCTGTGGCTCATTTGGTAAAAGCCCGTCAGGTTATATGACAGTTCCATATAGGATACAGGTTCGATTCCTGTCAGAGGACGCATAAATGAATAATGGTTAGAAATCTAGTCTCAAAGACAATTTCTGTTGAAGATAGTTTGAACCACATTAGGGGCCCCAAAACTCATACTAAACTTAAACATTAGTAATCAAAGTTGTTTATTTAATTATCACAGCAATATTAGAAAATTATTGAAAAAAATATTACTGAATATTTAATAAATATTAAAATATAACAATACGTATCAAAAAACATTGGTTAGATAAATGTCAAAGTTTTGGCTTGCATTCCACTTCTATTTAAAATGTTCTTTCCCTATACATTGTTTTAGTATACCAATATTAGTAGACACTATTTACATTGTTCAGACTGTTGTCCTCATCTTTATTGCCACATTCACAACATTTCAGATATTGTACATTTCAGTCAGTATCAGGTGATATTAGTTGGAATTTCAACTGATATCACCTGAAGAAGGCCAGAGCATACAATAACAATTGTTTTTTATAAGATTATAGTGAATCATTGTTTGACTTATTTCAAATGAGTATTTTCCAAACCTTTTTTCTTTAATTTTCCTTATTTGTTGATTTCAATTCAGGTTAATCAGGCTTTGCTATGTGTAACTGACTTCCGGTCTCAATGAAAAAAAATTCACACTTCATACTGATGTTATTCTTTTCTAGTGAAAAACTAGAAAGAAAATAACAAATGTATTTCAAAAAAGGGGAAATGGATAAACAAAATACATTTCAAAGAAATGCACAAACAATGTCTTAATGAAGAATTTCAGACTTAGTAGGGAGCATATATCTACTGTGTTGCCTTTCCTCAAAAGGTACACAGTGTCTTAATGAAGAATTTCAGACTTAGTAGGGAGCAGATATATACTGTGTTGCCTTTCCTCAAAAGGGACACAGTGTCTTAATGAAGAATTTCAGACTTAGTAGGGAGCAGATATATACTGTGTTGCCTTTCCTCAAAAGGTACACAGTGTCTTAATGAAGAATTTCAGACTTAGTAGGGAGCAGATATTTACTGTGTTGCCTTTCCTCAAAAGGTACACAGTGTCTTAATGAAGAATTTCAGACTTAGTAGGGAGCAGATATATACTGTGTTGCCTTTCCTCATTGACCAGTATTAGCTAAAAGAACATGTGGTATTATATTTCCATTACTCTAAAGTATCATGTGGTATCAGGCTGGTAGAAAATTGAAGATAAACATATGTATAATATATAAATGCTTATTTTTATATTTTACATTATTTAAAGTTATGTGCATAATATTTTATATTTTACAAAATTTAAAAATTATCCTCATAAAATTATGTGGATAATTTTTAATGTTCTATAAAATATAACGTCCTTGGTATGACGATAAACTACATCCACGTTCTGGGTAAGACGATAAACTACGTCCAACAGCAAGGCCTCTGATCAGGTTTTGAGGAGCGTGGAAGTACCTCTTAATTGCTGATGTTCCCAGGTCCACCCGGAGCTGGGGTGGTAGCACCTGTTAGGGTCCCTGCTATGGGCAAATAGCTAACCTCGAAACTGACGTAAAAAGCATTATAAAAGTGTAAAAATAAGTTTTAATACCAGAAATACTTTCTAAAAAATTATTACCAGAAATAAATTTTTGAAGAAAAAATATTACCAGCAATATGTTTTAAAATAATATTACCAGCTATACATTTTTCAGGAAAAAAAAAATATTACCATAAATAGATTTTTGACAAAGCAAAATATTACCAGAAAACAAGTTGTTGGCATTAAATAACCCATTGAGGTTGATATGCCGTAAAACACAACAAAACAAACTATAAAATATAAAAAATAAGCATTTTGCATATGATATATACATACATGTTTCAAAAACCATTATTACTGTTGCCTGTTAATGCATATACCAGGGCTCTTCAGTGACTGTTACACTATAATGTTCAGAATTGTCAATTTAGCTCTGTTGGAGCGAGATCTAGTTCTTTTCAATGCATTTAGCACATGTAAATACGAATCTAGCCTTTTTTCTTATTAATATTTATTATTTCATAAATAAGAAACAGAGCTAGCTTCTGATTTACAAGGGCTAAATGCACTGAAAAAGACCTTGATCTCGCTCCAAATGGAGCTAAATTGGCCACTTTGGTGTTGTTATATGCATTCTTAGAGGACTTTTGATAAAGTAGATTAACTTTTGTATGGTTTAATAGAAGTTATAGATTTTTTTTGTTGCATCCAAATGGATGTTAACTGAATTAAGCAATATGAGAAGAAGTAGATATAAAAAGCTGAATTAAAATATAGATTGGAAACTGAAATCTTGGAAAAGTCATTCATTTGTCTTTATAAAAAATGTTTATTGCATTAATTTCTTTGCATCGTGAAAATACATGCAACAAAAAAAAGTCTTTTTAGAAGAATCAGATAAAAAAAGAAAAACATCAATCCATTTTAAAAAAAATGTTCTTTGACAATTTTTGATTCTGCTGATTACATACTTTTTGTGCACATATATGTAAGCAAATATGTGGATGTAGATCCGGTGGTATGATGAAAAATATGGAAAAGACAAAACAAAATCCGAATATGCAAGTTTACTGTTTTAACGTTGTTTTACTGTCGACGTCAGATGTTGTGGTCCAGCAGACCATCTTCAGGACATGGTTATTAGAAACACACTTAGGATTAGACGATATTTAAGTCAACATGGGCGATGATGCAGGCATAATATCCACTTCACGTACGGTAAATACTAAACCCGGCTTCTTTAACATCTCCCCTTTCCTGGCAAGATTAATGCTTGACAAACGTACTGATAAGCTCTAGATTCAAATAGAATTCCTCTTTTTCACTTAAGATAAAGTCTTTCTTGGGAGCGCATTTTCGCAGCATTGCCCATGCGACGCCAACATGACCGAATCCCAAAAAAGGGAACGCTGACTTTAGAATTTCAGTTGTTCTGTTTCTGACTAGTCTTATGTCTATCATCTCTTCGTGTTGACTTAAATATCGTCTAATCCTAAGTATGTTTCTAATAACCATGTCCTGCTGGACCGAAACGTCTGATGTCAACAGTAAAACAACATTAAAACTTTAAACTTGCATATTTGGATTTTGTTTTGTCTTTTCCATATTTTTCATCATACATACATTATATATATATATATATATATGACAAGACACAAATGTTTCAAATATACAAGGTGGTTAGAATAAAAAAGGAGGTTGTCATTTTAAAATATTTTTTTTCAATTTATAGTAATTAAACTTTGTCCTAGAATGCTAAATTAAGGGGTCAGAGAATATTTTTTTAATATTTAATAAAAGGGGTAGTTGGAACAAGGATGAAAAAAAAGGCTGTATTGGCTATTCTATTTGAAACTGAAAGATATATATATGAATTTGAATCAAATATAGATGGGAATCTGATAGAATGATAGGATAAAGAACAAATAGGAAAAGTTTATCAACCTAACATATTTCACTTTTATTATTATTATTCCCTGATGAAGCTTTAATAAAAGTGAAACATGTTCGGTTGATAAACATTTCCTATATATATATATATATATATATATATATATATATGTGTGTGTGCGTGCGTATGTATATGTTTCTTTGTTTTTGCGTATTCATATTTGTGAATGGATGTATATGTAAAGGCAAAAGAGTATTTTTATCATTTTTTTTTGTTTCCTGAAATATGGGTTGGTTTATCATGTATACAAAAAATGAAACTGCCTAAAATTTTCTGACAGCTCTCTCTCTCATAAATATATATAAATATAAAAACAAACAGACATTTTTTAGATTTTTCTTTTGAATTTATATATTATAGACTTGTAATTAATCAAAAATTCAAGTGAAGAATAATTTCAGTGAAGTATTCTCTCTTCTTTTCACAGACATATTTAATGGCACTGAATCAGAAAATAGAGAAACATTGCTTGCATGCAGTGTAAAAATAAGAATGTGTTGAGATTTCCTGAAGCAAAAAGATAAACAAATTGAATTAAAAAAAAACAAAACAAAAAAACAAACTTTTTGCCACAAGAGATGAAGAATACCATGTGACAATCTTTCCAAGAATTGTGGATTTTTAGAATTAGAATTTTTTGTTTGTTTCTGGTTAGTAAAAATATGAAACAATTTGTTGTCGCTGTTTCTTTGCAAAAATTAATAAAATATATTAAAGTTAGTCAAGAAAATTTAACTAGTTATATTTTCCAATAAGTAGTCACTTTGAAAATATACATTACCATTTTTCTCATTATATTACAGTGTATTTTTCTGATTCCTGGATAAAAAGATCCAATTAAGAATTAATATGATTGATTCACTGATCAAACATTAAACTTTTTTTGAACAAGGCAATTACAGTCAGAATCAAAATAAAAATTGATGACAGAAAGTTTCCTGATCCATGAATTCGATTCTGCATTTCAAGAGGCAGTTTGCCAAATTTTGAAAACGTCTGTTTTTGGTATCAAATTTTATTTATGCTCTTGTTTATAATATCAAAAACAAATATTTCCTAATAAAGGGTTAAGTGATAAAGAAGCTTAAATTAAAATCATTTTGATATTTTTATAATATTTAATTAGTAGCTTGACTTACAATCAGTCAAGTCTTTACCCCGTAACTAGTAAAAGCTTCTTTTTCTTAATTGTTATTAATTTCCAATGAATATTTTTTTCTTAATTTCAGTTTCTTTTCTTCCATATTGTCATTCCACAATTGTTAATAAGTAACACAGATAAAAAATAAAGAGTATGTTTTTGTTTGAAATTCAAACTCACATCCACTATCCTTAGGAACTTGCCTCTCTGTGACATCTGTTTTACTGATTAGGCTACAAAGACTATCTGGAAGCAGTCATTCAAATCTAGACATAACTAAATTCCTTATTTTCTCCAAATACTTGATACACCGCCATCTTTGTTTATATACACTTGTATTATGCGTTGTAATATTATTTGAATTTCTAAGATGAAGCATTGTCACAATTACTATTAATTTTTGAGTACTATTTCTTTAATTTTGTTATTTGTTTACACCAAAAGTAGTAATCACTGTAAGTTATCCAAATTGTCAATTAGTATTAAATTTTTATTAGTAATTCTTTCATCTTATTTTTATAGCTTTTTATTACAACATCCAGATTGCTTTAGTAATAGATTGACAAAGAAAAAAAAAACTGTAGTTAGATTTGAATTATTGCTATCAGCTGGACTTCATAGCCTTATAGATAAGACAGTTGCTACAGAAAAGTAGGCTTTTAAGGCTAGTAATGCGAGATATAGTCATGCTTAAGGTTTATTCTTTATTTGCAAATGACACAGCTGACAAACAATTGTAGAATGGTTATTTTCAAGTTGTGATAAAAGCAAATGAAAATAAGATGGAAAAAATATTAGTAAGTAATTAATAGATAATGCTTCATTCTAAATAATTAAATATTATTACAAATACATCAATAAATCAACATGATAAAAAGCATTTATTTTTCCCAAATATTTATCAACTTAATCTCTTCCTTGTCAATACACTTAATTCAATGGTAAATATTAATTATATCAATCAAGCATTTGTTGAGGTAACAGAATTATTAACCTAACCTTACACATCAACTACTTTTATTCTATTTATTTTTTTTCGGCAAGATTAATTTTTCTTTTCTTGTTCAATACAAATCAAATGCTAATTGGCAGTGACAAATCTGGAAAGGTAAGCAGTTGCTTTAAGGCAATTTACAACAAAACATTTTTTACACTTTCTTAATCTGTTCACTGTCACAGAATAGAGAACTCAGCAAGTTGTTAATTTAGGACCACAGGTGAGATAACACCTCCCATGAGAGTGCATCATTTTTTTTTTGCAAGATGGTATTATCTCTTTATCCAAACAAAGAAATTTTTATTTATTTGTATGACATATTTTGGTACATACCAAACTAAATTATTAACCTGTTCACTGCCATAAATGCGATAGTCTTAGTAAATTATTAGCTTATTGCCACAGATGAGAACATCTCATGATAATGTGTTACACTTTTACAAGATGGCAGTATCTGTGCAAACAAAGAGATTTTATTTATTAATATTTATATGACAACTTGTGAATGCTTGCACAACCATGTACTTTGTATTATTTCACACCTATTTAAATCAGTGAAATGTTTTAATACATTTATATAATGTTTATTAGGTATCCCTGTGTACTAATTGATTTGCATGAAAATTAAATAATTTTAAATGCATAAAACCTTTTTATTTCAATATAATTTTAAACAATGAAGACTTTCTATTTTAATATTTAAACACATAAAGACTTTGTATTTCAATATTTTACCCTATAAAATATACTAAGAAAAAAAATTTACTTTTGTCATATTTGCATATTTTCATATTTTATTCAAAAAATCAATATTTCTAATTGAAGAATCTTAATATTTGGATTCAAGTATAATAAAAGGAAAAAACCCAAAACAAAACAGGAGATGAATGAAATTTTGATTTTTGTCTTTGTACTTTACTAGTTACTCCATAATTATGGTGTTAGTACAGATCAAACTAAGTTAACCTGTTCACTGACAGAGACGAGATAACAAGTCTTAGTAAATTACTAGTTTATTGCCTCATCTCATGATAATGTACTATTCTTTTACAAGATGGCAACATCTGAGCAAACAAAGGAATTTTGTATATTTACTTTGTGAATGTTTGCACAATTTTGTGTTTTATACTGAGATTCATGTAGGATACTTGTTTAAATTATTCAAATATTTTAACCCTCAAAGAGTGGACAACATCAGTTGTTTTATTGCAGACTAGTTTAGAACCTGTTGCTTTGCTGATGGCAAGATGTTCAGATTTCAAATCTAAATTGTTTGTCTATTTAAACAACTACATTTATTAGGCAATACATTTAGTTTAAATACAGAAAGAGTCATAAAAATGATTTCAAAAGGCTGGTTTATACTCTTTTCCTGTTATTTAGAACTTGTTGCTAAACAGAAAGAGAAATTAGCATTTTCATTCATTTGCATGTCTACATGTTCAATGACAGACTTAAAAATATTTCTATAATATCTTTAAAAAATTAAAAAAAATTTTTTAAAAAAGTTTAAAAATAATTCTGTTGCCAAATAATTTAATAAAAGTTCAATAAAATCTTATTTTTTTTAATGTTTAAAAGATTCATTTTTAAAATGATTTTTAAATTGAAAAGATTTTCATTGAAAATTTTAATTGAAATTGATTTTCTGGCTTACAACATGTACATTTTTTCCTAAAAAATACCCTGAAAAATAAGTGTGCTTCTTCCTAGATGAATGTAAGGCAACACCCAGGCTCAAATAAGTTTGGACGGTCACATAATTGGCTTGACTGACTGGGATGTGGATTTGTATGTTGAGTCATTACACTATAATGTTAGCTATCTAATTCAGCCTTTTATATGATGTAACCTCAGTACCTAGTTGTTACAAGTATTTCCAAGATTATAAACCTTCCTGGAGCCAAGCCACAAGCTTAAACATTCTGTTTACTAGCAGCAGCAGCAGGAGCCTTCCTGCTCTTGACTAGTATGTCATTGCCATAGGAACAAAATTGGACGAGTTGATTAATGTAAACAATACATGGCACCAATATATGAGGGTCGCATGGTGAATGTGTTGTTGTACGAGAACAACTTTTTTTTTTTTCTTAGAAATTTCTTTCCAATATTAGGGTGTGCCTTCCAAGCCACAGTGTTTTTTTATAAGCCATAAAATAAGGTAATTAAAAGATTAATGTTTAAATGATTAACTTCTTTTTCATGTCTCAAATTTATAATTTTATTTCTCAGCCCAGTGTAGCGTTTGTTCAGACTGAGTGTAAAAGGAATGTATAATTCCAATGTCTTATTTCAAACTCGGTCAAATTGTGTGTGGATGTGCTTATGCGTACATTAAATGGCAGAAACACTCATAAGTCACTCGCACACAACACTGACATATACAGATATATTAAATGTGCACATGCAAAGTGACGAGGAGACAGTGTGTGATGGACAAAGAATCAGTTCTTTCAAAATATAGATTAGTGGATGTCATCAATTGATATTGATCAATTGATGCTTTAATCTATTTCCAGTGATGCTGGCAAATCTAATTGGCAATTCATGAGGTTACGTTAAGCCAAGTATAGCGCTATATTGGCATGCATACACCTTGAAGAAAATAAAATACGGAGGCAAAAACAGTGGCAATTTGGTGAAAAGAATTCGCAACACCATTGTGCTTGAAATGCTCAAAGGAATGTCCTGCTATTAAAAATGCTCCAAGGTATATCCTAAAGAATGTGAAACTGTTGTGCATAGAAGTCTTCAAGGAGTTAAAATCTTTAAAAAGTATTCAATTTATTTTATTTCATTTTCTCCATTTTTAAAAGACTTAAAATATTGTTTTTATAGTTTAGTATATAATTTTAGTATATAATTTATAGTAAAATTTAGTATATAATTCAAGTGAAAATTATGCTTTAGAAAGGTTAATTTCTTTGTTGTTTTTTTACCCATTTTGCATGCATATTTGTACAACCTTTTCATGCCATTTAAGGATTAAAACACTACATCTATTAAATATTCTGGTGTATATATTGATTAATTTTTATGAAAATAAAACTGTTTTAAATGTTCAATGAAGAATTTTCATCAATATTTTTTCTCTTTCTTTACAAGAAATGTCAACAGATGATTTAAAATGTTGATGTCTCAATAGCTAACTAAAAGGAGATAGATTAAAGTTTGAGAAAAAAAAATCTGAAGAACAAACATGTTCTTAAAATGAGACATTTTCAAAGAAGAATCAACAATTAGTCCAGATCTGGTGGCTTGGCTCCAGTCACTTTCCCACCACCGTAAAGTTGCCTCTCTGTGTCTTTTCTATATACTTTCATTGTAATTGTCCAGATAAGTTATTCGCTATGGTACCTAGAGTTTTTGAATTTAAGCGCAGCACTAGACTGGCATTGAGATCTCATCAATTCATCTGGCTGGATTAGCTGTAAATTCTTTGCTAACAGTTTCTTCTCTTGCACTTCTTGCTGCAAAAATTGAAATGTGATGTCAATCACTATCTACTGTCCTCCTGATTACTCTCTTCTCTTTCAACTCATCATTAATGTTTCTGTTCCTAATTCTTTCACATCCTGTAACCCCTTGTGTTTTAGTGGCATTACTGCCCTGCTTGGGGTGATACCGAAGAAAGAAAAAAAAGAAAAAAATTGGGTTAACTTTTGCCTGAATTTGGTAGATTGAGTTTTAATTTGTTTTACTTTGATTTGGACTCCTTTGTCTTTGTCTTTGTAGTTTTAGTTTTTATTCATTTTGACCATTTAGTTGTCATTATAACTATTTTATTCAAAGTTTTTTAAACAAACTTTTTTTCTATCAACACTCAAAATTATGGAATAATTTCTTGAATCTATTATGCATCGTTATTAACCAGTTTGCTGCTATAAATCAAATAAACCTTAGCACTATAGACAAGATAACATGTCTTATAATAGTGTATTATTCTTTTGAAAGGTTTTATTTTAACACAAGTATATATTGCATTTATTAAATATTCCATTTTACATATACATCGATTTGTGTAAAAATAAACCCATTTTAAAACATAGAATGAAGATGTTCTGTTTTCTTCAATTTTTTTAATGTAAAAACCTAACACAAGAGTTACAACATTAATTAGCAGATAATGGATAAAATAGAATAAATTCCCATGTTGACTGCACAAGGTCAGCATCTTAATTAAAATAATAGAACAATTCAACTCTAATTAGTTTACTTTGAAAAGATTTTAAAATGATCCTAAAAATAAATTTGTCGGCAGATATTAAATTCCTGGTAACATTTAGAAAATATTGTTAAAATATGATTATGTATTTATAAATAAAAGCATAATTAACAATAGGGAGTTTGTTTAGACATTAATATAACAATTGGTCATTTAATAAATAAAACTGTTTTTATTTGAATACCATTTTAATAACATATTACTGTCAAAATATATTTTTTTATATAGTTTTTAATGAAATTTGAAGTTTGCTTTTTTTTGTTGAATGAAAAGAACATTAATTGCCAATCCGTTGTTTCCAGCAAATGGACATCAAAATACATATGTAACTATTTTATATATTTCTTGATCAATATTTTAAAAATTCCATAAACATATTTATATAAATGATAGATTACTGAAGCTCAATACTTACACTGAAGCACAGGAGTTTTACAGGTAAAGTGGTTTAGATTAAAAACAAAAATACTTTCAACACAAAATAAGCCTCAATCAATTATTCTTTCCCAAGGTAATTTCATTACGACTCAAATAAAAATGAAAATGATTTACCTGTTTAACTTTTGGTATGAAAAACATAAGCAAAGATCCAAGAATAGGAGGAGTCCCTGCAACATGGAAGGCAATGTTGTAGGTTTTCATGTGGTCATACATAAGACCTGAAAAATACAAGAACACAACAGCAATAAAATGAAACATGTCTCAAAGGAGAAAAACATTTATTAGGTTTTGAGTAATTTTCCTATCATCTTATTGTGGCTTTTTGTTGCAATAATTGCATCTTCCCCAAACAGCCTTTGTAATCCATTCTCCTAGTGGGGCCTTTATTCTTCCCAAATTGGGCATGATATTTATGCCTTGAGAAGTTCTCTGTCTTGATCTCTGAGTAAATATCATGGTTTCACTTTGCGAGGTATGCTGATAATCTCTTCTCAATCTTGGATTATTTGTTTCTTCACTAAGGGTGCTGGAAGTAAACACTTTTCTGGTCTGGTGTTATCTGACAAAGATCCAAACCTTAGAATAACTCCTAAAGAGGTTATCCTATCAGCAGGTACATGATATCAGGGCTACTGTATTGCCATTTTGGTGAATGTGATCTGGACTTTGCAATAGTCCCTGGTAGAGACCTCTCAATGCAATGATGAAGTGTAAAGTTACAAATTTTCTTTCTGGCAATTAATCCAAGTAGATCTTTTTTTATATGTATCACTTGGGTGTTACTGTTTAACTATCTAGATTTGTTTCCTCCATCCAGTTAACACTACTCCCTGGTCTTCTGAATAAGAGCAGAGGTTTATCCTTGGTTTCCTGTTTAGGATTGAGTTTCCAGTTCCTTCTAAAATCTACTTCAACTCTATACTTCTAACATCTCTGCTTAAAACTTGTTATATCTCGTGCAAGATATAATAAACAAAGTAACCCGAATGTAGGTTTTCAATAATAAGTTTATAATCGGATGTAGTCCAGAGACAGAGTCGTGAGTATGCTAAACCTCAATAGGTGTTAACAAACGAAGTCGCTCTTGACTGTCTGCTGTGGTCGTACTTAATCGGCAAACAGTCCGTCCATTATCGTGAATGGGGAAGTTGGGTTATACCATCACAACACCTCCCCCCGAAGCTGAAATTCTCACTTTTAAAAATTTCTACTTCTAATGTCGTCTTCTTTTTCGATCCGTGCTAAAACGCTCCACTGGTTTTCTTTCCCGTGTGCTCCTTCTTTTAGTCGTCACAATTAGATCCTTTTTTGGCAAAGATAATTTTCGCTTTTCAGCTCGTAAGGCTGGTCCATGCGATACAGGTTCATATACACTATTAGGTAGTGTCATGTTAAAAGCATCGCATAGCACTTCCATCGGAATTTCTTCTTCGCTTTTTTCACTTTCTTCACCATATCGTGGTCTAATCTGATTGATGTGTCTTTTACACGTAAATTTTTTACTTTTAATCGTGTAGATCACTTTACCAATCCTTTTCTGGATTATGCCATCCATCCAATAGCTTTTTCCACTTTGAAAATTTAAAAAAAAAAAACTGTCTCCTGAAGTGTACTTTTTTATGTTGACTTTTTCCTCTTTCTTAGCAACTTTTTTGTTTTGATAGGGTAACAATCTATCGAAAATTGATCTAATTTTCCTTGCGAACATAATTTCCGCCGGTGACATTTTCGCATCGTTGTTCTCATTAGGAGTTACCCTATATATTGCTAAGAACTTCTGAATAGTTCTTTCTTCCGTGTCCATACCTTGATTTTTACGTAAAGCATGTTTAAAAGTGTCAACAAATTTCTCGGCTTGACCGTTCGACCTGGGATGACACACTGGTGTAGTTAAGTGTTCAATGTCTAAGGCAGTACAGAAATTCTTAAGCTCCATACTTGTGAACGCCGTACCATTGTCGCTAACCAATGTCCTGGGAACCCCGAAACGACTGAAAATTTCATCCAATGCATTGATGGTGTTCCTAGATGTAGGATGCTTGCACTTGACTACCTCAGGCCATTTCGATAAAGAGTCCACCAATATCAAATAATAGTACCCATTAATTGGTCCAGCATAGTCTATATGTAGACGTGCCCACGGCAAATCCGTTTTCGGCCAAGGATTCATTTTGACCGGAGGTGCCCTTGCAGCCAATTGACAACCTCTACATAGTCTTACAAAAACTTCAATATCCTTGTCCATTCCTGGCCAGTATACGTAACCACGCAGGAGTGATTTCATCCGAGACATTCCAGGATGACCGGTATGAAATTCTTTCAGCATATCTGTACGTAGAGATTGAGGTATAACAATTCTATCTGCGTACATCAACGTGTTGTCGCAAATTGAGAAAGGTGAAATCTGTGTTCCCTTTTTCTGTTTTTTTGTTCCATTTCGTCTGGTTCTTTAAATTCACAATATAGTTATCTTTTTCCGCTTCTTTTTTTATTTGGTCCAAAGTTACCGGCAATTCCCTGACTGTATTCAACAAGAGACCTGATATTTCTTTTTCCTCAGTTAATGCTGCTATAACAGTCTCTTCTAAAATTTCTTCCTTTTTTGGGATTAGTCTTGACAGTCCATTCGCATGCCCATGTTCTTTAGATTTGACGTATTCCATCCTAAAATGGTAATTAAGCAGGGTTACACCCCATCGCCGTAAACGATTAGCTGTATGCGTAGGAATGCCTTTTTTACCTTCAAATATTGTAAGTAACGGTTTATGGTCCGTTTGAAGTACAAATGATCTACCATGTAAAAAGTGATGGTATTTTTTAACCCAGAACACAATCGACAAAGCCTCCTTCTCGATCTGGCTATAATTTTTTTCAGCCGGAAGAAGAGTCCTCGACGCATGTGCGATCGGTTTAGTAGTGCCATCTTCATATTTGTGTAGCAGTGCAGCCCCCTCTCCGTATAAACTTGCGTCAGTTGCCAGGATGATCTCTTTCTCAGGATCATAATGTGCTAAGGCGAGATCCGAGAGTAGGCATTTTTTTATTTTCTGAAAAGCCGTCTCGCAATCTTTTGACCAAAACCATTTCTTGTCTTTTTTCAACAATTCGTTAAGGGGGGCTCTTAAATCATACATTTTAGGTATGTAGATTGCATAATATTGGGCCAACCCCAGAAATGATTGTAGTTTCGCAACTGTGTCGGGTGCAGGCATGTTCTTAATTGCATCGGCTCTCTGTGGGTCCGGTTTCCTGCCTTCACTGTCTATCACCTGTCCGAGGTATGTAATTCTTTCCATGAAGAATTTACACTTCTCGTGGCTTAATTTAAAGCCAAACTCTTCTAGTCTTTTAAATATCGCTCTGATGTGCGTTTTATGTTCTTGAACATTCTTACTTTTGACTAGAATGTCATCTAAATAGGCGGTACCAAACTCAAGGCCTGCCAGCATAGTGTCCATCACCTGTTGGAACAAAGCTGGGACGACCTTTAAGCCGAAAGGAAGCCTATTTAGCTTATAAATACCTTTGTGTATTTATACACAAATATTTTGAGCATTCGTCACTTACTTTAATCTACAAGTATGCGTCAGACAAGTCGATTTTTGAAAAAATCTTACCACCATTCAACTTTGAAAAAATACCTTCTGGTGAAGGTAGTGGATAACTGATTTTTAAGGCAATCATTTAACCCTGTTGAAAAATCTGCGCACACTCTTATTTTTCCATTTTTCTTCTTAACGTAGACTGTGGGCAAGGCCCAATCAGCATGGTCAACCTTAGATATCACTCCAATTTTTTCTAACCTTTCCAATTCCTTATTAATTGTGTCTAAGGAGGAAAAAGGAACGTTCCTCTTGGGTTTAAAAATTGGTTTCAGATTTTCCTTGAGTTCAAATTTGACTTCCGTCTTAGTACATAAACCCAACCCCTCAGAAAAAACTCTGGGATATTCTTCTTTTAATTCATTCATGAATTTTTCATTTTTAATACTTTTTTGTTTTTCTGCACTGTTTATTACGTTGCAAAATGAATTAATCGGGAGTTCAAACAAATCAAAAAGTACTATCCAGTCTACTCCAAAAAGACATGAATTAATCCCTTGGATTACATACACTTTCGTTTTTGCAGTCTTGCCACATAACGAAATATTGCACTTTAATTCTCCCATAAAGTTTAATTTTTTTCCTGAAACCCCTCTAGTGTTTTTTTTGGTTTCAGATAATTTGGGTCTTCCAATATTTTTCCATGTTTGTTCATCAATGATGCTTATGTCTGAACCAGAATCCAATAGAAAAGTAATTGTATGATTATCCATACGTACGTCTACGTATTTTCTATTTTTACCGTTCTGAATTTCTTTTTCTGATAATACCAGGCTTACATCTTGTAATTTCCTTTTCTGGCAAACGGAATATTTATGCCCTTTTTTTTCCGCACGATTGGCAGAATTTATTTTTGTACCAACACGTGTTTTTGGTATGGTTATTTTTTCCACACGTCTCACATTTTTCTGTCTTTTTGGCTTTTGGGGTTTTTTGAGTTTTTACGTGTCGAACATTAGCCACACTTTTTTCCTCAATTTGTGTATTATCCCTTTTTACATTTATGAGACGTTGGCATTCTTCGGTCACCCTTTGTAATGTTATGTTCGAGTCTTGCTCGACCATTATTAATATTCTCGACCTAATTTCTTTGTATTTAGGATCAGTAAGTCCTTGAAGAAAAATTAGGCACTTGAATACATCTTTGGAAATTTCTTCTAACTTGAATTGTTCAACCAGAGAGTTCACTGTTCCCGCGTATGCCAGAAAATCCTCGTTATCTGCTTTAACGATGTTTAGACATCTGTATTGCGTGTGAAACAGACTATTTCTTTCGTCAAATATTTTTGACAGAATACTTATAGTTTCTTCAAACGAAACTTCTTCTGGTTTTCTGGGCAATATCAAGTTTGAGTACTTCGTGTTCTCGTTTGTCCCTAGTTTCTGGACTAATAATGTTACTCGTTCCTCATCCGACCAATGTTGACATCTCTTGGTAAATATAGTTTCGAAACGTTTAAAGTATGCTGGAAATGTAATGCCCGAATCAGGTTCATATATAAATTCGGATAATGAATTTGCTATTCCTTCGGCAGAAAAAACAGCGTTTTTTCTTTCTCCAGTCGACTGTTTCAGAATTTTTTCGAGACTTTTTTGCTGTTGTAATATTTGTTGTAACTCTTGGTGCTGTTGTTGTTGCTGTAACTCTTGGTGCTGTTGTTGTTGCTGTTGTTGTAACTCTTGGTGCTGTTGTTGTTGCTGTAACTCTTGGTGCTGTTGTTGTTGCAAGCTTGTACACAGCATTTTAGTCATTTCGACTAATTGCTCCATCCTGACTTTATTCAGAATTCGACAAAAAAAAAAAAAAAAAAAAAAAAAAAAAAATTTTTTTTTTTTTTTTTTTAAACAGTTAACAGACAATTTACAACCGTAATATTTTTACAACCCGTACTTTTTACTTGAATAACGAATTATTAGACCGGCTCGCATTTGAGTCACGGTTCAATATATACTTTTCAAATCACAATTTAACAGTAAAAATTTTCTTACTTTTCAAAAAGTTTCCTTTTGCCTTGTGACTCCGCTTTTGAAATCCTATTCGGTGTCAACTGATATATATATATAATTTTTTTTTTTTTTCCAAGTAAGTACGTTGCCAGCAAAGTTATAACTGGTAATTTTTTTTGTTTTCTTTGGTGAAGTTCGTTCCACAATCCTCGTCGCCAGCTGTTATATCTCGTGCAAGATATAATAAACAAAGTAACCCGAATGTAGGTTTTCAATAAGTTTATAGTCGGATGTAGTACAGAGACAGAGTCGAGAGTATGCTAAACCTCAATAGGTGTTAACAAACGAAGTCGCTCTTGACTGTCTGCTGTGGTCGTACTTAATCGGCAAACAGTCCGTCCATTATCGTGAATGGGGAAGTTGGGCTATACCATCACAACAAAACTGAACTTTTATTTACTATTTATTTACATATTTTTCCTCAATAGTAGTAATTAGATTTGCCTATCATCCAGTTCACATTCCTTCCCAGTCTTTTGAACAAGAGTAAAGGTTTATCCCTTGTTCCCTGTTTAGGATTGGGTTTCTGGTTTCTTCTAAAATGCTTTCCTTCTCTTTCACTTCCAGTGGCACCTTGCATCTTTTTGGCATCGTCACCTTGCTTGGAGTGGTGCCTCTTACTCTCTAATCCTCTACTTCGAATGGCTCTTAGGCCTTGTACATGGTGAACATTGTAAAAAAATTCCAAAATATGCCAAAAACTATCACACAGAGTACAGTTAAACCTAGATTACCCATACAAAAATAGACCCAGGGTTCTCCATCTATTGAAGTGGGTCTACAGTCCAACTATCTGGATGTTTTCAAAGGGTCAAACCTGATCCTACATATCCTCATAATATGCACTTTTTGATTCCTTCCCAGAAACCTTTACAATTTCAATTAATAGGCCTCTACACTGAGTGGCTTTGTATTAAGTGAACAATAGTAAAAACAAATTACATTTTATAGCTGGTAAGTAAGCAGATTTGAATATGCATCCTATACCCTTGGAAGCATGTCTTACATGGGCAGTGCTTTAATACTTAAGCTACAGAAGGCAATCAATGGATATCATTCAAATTTTGTGATATAATTACATTTATACTTATTGAATTTATTCTGTATTGTTTGTTTAGCTCTATAGTAGTAATAGATGTAATAGTTTAATTTCTTTCATGAAGCATTGATATTAATGTTTGCCTAATTTTACTTTCATCTTAATTTTGTTGCATTTCATTTCTGATCCCTTATGACTTTGAACAAATAAAGCCTGTAGGCCTTAGCAAGGACCAATCTTCAAGCCTACAGCCTGGTGCTACAGAATCACAAACAAAAAACTGTACAAAATAACAGAAACCATATCAATTGAAAACTTTCAACAATAGCTACAGAGTGGGATAATGGTTAGCAAACTAGACCAGTATGGTTGACCATTACTAGTGAGTTCAATCCTCACTAGGCGGCCCATAGTTGTGGCTTTTTTGCCAAATTAAATCAAGTGAATAACTATTTGATCAAAACAATTCAAATCTGCTATTTGCTTCTTTTTATAATCAATTCAGCCCAAGCAAGACAAGGGGCTACTGGAAGTCAAAGAGAATGAAAATACTTTAGAAGGAACCAGAAACTATCTTAATCAAGGAGCAAACCTCTACTCCTATTCAAAAAACTGGGAATGAGTGTGAACCAGATATAAAAATTATCTAAGATTAATTTATGAATAAAGCACTTATAATTCTAACTTTTGAGAGAGACGTCAATGTGGCTGCATTATTTGATCAAAAATGCAAACGACTTTCAAATGTATTTTTAAAAATGAATAACTCTAGACTTAAACCAATTCAAGTATGTAAATCATTTCTTTCTGATAAATGTCCTCTGGCCTATTAACAGCCAGAAGACATTTTATCAATAGTAGTTGAGAGAAGCAATGAAAAAATGATCTAATTTCGATCCGGATCTGGCTAGTCACTCACCATTCAAATGGAGGCAAAATTTAAAATCAATATTTTCAGACTATTGTACTGCAGAAAAAGATAATGGTAAGATTAACCATTTCCATGCAGGAAACATTAAGCATTCATTGACTGAACAGTTAGTGTTACTGTCAGTTGAAATCTATGAAATTGATCTTTTAAAAGAGTTTTTTTAGGAAAATAGGCTGCTCAAGTCCACTAAATGTTATTGTTCTTTCTAATGCTAATTTCCTTCTTAACCTTTTGTTTAAGTATGGAAAGTCAACACTGATTATATTGTTATTTTCCCTTTTAGTTATATATGTCATCCATATTAGTTGCTGCTATTGTTGAAAGTATTCATTATTTAGTAAAGTTCTTTGTGATTCTGTAGTGCCCATTTAGGGTCTGATGAAAGTTTGTTTTGAGCATTCATTTTTAATCATTGATTTGAGAAAACAGTTGTACATAGATTAGACATTTCTAAATGAGCTTCATGCTATGCATGAGATTTATTTGAGAGTTCTGATGAGGTCCACAACTATAAACTTTCCAGTTAGAAAATTTTCAGATGATGAGTTGTAATTATTATATGTTGTTTTATCTGTTGTTTTTTTTTTGCATCCTAAAAGTTTGGCTGCTGTGCCACATAGAATACCTGGCCTCCTTAAGTGACCTTTGTGAACTTCTAGTAATTTTCTTTTGTTTTCATCATTATCATTAGTCCCATGACTGGGTATGGTCAAAGGGTCATTGTGCAGTGGAGTACCTGACAAGTTCCCTCAATATATCTTGGATATGTTCCGATGTCCAAATCTTTGTGAATGGTCTTCCAGTTCATTTAATAACACTGTCAGTTCATTTTTTTCCTATGTCGGCCTCTTATTTATTTAAAAAAAAAAACGGTATCACTATGCAAGACCGTAAAGCCACTAAAGCACAAGGAGTTACAAGGTTTGGAGGAATTAGGAACAGAAACATTAGTAATGAGTGGAAAGAGAAAAGGATAATCAGAAGGACAGTAAATAGCAATTGACATAGCATTTAAATTTTTGCAGATTAAAGTTGTCTGGAAAGCATGGAGATGGAAGGGAATTCCAGAAATGAGAAATGCAAGAAAAGATGAGTTCTGTTAGCATAGAACTTACGCTTACATCTGGCCAACTCAACTGTCAATTGATGAGATCTCTATGCCAGTCTAGTACTGTGCTTAAATTCATGTCTAGTACCATAGTGAAGAGCTCATCTGAACAATTACCATGAAAGTATTTATAGAAAAGACACAGGGAGGTAACCTTGCGGCAATGGGAAAGTGACTGAAGCCAAGCCACCAGATCAGGACCAATAATATAGATAATTCTTCTTTGGATCTTATCAAGAAGCTCTAGGTAAATAATAGGGGCACTAGACCATATGTGGCAGCAATATTCTAAGCATGGATGAATAGTAGACTTATAGATATGCAAGATAGATTCTGGAGAGAAAAATTGTGTCTCACAACACGGTGAACAGACTTTCTTGGCAGCAAACCTAGGAATGGATTCAATATAGTCTTTCCACTTCATGTCAGCTGAGAACGTCAGTCCGAGAAGGCACAACAAATCACTTTCCTGGAGGTTAGCAGCAGCCATACTGATAGAGGGCAGAGAGGAGTCTCTCAGATGATTAATTGAGATAAGTTTAATTTTGGAGGTGTTAAAATTAATAAGTCGACTTTTGCCCCAGTTAACGATGGACTGGAGGTCACCTTGGACATCTGCTTAATTTAAAATTTTAAACAAGTCATTCATGTCTCCAGATGATCTGAAAGATAAAAATTAAAAACTAGGAATTTACTAAGCTTAAAAATTGTTGTAATCTGAATTTTTTTTTAGTATTCTAAAAAGACCTATCTGATCATTTCAAGGCAATTTTGAAAAAGAAATCTGTAAAATTTATATTTTTAATTTTGATATTAAATTCAAATTTCTCTAGATAATGAAATTCAGAAATAACATTTCAAAACAAACTGAAGTGTATTTCCCCAATTTTGTAACCTGAAAAATGACTAATAACAATTTCAGTTCTTGTCAAACTAGTATATATAATTCTACTTACCAGCCATGGGTGGTCCACACATGAGAGGAAGAGAAAATGTTCCAAGAAGAAAGCCAATGGCCTGTGAAGCTCCTGCAGGGCCAACAATATCATAAGCAATTGGTCCCAGAAGACAAATAAAGATTCCATCGCAAATTCCCATAAGCAGGACAATGCCTATAAGAGCACCAAAGCTTTTGGCAAATGGTATACACATTGTAGTGGCGCCAAATGCAAGGAATGCTAACTGTTGTAGGCGTATCCTGCTTACACCAGGCACATCAGCTAGTTTCCCAAATGCAAGACGACCAAGCCCTGAGGTGATATTTAAAAATAACAGCAGAATTGGTCCATTATGACCGGGAAAGACATCTTCAGTATATTTCATCTAGAAAAAAAAGAAAAAGAACAAACTCAATTTGCTGTTTAGTAAGAAATTGTTATTTTTATGTTTGTTTAGTACTGGGAAAAAACAAAAATATTGTGACTTATGATCTACCAATCTTTTGGTTTTGCATATTTTCTCTACCTACCCATTGTGGGTGATTAATAATTTTCCACCCTCACAGATGAAACATTTCAAGCCTCTTGCAACTATTGCAATTTCCATGGAAAATGTTCCGATGACCTACATTCATTAGTTCTACCAGTTCAGACATTCACAGCTAAGTCGAACCATTACACGTATACTGGGACAAATCAGCCTCATTCCCTTTATGTTTTATTAATGAAGTTATATTTGGATAACTTTTTTCCAATAACTGCTACTGTGTGGAACAGACTCCTGAGAGGATGCTTTCCCAATCACTACAATCTTAACCTTGTTGGGTTTAGGGTCAACCATTATCTTTCCTACATATTCTCATAATCCACACTTCTTACCTCCTCCTCTTGTGTTCCTGCAACAACCTCATTCAATAACCCTCTACCTTGAGTGGCACTTGGGCCTTGAATTGGGTGATCAATATATATAATAAATATGAAGTAAAACATTTATTCATATGAATTAAACAGGTACTCATAAACCAAGAGATTTAATGAAGTTTCTAAACATTGTTGGAAGTAAATATGATACAAATAGAATTTTGTAAAAGTTAGTGAAAAGGGATAAATGGGTAATGAAAATAACTATTATATACTATGTCATTTTAAGATGTGCGCGATCATGGCTCTCCACAGCTTCCTGCCCATTGTAGCTTTAAATAATGTTTATCTCCTTAATATCTGATTTGATTGATTTGTTTTCTACAGTTTATCAACCCATTTCAAGTTATTTAAAACCAGAAAATATTTTTATTATTGTAAGAAATTTTGTGGGAGAGATAATGATTTAGTGATACAAGAATTACTAATTAACCCATAGTTGGGGGAGAAAAGGTGTATTCATACTGTTCCCAAGGGTATTTGTTATGCATAAGTGAATGTAATGAACCCGACTGGAATTAGAACTCAGCTCTCCAATTAAAAAATCCGTGCCATTATCCCTTAAATCATCTGCACATTCAAGCTTACAGCACCTGGTATTCCCAAGTGGTCACCCATCTAGGTACTGACCAGACTCAATGTTGCTTAACTTCAAATCATCATATGGGAACTGTAGATTCAATGTGATGTGGTCTAAGACTCCTTACGATCACTCCTTAAGTTACACAATGTTTTCCCCTGCTTTTCTTGCCTTCAGTATGCCCTGTGAGCGTGAAGTTCTCCAAACAGTCTTTCTTTATTCTTTCTAATTCTAAGTATAAGTGTCCTTTTATTTCCCCATTTTCTTTAAAACTTCCTTGTTGTTCACATGTACAGTTCATGGTATTCTCAGCATATATCTGTAGAACCACATACCTCTGTCTGTTTCTTCTTCATCTGTAAGGGAAATGGACATATAGCAGGAAAGATATAACATAGCAGTTCAGCCCACTTTTCTATGTTATACTCTGCTAGATCTCTTTCTAATTCACTCTACATGTCGGCTGGATGTGAGGACTAAGAAAGCAAAACCCAAAATAAAAAAAAGTTGTCTTCTGTACAGGGTCTCGAACCATTACATCCAACCCACAAAATAAATCCCTGCAAAAATCTAAAATCCAATATAAAAGAAGCCAATCAAAAATGTTGCCACCAAAGAAAAAAAAAATTAGTCTTGGTGCCATCAGATTTGCTTTAAAAAAGTCCCTCATGAATGACTGACACAGAATGTGGATGACGGGGGGGGGGGGGGGGGTCAGCTGCCGACACTGGCAGGCACTTGATGTTGCCACCATGATTTCAGTCAATCAACCCAACAGACATTTCTGCTTGAAACCCAACCTGCTCCAAACACCCATACCATACCCACAGACATTTTGCTTACACCTTCTCTATTGGTAAAGTCAGATTTCACTACTATGACCTTGGTCACCAACCCACCAGATTCGCATTCCAGGCCTCTCTCAACATCACCACCATAACCTCAGTCAACCGACTTGACAAAATCTGTCCACCCCAGACATTACCAACAACACCCTTACACCAAATTTTGTTTGTTTGTTTTGGCTTTAGGGCATATCAACCTCAATGGGTCATTTAATGCTGACAAAATTTTTATTGTTGGTAATAATTTGTTTTTTTTCAATCTATTTCTGGTAATACTTTTCCTTCAAAAATTCCATTTCTGATAATAATTTTTTCAATTATGTATTTGATAGTAATATTTTTCTTTTTTTTCAAAAAATGTATAACTGGTAATATATATTTTTCTTTTTTCAAAAAATATATTGCGGGTAATATTTTTTTCAAAAATGTATTACTGGTAATAATTTTTTACAAAGAATTTCTGGTATTAAAACCTATTTTTACACTTTCATAGTGTTTTGACCCCAGTTACAATTCCATTGAATAAGGTTTTGTAAAAAAAACATATAGCTGGTAATATTTTTCTTTTTTTTAAACGTATAGATGGCAATATCATTTTTCAAAAACATATAGCTGGTAATATTATTTTTTCAAAAATGTGCTGCTGGCAACATTATTCCTTCGAAAACGTATAGTTGATAATACTATTTTTCCAAAAACGTATAGCCAACAACCTTATTTTTTCAAAAACGGCCTTTCTGTTGGTTCCATGCTCCTCAAAACCTCCTGATCAGAAGCCTTGCTGTTGGATGCAGTTTAACGTCATACCCAGGACGTACACCAAATCTCTTCCCTTACCAACGGCAACTAAAGAACCACATATCAACAGTTTTTCTATCTTTTCACACTGCCTCACAGGCTGGTTATTGAAGTTTCATTTGAGCTTCCATCCGACCAGAATCCAACAGAAACATTTCCACTGATCAAGCTTCACTAATACATTCCAGGCCTCCCTTGTCATCAGACTGTTACCTCAGTTAACTGATCCATTAAATGCACCAACTCCAGGCCTTACCAACTCTACCCACATTTAAAATAGCCAGTATGTGTTAAACCATAGCTATAAAAATATCATGCCTCGCTGACAAGGAGTAGTTCAGCTTAACACCTTGATGATATCACATCAATTTGACCCTCATGACTATTGACCCATCCACACAGTCATCAATTTTGACCTTGATTATAAATGGATCAACTCTACCAACAACACCAGACTCATGCTGCCTCATACTGGTGAAAAGTCCTTTTCCCACAATGGTATTGAGTATTATGTACATATTCTGAGAATTGGTCAATACACGATTGTTGAAATTTTAATCCTGGTTTCTTTTTTTCTATATGCTAGATATAACATCTGTTTATTCCTGTACAGTAAAAATGTGTTTCTCACTAATGTTTGCCCTCATATACAAGTTCAATGTGCTGTGTGTACCTTCAGACTGTAGGACATCATAGCTCTTTACAACTTTCAATCCCTTTCATCTCTAAGCAATGATTCTCCCCTTACTATTCCTATTCTGTCATCCATTTACACAAGTTCATTAGGTAGGTTACTCAATGTTTCCCCTTTGCCACTCTTGCCTTCAATATATCTTGTGAGTGTCAAATTTTCCAAGCCCAAGCCCCAAGTTGAAATTTCTAGAAATAATTATTTCTAGAAATTTCAACTATCCCTTCCTGATTCCAAATACAAGTTTCCTAACTGAAAGTCAAGGTAAACTATGGAAGATGCTAAGTGATGTAATTTAGTGAAAGTGACATTGTTTATTGATATTTATTTACTTTTTATTAATTTAATTATTATTCCTTATTTTAATTATGTATTTATTTTCTTTTAATTTTAAAAAAGTTTTATGGTCATGCATGTTGACTTGGGAAAGGAGTATTTCTTTTGGGAAAGCAGATATTTGAAATTTACATTTTGGCAAGACTTGATAGCAGCACTCTCAAGAACTTTCCATTTAAGTTATTTTCTCTTTTAATAAGTGTGGCATTCTTGAGATCAAAGTTGTAGTTGAACTTATTTCTGTGTATGATTAATGCATTTTATAAATTATGTACAAGATCCTTTTTGTATTCAGAAATGTTTTTTTTTTTTTTTACAATTTTCCCCAATATATTGTAAGGGACATTTGTGACAGTTTATTTTATATATATCTGCTTCAGAATTTTTATTAGGGGCATTTTTGGATCTGATGATATCCATAATAGTTTTGAATATGGTTGTAATTATTGTCATATTGTTAAGATTGGATAAATTATTTTGGATAGCAGATGTTAAAGAGTTGGTAGGTAATATCATATTCCTGGTTTTATCTAGTTTATTGTCATTGTTGTAATTAATGTCATTTTCCTTTTTGAAATTATATATTTTGTACACTTTTCTTTTAGCATTGTGGATGAAATAAGGATATTGGAAATTTTTAAAGGTGTCTTCTATATTTTTTCTCTGGGTAAATATTAGGGCCCACAGATTCTTAGTGCTCATAAATAAAATCCTATAATTATTCCAGAATTTATTCTGCTGCATTAGTGAGAATAATAGTTTGAGGTCATTATCATTGGTAGATTTTCTGTAGACTTTTAATTGAAGGTAATTATTGGTTCTATGTTGCATGATATCTAGGAAGGATAAAGTATTGTTAGTTTCAGTTTCAAAAGTAAAATTATTGTTAATTCAATGCTATTAAATTTGTTTACAAGGTTGGGTAAAATTGTGTCATGTTGGTATCATTTATTTATTTAAAATAAGAATTTTGTGGTAAAATATTTTGAAAGACCATTTTGTAGAAATTCTAAAACTAGACAAGCTAAAATGTCACCGGGAACCCATCAGTAAATCAAATTTTTGTTTAAAAATTGTAATCAAAGGTGAAAAAATTAGTGGTTAATTGGCACATTTTTATATGTGTAAGAAGAGGTAATTTTATTTTTTGTTAGATGTGTTTTTAGTAAATTTAGGCATTTCTTCATAAACATTTGTATAAAAAGAAACTAGCCATATATTTGTATTTTATGTTTTCTAACTTATTAATAAGACCTCCAGAGATTTAAAAAAATAAAATAAAAAAATGTGAAAAGTTTTTTTTATTTGCTGAAATCCAAGTCATTTTGTTGATAGTTTTTTTGTTTTGTTTTTTTATAAAATCTGTAAGGTCCTCTTTCTACATTCCTGGTGCAAATGTTTGATTGAAGCTAAGAGCTTTCCGTTATATATCTAATAGTTTGAAATTGGAGAAACAAAAGAGAAACAGATTTAAACATGAAATCAAATTATTATGGGGAAAAAATCCTATACAATGCATGTTGTCTTCAAAAGGATTTTTTTCTTTTATTTTTTAGGGACAAAATGCATCCTATAGTTTGTTTTTTTTTTCATTCAGTTACTCACCATTTGTCTGATATATAGAGTTTACAATACATTGGATTTACACAAAAAAATCCTATTACAGCCAAGACATTAAGAACTAACTGTGCCCTGAATAATTTTTTTTTATAAACCCCTGTTCTGTTCAAAATACAGTTCAGAAATTATAAAAGTAAATCTCATTTTTACTACTTTCACCTTAATTCCCGTTATTTTTATTGCAATTATTATTAAAATGATAATTAACAAAATTTATATCTCTATATCAGTGGTGACTTCGGCCATCGGTGTTTGTCGAGCTCATTACCATCTTTAATATATTTAGCATCTAAAATGTATAATTTAAAAAAATTTCTAGCCAGATATGTTTAAAAAAAAAAATAACGTGTGTATCTATCTCGAGTGTGTGTTTGTATATATGTGTAAGTGTGTTTATGTATCTGTCTGAATTTTACATTTATGATCAGTACTGCTGACCAATATATTTCCTTAACTAACACTGGGTTGGGCTAAAAATTGACCTTTTTTCAATTGATATATTGTGCTAAAAAAACTTATACTGTACAGAATAAATTATTTAAAATGGACATTTGAAAAGAATAAGTTGAAATAAAAATGTGTTCTTTGAAGAACAGGGCATATAAGTTATTAGAGATTTTTAAAAGATTTATAAAATTAAAGTAAGAAATACATTAAATGTCTCTAGATTATTTCGGTCTCAGATCTACGTAGCCCAACTAGCCACATTAATTTTATTTCATTCATTTTTTTTTTTTACTTTGTTTTTTTTCTTTCTTATGAACAATATCAACGAAATGGATTTTCAGTTAATATTTTGAGACACGGAGTTAAAACAATTAATTTGGGACCCAGCTGAAGTCAAAAATGAAACCGATGCACTATGATAGATTTTTGTTGCTTTGAAATAGATATACTTGAATGTTGACTCACTCGGGCTTAGCCACTGATATGACAATACCTGGTGTTTGTTACTTTCTATTGCACAAACATATCCTATACCTTTGATGATAGTGTAAACTGTAAACTAGATACAATTTTCATATTTTGCGTAAAATATATCCAAATGAAATATTTCAAAAAGAAAAACTATTTTTGTGTAAGAAAGTTTGTAAAGAAGAAAAAATGATCCCAAAAGTCAAATTACTGTTTTTAAACAACAAATTTCCCATGGTTTTTCTTGAATGATCATATCTACTATATTTGACTTTGCTAATCAGATGCTTCCTCTGTAGCTAAATGGTATAGCATGTCTGACTAAATGACAGTTCCGTGTAGGATACAGGTTTGATTCCTGTCAGAGGACATATTTTCTATAAAATTTCTTGGACATTCAGGCTGGTAAATGTAGTTAATACTATTTATTATAAACAGATCATTTACTTAAATATTTGTATCTGCAAAATTAGTGTATAAACAGAAAATATATTAAAATAATTGTTGGACTTTTAGTCCTTTTCATATATATATATATATATATATATATATATATATATATATATATATATATATATGCATATAGATAACTGAACTGGACAGATGAGTTTAAGAGTTGACTGAAATAAAGATAACTTTATGGGCCATCCAGAGAAATTAGATATCAACATAATTTTTGAGGGGAGGCGGGGGCTTTTCAAGGTGACCTCTTTCTTTATGCATATTGAAGGAAAAAGTTCATCAAACAATGGAAATAGAGCATGAAGTGACTGGAGATTTAAGAAAAAAAAACAACAAAAAAAACAACTGTTAAATAACGAACTGTATTTTTTGCAACCAACATGACATACAATTTTCATTGTTTCTGAATCTTTCAGGTAGATACTTCTATGCAGGCTGAAACTTAAAACTTATTTCAGAGAAAAATCAACAGTCAATTTACTTGTCATCTTTTTTTTAAAATCATTTCATCTAAAGCAAGGCAATAAAGCCACTAAGGTGCAAAGGGTTACTGAGCATGAAGGAATATGAAGACATTATTAAGGAAAGAGAACAATAAAAGAACAGGAATTAAGAAAATACCGATTGACATTGAATTAAAATTTTTGAAGATCAAAGTTGAGTGAAAAACAAGAAGCAAGAAAAGTTCTACAAGCAAAAAATATGAGAGAAGAAACTGATAACAGAACTTATTTAGTATTCTACCCCAATTTAAAAATATTTTTATTTGTGATCTAATTTCATTGGTTAAAAATGATTTCAATACAATTCCTACATAACAGCACTGCGATCGACAAAATCTGTGCAAAAAAAGTGGATCACAGAGCCTTGATATTTCTCTATTTTTCCGACTCGTCATTGGTCAGTTAATCCTAATATGTTTTCAACTAGGTCCGAATTGTATCGACATAGTTTCTGACCTGAATGAAAATATTTCCACCAAAAATCTGTTTATTTGTTTTGAGCATATCACGTTACTTGATAATAAATAAATACAAACAACATTTTCAACTCTTCCTATTTTGCCTTTCTCTCACACTATAACAATGTAGTCAGTGAAGAGCCTGTGTCAGTTTCTTAATAGAAGACACTATGATACACGTGCACACATGTGTACAAACATTGCACGTCTCTGAACTAATCTCATTCACTCCTTACACAGAAGCTTATTCAACTTTACAACTTTCACCTCTTGTCAATATTCACCAGCAAGAAATATTACTTCAAAATCCTCTGGAGCAATAAGTTACGATTCAACGTATTCTCAGCTTTCCAGAATTCTTTCACTCATATTCAACTCTCTTCGGTGAACAATAAGCGGCAAGTTCAACTTTTTTGATATTCAAGTGAAGATGACATTTTCCCTCAATCAACAAGTTTCTTTGAACTCATCTTACACCGAATTTCAGCCTACAACACCTTATCAAAGAACATTCTTTCCATTGAAACTTACTATTACGTCATGAACTGAAATCTTTTCTGTGAGTCCAGATAAAAAAAAATTATTTACCTTAAAGCCTTAACTAATTCAAATAAGAATTAAAGAGAAATAACTCTTACTACATAAAAATCACAATTGATTGCTTTTGTATTTCATACAGTAAAATGAAGATTGTTTGTTATAAGAGCAGTTTTTGTGTTGCTTTTCATTTGATTACACATTTGTGAAGTAAAAAATATATGGATTGATTTAGGTTGTCAATACTGCTACACTTACAGTTACATTTAGCAATTTCAGCAGTAAAATGATGAGAGCTTGCTGCCAATCTAGTACTGCACTTAAATTCATAAAGTTTAAATACCAAAGAGGAAAGTTCATCAAAACAATTACCGTGAAAGTATTTATAGAAAAAGAACAAGGAAGCTATGTTACAGTGGTGGGGAAGAGACTGAATCTAAGATACCAGGTCAGGGCCAATAATATTGCAGATTCTTCTTTGTATTTTATCAAGAATCTTTAAATATATAGCAGAAGTACCAAACCAGATGTGGCAGCAATATTCAATGCAGTGTCTCATTCTGCCAGCAAACAAAAACTTAGCCTCTTTGAGGACACATTTATAATTATTATGAGCAGACAAAGTTTACTTCAAAAAAAAAAAAAAAAATTAATCAAAAAGTCCAGTTACAAGATAAATTTACATAGCAGATTCATGATCTGATGCTAACAAGTCAGATTTAAGTAGATGTATATTACGAGATATAACAGATGAAGAAGAGACATGATGCAACAAATATGAGATTCTACAGAAGGATGCTGAAAATCCCATGTGAGTAATAAGGAAGTTTTAAGGATAATTGAAAGAAAAAGGACATTTAGAATCAGAAAGAGACAATTAAACTTTCTAAGTTACATAATAAGGAAAGAAGGCTTGGAGAATTTTACATTCACAGATGCTGTTGAAGGTAAAAAGACAGATGAAAGCAGTGTGCTTGTGTAATTGGTTGGCAGAGCAGGGTTTAGGAGAGATAGCAAAATGTCAAATCATACTAAGAGCTACAAAGGACAGGAAGTTGTGGAGAGTCATGATCACCCATGTCCTGAAGGCAACCCATACATCACTATCACCACTGTTGAAATGTGTAAATGAATCTGCCACTTCTTATTTTGCTATCCATTCACACAAGCTCATCAGATAAGTGATTTGCTGTTTCTCCATGTTCCTTTTGTCTTTGATATGTTCTGTGTGTGTTAAATTTTCCAAGCCCTCCTTCCTCATATATCCTAGAAATTACAGCTCTATTTCAGATTCTAAGTATATGTCCTTTTTGTTTCCATTTTCCTTAGAACTTCCTCATTGCTTTCACACTTCATCCATAGTATTCTCAGAAACCTTCTGTAAAAGCACAGGCTCTGAAAGAATCTATGTATAAAGAGAAAGGATTTTATGTAATCTTTGTCAAAGTCATTTCTCCCCTTTTTTAAAATACACTGATGGAAACAAAATTAGAATAACTTGAATATATCTTTCAACTTGCTAAAGATTAATATGTACACAGGTTCAAATATAAGGGATATATCAACAATAATCAGACCCCATATTAATAGGCTCTCTATATTCTCCTTGGGTTGTTAACACAGGCCAGTACTCCCACATACTTATGACTGTATAGATGGTGACTACTATTCTGCAATAAATTATTCCATGCCTTTTGTGCCAGTTAATGCAATACAGCAAGGGTTGTAGGTGGGTTAACTGAATGAGTCAGGGGTAGTCCCATCATGTCCTGTACATGTTCAATGGTGGACAGGTCTGGAGATGATGCCAGCCACAGAAGTTGCACTGGAGTCTTTCATCATGCTGAATTTTATCACAGCATGCATCAGTGTCTAAAGCAGAAGGTGTACTTGTATGAATGTTACAAAATCACAAGATACCTGAAAACTTTCAGAATTTTATCAGAACATCTACTACCCTCTACTACACATCATTCAACTTGTTCAGAAGTTTTTAAACTATTATTTATATACAACTATTTTCTCAGGTCTCAGAAATGCTTTATTATTTCTGATATGCATTATTTGCTACCATAGACTGACAGAACAAGGAAGCTGCAATAAAACACATTAAATTTGATAATGCTTCATCAAAAAAATAAATGTAAATAAATGTAATAACTGCTTCTAAAAATAAGAAAAAAATAAGAAAAATTGTAATAGATTGTAAATAGATAATAAATTTACAATCTGGATAGTATAAGAAAAAGTTAATGATAAATGGAAGATGGTAGAAAGAAAGACTAAAATAATTATCAAGGGAGGCTACTGTAGCATAGTGGTCAAGAAGCTCACTGTAGAGATTAATTTGCTTCACTTCAAGTTTGATCCTCATTGGGTATTACAATCATTTTTTTAAATGCAGTGTCCTTTCAGAACAAGGGTCATTATGTTTTCCAGATTCATTTTCTTGTGAAATGCCATGACTTAAGATAATGGGTATTCATGTTGCATTCTCCATTGTTTTGAATTTGGAGTCCTTCCAAAATTGCTGCTACCCAAGGCTACAGAGTCCTGTCCACACTGTTATGAATATGTATAAATAAAAGGAGGACAGACTAAAAAAGAAAAATATCAAACAACAGGTAAGCAGTCCTCATTGAATAAAACAAACTAGCCAGATTAAAAACATGACTAGATGAAGATATAAAAGCCATTTTTCTTACATTATAGAAGAGTCTTGCTTAATTTTTTTAAATTTTTATATTGGAGCCTTGGAGCAAATTAGAAAGAATTTGATGTATTCCATCTGTGCATTATTTTTCCTTTTAGCACTGTAACACTGCTATTTATTCCATAGTTGGGAGATTAAGAAATGGATTCATACCTTCCCCAGAAGTTAATGTAACAGATTAGGTTGGAATTCAAACTTGGATCATCAATCCAGTTTTCAGCTCCAATGACAATCATACAATACAAAAAAAAAGTCCTTTTTTATGTCATCAGATTTCATATTTCTCATTGTCACTGGAAAAGTCATCACAATGATGTAGTGATGAGAAAAAAAATCTTTCTAATTTTTGTCAGGATTTTATAGACGAGGGATTATCCTTGTAATATGCCTTCTCTATTTAGATCAGCATACTCATCTTGTTTCTTATACTCACAACGTTTCGACCATTATATCTTCTGGCTTTCTTTGTGTGTCTACTGTATTCAGGAGATGAGCAACATTAGAAACACCCTTGAAGATAACAACTACCCTGCAAGCATAACATCAGCTTCAATGAGCAGGGACAAAAGAGTTGATTGCAATGAAAAAAAAAATTGCCACATTTGGTCTACCATACAAAAGAGATACATCAGAAAATATTTTTAATGTAAGCTTCTTGACAGTTATAGAATGACAAATAACCAAAATATAATAAAATCAACAATAAGGAGAAAGATAAACTAGTCAAAATTAGTACCGTATAAACTTATTAATGAAAAATGCCCTTGAAAAATCACTCTGCATCTTAGCGTGCCATGTCTAATGGATGTCAGTAATCAGTTATCACCTGTTAATTACCCTCTCCAAGTTCTCCACTGCCTTAACCAGGTATTGAACTCACACTCTTTGGGTCCTGTCACTGGATCTAACTAACACCTTTATACACTGTGCCATGTGTCCTTGTGGAGATCTGTGTCTGAATTTCTTGGTAATATAAACCTAATGTCTTCAGCAATCGTTTGTTACCAGTGCTCATATTGCAATTTTTGCTATTACCATGCATGTTTTTTACCAGAGCTCATATTCCAATTTTCGTTGTTATTATTGCTTTTCTCTGGCACTGCTTATTACTGGTTCCCATATTGTATTCATTTCTATGCTTGGTCGGCTCAGGAGATTTTGTGGCCTAGCATATGTGCTGATTCCTTAAGTTTACAAATTTTCCAATGATGGTCTTTGTCTATGATTTCACCCTGATCCCACAGAGGGTGGTGATCTCCCTTTTCTCTCAATATGTGGTCAGCCACAACTACCTTGAGTACATGGCAGCAGCTCCAATAAACTGGGATATGCGGGTACAAGAGGAGGACAACAACACTCAGAAAACAGTCTGCCTGCCTTATATAAAGAGGTTATCGGAGAAAATACAAAGGAGCTGTGGTCCATATACCATCAAGACAACCTTCAAACACTGGACGACACATCGCAGATACCTCTCTCAAGTAAGACCCCCTCCATAGAGGAGAACATGACTAAAGACTGTGTATGCCATCCTGTGCAGCTGCGGAAAGAAATATAAAGGGGAGACAGTCCATCCCCTGAAGGTAAGGTTTCAAGAACACCAAAAAGCTGTAACATGAGGGGAAGTGGAAAAATCAGGCGTGGCTGTCCACTTATGGAGAGAAAAGAGAAATCATTGCCCTCTGTGGGATCAGGTTGAAATTATAGACAAAGAACATCATTGGGAAATTCGTAAACTTAAGGAATCAGCACATATGCTAGGTCACAAAAATCTCCTGAGCTAACCAAGCATAGAAATGAATACAATATGGGAACCAGTAATAAGGAGTGCCAGAGAAAAGCAATAATAACATGAAAATTGCAACATGAGCTCTGGTAAAAAACATGCAATGATAACAGCAAAAATTTCAATATGAGCACTGGTAACAAATGAATGCCGAAGAAATTAGGTTTATAATACCGAGAAATTCAGACACAGATTTCCAAAAGGACACATGGCACAGTAGATAAAGACATTAGTTAGATGCAGTGGCAGGACCCGAAGAGTGTAAGTTCAATACCTGGTTAAGGCGGTGGAGAACTTGGAGAGGGAAATTAACAGGAGATAACTGACATCCATTAGACATGGCACTTGGAACTAGAACAGTCTACCCCAGTGAGCGAAATCAAGGGTTCAGTTTGACATTCCAACCAGAGCGTACAACGGCCGAAACGTTGTGATAAATATGGCAACAAAGATGTGGATGAAGAATGTAAATAGTGTATCATATCATATATATTGTTTTTTTAGTACTGATGATAACCAGTAGTCATTTTCCTACTGGTACTCTAAGTTTTTTGTCCATTGTATGATAAAATATAAACTGACATTATTGGCATTATGGAATAAAGCAATATTATGATAATGACTCTTTTCTGAAATCTAATTAACAATAATCACAAATATTTAATAATAGGATCAAAATGATTTCTCGAGACAGAAAAATGACACTGTAGAATTGGTGACTTGAACTTACCAGTAGGGTAAGCTATTAAGTTTTCAAATATTTTTTCTGAGACATACCTAGCAAATTATAGGTATGTAGCATTTGAGCATACAGGAAATATAGTATATTTGATGGTATATAAAAAAAGTCATTTTTTTATAATAAAAAATATAAAAACTATTTCATCAGTCTTACAAGTTGAGATATCTGGTAGATGAAGATCCATTCTGATTTACCTAATACTTGCATGTACCTTAAATCTATAATATATCTAAATAAGGTGGTCTTATATACAATCAAATGAGTTGAAAATAGGATTAAATCCAACAGAATGATGATAGGAAATCTTCATAAATTTGACATGGCTAAATGAATAACAAAACAAATTTATATGTAAAATTTCAAATAGAATATATCTGTAAAAGGACAAATATCAGGTCATCCCATAAGTTCTGTCCGAATTTTGAATAAAGAAAACAAGTGACCAAATGTTACATTTAATTACAGATTCAATCAACAATATATTTTCCCTGATTATCTATGACTTCCTTCCATCTATTAACAAGCTTACTAATTCCATTACTGTAAAATTCTTTTGGCTTTGATTCGAAGAATTCACAAATGTCAGTTTTAACCTCTTCCTGTGTTACAAAAGCTGTTTCTTCCAAATGATTCTGTAAGCTACGAAACAAATGGTAGTCTGAAGGAGCAAGGTCAGGAGAATAAGATGGATGAGGAATTTTCTCCCAACCAAGTTCTTCAATCTTTTGTGATGTGATTCTTGCTGTGTGTGGTCGCGCATTGTCCTGATAAAACATCACCCGTTTTTGATTCACTAGAGAAGGTCTTTTTATCCTCAAAGCTTGGTTCCAATGCTCTAATTGCTGACAGTATATTTGAGCATTAATTGTTGCATTAGGTGGTAAGAATTCAAAGTGGATTATTCCTTGGCAATCCCACCAGATTGAAAGAACCTTTTGCCCATGAAGTTCCCTTCTCGGCTGTGGCTGGGGTCCTTCCCCTTTACCAAGCCACTGTCTAAGAGGCTTAACATTTTGATAAAAGATCCATTTTTCGTCGCCAGTCACAAGTCTATCCAAAAAAGGTGAAACAAGTTGGCGAGAATGGAGAGAAGAGCAGATGTCAACTCGGGATTTGAGGTTGTTTTCAGACAATTCATGAGGCACTCATTTTCCAAGTTTAGGAACTTTTCCAAGTTGTTGAAGATGATGATGAACAGTTGTATGGTTTGAACTGAGAACCACTGCCAATTCCTCAACTGATAAAGCAGGATTTTCTTCAAGGGCTGCTTCAAGAAGCTTTTCATCAAACTCAACTGGACGTCCGGTTTGATCATCTTCAAGGGTGAAATCTCCACCTCTGAATTTTGCAAACCATCTTCTGCAAGTTCTTTCATTCACACATTCCTCTCCATAAACTGAGTGAATGTTTCTAGCCGCTTCGGCTGCCAAGTTTCCTTTCTTGAACTCAAAGCATTATGTGCCTCAAATGATTCTTGGGTACTTCCATGTTAGCAAGGTTTTAATCAAACAAAATTTAATTTTATTGTTCTCTGAAATATAATTTGATCAGTTTAAATGTATCTAAACATAAAAATAATGTTCAGCTCCATTAGACATTATGAAATACTCTTTAAATTTTGTTCATTTTAACAAAAGTTAAAATTCGGACAGAACTTATGGGATGAGCTAATAAAATCCTTGCATTTGCTTTGATAAATTCTCTCAGAGAATGAAATGCATCAGCTAAGATAACTTTTCCTTTTGTCCTTATTCATAAATTTATATATACATGTTCTTTATACAATCACTTGTTATAACAAAAATGCTTTATTCAAGAAATGCAGTAAATTACTAATCACTCAGGTAGAAAATGCAAAGTAGGAAGTTTTTTTTTTATTTAAAAAATGAACAAGTAGGAAGTCCTTGTTTGTCTAGAAAATAAAGATTCAACATCCTGACTTTCACTAAGGTATGAACACTGGTCTCAGGTTTTGGGGGAGGGGAAAAACTTGTAACTATATCAGCCATGCTATCTCTAGACTTTTACTATTCTGACCTAATTATTTTGCTAATAGCACATGTTCAGCAAATGTAAGCAAATCTGTTACATAAAGATCATCATATTATATATATATATATATATATATATATATTAGTGTTTCATGACTCAGGTTTTATTTTTAGTGTTTCATCAGGTGCAAGTGAATTACCCTATTAAACCACTTGTTTGCATATGAAAGTTATTTGGTAAGCTGATAAACAAGCAACAAGAAGTTGTTGGAATGTTTAGCATCTTATAAATACCTTCAAAGCAACATATCAGAGTACGTAGAAGCTTCTAGAAAATCTCTCACCGAGTATTGTCTGCTGATACAGAATGCGAGAAACTATTGTTTTCTGTCTTTTATGCAATCAGCTGTTCTTGTAGGCCCTAACATTCCTCTGAAAAGACACCAAACATTTTTGATGTGCATCTGATGCAGAAACCAAACTCAGTAGGTAACTAGCCATTTGTAACAAATATTGCGGTTAAAGTTTATGAAGACACTTCTCTTAAAAAGATATAGTCATATAAATTGTAAACTTAGTTAATCAAGTAATATTATAAAAAAACATTACAAGAAAAAATAATTACTATTTATATTATTTATATATGGCTTATCCTCATCTTTGTTGTCATCACAGTGCTTCAGCCATTGTATCCTCTAACCTTCATTAGGTGCTTCTCGATCCAGGTAATATCAAACTGAACAATTTTATTTAATCTGCAGGGGTAGAGTGTTCTCATTAGGCTGTCAATGTCTAGGGATACCTCATCATTTTCTCCTTTTAGTATTATTCAGTTATGGTTTTTATTGTTATGCTGTCATGTGCTCAAAATCTCTCTCTCTATGTAATATGCCAAGTGTTTGTTTTTTGTCTGTGACATCTGTAATATCTTGGTTTTTAAAGTTCTCTATTGCACTGACAATTTCTTTATATATTTAAAAACTTCTGCGTGAAAATCTTATAGTAATGGCTAAATAATATATACCCTCATTTTTGACAACAGGTAAACTTTGAAGTTAGTCAAGAAATATGTCAATTGAACTTTTAATTTATTGACTGTTTTCTATTGAGCACTTTAAGGACTAAAATTATGCTTGCCTTAAAATACAGTAAATTCTAGTATTTTTTGTGTATTTTGATTTTGTGATATTTATATATATATATATATATATATATATATATATGTTATCCACAGAAACTGTTTTGCTGTATCACAGCTCACGAGTGTGGCTAGACGTTCGATTGTTTCAGGCTGGGATTAAAACTTGACCAGTTTGGCATCAGTCAGATATCTTAACCCTAAGCTATTGGCACATGGCAGAGAAAGGGAAATTTTAATGTATTCTATATGAAATGTATACAAATGCCAGTAGCCAAGAGAGCTCAATTCATAATTGAAGAGGAATGCATTCATAGCAGCAACAGCCATTGTTTTTAAATTATCCCTTTTCTCTGGAGAGCTCAATTTGATAATGATAGCATATATATATATATATATATATATATATATATATATATATATATATATATATACACACACACACACACACAAGTATAGGATTGGTGTATACAAAATGAATTCCAATAATCAACAAATACTATTCTTAAAAGAGTGCTCAAGACAGTAGAGCAAATATAATTATTTATTCGAAAATTATAACAAACATGTTATAAAATCACTACAAAAATAGCCATTTTGTTTCAACACTTCTGGTGTCTTATCAAGCGATGGTGTTCTACATTCAGCAGCACCACTTGATAAGACACCAGAAGTATTGAAACAAAATGGCTATTTTTGTAGTGATTTTATAACATATTTATGTTATAATTTTCGAATATATATATATATATTATATACGAATAAGAGTTACAATGACAAGTCCCATAACCTACTAGAGATGTAGAACCCACCACATATACTGCAGCCATAGTGGTAATTGATATGTCTAGGAGAAGACTGACTGAAACCATTCCATTGAATTCAGAATTGTTTTTTCCTAGATAAAAGCTAAATAATTCAGTCTTCCCTGCTATTTAACCCATAGCTATAAGCAATAAGAAGTCATGCCTTTTCCAAGGCCATTACTGCAAAATGAATGAAACAGTATTTGAATTTGGTAGCCAATTCCACTTTCCATGCAGATAACTGTCACATCACCTACTGTAAAAGGAAGAAAGCAATCCACAGCCATCTCTGGTTGGGTCGGTTGGTCGGATCAGGTGGGTTACTACTCACTCATCTCAGAAAATTCAGCAGTTTTTAAAGCAGCTTTTCCATTTGCAGAGAAATTAAGTTGATCCAGGGAAGATTTGGTTGTTTTTTTTTTGTATTATGGCATATCAAAACCTCAGTGGGTCATTTAATGCCAACAAAATTTTTTGAATAGATTCATAATGATAGTTTGGTAAAAAAGGTGTATATGTATACATATATATTTGAACCATTTTTCAGTTACTCATATTTTTGAGTACAATCCAAATCCTTTTAGGAAATTTACAATCTTGGATGGTTTTATTTTCGTAAAAAGTTTTTTTTTTTTTTTAAATTACTCACTTGGTAATATTTTGTTCACACTAGATCAAAATCTACACACTAACAGTATATGTTTCACTATAAATTTTAATTATTGCTGGTAATAATTTTTTTTATTAGAAAATATTTCTGGTATTAAAACCTATTTTTATTTTTTTGGGGGTATTAACTATTTGCCCATAGCTTGGACCCTAACAGGTTCTACCACCCCAGGTCAGGGTCGACCTGGGAACATCAGCAATTAAGAGGTGGTTCCACATTCCTCAAAACCTCCTGATCAGAGGCCTTGCTGTTGGACATAGTTTATTGTCTTACCCAGGACGCAGATGTAGTTTATCATCATACACAGGACGTGATCCAGGGAAGAGGCAATTTTATTTTTCACAAAAACAACATGAGAAGGTGCCTTGGTCTTCAAGATACATCATTTTCTTCTGTACACCAGCAGATCTATACATATGAGGATATTATTTTAAAAAACTGAAATTGTTTCACCTTATTGTATATATATTTTAATCAATTCACCTGAAGTAAGGTGATAATGGCACTAAGATACAAGGGGCAAATTAAAGTAAACGAAAGACTTTAGAAGGCACCAAAAACCCAATCCTAAAAAGGAAATAAAGGATAAGCCGCTACTCCTGTTTAAAGACCAGGGAGGAAAAAATAAATAGTAATTAAAATTTCAGAGTTTAGGTGGAAATATTAACAGTAGAAACTCTATAAACTGATTAAAGTGGATTTTTAACTTTTAATCTCTATTTTAATGTGATTGATTTAGATATAGTAATACAATGTTAATCTTTCAAAAACACTGCAATCAAATAGTTTATGGACACTTCAATTATCTGATATTTTTCATAAATAATAAATAAAAAGTAAACAAAGACTTGGGTATTTTAAATCTGTATAAATATTTCAATAGTTAAAAAATTTCTTTTAGATGTAGTTAAAAAACCTTTTTAAACAACATCTAAAATACGTCAGCGGTTACGTAAATTTACGTTGTTATCCTTATTTAGACTTTTTTTTTTAATAATAATGGGTATAAAGTAACTAATAATAACAAAACAAAAGTCATTGAAACAAAGCAAGTTCAGTCGACCAATGATGACAATTCCAGAACAAAGTAACTATAAACAATTTTTTCTATCCTCTGCCAGCCGCTATGATGGAGAAAGCATTACCTCGAACCGTCGCTAGTGAGACACGCTGCAAGTAAATGGAGAAACACTAATACTGAGTGAGTAAGTGAAAATGTTTAATACTCTACTTAATAATCTACTGGTATTGATGAAATTAAATTCTTTCCGTATGAAAATGTGATTTATATTTTTAAATAGATAAAACCCTGTCGACTATTATTAACTTTTGAAAAGTATTTCTTTTATCTTTTACTTGCTTTTCTTCTCAATTAGTGAAGCCTGAAGATTTTTGGCAAAGAACATCCTTCTTTGAACATTGTGGACTGTTGCTACAGAATTCACAAAGAACTGTACCAAGTAACAGAAACCACATCACTTGAAGACTACCAACAGCAGCAATGACTAAAATGGATAGCACAGGTAACTCAAAGAGAAAATGATATCATCAAGATGTGGACATTCCACACTATTTCAGATAAAAGGTTAGGAAGCAAACCCCCCATCAATACTGGAAAGAGTGATAACAGCTACTGTACTTGTAAAACCTGTTTTCCTGAAAAATTGTTTTAAGAGAAAGATTTTATAAATTTCAATTGAAACCAGTATTGACTGCTCAGTCAAAATGTTTCCTTGTAGGGAAAGGGCTAATATTACCATTATCATTCAAACCATCAGTAAATTAGTATTATTCCTGTTGAATGTTGTTCATTTTGATTCTTTACTGCAAGTTCTTGGTGAGTAAGGGTCAAGTGATTGGACTGATTACTAAATACCTCACCACTATTATTGTAGGTTGTGATCAGTCTGATAGTATATTTGGTGTTGTCATCATATTGCATAACCCATAATATGACTATTTGATTTTGGGTACATGGTAGCATAACCATACCAATATTTCTAGATAAAACTTATATTGAATTGAAAGAATTCTGGATAACAAATTTCCTACAAATAACCCTATTCCATATTTAGGCTTATTCCCATACAACCACTGAAGTTAAGGAATGTTGAGCCTGGTCAGTACCTAGATGGGTGAACACTTGGGAAAACCAGGTGCTGTGAGCAGGGATGTGCAGGTAGGGTAATAGATAATGGCTTGGAATTGCTATAAGTTATGAATTAAACCATAACTGGGAGAACAGGTGGATTCATACCTTTAACCAAGGGTAACTTGCCTCTCTGATTAACAATTCCAACCCATTATACCATCCACACATCCAAGCTTACAGCACCTGGTATTCCCAAGTGGTCACACATCTATCTACTGACCAGGCTCGATATTGCTTAACTTTGGTAATTGTATGCGAACTAGTGTTTGAACATGATGTGACTGTAAGCCCATTTTCAATAGATTTATTATTCTAGGGATGCAAAAGGTGATTATCTCCCTTTGGTTGAGATGAAGTCACAAGAGTCATGTGACAAGTTAGTTGCCTGGACCCTGTTCTGCATCTGATTAGAGTGATGTTAAGACATAGGAGGAGGCATTAATACCTGAATCATATCACAATGATATGATCTGAGTCTCTCTCATATTATATATAAGAGTTTTAGCAAGTTGTCTGTTGGTTACATTAACAGTTTTTGTTTTTATATATATATATATATATATATATATATAAATTTCTCAGAATAATTCTGAAGATAAAACAATTTGGATAAAAAGAAGACAATTAGAAATTATATTTCTTAGTTATTGCTGACACATTTTGTCAATCCGACTTTATCAAGGCAAGTTTGAAAGCGAAATGTTTTTTAGTTACATTAAATTCAAATTATTAAAAAGTGAACACTCCTGTGTAAAAAAAAAAAAAAAAAAAAAAAAAATAATATCCAGAAGGAGGTTTACTCAGGCATGTTCCCTTTTTAATATTTTGAATCTAATGTAACTAAAAAACATTTTACTTTTAGACTTGCCTTGATAAAGTTGGAGTGACGAAACACATCAGCAATAACTAAGAAATACATTTTCAAATAGTATTATTTTTATATATATATATATATATATGACACCATCAAGTAGGCCTCCATGCACTAGATTTTAAGGATATTTGCAAGAGGAACCTGAAACTCACAGGCATTGAGTCATAAATGGGGAAAAGTGAAACCAACAGTTGGAGATCAGAAAACAACACTGGAAGCAGAGAGAGTAATCTCAGACCTTCATTCCACATCCGAACTTCATCTACTACACCTGCAGAAGAGTGTGCTATGCAAAGATTGGACTGTTAAAGCCACTACAAATGCTGATCAAAAAGGGCTGAATTTTTGACCAAACAATCCTGTGAGATAAATAGATGCCTACTATAATATATATGAATAAAGATAAAAGGATATATATATATATATATATATATATATATATATTCAGATATAAATAAAATATCTGCAAAAAGATAATATCAAAACAAAAGGAAACTTTTTCTTTACCAACAATAACAACATTTACTCACTTTTGTTTATTAGGCATTAAATTACATCACTTAGCATCTTCCATAGTTTATCTTTACTTTGACAGTTGCTGTAAGAATATTTTTGAGAGTTCTTAAATTTTAAAATTTTGGAAACCTAACTATATTTTTTTACTTCTGTTTATAAATACATGTTGAAAAATAAAAATCCTTACATTAATCTTGATAAAGTCCATCAGAAGACAAAAGGCGTTGATAAAGAAAATCTTTTTCCTTTTACCTTTATTCATATGGTCTTCTTTGGTGAAAATGGTGGGAGTAAAAATTACCTTGAAACTTTTTAGCAGTGTGGCTCACTGTATGATGAGTCATATATCTGATATGAAATACTGGTTGGAAAAGGTTGCCCATGTCTGGTTTAGAGAGAACAGGAGCCAGTTCAGGAGCACATTTAAGGACTACTGCAGGGATACCATAAAGTCCATATGCTTTGTGGGGATCCAGGTTAGAGATGATAGCAGAAATCATGGAAGGAGTTATATGAATATCACTCAACAGAGACTCAGTTCTAAATGAAAAGTTGGGCAAGGATACTCCAGATGATTCAAGAGTAGAGTTTAAAGAGAATTTACGAACAAAATATTCTGCTTTATCAGCAGAAGATGTTAACACCCCAAATTGAGTGAAGAGAGGAAGAATAGAAGACTTACTCTTATTTAATACACTATTACAGATCTACCAGTAGTCAAGAAAACCACAGTTGTTAGAGGCTATACTGTGATTCATTCTATCAGCAAACAAAGACTTAGGCACCTCAAGAGCAAGTTTACAATTATTATGTGCATACAAAAATAGGTGTCTGGTGATTGGAATTGTCATGCTGCTATAGCTGGAAAAAGTGATTCATGTGAGCTATAGTGGCTGAACATGCCGGTTCAAACCATAGGAAAGATAGTGGTTTCACCTGGTATTTCTGAGAAGGTACAAAAGCATCTATGCCAGTTTTAACTCAAGAGGACACTACACTGACACAATTCTCAATAGGAAGGTTAAGAATATCAATCCAAATGATGTCTCGAAGAAAGTCACAAAATGAATCCCAATCAGTACACTGGTAATTGAAAGAGGTCTTGTGAATAGGAAGTTCCTGTCTAATAGAGGACTGCAAAGAAATATCAATAGATACTACAGCGTGATAAGAGAGCTAGGAGAAGAGATAAAGAACAATGAGTAAGGAAGCATGTTGATCAGATTTATTATGGGAGCAAGCAAGGAAATGCACCATTTTTATAAAGGAAAAATTGTAAATATTGAAAGTCTAAATACCAGCAACATCACTAACATTAGATGATGAGCATTAAAATCACCAAACACAAAAATGTTTGCAGATGAATGGAGAGAGAAAGAGAGAGATTTCTATACTGTCAGAAATTTTGCCTAATATAGTGTAGTCCTGAGAAGAGGGAGAGCAATAAAGGAAAAAGAGATAGCTAATAAAGTGCAATAACAAAAGTTGAAAGCACATGAAATAATCATCTGGGGACTCAAGAAACAATTCCCTTACCATTTGAAAATTATCCCAGATATAAACACCAATGCCATGCATATACATCCTGGAATATTTTTTTGGCAAAGAGGAAGATAGCTGGGACTCTCTTGAGTAGTTTGTGACACATTACTTATCTCTCAGTTGCATCCCTATCTTTGGGCAAAGTGCCCTCAGAGGTGACTGTCAAAGGACAGAGTTGCAACAGAGGAAAATTATACAGAGAGGTGCCGGCCCTGGGGAACAGCTGCCTGAGGCCACACCCTCTCATTGCACTAGAGAGAGGGATCGTGCACGAACCAAGGCCAGCGCAAACAATGGTTGTGGGGGCTCAGGAATTTTTGTTCCTAGCCTGGGTGTACATGCTCGGGCTCTCCACATTAAACTGACTGTGTCACAACCTGACCTCATGGTGGGGGTGGTGAGTGAATACAGATTAGTCAATTATTTGGGTAGATAAACATATTGCTTTTAATCACTTGTTTTTAACTCTTAAAACCACAAACATTACATAAGAGCCAGATTTGATTGCAATCAACAAAGTTTGCATTTAGTCATGTTTTGTGGGTCTGAATGCTAAAAAATTGTTAAATAAATAGAATTATTTAATTTCTAAAATCCAGTTCAGAATCTATCAAGAAGATTGAAAAGGAAAAGTTGGAAAAGTTGCCAAACTAGTAAATTAATTTAGATTCCCTCCTGTTCAAAGTCCTTGACTATCCCACCTTTCTACTGCATATAGGATAAATATAACTAGAATTTTTAGTTTTTTTCTTTTTAATGATTGTGAAATGAAAGAGATATTCAGAATAAATGTGGTGAAGGAGGCAATTAATGTTTAGTCTCATGAATGTGACTAGCTAAGTTAAAGTTAAGATGGAAGAGACAATTTTCATTAAATGCCAACTTTGAACTTGTCATGGTATTTTTGTAAAAATATCAATGAAAATAAATAAAAATGTTTATTTGAATACTTATCAGCAGGGCTTACTATAAATTACTGCTTATAAGTTTTTGAACATGTACAAAATTGGTTATTATATTGTCTAACATTGCCAGGGTCATTAAAGATTTTGAACAGGAAAGAATCCAAATTAACTTATACTTGGCAACACTTCAAAAAAGTCAGTTTACCTTTGGAATCTCCTTGATAGATTCTAAGGAAGATATTAGAAAAATATTTAAGAAATTTAGCTTTCATAAAAAATTAAATGCATGCCTTGATATGTTGATTGCAATAAAATTTAGTTCTTATTGTATAATGTTCTTGCATTTTAACTAAAAAATGTAAGTTAAAAGATAAAAAAATCTGCCTGTTATAAGTATTTTCACAAATACTCTGTGTGTGTGTGTGTGTGTGTGTGTGTGAGTGTGTGAGAGAGAGAGAGAGATTATATATTATACGATAGATAGAGCTGTGTGCTCAAGTGATTAATGCTCTGACTATAAAATTCAGGTTCAAATCTGACCATGGTTGATTTGCCAGGGAGATAATATAAATCTGGGGAGGTGGCCCTAGTATGTGACCCCACTGTAAAGTACCTGAAAACCATACCACTGGTTGATGTAAGACTTGTCAGTGAAATTGGGGAGATGAAACAAGCAGCTAACCATTATATTTATATATTATAATAATAGGTGAAAGTGTCGAATGAACAAAATGACAATGTGTCTTTTTTCCGTTCAACACTTGATAAGTTCATCATTTTGTCCTTTGACATTGTCTGCACACAATGTGTGTGTGTGTGTGTGTGCATGCATGTTTGTAGGACATATAATAGTATCCAAAACAAAAGTGGTGATAAGGAAACAATAAACAACAGTGTTTTGCTGAGAGTGTCTGCTCCCTTCAGTTTCTTCAGGTTATAATGAAAGACACCTGTATGTAGAGAAAAATGCATTGTAATCTCTGAGGATAAGAGAAAATAAATCAAATTGCCTTATCATATCCAATGACCAAACACTAGAAAGTGCTTGCGATATATATTTTTATTAGAGCACTTGGTGTCTGTTGGAATTTAGATCAATTCACCAAAACCAGAATGTTTTTTTATACATATATTAGAACTTTTTGGACATATACTGGTACACACATACATATATCCATGTTTTCTTGTATATACCCATGACCTGCTAACTGAGGCTGTAGAATATACCAACTGCATCTCTGTAGAGGAGTAAGGCTCTCTCTCTTTCTCTCAATGAGTGACCTGTAATGCTTGAAAACAAAAACCATACTTGGGCTAGAGAGTTGGAGAGCCCTGATCCAATCAATCTGTTGGTCATGTCAAGCCCTAGCCCCTATATATCACAAATTGATTACATAAAGATCCAACGCTCAACCCTTATTTTAAAAGTGCTAGAAGGCGCTGGATGAGGATCAATTGAGTCAAAAGGAAAGAAACTATGACCACTGTTTCATATTCAGGTGTCAGTTTTTTAGGGTACTGAAGCTCAAAATTAACAGAGATTGAAAGATCTCTCACAATGACTGTACACTGGTAGATGTATCCCTGTTTCAACCAAGGTGAATGGGTTTATCCCTCTAGGAAAATTCCCAATATTAATTTGACTGGGTGCAAGGACAATAAATAAATTTTAAAAAAACACTTCACATAGCTTATTTTAAAAAAAAAAACCCAAAAAGAATCTCTTACCGATTTAGAAATAGAAGTCAGAATGGAATTCCTTACATTCATCATAATCAAATCTCTCGAAGAAATTCTTCTGGTTAATCTGTCAACTTTCTTGACTGAAAAAGTAATTACCAGTAGGGCAAGACTTTGAACAGTGAAATGAGAAGTGACAATCTACTTGTAAATGTCAACAAGAGACACATGGATAATATACTAAAAATGAAGTCATTCCACAATTTAAAATGTAAAGCTTACCCACATGATTGACTTAACAGCTCAAAAGGGATTTATCAGAAATAGAGAGCTGTCCCTGGCTATACCAGAGGAAATAAATACAGCCTTAGGAAAGTAAGGGATCACCAACTATAGTATGATAAACATAAAAAGGGTAAATCAACAAATTCAAACACACATATATCTTAATATTTAACAGGCCCTCAATCACAAAAGAAATAAAAATTGGATTTATGATTGAGAGGATTGAACAATACATTTCGAATCCCATGATTTGCTTCAAGTGTCAGAAGTATGGGTATCATAAGTAGAGCTGCAGAGGAAACTTAGCAAAATGTGGTCAAAAATATCCAGATCATATAGAGGAAGATTGTACTCAGGATATTAAAGGGTCTAATTATCAAGAGAACCATCCAAACTTTTTAAAATATTGCTCTTATATATATAAGATTTTATTTATATATATATATATATATATATATATATATATATATATATATGTATATATATGTATATGTATATATATATATATATATATATATATATATTATATATATATATGTATGTAACATTTTATTTATATATATATATATATTATAAATTAATAGATTTAAAATATGGTTTTACCGCTACACAGTGATAACCATGTTTCAGAAATGGAAGCTAAAGCCCCTGAATTTAATTTTGTTATTAAACCAAAGACATTAGCTCCATTTCCTCATCAAGCGAATTTTGGAGTAACTTACTTTTTAAAATTTACGGTTGTTAACGGCACTGGAAAGATGAATAGGACATATTGTAAAAAAGATGGAGAGGGGTAGTTTGGTATACCAATGGATGATGGATGCAAGCAGACTTTTCTATGCAGGGTGGTGGGTGTGGTTATACAATTGTAACCATGTGCACCTGGGCAACACCAGGTACCTGAGCAAGTATCTATATATAATGCTAAGTAACATATCAAGTATGAATAGGAATGCAACAAAATGATAGGATAAAGAACAAGTAGGAAACAGATCTCAATCTAACATATTTTACTTTATTAAAGCTTCATCAGTGATCAAGATAGAAATGATGCAAGAGATGCAGATTAATCGTATATTGTATTTGGTTCTTTCTCATTGGTTAGATATGTGTCACGTGCAATGAAGTAATAGATAATATTCAAATATGTGTAAGAAAACATTCTGGATGCTAAAGTGTGTAAAAGTGAGACACTACAGGATGTTTTGAAATGTTTTGGTTTGATTTTTCATTAAAGCATATCTTGGGCATATTTTGTATCTGTCTTCATTGATTTTTATGTATTCAGAAGAGATAAGTTAGATTCATGACTAATGAACATGTAGAAAAATGGTGACATAGGGTAGTTTTTTTAAATGTGTGTTAATAGTTGGTAGTATTGCTATAAATATATTTTCATAATATTTTTCTCTTTAAAAGTTTAATGTTCTTTTTTAATAAGGTTGGCATTGGTGAAACTAAAGTTATGTCCTATGTCATTGCAGTGTAAGACAAGAGAATTTGAATGTATTGAAACAAGTCTCTTTTGTGTTCTTGGAAGCAGGCTTTTAGATTGCATGATGTCTCCCCAATGTACATGTTATTGCATTATATATATATATATATATATATATATATATATATAACATTTTCTTTTGTAATGTCACATACTGTTGGCACAGCAGAGAAAAAAACTTTTTTAGTATAGATTTGAAGAAAATTTCAATTTACATAAAACTTAGTAATCATAATATTGACTATAACATCAGAATTGATGCATTTTGATCACCTAAAACAGAATATTGTACCAAATAATAATGCTAAAATCAAAATTACAAGCAGAAATCCAGTCGAGCAGTGATGTTGCTTCAATTGATGCTACACAATTTCTCTTTCCCAAAGACTTCTCTTGCATGTTGATAAGAGCATTTTTCATTGTTTTTTTTTTTTAAAATGATATAGTAATGGTTTGTCAGCATTGATTTGTGATTCCTATCCCCTACCACACTGGGCTTTTATACAAATAGGCACATTTGCTCATAGTATCTTGAAAGTATCAATGAAAGGTTGAGGCAGAAAGTAATGTATATAAATGACTTACAACTCAATGTAACCAAACTACTGATGAGTGTGCACAATCTGGCAAAACAAAATTCAAAGTATATGCATTACATCAAACAAGTAAAATCTTTTTATTTATCACAAATAATCTTGACTGAACACCTTTGTACCGGCCTGTCAAAATGTTCTAGTTAAAAATCATCTTGAATAATATGTTTAGTATATGTAAGCACATTATTAACATAATAAATAAAAGTAACATTTTGTTTTAAAAGCAACATCACTAAATTATGAAAAAATAATTCAGGGGTTTTGGTTCTTATTGAACATGGTTAGTTTTTGTAAGGATTACAGAGTCAAAAAAAAAAAAAAGAAAAAAAGTAACCAAAGTTTAACAAATAAATTTTATATAATATGAAACAAAGTTACAAAATATTCCAGATTCTTTGAATTTTATGAAAGTTTCAATGTTTGTAGAGGAAAAGGTTTTCTGAGAGTCCTTATAAATAAAAAAATGTTTGATGCTTTTCCAAGATACTCTTCCCATAAAAATGTTTATATATATATATATATATATATATATATATAAAAAATGTTTATTTTAATGCCTATACTTGACTGGTATAAAAAACCCAAATAGTACAATTTGCCAATAAAAATATATTCAAACAAACAGGTATCTGGGGAAAAATTTTGAAAAAAAAAAAAAAAAAAAATCACCCAACACCGCAAAGCCTAGCCAAAAGAAAATACCCAATCAAGTAAAATAAGAAAAGACATAAAGTGCTCAATACACTAAGTAGAGCAGAGTATAAAAAATATCCTAGTGAGCCAGAAACTACCTACCAAGGTTTCACTTAACAGACCTGGTTTCAGTTCACCCTGAAAATCCATTAGGTAAAACCTTGGTAGGTAGTTTCTGGCTCACTAGGATTTTATTTTATATATATATATATATGTGTGTGTGTGTGTGTGTGTGTGTATGCCAAATGTGTGTCAGTAACGATGCAAAAGAGGCCCTAAATCATGTGTGGACATGTTTGTCAACACAAGTTACATCTGGGTTTTCCCCCAATAACAGAGAGACAGCTTGGCATGTCTAGCTACAGGCCTCTCTGTAACTGGTCAAGATGCGGGTCTTTGTAAGATGCCACATGCTAATAAAAGCAACAGGAAAAACAGCAGTTGGCAAGACATGGTGTCTTGTGAAATCGGTCTCATTGTCATATTGTCCCTAAAGTTGCTGTGGTTTCCAAGGCAGTTATTTTTGTTACAAGCCCTCTCTTATTCCCTCTCTGCCTATTACCCCCATATTTGCTAAGAGAGCAATCAGTTATGTGTTTCCCCCCAATCTCACCACTTTTTGCTTAAATTACAACAATATTCAACAATAAATTAATTGAATATGATATAAAATTAGCATTACAAAGAACAGTTTGTGGTTAAAGGATATCAATCTAGTTTTGATTAATTGAAAAAAGTATTGGTTTCATTTTTCAATTATTTTCAACAACAAAAGATTTGCTTCACTATGACAGATGACCATACAACAAAAGATGAATCTAACAATCTAAAAATAATCAACATAGACATTTTATTTGAAGAAAATTTGTTCATTTAAGGATTAATAAACATATAACTAAAAAAAAAAAGAAGCAAGTTTTACCTTAAAATAAACAAAAAAAACCTACTTATCTAGACTTGACTTTACAGACATACAGGCAAAAGTTCAGGGGGGCAGTATTATTTTGGAGAAGCAGCAAAAGTTATTTATATAAAATATGTTATGCTGGAAATCTACCATTCACCCATGCATTGAATACTGTTGCCATATCTGGTCTGGTGCACCTGCTATTCATCTCAAGGTTCTTGACAAAATCCAAAGCAGAATCCATAATGTAATCGATCCAGACTAGCATCTTGACTTCAGTCACTTTCTCAATGTAATGTGGATTCCCTCTGTCTTTTCTACAAATATTTTCATGGCAACTGTTCTGATGAGCGTTTTTCCCCCCCTGGTGCCCTGATTGCATGATTTTAAGTGTGCCACTAGATTGGCATCTAGGTCCCAACCATTTACTACTGAAATAGTTAAATGCAACTGCTACTTTTACTCCAACAGTTTCTTTCTTGCACTTCCTGCCTGTGGAATGCCCTTCTGTTTACTTGTTTTCCTGATAAATATAATCTTCAAAAATTTAAATGCAATGTCAATAGACATCTAACTTCTTGAATCCCATTCATCTTTTGTCCTTTCCTCAATCTTCCCTATACTCAGTCTTTTCTCTTTCATTCCCTGTAACCCCCTGCGTACTAGTGTCTGGAGTGAAATGATTAAAAAAAAATATCAAGGGCTCTTTTTACACTTTATGAGAGAAATTTCTCACTTATAATGATGTTCATTAATAAGTAACTATTTGGAAAAAGTATTTGGAAGAATTCATTTCTTGTAAGGAAGCAATGAGACTTGAAGTTTCTTATTTTGCATTGTGTTTGGCAAATGAAGACATTTTCTGTCATCTATATTGTGTCTCAGAAAGTTCTTTTTTATTAAATGCTGTGAGCTCTTCTATTTTAGTACCAATGAAAAAATTATGTGGGTTTTGAATTTGATGAAATTGTAGTTACTACAATTACTAGTATTTAAATAGTTTTCTTTTTACAATTAATTTTAACATCACAAACAAATAATTAGATAAAAAACAACTTCATTTAGAAACATGTATTAACTAACTTTAAGTAACATTAAATCATTACATGTATTCAGTATTTTTAACAAGAAAGGTTACTGAGGACCCCAGAGCACTGGTGAAGTCCTCCTTTCAGATTGCCAAAACTGGATTGAACCATACCCTGGTTGGGAGAGCGGGAGTAGTTTGGATTTGAACCACCCAACCAGCATAAATAAACAGGTCATGATCATAAATAACCATTAGTCCTTAAAGAAAAAAATCAACTTGGAATGGCCAGTTTCCTCTACATGACTTCTCTTAATACCCTAGTGACCTATATACGCAACCTGCAAAATGAGTAGTGGCAATTGGACTGAAGATGGTAATGAAGCATGAAACTGCTAGACACCATGCAGTGTTGATTCCCATTTCCACATTGTCATATATATATATATATATATATATATATATATATATAAGAAAGGCAAAGTAGAAGAGTTTTGTCCTTCATCAGACTGTTCATGATATATGAAATTATATATATATATATATATAAATATATATATATATAAGAAAGGCAAAGTAGAAGAGTTTTGTCCTTCATCAGACTGTTCATGATATATGAAATTATATATATATATATATATAAATATATATATATATAAGAAAGGCAAAGTAGAAGAGTTTTGTCCTTCATCAGACTGTTCATGATATATGAAATTATATATATATATATATATATAAATATATATATATATAAGAAAGGCAAAGTAGAAGAGTTTTGTCCTTCATCAGACTGTTCATGATATATGAAATTATATATATATATATATATATAAATATATATATATATAAGAAAGGCAAAGTAGAAGAGTTTTGTCCTTCATCAGACTGTTCATGATATATGAAATTATATATATATATATATATATATAAATATATATATATATAAGAAAGGCAAAGTAGAAGAGTTTTGTCCTTCATCAGACTGTTCATGATATATGAAATTATATATATATATATATATATAAATATATATATATATAAGAAAGGCAAAGTAGAAGAGTTTTGTCCTTCATCAGACTGTTCATGATATATGAAATTATATATATATATATATATATAAATATATATATATATAAGAAAGGCAAAGTAGAAGAGTTTTGTCCTTCATCAGACTGTTCATGATATATGAAATTATATATATATATATATATATAAATATATATATATATAAGAAAGGCAAAGTAGAAGAGTTTTGTCCTTCATCAGACTGTTCACGATATATGAAATTATATATATATATATATATATAAATATATATATATATAAGAAAGGCAAAGTAGAAGAGTTTTGTCCTTCATCAGACTGTTCATGATATATGAAATTATATATATATATATATATATATAAATATATATATATATAAGAAAGGCAAAGTAGAAGAGTTTTGTCCTTCATCAGACTGTTCATGATATATGAAATTATATATATATATATATATATATAAATATATATATATATAAGAAAGGCAAAGTAGAAGAGTTTTGTCCTTCATCAGACTGTTCATGATATATGAAATTATATATATATATATATATATAAATATATATATATATAAGAAAGGCAAAGTAGAAGAGTTTTGTCCTT
>OZ038482.1:19491477-19646477 GCA_964036315.1 Acanthosepion esculentum
GCCACATCTGTACAAGACAATGTAAGACCCTAGCAGGACTAAAAAGCCACATCTGCACTGCCCATATTTGAGGATGTATCAAATGATGACACAGCTGTGACTCAATTTTGAGCAATTATATTTTTTAAATATATTTTACTAACATCAGTTGGCTATTACCTTTCTCATTCATTCTATATTGTCTCTGGATTATATATACTTATTATATCTATTAACATCGATTTTAGTTTGCCTACACTCCTTGTAAATTCAGTGGGCCAAGTGCCACAGGTTTTGCAATTATTTATGACTATTATTAAAGGCCTGAAAAAACTATTTATATTATTTAATGAGAAAAAATTCAGTAGCACTTTTTCACCAAAGTTGGAGCACAATTGTCACGGACAATATTTAGCCACAGACAACTTTGTGCTACTTTTCAACCACCAGGACATTGCAAAATAAAAGAGTTAAAGTAGAAAGTGGCTTGGTTGGCAACCAGTCTAGGAGAAGGAAAACTGAATTCAAAACTGGTTGGATGTGGGGATAGCAATACCAGCCTGTAAAAAAACCTACTTGATACAGAAATCACAGCCACAACACCTATTTTGGTGAAGCTGTGACCATATTTTCCACAGGAGTATTGTAATAAGGAAGAGATTAATATATATATATATATATATATATATATAAAGAAATATAGTTTTAAGGTATGGTATATTCATGGGATAAAGGGCTCAATATCAGAGATAGAGTGTGTGTAAATATAAAAGTGAACATTGAAGCTAACACTCTGAGGTAACATGCTAAACACAATCATCAGGTCTGATGATTGTATTTAGCATGAAACAGTCTGTTGCCTCTGAGAGTTTCACTTCAATGTTTTTATATATATATATGAGAGAGTTATGATAGTAAATAAGTTACCCTTAAAAAAAAAAAAATGGTTAAAATTACTAACTCACCCTTAACTGCAATGTTGATGCCTTCCATAAGCTAATTTTATCCCCAATGCTCACTACCATAGGCTACAATTTTACTTTAGGTAGTCACTTCCACTTGACTCTATAGTAATATTATTTCAGCAAGCACATTAATTATTATTATTATTGCCATAATTAAAGTCTTTGCAACCAAACACTGTTTTTTACTCATTCCGTTACTTTGTTTTGGTTGGTTGCTTTTTATAAAATGTTTTTGCATTTTGTTTTATATTTTTATTACTGTAATCATGTAGGATATTTTCTTTATTATGGTTTGTTGCCTTATATGCAATTATAATGCTAGCTTGCTTTTTATATAACGTAAGTTTTTCTCTTATACCTAAAGTGCTTTTGTAATGTACTGATAGTATGCTTTAAACATAGCCTGCTTAAAGACACTCAAACATTTTTCTTGAATATACCAGGTTGAAATGGAAGCATGTTTAATATTCCTATATGCCTTATATTGTCAAATACAGCAATATCCAAATTCTATATTCCATTATTTATTAATCTTAGGTAAGTCTGGTATAAGACTTTAGTAAAGGAACAACAAAAAAATACCAAAGCTCAAAAGTTGTCATCAAAATCAATTTGCAGTTTCAAGTTTACTTGAGAATATGTATAAAATTCTTGTATGCTTTCAAGTGCTTCTAATTGTGTCATGGTTTCTCAAAAAAAACAAAAAAAGAAACAATTCCAATCTTGTTAATGATTGATTGTGCAGACTTTTTGCAGCGGTTGGGAAAGGACGCAAACACTTCGAGTGATACTGCTGTGGTTTCAATAGCATGCGAATTGTTATAGTGCAATGTTGCTCGTCCACACACTCACAAAGTAAAAGAGGTCAAACTTCCATACTATTTATCCATATCTAAAGGGAGAAATGGATTTGTCCTATTACTAAGGTCATTAGTGTAAAAATAATTACAAATTGCCTCAGCTGGAGTTTGTGTCCCATTCTTCATTCTGTTAGGCTACTAGCACTTCCTTTTTATTAGAAATATAAATAAAATGATTGTGGAATAGTAATGCAGTGCTCAAAAATGATTGCAGGATACTGATGCAAAGTCAAAAATTTAAGAAAATTCATTGTAATGTTTTCTCAAGGGTACAAAAATTTTATTAGTATGATACAAATAGACATTAAAAAACAATTCATAACAAAAATGTTTTGTTACTAATTGCTCTTTTTTTTTTTTTTGCTATGAATTTTTTTAATATGTCCATTTTTATTGCACTAATAACCTTCATTGTTTTAGAAAATATTAAAATTTAAATATATTGCACAACTTACAAAGATTGGATCAACGTTCGATGAATTATATCACCTAAATGTTTTATGTCTTAAAATTCCTATTATTATCTTTGGGTGTAGTAGTAGTATAATAGTTATCATCATGGAAAATTGAACAAGAAAGCAGAGTTCAAATTCTTGCCTAGTCTCAATCATTTACATTCGTATGAAAGGCTGGAATCCATCTCTTTTCCTTCAGTTAAATAGCACAGTAGATGAGACTGTAGAATTGGGTGGCAACCAGTCTAGGAGAAAGACTAGTCTAAATTCAAAACCATAGAGAAGGCAATAAGAAATTGTGAGAAAATGAAATAAAACCAATAAATAAAATAATAATAAAGAATGAAAAAATAAATATATTCATGATACAAGTTATTCCCATGCTGCAAGTGATAAATTGGAAAGGATTTCTGGTCACATGTGCAATTTTATAACCTGACTTCCAGAAAGGACAGAATCTCTCTTTCCAATGAGATTGTTTGGACATGTTTTCAGCAGTCTCATTCATGAAGTAGAGATTCAGCCATCCCAACTCTGTGTGAGGCTGACTTGAGCTTGACTATCTTTACCCGTTCTTATCCTTATTTCCCATAAATTATTTCTGAACCAAAAATAAAACAGACATACTCAAGAGACATTTAACTTTGTTTAAATACAGACAACATAAAAAGAATAAATGTCCATAGGAAAAACTCAAGTTTTTTTTGTAGGCTTCTTCTATCTTCTTTGTTTATATATTGAACATTGACCTTCACCTAAAAAATACACAAAAAACCCACAACTGTGTAAACATCCACAAAATCAGTCAACTATTTTTCTCCAGAAACCATAGCAATTCACAGATAAAGTAATTGATCTATGGAGAGTTATGATTGCCCCTATTGTGAAGGGACATGATATTTAAAAAAGAAAATCATTATCTAAAATATTGAGATAATCTTGTTTTTATTTTTTGTCTTATGCTGACTAATATCATCATTTTGACTTCAACAATTTCAATCTTTTTCAAAAATGTAAACTTTGTCATTTTATGAATCAGCATGTTTATTCTTATTTACTAGGGGGAGATGTTTAAAATTTACCAGCCTGACCAACTTCTTAGAATAAAACCAAACATAAGAATATCTTTGAAATGTCTGTTTTACTGGACCAAAGCACCTCCCTATATATTTGTTAAAAAGCTTAAATATCTGTACTAACCAAAAACAAGAAAAGATTATTCCAAATTATTCACTGGATGCCATTTACACCTGAAGAAGGTCGGAGAATAGACTAGCTGAATTTTTATTAAAAAATAAAAAAGATGAAATGAAGATACTAGACTTAATAATCCATAAAACAGATATCAAAATTATCAATTATGGATATCACAATTATCATTATCAATTATGGATATCATTATCAATTCAAGAAAAAGTTTTTTAGGGTATTGTTATATGGTATGTTGAGTGTTAGCGGACCTTCCTCCATGTTCAGTTCAAAATAAGTTTCCTTTTGTCTTAGTTTTCAGCTGGTTAATGAAAACTGTGTATTAAGGCATATTTAGGTTTGATGGATCAGCTCTACTGATAAATATGGCTGATACTTTGTTATAACAATTCCTTTTATAGAACCAGTAATAATAATAACAATAATGTCCGAGTAAATACTATTAAGGAGTCAGGTAGAAGTGACCACCTGAGGTAAAGTTTTAGCCTACAGTAGTGTGTATTGGGGATAAAATAAATTCAGAAAAGCATCAACTTTACCTTTAAAATTTTTTAGCTTTTCTTTTTTTTTTAAAAATGTCTTATATGCAGTCAAAAATGGACTTTTAGCTAATTCACATCCCCTGTTTGAAAAATCACACCTTGTTATTCAAACATTGATGTGATAAATATCTGCTTTCCAACAATGTAATTTAATCTTTGGAGAATCTCCATTATCCTATTTTTTTTACCCTGTGAAAAAGATATTAGTACTGATGGTATTAAATAAATATATAATACATCATTATTATTATTAAGGCAATAAACCTACTATCCCTACACACCTGCTCAAATAAAAATTCTTGTGCACCGGTCTACTCACTGAACCCTAACACATTTATATACACAGACACTTACTTACAGTTCTTGTTTATTATTAATAATATCATTTTTTCTTGATACACATCCTCACAGTTCAACAAAATCAAATCCTTGACACTTGAACTACTTTACACTTTGTTGTCATTAGCCATGATCACAGAATGATGATACTCCCAACAAAATCTTATCAATTACTGGTGCAAAAATTACTATGCCTGATCATGTGATCATAATCAACCAATCAGATTGTATTTTAAACAGATACCAAATCTGAGCCACCTTTTTCTGCATAAAATGGAAAGAATTCTACAACTCCAGTCAGATGTAAAACAGATCATGGCCTGGCCATATGTGCCTCCATCACAATTCAACTTTCAAAAATCATAGAACTGTGAAACTGGTAAAGTTACTCTAAATAAATATTCTTAAAAACTTCAGTTACATTTTTGACTTCAATTTCCTATATACAAGAATGAATGAATGAATCCATCCATCCATATAGTAAAATTATAATTTTTTTTTTTTTTTTCAAATCTTAGAAAAGTTATATTCAAAGTAAATTCTTAAAATCAATTTATCATGAATTAATGAAATTAAATTAAGTCTTTGGATGAAAAAGTTAAATTATTGTTAAGCTAAAAATCCAAAAGGTTCAAAATTCTAGGAGGAATGATATTAAAATAAAAAATTAAAATTAAAACAAGATGTTAAAATTGATTTCTGATTGTCTTTTATAATTAGAAAATTAACAATAACCACAAATTTTATAATAATAATAATGGTGGACTGCTTGTTTCTGAGAAAACCTGTCTGTTAGGGTGGCTAGTTAGTTCCTGTTGTAGACTGACACTCAAGCACATTTGTGTTTCATCAACATCCATAGAACCAAATTGTCATTTATACTGCAACTATGTCGAGCAGACCTTAATTACAGTTTCTAGGTGAGAGCACATCTGGTATGATCAATAGTTGAACAAACTGAATATATTCAAAATCTGTCACAATGACTTGTGATTTTGAGTTAACATTGCTTCCAAAGACTTTCACACACAAGGCTTGGGTCAACTTGTGGTAGGGTTTTCATTAATTTCCCTAATAGTGTCACATGTTGAGATCATCTTTCCAGGCCAATATTGTCAATATTGACGAGTTGATCATAGAGAGATTTGAACCAGAGCCTTATGGTCAGAACACTAACATTCTAAATACTTGGCCATATGTCCAGTCTACAAAGTTTAAGCAATAACTACCAGGTAGTTATGATTTAGTTAACCATGCAGATTTTATGGAAGTTGTATACAAATCCAAGATAAATTTCTATCTACCAATGATATTCTTCTATGTGCCATGGCACTTCAGGATGTGGACAATTATGGCTCTCCACAACTTCATGTCCTTTGTAGCTCTTAATAAGGTTTGTCTTTTCATTATGTCTCCCAATGACTATTATACCATTCCTTTACACAAGCTTGTTAGCTGCATTACACATTACTTTCATCTGTCCTTCCTGTCTTCAATGTCCAGTGGAAGTCAGATTCTCCAGTACCTCTGTCCTAGAAATTTCAACTCTTTCTGATTGTAAGTATAAGCAAGCAAAGTTAGTATCATGTACATATGCATAAACATTAATATTTTCTGCCCTTCTCCAAATTATTACCAAGAGCCCATTAATGATTCTATTACCCTGTCAACACTACTGACAATTCAGTAAATACATCTCAACATTAAACTTTTCACAAATCTCCCTGGAGGTTTCCCATAGTCATTGTGGAAAAGAAAGATGGAGGGCACAGGTTTTGTGTGGGTTTTCGTCAATTAAATGCCATTACAAAACCGCTGGCAGCGCCCCTTACCTTGATTGATGATATTCTAGCCCTTTTAGGAAAGGCTAAATGTTTTTCCACCTTAGATTTGAGGTTGGAATATTGGCAAGTGGGCCTTAGTGAAAGGATTGGGAAAAGACCGCTTTTTCCTGTCACATGGGTCTCTTCAATTTTAGAGTTATGCAGTTTGGGTTAGCAAACGCCCCTGGTGTATTTAGTCAGTTGATGTCCATCATACTGAATGGCACGGAGGCCTTTGCCATGGCATATCTAGATGACATCATGGTGTTTTCAAGGTCACCAGAGGAACATTTTGAACATCTGCAGAAGGTGTTTGATAGGTTAAAAGAACATGGACTAAAGTTAAAATTATCAAAGTGCCAGTTTATGAAAGAAGAGACGAAATACTTAGGGTTTATCATAAATAAAGAAGGGATAAAGACGGATCTAGACAAGGTAGAGGTTATAAGAGTCATGCCGCACCTAAGACCATAAGAGAGATTAGGGGATTTATTGGCGCTATCAGATATTATTGGAGGTTCATACCAGCCTTCAGTCAGCTGGCAGGCCCTCTAATATCTCTAACTAAGAAGCATGCTAGGTTTAAGTAGACCGAGGATTGTCAGCATGCGTTCGAAGCTCTGAAGGACCAGCTGACAGCTATACCCCTGTTGGCCTACCCAAACCTGAGTAAGCCTATGGTGCTGTACACAGACGTTAGTGATAAGTGCATCGGGGCGGTTCTTAAACAACAATGTCCTGACAAGGATGGCCCAGTACCAGGTGTGCTTGAGGAAGTGCCACTTTATTTTTTGTCTCATCGACTCTCCAATACTCAACAAAGATGGCCAGTAATAGAGAAAGAGGTGTTCGCTATCCTGTATGCTGTGCAAAAGTTGGACTATTATTTGAGTGGGGTAATGTTACCATTAAAACAGACCACAAACCCCCCATTATTTATTAGAGGCACAGTGGACGAATAAGAAGATACAGCAATGGGCGTTGAAACTAAGTGGATATAACTGCAGGATAGAATACTTGGCAGGGAAGGATAATACTTGTGCTGACCTGTTATCGAAGATTCCGAAGCAACTAGAGACGGAATCTGTCAGGTTGGAGCCTGGTGTGGATAAGGCATTCCAAATTAATGTGATCAATTCACAGGCATCGAGGAAAGGACTTGGTTGGGAGGATCAGGAAATGAGTGAGACAGAGATTATTTCCGACCCCCACTGGAGAGACATTATTAGGCAAAACCAAGAGGATAGAGAGATAGCAGCTATTGGATCCAAGGTAGAGGCAGGGCGTACCTCCAAATATATGATGCACAATGGAGTGTTGCATTACCTTGCAGGTAGAGATGAGGAAGTAAGTCCAAAAATGGTGATACCTGGGAAGTTGAGAGCCAAGGTCTGGACCAGTGTCATAGGAACTTGGGACACATGGGAATTGATAAGACATACGGATTAATAATGAGGAATTATTATTAGCCTAAGTTGTTTAAGGATGTTGTGAACCATGTAGAAAAATGCGTAACATGCCAAGTACAGAGTTGAAGGAGTAGGGAGGCCCCCTGTATTAGAAACGGATGTCCCGAATTACCCATTTCAGAAAGTAAGCATGGACATTTCTGGGCCCTATGGAGAAACTCCTAGAGGTAATCTTTACATAGTGAGTTTTGTGGACTGGCTGACGAATTGGCCTGAGGCATTTGCCATACCAGATAAAATTGTAAACGGTGTCAGATATAATACTGAATGAAATGGATCGGAGAATGTAAATCAGATTATGAGGGAGACATTGAGGGAATTGAACATACAGCACATAACCACCTCCTGATATCATCCCCAAAGTAATGCGAAGGTGGAGAGATTTCATAAGACTAAACTAAACTAGCCGAGGATAATAGAGAGAATTGAGATTTATTCATAACCCAAGCGTTAGTGGCCCTGAGGTTCTCCATAAACGAGACGACAAAATTTTCCCCTTACTACTTGGCATATGGCAGAGATGTAGTCTTACCTATAGACAATCTATTGCGACCTAGGAGGAAGTATTTAGGAAAGGATCATCACTGTATAGTTCTAGAACAACAGCACAAAATGTTTATGCAGGAGTGAGGAGGTGATTCCGGTTAGTGCACTTTACCAAGGTGGGTCCAACCAGGGTACATCAGAACCCCTAACAGAATCCACGATTGTCGTGGAGGAACTTGAACCGTCGAGAGATCCGGCAAAGCCTGTTGTGAAGGCGAGACGAGACTGGATAGACAGATCCTTGAAATAAAATTGAAATTTTTTTTTTTTGCGTGAATATCTCTGAAAAAAAGAAACGATTGCGATAATTGTTGTGACGACCTTTGAACTGGAAAAAAAAAAGAACATACGAACCAATGAACTAGGTGAAACGGTTCCATTACATGAGATTGCCCAAACCCGTGAACTTTTACATACGTATCTTTGGGACCATGAAAATGTAAATGGGCCTTATGAGCTCTAAAGAGGACTGAGGACTTTACCTTTGCATGCTAAAAAAAAACAAAAAAACTCTTTTGTGTTTGGGTTAGAATGAGCAACTTGATGCACGTTCCAAATAGCCTATCATAAATAGCCTGTTGGGATAGGGTTTCTTGCATTTTGGTGACATGAAAACTCATGTGTCATTTACTAGTAAATGACAGATGGGTAAGGGAGAAATGTAACAGAGAGAGGCATACACACACACACACACACACACACACACAAATATAACCCTTATTGACTGTAAATGGAAATAGCGTGTATATATCAAAGTACAATTTGAGTTAAGATGTTTGTTTACCGATGAGAAACACGATCTCAGGGCAGGAGGCGATGTTTTAAACCTGGGTCACTAGTAAACAATGGGGATGGGCAAGATACCAGTATTTGTTTTGATTAAAAGGTTGAATCAATGTTTAGATATCCCAAAGTATAATTTTGCTGAAGCGAGAAGAACTCGTGATTGAGATAAGGTAAATAATTGGAGAATAGGTTTACATGTCAAGGGATAGTTTTTGGCACTTTGGAAATCACATGATTAGTTGAGGCTCGTGGTAGCTGTGTGCCGGGCCGAGGGTCAATTGTGATCAGCTGATCCTTTTTCTATATTAACTCGAGATTTTGCTAATAAGGAAGAATCAGGGGAAAGCGACTGTCGTCGAGAAAGTCGCAAGACTGTCATCGCAGTGAGTCAAGCGATTTGTGGGAGAATTTTGGAGGAGAGAAAGAAGACTGCCCCCTGTTCTGAGAAGTCTGTATGAGACTGGACTATTAGTCATAAACCTACTCCAGGCAATTCAATACACGTTTATCACACACAAACCCTCTCTCTGTTGGGAATTCTCTGGATGCATTTTGTCTTTTTCTTTTATGTTAAATGTTTTTATTCTCCCTGTAACCTCTGTTCTGATGTTATTTTCTTATATAAATGACATCAATATTTCCCCCATTGTTGTCTGGCTTCTGCAGATATTTCTTGTTTTATTTTGCCACAATCTAATCTTCCTAGTGCCAACTCTCACAGCCGTGTCCACATCCCCAGTCAACCGTGAATGTATGGACAACACCCCACTAACTGGATCTAAAAACTAACACAGCGTGAGCAATGTGCAAGACTTGACCAGTTGACTGGTCGAAATAATCTACGGGTACTCAGGGAGCGTACGGCCAGTTGCCCCTAAGTTCGGTTCGGACCGAGTGGACACCTCAACCCAAAGAGGAAGACACCAGAGGTTGAGGGGCTGGGGACGAAGTGTTAGAATAGCAATTTGTAATGTTAACTAACAAAAACATAGATGGCATTATGTAAAGTTTTAAGCAGTGAATATTTTAATAAATTTATTTTATTTATCAAATTAAAACACAAGTAGCTTTATATAGCAATTTCTAATGGTATCATTTGAATTTCAAATAAATTGGCTGAGACAGTTATTTTTTTTTTTTTTAGAATAATCCACCCAATTCATACTTATTCCAACCACACCTTTTAGTAAATATTCAATTTGACCCTGATGAACGTTGTTTATAAGAAACTTGGAAGTCGGTCAAAAACTAAGTCAGTTGAACTTTTAATTTATTGACTATTGTTGCTCTTGTTCTTGACAACAATTCTCTTCGCCATGAAAAGTTAAATTCTAGAAATTTTTAATTGTTACCGATTTGTATTACTGCTACTCATATATGAAAGAAATCTGAGATAAAAAAAAACACTAACGAAATATTTATTGTATATTATCAAGCCTTTAGACCAAATAGAAGCCCAACAAGAAAAGATGTCAAGAAAAATTGGAATTTTTCAGACACACCTGTGTCCTTTGTCAATGGGAAATAAAATGAATTTTTTTTTTTTTGCACATGTGTTATATTGCTACTGGAATATAGTAGTTTTGGGCTAGCTGTTTGCCACTATTAGGGTTGTGGAGGGTTTGTAGATGGCTTTTTGTGAAAAATGTATTCATTGAGTAGGCCTGAATTCCTATTTCAACCTATTTCAATGATTTATTTTAACTCTGATTTTTGGTGAAGACACTAAAAGGATGCATCTAATGTGGCTGGTTGAAATGTGCAGCTACAGTGAAATTAATGTTGATGTTTTTGTTAGTTTTCTTATGGTTATTTAACTGAAGATGGTATTCTGTATCTATTTCACCGATATAATTTCCTGTTTTGCATTTGTTGCAAAAAAATAAATATATGATGTTTGAACTATCACAAGTCAATGAAGGATGTTGAATTATTGTGTGCATGCCAGGTGGCGTAAAAATACTATTGGCGATAATATATTTACAAACTTGACATTGGGGTTTATTACATGTTACATTATCAAAGAAATTGGATGAATTTTGTAGCCTAGATGATGTAAAGAGAGATTGTAAATTTGGAGGTTCTCACCTGGCATTAAGTGGGGTTTCACTAAATATTTTATTAATTGTGGGGGTCAAGTTTTATGTACTGTACTGGGAATCTTTTACTAAGATTATTATATATATTACAGGGCCAGGGCAAAGGTCTCATGCCCCCCCCCAAATACCTGAATCTATGATACACCTCAACCACTCTACTCACATCTCAATTTTCATATAAAATACAAATTTTATTGTAACCTAATTATGCACAATAATGGATCATATTCAATATAGACAAAAATGTCAACTGTAAAACTTGAGATTTTTCTTATTAAAATTTTGAGAATATTAATAGATTCAACAATATGGATAAAAAATAATGAATTTTATATAGTGCTTTTTGAGATTTAGCATAAACAAAACAAATTCACAGATTTGAAAGAAAAAAAAAAACACCAAAATAGAATCTGGCCAGGTAAATGTTCTGTGTTTAGTGAGAATTAAAGAGAATTCTTGATTATAAACTTCTGAAACCTAAGCAACTTGAAATGCTAAAACAAGCAATTGGCTCATTTGAACAGAACTTGGACAAAAATGTCCTTTTCTGTGAATGAGGAAGTCAACTTGTGATTTTACTGCATTTGGCTGTCTTCCAAATGAGAAGGGAACAAAGGATGAGGTAACTAGGATGGGAAGTTCTTCTGCATGCAGAAGACTCTACAGACCTGTCACCTTTACACTATCACTTATTTTATTCCATGCAACACTTATCTGCTCAGTAATTCAAACAACTTCAAAGTATCATCAAAAGATTCTTTCAATAATTCTGAGAATCAAAACCTGAAGAATTCTTCTATGACATAATATACAATTTAACTAAAAAGTAGTTTAAGTTCATAGAAAGCCAAGAGAAATATTTAAAAGATTGAATAGTGATGCTATGAATTTATACAGATTAAAAAAAAGAAATGAAGAAAGTTTTGCACCAGACTAATATTAAATTCTGCTTAAGCACATCCAATAGTTCAAAAGATTTGGACCATCTTCTGGATTTTGAAGAATCACTTAGAAATTGAAGGTTGTTTACCTTTTACAAAACTATTTTACTAGTTCACTTCCTGAAGGATTTTATCTTATATTCTGTAATAATAATGATGAAATTAATCCATTCCTACATAACGTTTCTTTAATTAGTTTCAGCATCATAGCTTAGTAGGAGTTAATTAAACCAAAGAAGGCCTGAAACTTACTAATGATTAAATCCAGAGCGTGGGCCCAAACTTTTGGCCTATAGCATATATGATAGTACTTCTATCAAGAATGATTATCTTGGAGTACTTTTATCAAGATGATTATCATGGAGTCAAGCATATTTTAATGCGGGAACATCAATTACACTAAGCCAAGGTTCCTCAGCAGTATTCACAATTGTAAATACACTCAGATAGCACAATAAATAATAAAACATTAACTAGGCAGGTGAAAAGTGAAAGAGAAGACTGAGAATAGCAAGGATTGAGGAAAGGACTAAAGATGAACGGGATTCAAGAAGACAGAAGATGGCAATTGATATTGCATTTAAATTTTTGAAGATTATAGTTATCAGAGAAGCAAGTAAATAGAAGGGAGTTCCAGAAATGGGAAGTGTGAGAAAAAAAACTGTTGGCATAGAAGTGGCAGTTACATTTAACTATTTCAACAGTAAAGGGTGGGACCTAGATGCCAATTTAGTAGCATGTTTAAACTCATGTACTTGTGGCACCAGGGAAAAAACTTGTCAGAGCAGTTGCCATGAAAATATTTTTAGAAAAGACAGAGGGAAGCCATGTCATGTTGGTGAGAAAGTGACTGAAGCTGAGATGCCTGGTCAGGATCAGTTACATTACAGATCCTTTTTTGGATTTTATCAAGATTCTCAGCAGGAAAACCAGACCAGATGTAACAACAGTATTCAATGCACCAGCAAATGGTTGATTTGTAAGTGTGCAAGATGGATTCTGACAAGAAAAATTTTCTGACCTGACACAGTGTCCCAACTTTCTATGTAGACAATATTTGTTTCTCTCTTCATTCTTAATTTTTTATTTTCATAATTTATTAATATATAGAAATATAATAAAGTCATATCAAACAGAAAAATAATCATAGATTAATTAACATCTTAAAATATATTACTGGGTATGTTAGCAGATTTCCCTGAAAACAAGTTTTGAAATGGAAATTAGGAGAAAAAACATGCAATGGCTAAACATCTGGTTCATTTGTATTTGTGGAAAATTAAATATTTTAGTGAAATATATGTATAATATGGTACAACTTTTCAAAACAATTTCCATAGGCATAGCTGTACTACGTCATATTATAATCAAGGCTGTAATTTATTGTTTATAGCTTCAAAAACACAAAGATGTATTATACAAAAGAAAATATGGTACATTGTACCAGGACAGGGGCAGCAAGAGAGGCATTAATAAAATGCCTTTAGGAGTTGGGGGCTTTACAAAAAGTAGAGAGCAAAATTATGAATCGGTATTTTATTGAAAAAATATGAAAACTAAAACCAGTTCCAAAGCAGCTGAAAATTGTATTTTTCAAACTTTCATTGAAGCAAAATGCGTGTGTTGAGTTATTCAAAGTCAAATTCTCATGCCAAATCATACTCGATCACAAGCGTTGCCAAGTAAGATATGCTCTTTAAAAAGTCTTGTAAGACACACTAAATCGAGTTTGTTTGTCCCAGCATCTCCTTTTCCAAATGGGAGGCCTCAAAGTAATCTGAGTTCTGGACCTTGGAAATTCTCTCTCCAGTATCCTGGAGATACGAGTCTGAGAAAGAATGAAGGGAGACCAGAATGGAAGATGGATGCCAGTAGCCTATGCACTGTGAGGAGCAAAATGTAAATCGACATTTCAGAGCAGACTTCTTAATTAACAAAATAAAAAATAACCTGTAAAGCAGAACAAACTAAAGTATTTTATAAAAAGGATATTTTGTTTGGAGATTGTTATTATTTATCTTTCCTGTTATTATCACAATGTTTCAGATATTATGATAATAAAAAAAAAAATGAGGACAATCGTCGGAACATAAATAATGATAACATCTCATCTTAGAAATTCAAACAAACTTGATAAAATATTAGTTTTATCACAAGAAAAATAGATTAAAACCAAGAGACATTATAAAATACATGTAAATATCTAAAATTCATTTGTCAATGAGTGTTCATTTATATTTAAAAGGCTTAAACAGTATTAAGTGGAAATAATAATATAAATTTGAGATCAATTCTTAACTTCATCTTTCAAAATGATTTTTATTCTGTTTTTTTTCTAGTGGAAAATATTAAATATGCAATACAATGCTGATATTGTAATATGAAAGGGTTAAAGTTCGATTACAAAACTTGAACTCTGACATTTCAGATTTTACTATAATTGATAGCTCAGTACTGGAGAGAGTTTAACAAGTTACAATAAGAACTTTGTATTAAGAAGTGGCCTTAGTGAATAAAAAATTCCTCTTGATATTTTGAAATAAGCATCTACTTGAGGAGGAATAAATTACTTACACTTTCAACTTTATGTTCTAGTTAGAAAAAAACTGAACACTGATTAACATTTTTTATTTAGCATAGTGCCATATAATGCCAAACTGGAAAGAAATAAGAGTTGGGAGATTGTTTTGCTCTAATCTTAAAAGTGTGTGGCAGGGAGGGATGCTATGGTTTTATTGATTTTCAGTCTTAAACTCTTTTCCTGTAATATTCTTTGTGTTGTATTTTGGGTAATAAAAAAAACAAACAAAAGTAACTGCTTCAGCCATTTGTATCTAGCTGGAGCTTCTGATTTTATTGTTGGTAATTTGTGTACAATATGACAGGAGGGCCCATTTATCTTAAAATTAGCATTCAAAATCCTGTCTTTGTTTTTACTTGGGTACATATAGCAACCTCTGGTGCAAAAGGGTAATATACAACTATCTCAGTCAAACAAAATTGGAATTAACAGAAGTATTAATAAAAACTAGGCCACAAAAAATAAAAAGTAATCAAATTTTGGTTATTAATCCAAGAATGTAAATATTATTACATAGTAATTTTAAAAAAATACTATTAATTATAATTTAGAGAAAAATTATTATCACTAAGTGTTTTCTGATCATTGAAAGCATTCAGTCTTAGACACCGTTCTCCACAACTTTATCTTTCAAAGTGCACATTTCATGATCAATTCTCCTAATTCATTCATTATTTGTTCATTTTGAAAGATATATTCTGACATATTTTATGGACTGGTTTTAATCAGCTGTTTTACATGTATAGTGACAAATGTATAAGACAATTTGAGAATTTTTTATACTTCAAGATGTTTTGCTAAGGAACCTATGTTATTAGAAAAAGAATTGCGGTAATTGTCATATTGGAAGAAAATGAGTAACTACTGACACTAAGGTTTGAGTGTGACAATCTGGACATGAATATATGTTTTTCACTAGGTATATAAATAGCAGTGTCAAGCTACTGACTAGAGTGATTATTGAGTGGAACTATCCAGTTGAATTAGTGTGAATTATTATGTGTTGATGATTTGGGTTCTGATTAAGAATTTACTGGATGTTAAGCTGAGCCATGCTACTAACAAGGTATTCACTGAAATGGCTAATTATCTTTGGTTGACTTTTACTTCTTTGTTCTTGTTAAGTATTTATTTGCAGTTGTAGTTAAATACCGTTTTATTTAAAATTGAAGTCTTTAGTTATACTTAATTATTAATGGCCACTGTACATCACAAAAGTAATCCTTCAGATAAGAGGTGTGATATAATGTTAAAGTTCTGCTTTACTTAAACTGCATAAAATAAACTGTCATTTTATATCTTTAAATGTCTTTTTATCATAAATATCGCTGTGGCCAATGGCGCCATGGTCATTGGGTATTCAGTGGTATTGAGTGGGGTTCAGGAGAGTGTTTCTTAGTGGCAACCAGTCTAAGAGAAAGAAAACTCTGAAATCTAAATCATGGAGAAGGAAATGGAAAACAACTCCACAAACTTTCCAAAAAATGCATGGCAATTCACAAATAACAGTTTGAGTGATTTTTTTTTTTTTCAGCTTAACCCTTTTTGGGTTATGTAATGCCAAAACATATTTTAGATTGTAAAAATAATTATTTTTGTTTGCAATTAACAATCAGGAGAATAACAATGATTATTCAAGATACAAGTCCTACTGTTTAACCCATAGCTTAAAAAAGTAGATGTATGTATAAGACAATTGGTAAGCTTTTACTTTGACGTGTTTTGCTAAGGAACCTATGTTATCAGAAAAAGAATTCTAGTAATCTTTCATATAAACAGTGTAAAATCTGTCAAAGTACTGCTTCACTTAGACAGCACCCATACATCCAAGCTTACAACGTCTGGAATTCCCAAGTATCGAAAACGCAGCTATGTTATGACTAGAAGGTAATTATAAGAAAACGTTTAACAGTTTCTGTACATAATATGGAGAAACGCTTCTTTGTGATGGTGAGTAATAAAATAAATAAAAATAGGATTAAACAAAAGTAATCTTCTCAAAGGATAACAAAAGATTTTACAGATTACCTTTACAAGCAGTCAGACTGCTTTTACGTCATCTGTGACGATCAAGTGAGCTTTTAGTCAGTCCTATGGATAAATTAGTGTTTCGTAATCTGTGAAATAATAAATTCCTAATCTGGTGTTAAATAATAACAATAAAAAAATACTTTTTATATTCAAGATGAAAAATAATACATTAGCTTTCAAAAGTTGAAGCCAGAATTCATAGGGACCATTAATTCTTTGCAACATGGAGCAGTAATTTTTTGTAATGGGATGTGGTGGTTCTTTTCAATGTGAAGTCAGAATTATTACTAATTTGTAGTCAACATTTTTCTAAGAATACCATATTTTTCAGTGTATAAGACACTTTTTACCTTAAAATTTAAGGTCAAAATCTGCTTGCATTCTATACACCAATGTTATTAATTATATATATATATATATATATATATATATATATTACTTAAATGATTTTTAGTGGATACCCATATTTAAGTAGACGCTCCTCCATTTTGTAATTATAAGGTACTATTCAACTTTGCTTGATATGTGACACACTGTGGCAGAGTCAGTATAAGCACATCAGATCTAACAATGGTTTCTGCCAAGGGAGATGCATTTTTGAATCCTGCCAGAGAATACATATTTTTCTTTAATAAGATTTCCTGAATATTCAGGATGGTAATTGAAAATAAAGCATCTACTCATATATGGGCATCCACTAAAAATAATGTGTCAGTAATAAAATCTATCTGATTAATAAATAAAATATATGAGGGTCATTCATAAAGTTCTAAACCTCACCGAGAAAGAAGAGCCATAACTGAGATTTTTTGTTGTGACAGCACACTGCCACTTATAAAACTAGATTCTGTCTTAATTTCTGTGCAGGTAAGGCCCCATACAAAGGTGAGAGATGTGTGACAAAGTATCTGCAAAAAAAGGTATGACACCAAAAAAAATACATGGGGACATGGTACCCACACTGGCTGAGGAGTCCCTTTCCTATACAGCTGTAAAAAAGTTGGCTGTGGAATTCAAGCAAGGCAGGGACAATACAGAAGATGACTCTCAGTTAAGTCATCCAAAACCCTCAACCACTGATGAACAAGTTGATGCCATTCACCATATGGTTTCGGATGACAGACGTCTTACTGTCTGGTAGATAGGTAAATCCATAGGTATTAGTTCAGTTTGATCCATACTGTTTTAACCGAGATCTTGGGGATGAGCAAGCTGTTTGAAAGATGGGTCCCAAGAATGCTGACACCAGAGAAGAAGCTTAAAAGGGTCGACATTTCCAGGACACTTCTTACTAGCTTCCAGGCTGACTGAGAATTTACACTGCAGGTTAGTAACTCAAGATTAAACCTGGGTTTGCCACTTTGAATCTGAATCAAAGATTTTAAAAAAAAGAAAAAAAAAAGAAAAAAGAAAGAAAAAAGAAAGAAAAAAAAAGAAAAGAAAAAGTAGAAATACTCTGGTTCTTCATCCCTGAAAAAGTTCATGTAGTCAGCATCTGTTGGCAAGGTGATGGTTTTTTTTGGGGGGGGGGATTCTAAAGGCATAAAGATGATAGACTACCTGGTAAAGGGAAAAACTATTAATGGACAGTACTATGCATCAGAATTAAGACAACTGAAGCTAGCAATTAAGTCAGAATGCAGAGAGAACCTGAGGGCAGGCATGCTCTTGCTTCAGGATAATGCACTTGTTCACACGGCTCAGGTTGCAGTAGCTGAAGCAGCCAACTGTGGCTTTGAATTGTTACCTTATCCTCCTTACTCACCAGCCTTAGCTCCATCTGACTTCATCCTGCTTCCTAAACTCAAATTCAATGTGCATTGTTGCCATTTTGGAAATAATGATGAGATGTGGAAGAGTTTTTGGAGGACCAGAACACCATGGGATTGCAATGCATAAGCATCGTTGGCCAAGTGCATTGATGTCAAGGGGGACTATAAGGGAAAATAGTGAAAAACTGTTCTGTTTCTCAAAGTCATTCTGGGTGAGGCTTAGAACTTTTTGAATGACCTGTGTGTGTGTGCGTGTGTGTGCATGTGTTTGATATACACAAACCATGTATATAGATATTTAAATAGGAATGGTTGAGTTCACTTGAATGTTTTACTTATAACAATAGTATGGATTTCAAATGAGAAATGCACATCACAAATCAGAGTGATTAATGCAGTTAATGTCATTAATCACCTAATTGATATTTTAATTTTCATTGGGTACTGAGCAAATCTCTTCAAAATAAGGATATGTCTTATACACTGATGAGTCTTATATTCTGAAAAATATGACTCTTTAACAATGTGAAATAAGTTGTAACTTTTTCAAATTAAAATCAACCTTATTTATTAGTGAAATGTGCCATAAAAGTAACTTCATTTGAATGATGTTACTTTTATGGCACATTTTATATCATCTTTTATATTATATTTTAAGCAATTAATAAAAGTTTTAATCAGAAATTATTTCTTATTACATTAAACATTGTACTTAGTACATCTACATTGGAGTAGACATCAGTGTTGTTAAAGAGAATATGCCTCTTGATAGGAATCAAATTTATATCCTATTTTTAATCTGAGAAACCACCTTCAAGCCAGGTATGCTTAGCAAAACAAGGTTCAATTAATTTATTTAATAATGCACATCTAAATTTATATCTGCTATTTTGTTTTCATTTTAGGTGTGAAATTAAAAGTAATTTATAAGAAATTAATGGAGTATTTTTTAATGTAACATTGTTTCTTATTACTAACAATGTCAGTTGCTATCTACTGTTCTCCTGATTACTCTTGTTCTCGCTCCTCAGTTATGCTTCTGTTTTCTAATCTGTCCACACCCAGTAACCCCCTTGTATCTTAGTGGCTTTACTGACTTGCGTGGGGGGGGGGGGAAACTCGATTAAAAATAAACAAAAAACACTTTTTCAAAACTGTGTTTGAACACTGACCCTTGGCATTCATTGTGAAGACTACAACTACCTCAACCACTTAGCAACCTTTGTTAAGGGCATCAAAATAATCTTTTGTTAATTATGTTTTTATAATTGACATTAACAAAACAATACGTTTACTGTAGAATATTATATGTGAAAGTATATATTCATAAGTTGTGTATGGTAATTATTGATCAGATTACAGAGTGTCTTTAATATTTATGATGATTTTCTTATCTTTGGTGGGTAGGCAGGCAACACTCATCTAGCATGCTAAGAATGTATATGCTGGCATTTAAGTAGTTAATACTTATATAAATATACTAGCCAAGGTACCCTGCATTGCCCGGGTGTACATGGCTGCAATTGTATACCCCCCCCCCCCATACACCTGCCCATTTAGAAATGTCAGCCTGTGTCCCCACTTGCATGCATCATCCATTGGTATACTAAGCTAATCCCCCACTCATCTTTTTTACAGTATGTCCTTTGCAAGTGTTTGTTGTTAAAGGAGTTTCATCGCTAAAAGCTTTTTGTGTGGTCATTGCTTGGGGTTAAATTGTTTCAATGTTTTAGATATTCAGTAAATTTCCTATGGCCATAATAACTTTCAAATAGTATAGCATTGTTCACAAATCTAATAATCAAACCTGAAGATTGAAAAGTCAGTCTTGACCTACCTTGGTAAATTTGCAACATGTGTGTACAATTTCATCGAAATCGATCAAGAAATGTGGATGCCCATGAATAGCATACACATGCATCTTCTGTTTTATAGATATCTATTTTAGATATAAATTTTATATAGGCATACTAAGATATACACACACACACACACGTAATCTAAGCATTATGTCTATTTTTATTTTAATCCTCTCAAATTCACGGATCAATTTCTTAGTGTTGTTAGAAAACTGACTAAGATGCCATAGTTTAGGTTATTTTGTTTACTTTACCCCTGAAGATGATCTTGGGTGAGATTGAAAGTGTTTGGGGAATAATATGTCTAGATTATTCAATCAAACATAACAGCCCTATTCAAGTCAGTCATGCTTGCTTGCTTTAATTCCTGACCAGTGATATTCCCTACCTCACTTACCCTGCACAACATACCATTTGAGTGTTGAAACTTTAAAAAAAATTTAAACTCAAATACAGCAAAAAGAAAAAAAAGTTTGATCAATTTTCTTCCCAGCAACCCAATGGGACCTGGCTGTCATTAGAACACATTTGAATTCAAGTGGAGGAGTCTAAAAGATTTTATCTGACACTGAAATGTCTAGAGTTTTTACAACAAGAACTAAAATTTATGAAGTAAAATCTTCAAAGTAGCCACCCACTTGACCAAAAGGGAATAAAATAAATAACCTTTGGGAACAACTGGCACTTGGATGGAAGTTAGAATGTTATACTTGCAGGCTTATATAAACAGTCTCAGTGAGAACTGAGGAGAGTTCTCATGCTGCCCTTTAGAGAGTAGTATCAAGCTTACTTTTTCCACAAATTCAATTACAAGTTTCTCAATTTTATGAAGGCAGTCTGGAATTAGAGAAGCATCCCCCTAAATTCATCATGCATTAATGCACTATGGAAACAAAAGGGTGTCCTCAAGACCCACACACACAGTGGTATCTCAATTGGATCCATTATGGAGAAAGTAGTAATGAACATTATATTAACTAGGCTCTTATCACTATGAAAGCCAACTACTCGGTTTTTGTTCTAGTGAGGGATACTGGAAAATGTCATCAAACAACTCTAGGAAATAGTATACCTCTCTAATAAGAAATTGTATACCTGCTATATTGACATCATTGCATATGACCACACCAATAGAGACTTCCTTTTTTCATCCATTAGAAACCACCTTCCAAGTTCCAAATTCACTGAATACCTTGATCTAATAGAATCTTATTGGTTCACAAAATACAGAAACATCTCAAACCTCATCAAGAGTACTACAAGTTGGAAATGAAAGCTCCAGTCTATTTAATCTTTTTCGAGACTATGTTCTGGACATTTACAAGCACAGATGTGAAGAGAAAAGCACCAATCATTTAAACATTCTATACAACATCCCAAGTAAATCAATTAATAGTGATTCTGCTTTGCCTCCTGAGGCCTGATCAGGTGGTGAGTATGCTGATGACGTAGGGATTCATACTTGTGATAAGAATGATCTTGAAAAGCAAAAAACAAAAAAAAAAAAAAACAATATTCTCTATCAAGTGTTCCCAAAAAATAGGACTCAAAATAAACCTTTTCAAAACAGAAACTATGATCTGGAATTATAATAGAAGCAGTGATGGCACCTACCCTGGATGCATCATAAAAATTCAGTTTGTGAAATTAGTAAATATCAAACACTTTAAATACTGTGATGTATGGATCAATTATAACAAATAGGAGATAAGGAAATTGAACATAGAACAGGCTGTTAGGAGTAGTTTTGCCCAACACTGCAAATTGCTATGAAGCCAAAACATTAACCTGAAAACTCAAGTTATGTTCCTAAATAGCCTTGTCAAATTGAAACTTTTATATGGATGTTATGTATGGTGCTAGACCTGTTATATCTAAATATCTACACCCTTGTGCAAATTAATTGAAACAAAATAATTCCATTATTATTTACTTCTTTTCATATTTTTCCAATGAAACATAACCCAGTGCACATATTAGTATTTTGTATCTCTATTCCACAAAGTCATTCCTTGCAGATTGACCACAGATTCTCGATTGGATTTAAATCAGGAGAGTTTCTGGGCCAGTCTATAATACTTAAATTTGTTCACTGGTAAGGATTGCCAGCATATTTGTGCAGCATTACAATTTTTGTACACTTCCTTGGAGTAACATCCATTGCAGACAATGGTTGTAGGACAACTAATCGACAGTTGAGACAATAGTGTCTGGGAGTGAAGAAAATCTGATGCACTTATGGATGACATCATATTTTTCAAGGCTAAACAAATTTCATCATACACTCCGAAAATAGATTCATATTACTACACACCACTGCAAATAACCTAATCTGAGGAAAAAATAGAAATCAATAACACCCTGTCACTCCAGTGGGTCTAAAACTGACTGTATGGTGAAAAAAGAAAAGAAACTAAAGCAATTGTTTCAATTAATTTACACAAGAGTGTAAACTGTCAGTTGTATACAACCACTTCTAAGATCAATGGTTAAAAATGGCTTTGAGTGAGTGAAGCCTGTGGATTTTATCAAAGACCATTGTGAACTGGCATTATCGACTCACAAAGAACTCCAAACATCAGAAGCCACATCATTTAAGCCTTCAACAGTAACAACAACTAAAATAGAGATCACATTTAGCTTCAAGAGAAAACATGGCATAATCAACATGCTGACATTCTACACTATTTCAAACAAAAAGTTGGGAAGGAACCCCCCCCCCCTATCAGTACTGTTTCTTGAAAAATTGTTTTATGAGAAAGATTTTATACATTTCAACTGTAAGAAACACTGGCTGCTCAGTCAATGAATGCCAAACGTTTCTTTGTAAGGAAATGACTAATACTGTCATTATCATTACCATCTATGGCCAGATGTGTGGTAGGAGAGAGTCCTTGCTGGCCATTAAGGAAGAGCTTATCCATAAGTCTGTCATAACAGAAGTAGCAGAAGTATTACCTATCTACCTACCCAGATCGTACAAGTGAAACCCTGAACAAACAACTAAACATGTAGGAAACATGATTTTCATTTGTCATGGAGTCATTTCACATTGTGTTACCCTTGTGAATGTATTATGGGCCTTTCCCCTTTCACACTAATGTGAACAAGAATTTAGGCACAACATGAGGTCATTTGTCTAGTTGGTGGAAACCTGAGAGACAGATCAATTCTGCCAGGAATAGTTCGTTATTGCAACAAATGTCTACAGCTAAACAGAGGAGTGACAGAGTAGTGATAAAGTCAGTGGGCTTTGCCTGAATATGACAGATTCAAATATAATTGGTACTAAAATACAATAATTATTTTCTTTTTTTTTTTCATAATGGGGTACTCTTGTGCCAGCATGATGAAATAAATTCCTTCCCTTTCACCTACTCTGCATTAATATGGTGCTCATTTAGTAAGTCACCCTTATTTTTCAAAACATTTCCCAACACTTATCTGAACTGTTCATGTTTATGAACTGTTCATGTTCATTAAACATGTATACAAATTTCCTTTGGAATGGGCTTACAGCCACATCATGTTGAAACACCACTTCCCATAATATCACAAAAGTTAAGCAACACCGAGCCTGGTCAGTACCTAGATGGATGACTAGTTGGGAATAGCAGGTGCTGTAAGCTTAGATATGCAGGTGGTGTAATGAATAATGACTGAATTGTTAATTGGAGGGCCAGGTTCCAATTTCAGTTGGGTTCATTATATTCACTTACAAAAAGGTAAGTATCAACTTCTTCTCTCCACCATCTATGGGTTAATTAGTATCATTAATTTATGTCACTAAATTATTATTTAAAAATGAGTAAAAATAAAAACTTCTTACAATCTAAAATATTTTCTGGCTTTTAATAACCTTCAAACGGTTGATAAGCTATAGAAAACAATCAAATGCTTTGGAATGTTTATTTGAAACTGACACAATTTTATGGTTTGAAAAATTACCACTGGCATGATTAAGTGTCCCTCTCATATCAGTATTTCTCAATGTAAAATTGTAACCAGCATTTGTTGTATTTCTTTCTCCCCACAACAATATAGACTGACTTCATGGAAAAAGTTCATTATTAGTCTTAAGTCCTTCTTAGGGACAAAACATAATGCAGGAGTTTTTTTTCATTTTGTTATTCAATTCCTCACTATTAGTCAGATATATAGATCTGTCTATCTTCCAAGAAGCTTTAAATAAAACAAATGTGTGGGTGGTATTTCTGTTTCAAATGTGGTGAAATGTCACTAGAAAACCAGTTATAATCTAACTGACATCCAAGGTGAAATCATGAAAATGTTCACCACACAATCAATGAAGATCATTGTTGGACCATTGATGTGACATCTAATGTGACTGGCTTATCTTTAAAGTTCATGTCCATGAATAGGAAACAGAATTTATAAGTTTTGCAAAGTTTTGTTTGCTCATGACTAAAAAATCATGAATGTGGGCCACAATTTGAAGTTCAAAATGATCCACTTTGTATAGACTCATTTAAGTAAATGTAAATTTTAATGTATTTAATAAATCCTACCCATGATAGCAGAAGAAGCAGAAAAATTTTGTTAGAAACAAAGAAAAATTTGTTTAACTATTACATAATATCAATCCTCTTATATGCCAGTGGATTCTGGACAATCTTCTTGCAGCTGACAAAGAGACTTGAGGCAAGAGAAATGGGGTTCTACAGAAAGATATTTAAAATAGCATGGGCTGAACATTTAAGTAATAAGGAAGTTTTAAGGAAATAAAATCAAAGATGCTTATACTTAAAAACAGAAAGAGATAGTTGAAATTTCCTGGATACATGAGGAAAGAGGGCCTGGAGAACCTGACACATATAGGATATAGGGAAGGTAAAAGAGACAGAGGAATTCAGCAAATAATCTAACAAGCTTGTGTAAGTGGATGGCAAAACAGGGAGTGGGAGAATGGTGAAAAGAGAAACCTTACTAAGAGCTAGGAAGTTGTGGAGAAATGTGATCGTCTATGTCATGCAGGGATATGGCCCATAGAAGAAGAAAGCAAAAATTACAGAAACAGGGAATTTGATTATAAAAACTGACCCCAAAAATGCAAAACATTTTTAGAGCATAACTTATATCTCTTCTTGCAGGTGAAAACATTGTCTGAATTTTATATGGAGCATTGCAGAGCTTGTAATGTGCACTACTTAAGTATGACTCCAAGCCAAATGCATATAAATTGCAATTTGCAGTCCACTGCCACTGAGCGAACAGGGAGGTTGTCTTATTCTTACTCCTATGGCATTCTTCTGGAGGTGTCTTCTTGTGAAAGTTGACTTTTCCAAACACCATAGCTTGGAACTCAGGGTTAGACATTGGGAATCTGCAGATGGCAATGCAGGACTGAGCATTGTGGAAAGTAATTATTAATGAAGTTCCGGCCAACCACATGGAGGTCAAAGCATGATAATGACGATGAAATATATATTCTAAAAAATTGAGAAATTGTTGAAACATTATCTTATGTCTACAAAATGAAATTCTACAACATCTTAAATGTTGTGTCATCTTTATACGTTAAAACCATTAAATGGTTTAATCCTAGAATTTTAAGTGGAATGGATAAATAGTAAACATCAAAGAAAAAGTCTCAAAGAAACTATACTTGATATGAATTCATTGCACCTTCTTTGGTTACTGTATTCCACTGACTTGAAGTGGAAAGCTTATATTGAATCATTTGCTAGGTCAGCTGCTAGTAAAGTTGGTTCACTGTGTCATGTTAGACAATTTTACATGTCAGAATCTATCTTACATATTTACATATCTACCATTCATCCTTGCTCTAAATATTGTTGCCACGTCTGTTCTAGTGCTCCTGCTATATATTTAGAGATTCTTGATAAAATCCAAAGAAAATTCTGCAATGATAATTGTACTGACCTGGCATCTCACCTCCAGTCACTTTCCCCACTGCAGTACTGTAGCTTACCTGTGCCTTTTCTAAAAATACTTTTATAGTAATTGTTCCAATGAACTTTCTTCTTTGGTACCTAGACTATGAATTTAAATGTAGTTTTAGATTAGTGGATAGATTTCCTCATTTTACAATTGAAATGGCTAAATGTAACCGTAAGTTCTAGGTTAACAGTTTCTTCTATTGCACTTCTCGCTTGTGGAACTCTTCTGGCTTCTTGCTTTCCAGTCAACTTTGATATTCAAAAATGTAAATGCAATGTCAATTGTTATCTTTTGTCTTCTAATTCTTTTTCTTTTATTGTTCTTAGTACTCAGTAACATCTTGCATTTTAGTGGCTTTATTGCCTTGGAGTGAAATGATTTAAAAAAAAAAAAAAAAAAATTCTTAAGTATCTTATTTAAAATTTTTAAAGTTTAAAATTCTAAGTCTTTTTAAACATCTTTATTAGATATCTGTCTGAATTTTTGGGATGAGGAGTTATTTACACTATTTACATACAAACTATTGTCCTAATCTTTGTTGTTGCTATCACAAAGTTTTGGTCATTGTGCCCTTTGGACTTCATCAGGCACATATCAATCTATGCTGATTGAAGAAAAAAAAAATAAAACAACCCATCTTCCTCATCAATTTATAGACAAATCATAAAGATACATTCTGGGATTTCTTCCTAACCAAATAAAATGGACGACTTCTTGGTCTCAACTACCATATTTTTGTTCTTTCTTGTCTTCCAGTCAGAACACTATAATCACTTGAATGTATCACTTGATTGACATCATTCTTTAGAAAAATTTTGTCTTATTTCTGTTGCTTTACCCAGTTTTGTCTTGTATATATATTGTTTGCTTAGTATCAAAAATATAAAACCTCTTACTAGGATTACAAAGCCTAATTTTATTTTATATTTTTTTAAAAGATAGTTACCATTTTCAATATGAACCAAAATAAACATGTAATTTTCCATGAACATTATGCTGTTTCATCATGGTAATTGTTATGGGTGTTTTGACAGGGAATCATTTCACATTATTGCAAACCTTATTTTTAGTGGATACATGTTTGAGTAGATGCCCTCCTTTTTATTATATATATATATATATATATATATATATAGATATATATTTAAAAAAACAAACAAAAAAAAAACAGTGAAGTATGTCTACATTTTCTTTATTGAGACTCTCAAATGTGCAGGCCAGTCTTCTATGTGACATGTCTCTCAAAGACATTGGTGATCATAGCTTGAGATTTACTTTAACCCTCCTACTCAGTCAGGTTGTGACACAAGGTTGTTTTTTTAATGTGGAGACCAGAGTGTTTCCAATCAGGCCACTAGTCAAAGCTGGTCTTTGCTGGTCAGAGCTTGTCATAGTTGGTCATACCACTGCTATGTAACAGATGTAGCGCAACGGTGGGGAGAATGCAAGGGAGGAGAGGTCTCCAGATACTCCAACTTCAGCATCTACTCTGATGGGAAAAATCCCATTCTCCTCCTCTGCCAATCCTCCCAGAAGAATCTGGAAGAAAAGCTCCTTGGCAATCATAGCTCTCTACAATTTTCTGCCACTTGTAGCTCTTAATGAATTTTGCCTTTTTGTTATTGCTCCTAAGCCTTACTGCACCATCCATTTACTCAAACTTGCTAGGTAGGCTATGTGTTTTTTTTTCCTCTGTCCCTGTGATGAAAGGACATGACTTAACTTGGAGTTCAAAACGAGTGTGAACGTGTCTTGCTTGCATCGTAATGCCGAAAAGAAATATGGCCGTTATCGAAGACACAATTTATGCACGCCAATCTCGCCCGAAACGAGACTATATGTGTACACATGCAAATTTCAGCAGTGTCAGACGGGCATAGAAGCGAGGTGCCAGCGGAACAAAAGGAGAGCGAGTCATTCGGCAGATTTCGTGCAACAGAGTTGGACGTACGAATTAACTGGCGGACGAAGAGGAATTTGAAGTAGGCGCGTCTGAATTGGTGTCTGTTTCACGACTGCCCGGTGTAACAGCCGAGAAAGGGAGACTTGCAATCCATTTCCTCGAGGCGACCGACGACAAACGTAGAACAGCTGGTCTGCCGGCGAATGGTGCACTGCACTCTCTAACCCCCCCTCTCGTCACTTTTTTTTCTTTTTGTTCACTAAAGTCCCTCTTGCTTTCACTGTCTTGTGAGTATCAAATTTTCCAAGCCCTCTTTCCTCATTATGTACTCTACAAATTTCAACTATCTCTTTCTGATTTTAAGTGTGTCCTTTTTGTTTCCATTTTCTTTAAAACTGTCATTGCTCACATGTTTGGTCCCCGAGTATTCTCAGCATCCTTCTGTAGAACCATATTTCTGTTGCTTAAAGTCTCTTTATATTAGGATAGCTACTCAAACATGTGTATCCACTAAAAATATTGTTTACAATAATGTGAAATAATATCAGAATAAAAATAAAATCCATTAATTTTTTTGAAATTACAGGGGAAAATGGTTAGTAAGTTTGGTTGACCATTTCTACTGAGCAGTGATTTGGCTCCTAACAGAGTGTCATAATTTTGGCCTTGTATCAATGTTAGTAGATAACTTTGGGCACTTTAATGTGGTGTAATGATTATTGAGCAGGTCTGTTTGACTATTACTATTAATTAGTGAGTTTGATCCTCACTAGGTGCTCTCATACTAGTGACCTTGTGCCAAACTAAACTAAGATCAGTAAATAGCTCTGAGCACTTCAGCACGGGTTAATGTCTAGTAATCTAATTTGGTTGACAATTACTACAGAGTAGCGAGTTTGGTACAAGGGCACCTAGTGAGGATCAAACTCACTACTCTAGTAATTTGTCAACCAAATTAGATTACTAAACATTAACCCATGCTGAAGTGTCCAAAGCCATTTACTGATCTTAGTTTAGTTTGGTACAAGGGCACTTAGTGAGGATCAAACTAAACTAAGATTAGTAAATAGCTTGGGCACTACAGCATGGGTTAATATTTAATGATCTAATTTGGTTTACAATTACAACAGAGTAGTGAGTTTGATCCTCACTAGATGCCCTCAAACTTGTAGCCTTGTGCCAAACAAAGCTAAGCTTAGTAAAATACATGAAAAATAATTAGTATGTGCAAAAGTTTCCAGAGCATTTTTATAAAGATTAGTTAATTATTATGCTGATTCTGTAGACTACCAGTGGAGTATAAAGCCACAGTCTCACTACACTAGGATCACAGCCTCACTACACCAGGTGTTTCTGCTGTGGTTCCTGTAGCATGTAAGTTTTTACAGAGCAGACTTATTAGCTGAAATAGTTTTGAATTCATAGATGTCTTTTTCCGAGACAGGCTTTCAGTCAAAGCTAGAGAGTACAGTCTACCCTGTTATTTAACACCTATGTGAGGTGGAGAGAGAAGAGTGGATTCATACCTTACCAAAGATATTTGGTGTGAAAGTGAATGCAGCAGTCCTGATTGGAATTTTAATTTGATACAGTCCCACTTTCTGCACAAATAAACTGCTATACTACATAGTTATCCATTAGTTAATTAATAAGTTATATTTTTTTTTACTTGGATTTTTATGATTTTATATTGAAATTATGAAACTTTGAATTCCATCTTGATAAAAAAAAATAAAAAAAATATATCACTCCTTTTGTCACAATAAAATTCTCAATGAAGTTTTGAACATTGAAAACCTCTTTAAACTTTTGACCGGATAAGAAATGCTGCACTGACCAAAACGAATAATGACACCAAGTCTGGTGAACACTTTCCAGTCTTGACAGAGTTTAAAAGCATCTCGGTCCTTGTTGGAGAAGAATTATTTTCCATCCTCCAACCTCTTTCTCAGAGGCAGGATGTGGTGAGGCTGTCACTACTCTATTGCTACTTGTTCAGTGCTCAGCTGAACTATGTTCCTTGATTCTGCAAGGTATAACCTTCATGGATAGGACTTGCCATGCCACTTACATTGTAGCAAACTACCCACGTTCCCTTTGTATTCCATCAGTGAGAAATTTCACTTGAACAGTTTCTTCCCATGAACCACTTCTCTGTGGAACAGACTCCCAAGAGGATGTTTCCCTAATCACTACAATCTTAACCTGTTCAAGTCTAGAGTTAACTGTTATCTTCCCCTCCTATCCATATAACATATACTCTTTAACATAACTACCTCAAGTAGAACTTGGGCCTTGTACAGGATGAAGCTTTCTGTAAAAAAGAAAAAAATACTACTTTGTGAAACACACCTGCATAGACGCTTCCCTGAATGTTACACACAAGTCAAGGATTAATTGTTATCTATCTTACTTAACCTTATGAGCTTCACTTCCTGCTACCTCCTTTTTAATTCATATCATAGAGCTCATTCATCATAAACCTTTTAACAGTAACTATCTTGAGTGGATCTTAAGCCTTGCATTGGGTGAATTCTAATATAAAAAAAGTTCCCATCCCAACTCATTTATTTTAATGTCAGCACTAAAGCAATATTGTCCTGGAACAATATGACTTTCCACCTCTTCCTCTGTCCCATAAATGGCTGTTTCCACCTCCCCACCTCAACCAACTGCAGCACTCAAATTTTGAAGGTGATGACTAAAACTTTACTGTAACAGCTTCACTACATTTTAGTAATTTGTAACAATACACTTTTCATGTCAGCCCAAATAAAAAGAAATAACTTTAAATTACCAGTGCTAAAGATTATCAGAGCAGAACCATTCTCTTGTTTGTTTTGTTGTCTCTAATGAAATCCTTGGAAAAAAAAATTGCCCACCCTTCTAGATAGTTTTGCATAAATGCAGGTGTTCCCCAGAGCTTTATCCTTGGACTGACGTTAATAATTTTCACAAATGATCTTCCTGATGTCATTAGTTCTCACTTGGTATCTATGCTTATGACAACTATTTACTTCTATCTTAATAGTAAGTTTGAAGGTCTAATTGGAAGCTGACTTTAAAAAAATGACTGATAATCCGTTTTTAAATGGGCCAATGAGGGTTTTGTTAATGTTAAAACTTCAAAAATGAAGTTGCTCTCTTTTAATCATCCGAGAGAACCCTTTTTACCTACCATAACTATGGCTGATGCTAACCTCCAGGAGAGGAACACATTGTGCCTTCTCAGACTAATATTTTTCCACTGACAAAGTGGAAAGAGTATATTGAATCTTTGTAAATAAAAAAGTTGATTCATTGTTATGCTAGACAATTTTTCTTGTCAGAATCTATCTTATAAATATATAAATCTAGCATTGGTCATTGTTTTGAATATTGCTGCCACATCTGTTCTGCTCCTCCTTAGAGATTCTTGATAAAATCCAAAGAATCTGCAATGTTATTGGTCCTGACCTGACATCTCTGCCATGATGTAGCTACCTTGTGCCTCTTCTATAAATACTTTTGTGGTAACTGATCTGATAAACTTTCTGCTATGGTACCTAGACCTTATGAATTTAAGTGCAGTACTAGATTAATGGCAAGGTCTGATAAATTTACAGTTGAAATGGTTAGATGTAACTAAGTTCTATGCTAGCAGTTTCTTCCATTGCACTTCTTGCTTGTGAAACTCTTCTGGCTTCTTGCTTCCCAGTCAACTTGGATTTTCAAAAATTTAAATGCAATATCAATCATTATCTTCTGTCTTAATTTTTGTTCTTTTATTGTCCTTTCTCCTTAATAATAGTTTTTCTCATATTCTCTAACACTCAGTAACCTCTTGCCTCCTAGTGGCTTTATTGCCTTGCTTTTGGTGAAATTATTAAAAAAATCTGACAAGAAATGAAATACAGGTTATCCATTTTTTTTCCTCTTTGATCTTCCCTCTATTTTGCAATCACCTTACACCCTTTGTGATCAACCAATATTTTCAGTCAATTCAAGTCTTGCAAGCGATCATTCAAAAAGAGCTTTCATGTCATCACTTCCAATATTCTTGTGACCTTCCTCTGTGGGGTGTTACCCTCAATTCAAACTTTTGAAAACAATTCATAACATACGGCTTCCATCTGAATCATCTCCATCAGCTTCACTAATCATCTTTACTTCTGCTGCTGTTTTGCTCAACTTAAAAATGTTGAAAGATTCAGCATTGCACGTTTAGCTTGTTCATGTTTTCCCTTTGTAAGACAGAACATGTAAAAATGGTTTTCAACTGCATATTCAGTCACCAGTTAAAAAAAAAAAAAAAAAAAAAAAAGCAACTAGGAACTTTTGCACACACCTAATAATTAATTTTACATTAGGAGGTTTCTATTTATTTTTCAAAAATTATGAAGAGATAGATTTTTTTTTTCATTTGCTAAACATACTGAAAATTAATAGATAGGAATAAACTATTATATTTTATAGAAGCATAAAATTAAAAAATTTCTAAATATGTTAAAAAATGATAAAAGGAAAACAAATAATATCAAATTGTTTTTAAATCATTTCATAACAGAAAGGATAAAAAACAATGATGACAAACATGTGACAGCAACAGGAATATTTTATGCCTTTCCTTGCATTCAAAGTGTCATCTGTCACAATGTTGCAAGCGAATAGTTGGCAACTGAATACACAATGGCAAAACCAACTAAAGAATCTGTGCATTTAGTTTATAAAAGCTAAAATTTGAAAGAGAAAGCATCAAAAATTAAACTTGAAAAAAAACAAACAAATGATGGTTACCTGGACAACTGAAGTATTTGTATCTGTTAAGATAATTGTTTTTAATAATTGCTTTATCATTAAAGTAAAAGTGCAATTGACTGATAAGATAAGCAAAAAATTCATTTGAGAAAAGGAAAAATTTAAAAAAAAAAAAAAAAAAAAAAATCAACATTTGCACTGGACAAAATAGAACAAGAAATCCGTTTTAGGAGTCATGTCATTAACTTTAGGGGAAAAATGTTTCTATCAACTTTTTCTCTTGAATAATTCATGAAATTTATCAAAAAATTCAGGACAATTAGAGTACGAGAACATTCATTTTAGAGTAAGGGCAAGACATTCTCAGCATTCTTCTGTAGACTCAAATTTCTGTTGCTTCAAGTCTTTACTTCCTCTGTGAGAAGATTATCCAGCATTCACTGCCATATAGAAATGATATTACATAACAGTTCTATACTCTTCTTTGCTTCAAATGAAATTTTCCTATTTCTTAAGACTTTACTTAAATTTTGGAAGGTATCTTTTGCTATTCCAATGTGCCTTCAGATTTTGGTGTTTCATTTTTCATCCTCTGATAAGACACTTCTTTTATTTAAATCTTTGTATCTCCATTTTGTGGTTTGCATCATCAGCTGTTCCTTTGGCAGACATTTTATCTTCTTACAGTTAATGTTTTGTCATTTCTTTTCACTATTCTTTACTGTCTTCTCTAGGAATTCCTGTAGTTTCCTTTACATGTCCACTACCAACATTGTGTCATCTTCATATGTTGTTAAGATTGTGACTGCCAATAACGAATCCTGGTAGGACTTCTAATTCTCTCAGGTTCACTTGACTGTAAAGGTTGAATAAGTATGGCGAGAAGCCGCATCATTGTCTTACACCTCTTTCTATTTTTGTATGTTTACTGAATTTATATTCTATTCACATGCAGGTGTTTTGCTACCAGTATAGGTTCTGGATTATTGTAATATCCTTCCCAAATAAACCGAACCTACCTAGCAACTCCAACAGTTCTTTGTGACGTATTTTATCAAATGCTTTTGCCTAATTTATAAAACACAGGTATACATCCTTCTGCATTTGTATTGTTTTTTTCTGATATCATTCTGAGTGTAAATATCCCATTCCCCATTGCAGTGTCTTTAATGAAACGGCACTGTTCTTGTCCTATTTCCAATCTAATTCTGCTAATTGATCTATTCATCAGAATTTTGATCATAAGTTTTGTTATATGGCCCATTAGGTTGATTGTTTGATGGAGTTCATTCATTTGCATCTGGCTTCTTAGACAACATGTCATGAAAATAGATCTACTTAAATCTTCTAGCATATCATCACTGTCATATATTTCATTTATTATGTCTCTAATTTTGTCAATGTTGAAATAATCTAAAGTTGCCAACATCTCAATTACAATTCAATGTTGTCCTGCTGCTCTGCTTATGTTCAATTCGGCCACCATTGCTGATTTCACTTCAGACTTTAATATTTCTTGTCCTTTCATATTTTTGTGTATTGCAGGGTTTTCCTCTTTTATATCTTCTCAGATATATTTGTTCTATCTTTCCCATATTTTTTCTATGATCAGCATTCCATCCTAATTATAGATATTTAAGAGTGAAATCACTTATTAGCCACTACATGCATATTCTATAGCAAAATCATTAGTATTGTACATTTAAGAGCCTGTGGGTTATCACACTTGACTTTGCTAAAAAAAAAAAAAAAAAAAAAAAAAAAAAATGTCTATAGGAGATGCTCCTTATGCCTATATAAAGGCATGCATTTATCGCCATATTCTCTTTTACAGCTTTTGGCTCTAAGATGTAGACACATCTGGGAAAAGTGTACCTCACTGGGGTACATCCATTTTCATGGTTTTCTGTCTTGACTTGTGTACACTCACACACCTGTTACACACACACACACACACACAAACAACCACATTCTTCATGTTTTTTTTTCCTTTAGTCACATTTTCATTTATTTTTTTTTTTTAAGAGTATCACCCCAAGCAAGGCTGGAGGCCACTATCACGCAAGGGGTTATAGAAGGGTTGGAGGAAGAGCAGATAGGAGTGGTAAAGGAGAGGATGTGGAGAAAGAGAAAGACAGTGGGTCGATCAAGGCAAGGGGGTTACAGAAGATTTGGAGCGAGAGCAGATAGGAATGAAAGATGAAAGGATGTGGAGAAGGGAAGTGGATAGATCAAGGCAACTGGAGATGTCGATTGACGCTACACTTAAACCGTTGGAGATTGTTATCCTTTTGTAAATATATACATTGTTGTTTGTTTTATATTGTTTTTTGTTACTCATTTTTAATTGGATTTCCATATAGTCTGCCAATATTGTTGGATAAATTTTCCACGAGCCTGTAAATATTACTCACCCACATGTTAACTCCTGCAGCATAATGGTGACTAAATATTTACCCAAATCATATTAGCGACCTGCAACAAACCTTGTCCTATTAGTAGTAGTTTGTATTAATTTCTAACTACCATAAATAACTTTGATTTTCAATGTGCCATATACATAAGAAATACTGAATAGCTTCTATGTATTGTGTTCCTTCAGGATGTTTGCTATCATGGCTCTCCACAATTACCTGTCCTTTGATGCTCTTAGTAAATTTTGTCTAGTTATCTCTCCTAATCCCAGTTCTGCTAACCATTTACACAAGCTCATTAGGTAGGTTAGGTGCTGCTGTCTTCTGTCCCTCTTGCCTTCAATATGTCTGTGAGTGTCAAATTTTCTAAGCCCTCTTTCCTCATTATATACCCTAGAAATTTCAACTATCTTTTTCTGATGTTAAGTTTAAGTGTCCTTTTGGTTTCCATTTTCTCTAAAATTTCATAGTTGCTCACATATTCAATCCATGATATTATCAGTATTCTTCTGTAGAATAATTTATGTTGCTTTAAGACTCTTCTTCACCTGTGAGGAGATTGTCCAATGAGGACTGACATTCTGTAACAGTTCAGTACTCAGTGTCCTTTTTGTTTCCATTTTTGTTTGAATATCACCAAAACACATTTTTAATCAAATGTGAAATTTAATGGTTAAATCATCAAATGACAATTTTAAGCACTAATGTTTGTATACAAATTTTCCTTCATAAGTTTCATTCATTCATAATCCTGTGAATGACTTGCTTTGCTCCAAAGCCAATATTCACAAGTGGCAAGTTATCCTAAATTCTTCAAGAAGTTACTGTTTTCCTTATTTGTCCTGAAAAAAAGGAGCCTTGAAAATTTACTTTGAATCCTATAGGTCAAAGACTACCTTTTTCTTCATTTAATTTTATGATTATTTTTTCAAAGTTTTATCAAAACAAAAAAAAAAACAAAAAAAAAAACAAAACAAAAAAAAACGTGCCTTTCTGAGGAAGTCCTCAAAATTCAATTTAACATTTTGTATAAATTTTTGAGTACATGAATAAATATTAAAGGATTAAATCTTTTGAAATATTAACTGTATATGTATACTAGCCGAATTACCAATGTTTTGCTGCATTTCAGGTGTTATTTTTGAAAGAAAATGATTGATTTTAAATCATTTATACAATTTATGGAGAAAAATGATGCATTTCAATATTACTCAATCATCTTGCTGATGTGACCTCCATCTTATGTCTTTCTCCTATATTTTGGATAGGTGTCACTCCCTTGGTCAAATTTAAATTTAATTTAAATGAAAGCGAAATAAAATTACGTGGGGGGGGGGGGGGCTTTGTGACCCCCTTTGATCAAAATGAAATATACTTATCCAAGTACCCTAGGAGTTATTCCCTTGTTCAAATTTAATTTACATCAAAGGGAGAAAAAAAAAAAAAATTCAATGGTGGTGGTGGTGGGGTGCCCCATGGAGACCACCTTTGATCAAAATGAAATATAATTAGTCAAGTACTGTGGGTAATGTAGTTTCAGAATATATATGGTTAGGAGGAGTTTGATAACAGACAGAGGCTACAACTTTATATATAATTAAGTAATTCATTGAGTCTGAAAGAAACCTCAGCAGAATGCCGAAAGCACTGGACGGCTGTTTCGTCCTATGTTTGGGACTCATCAGCAGTGCGCATCCACTAGCGAGAATAAAATATATATATATATATATATATATATATATATATATATATATACACACACACAAATATACTATTATATTACTAAACAAGTGACTCTTTTAATTATTAATATTATTTATGATATGTTTATTATATTATTTATTAATTAAATCTTTTTAATTATTAATATTATTATTATTAACTATAAATAAATGTTAGAACATGATGATGGCATAATGGTTATAAAAGCATAGAGAAAGAAATCAGTAAGCCAAGTTCAAACTGCAGCTGCGACAGGTTGATTTCATTTTACTCTAACATCATTGAAAAAGGCATTAATCCACTTTTTACCTCAGCTATAGGTAAATATTAGCATGATTGGAGGTCTTTAACTGTGTGTGCCAGCCAAATAATCAGGCCCCACAGAAATTAACTTATGATTGAAATTGCAGTAGTATCACTTGTAATACAGATTTTTACTATAGAGAGAGTCTACTTATATATATATATATATATATATATACTTATATATATATATATATATATATATATATATATATATATATATATATATATATATATGAAAATTTTGTTAGTGGTACAAAACTTAATAACCATCATAAATAGACAATTTATTTTTAGTATTACCACACATAACAATTAGAAGAATAAATGAGCTAACTGGTTTCAAACCTCGTTCAGCTAAATTGAAGTTCAATCAATCAGTTATGTGCCAAGCATGATACATGCTTAGACGATCATGTATCTTTCAATACATGACTGACAAGGTAGATTTTTTCCCGCAGTAGGTTACCATTTCTTTCTGCAGTAGACCAGTTGCCATCCAAGGCTATAGAACTTGGTCTGTCCTACTATTTACCCATAGCTGGGGGGGGGGGATAAGAAGCGGATTCATACCTTTCTCAAGGGTATTAGCATGTAAGTGAATGCAATTGATGTGACTGGAATTTGAACTCGGCTATCTGATTCCGCAATCCGAGACGCTATCCATTACTCAACCAAGTTAATAAAGAGGTACACATTATTGATAAAGGGAATATGTGAAAAAAAAAAAAAAAATAAAAATAAAATAAAATTTTTTTTTTATTTAAATGGAAATCAATTGGAGGCCAAGGACAAAATCCTTCTGTTTGCAAAGAGATGGTTTCATTATTATGGATTACACAATGTCCGTTGAGTGAGGTTCAAGACCAGGTAGCTGGCCAGTTTTTCATTTTTTCTTTTAATTGTTCTCATGTGTGATAATACTAAAAATAAATTTTGTCTATTTATGGTGGCGATTATATATATATGATAAAAATATAATTTTAAGATATGCTATATTTATGGGTTTAAGTGCTCAATATCTGGGATATTGTGTATGTAAATATAAAAGTGGACATTGAAGTCAACACCCAGTGGCGACAGCTTGTTTCATGCTTAAATTCAATCTTCATGAAGATTGCATGTAAGCATGAAAACTGTTGCTGCTGGGTGTTGACCTCAATGTTCCCGTTATATAATTATAGGAATGAATGAAAGTTTTGACAGATTTGTTTAATAAATCTTACCTGTGATATAGGTTATTCTACTTATATGACAAAGATTATATAAACAACTTGTTCAACAATACAGGATATATTTCTCCCAGTGGAAGAATAAACACCTTTTCAGACATTTTGTCTCCAAGTGAGTACAAAAAACAATGAGGATGCCAAAATTAAGATTTAATTGGTGGGAAAAAAAAATTATAAGCCATTTTTTTTTTGTATTTTAGGCTCAAATTCCACTTTTTTTTATTGATTATTTATATCTTGATATATGTTATGGATTTTACAAATATACAAATGAACAGAATAGGGTGCATGTGTGGCAAAGAGATCATCATTCAAATGTCTTGATATTAACTAAATTTAATATTAGCTGAGCTTACTACATTATTTGTATCAGTTTTTTTATTTTATTTATTTATACTATTGTTCACCAGATACAAGGCCCAAGAGCCACTCAAGTTAGAGGGTTACTTAATGAAGTCACTATAAGAGCATAAATAGAGAAAGTAAAAAGTGCATGTTATGAAGATATGTGGAATATATAATTGTTGACCCTAGACGAAGCTGTCTCAGTGGAACTTCCTCCTTAACATTGGAATATGAAGAGAATGAAAGTGAGCTGATCTTGTGCACATGACATGATTGATCCTAACTGAACAAACGTCTGAACTGATGGAAATAAGGAATGTAGATCTGAACATTTGCCATGAAAATAATGACAAAATAGTGAGTGTCTTGCAATGTTGCATCCATAGGAGAGGAGTTGTCGGGTGGAAAATAATTCATCATCCATAAGTCCACATAATCACTTTTGAACTCCAAGGCTGAACACTCCAGTCTAGATATGACGCTAATATGTCATTTTTTTGTTTGACCTAACTCTTGTAAAGATAGAAAATGGCTAGAGAAGCCAGGTAATTTTTGGAGCAGTAAAAAGAACTATTTTCCCCAGCATCTTTAACAATGGCTCAGATATCTTTCTTTTTATATGCCATATCTTTTCAAGACATGGACGATCATGGCTCTCCACTCCCGCCTATTCCTTGTGGTTCCCAATAGGTTTCATCCTCCTACCATCTCCCCCCAGACGACATTCTGTCATCCATTTTGCTTAAGCCCGCCAAGTATGTCACATAAGGCTTTCCCTTGTCTCTCTTTCCCTCTATTCAGCCCATGAGTATCAGATTCTCCAGACCCTACTTCCTCATTACATGTCCCAGAAACTTCCCGATGTTAAGTATAAGCCGCCTCCTTTTTTGCAACCTAAGACCTCATTGTTGCTCACACACTCGGTCTATGATATCCTCAGCATCCTTCTGTAGAACCACATCTGTCACCTTGAGTCTCTTCATCTTTGAGGAAATCGTCTAACATTTGCTGCCGTAAAGAAGGACAGATATCACATATTCTTTTATTTGTTACCAGAGAAATCCTCCTGTATCGCAATACTCTGCCCAGCTTTTGAAATGCGTCCTTGGCCATCCCAATATGTCTATGGAACTCAGTGTCGCACTTACCGTCCTCTGTCAAGACGCTTTCCAGATATTTAAACTTCCATGTCTGCTTGATTCTAGTGTTCCATTTCAGGCTCTTCTTACTGATAACCATGCATTCTGTCTTATTGTAGTTTATGCTTAGTCCTTTCTTCTCTCTCTGCTGCTATCCTTCTGTAGGAGATTTTGTAATTTCCTTTCCGTGTCTGCTATCAGTACTGTATCATCTGTGTATCTCATGTTAAGATTGTGGCCACCAATGCTAGGATAGACAAGTTCCAATTGAAGTTAGCTCGAGTCCTAATAGACATTCAAGGCAATGTGCTTCAGTGATACATCTGCTATATTGGTTCAACAGTTCAGCTCTTCCCCCTACCAATTCCATGCCCATCTACTCATCCTGATGTGGTGATTGGCAGAGCTGAACTCTCCCTGATACCAAGCATGTTTGTTAATATAGACTAGCACTCAGATATTCCCCTATTTCCAGTTTTGTTGCCACTCGATCTCCAAAACCCTCATCTGCTCCTTTATTTCCCATTCCCCTTCAGTCAAAGTGGATGCTGCTTAGAAGACTGAACTTCAAAAGGAACAATCTGCTGGTCCATCAAATAGAAACACTTGAGATCAAAATAAAACCACCTCTTCCTTTTCTATGTAGGTGTCCATAGTATCACATAACCAAATTCTTTAAACTTGTAAGTTCTAGGTGCTAATGTTCCATTTTCAGTTTTGCTGTAGACTTAATGCCTTAAGAAAAAAAGATATTGATATTTTGTTTTATATTATTCCAAATAAAGATTAAGTTCATTGCATTTGAAAAAAAAAAGAAAAAAAAAGTTGCATTCATGCAGAATATTTAAAGGATTTAAAATTAATGCTACCCTTCAAGATCTTCCCAAACACTTGTTTAAGCCAATTTATTGCTTTTTGTAATATAACAGTTTTGGAACTTCTGGTGATGAGTAACACCTGTTAACAGCTAACCTGTAGAACACAGGAAAATGTAATAAAAATAATTGGCCTACTCCTCAATAAAAAAAAAAAAAATAAAAAAAATCTCTCAAAATTGCTGAAGCACAAAATATGTAGCCATAAGACAGAAGGTGCATGATAGTAACAGAGACAAAAGTATGAATGTGCTGACAAATGCTAGATTATTGCTTATTAGAACTTATTAGGAAACAAAAATTTCGCTTGCTAATCTGACAATCCTGATCCAGTGATTTTAATAGAAATATGTGAACAATGTGTTTATTTTGTGAAGAGATCGAAAAAAACAGAAAAAAAACATTAGAATTGACAACACAGTGGAAGGGCAAAGTAAAACTATGGCCTTCAAGGCAAATCTGACACACTGTAACATTTCATCCAGCCACCTGATCATGTAAAATATTCTTTTATTAAATAATTTTTACATTATTTTTTTTTTTATTGTTTTGTATAAGACATCTCTCTTGATATTGTTTTGTATAAATTTTTGTTTTAATCATTTCATCCTATGCAATGTGATAATGTCACTAAAGTATAAGACTGTACCTAGAGTGGAACAGAATGAGAAGGCTGTTGTGGCTCTTGATATTGCCTTTATATATATCTGTCCTGGTATGAATGAAAATCATAGTGTATACTATAAATAATAGATACAAAAATTAAATTTTTTTTTTTATTTTAGAAAATATTTAAAAATATCAAGAAGACTGATTAACTGATTTTTTTACAAATGTTTCCAAAATGAAGAATATTTTGTTTTAAAATCATTGATACAAGGTAAGAAAAAATTTTCAAAAATCAAACAATGAATCTGCATACAGTTGGATCTGAAATAATCAATTGATTGAAAGCACAAATTTTAAAACACAGTTATTGTTTCAGAAATAAAAATTTCATTATTCATGATGATTTTCACATTTAGTAAAATCACTAAAATAACTGTATTAAAGTTTATGCTTATTAATAATGGAAAATCATATTTAAAATATTAAAATTATTATTATAGTTGTATTTTCTTTATGTCTCCATGGGTTCTCAACAGAACACCATGAAAAATATTCATCCAACAATCATAAATTTTAAAAAACTATTTAAAAAACTCATCATAAAATCAGTTTTTCAGTTACATAAAAATTGCATTTAATACAAAATATCAATTAAAAAATAAATTAAAATACATAAAACCATTTGAAAAAATACACGATGATTGTTTAAAAACTATTTACACAAAACTACATAAATATTTACTAATTTACTCTTAAAAAAAAAAAAAAAAAAAAAAATTATATATATATAATATATATATATATATATATAAAATAATTAAAATCACCTATTTTCCAATATATGCTCTTAAATAGGACACCAGTGGTGGCAGTCAGTGATGTAAATTGACTTAACATCATAACCCATCCCCCCCCCCCCAACACCAAGCTGACCCTAATCAGGGTAGATCAAGCCCAAATTTCCTCTCTGCAATCAAATGTTAGCAGAGACTGATTGGTTGTTATGAACACCCAATCCACTGCATGGACTGAATTTTTAAATCCTTTATATCTTAAAAAAAATTTAAAAAAAAAAAAGAAATTAAATATAATTTGTTTTATATTCTTTTAAAAAAAATTCCTCTTATATCTTCCAATAGTGTCCCCAAGTTCACATCTTTTACCCTCTCAGAATCCATTGAGGTTTCTCTTAAACCAATATACATTTCATACACTTTTCACATATATTTTATATATTAAAGATAATTGTTATAATTATAATTATTTAATAAATATTAAAATAAAAGATGAAAATAGTGTTATATTAGTTTCGTATAAATCTAGTTTTATTAGGAGTTTGTTGTGGGATAAAAATTCAAAAAGACATGGTCAGTCTGGTTCACCTACCCCAGAATTGGTTTTTACTGATAAATCTTTCATAATGCAAACTTGCAGAGTAGTATAATTAACACATTATTGCATAAATGACTGCAATATAAACTGAACTATCAATCTAATAGCATAAAATCCATTGTTTTAACCCATAGATTATACCTACTAGTTTGACTAATTATTAGTAATCTTTTATAAATTTGTATAAGGCTAAATTTTGTTTGTGTGTCCCACCTTACATCAATAGAACAAAGCAGCACATATTGTTAATACATAATGAATTTTATATCAACCAAACAGAAAAAAATATCAGCATTTATATTTAAAGAAAATGTGAAATAAATCCTGGCTTCTAAAATATAATCCATTTTTTAAGCAGTAGACATAAAGCAAATAATTCTTAAAAATATTAAGTTTTATTGAATTCTATCATTTTAAACTCAGCAACATTAGTTATGATCTTATTCACTTCAGCATTCATAACCATTGTTGTTGCCTGACATTTCACATTATTACAAATTAGTCTTAAAAAGTTTATGGTATTATCTAAATAAGTCAAAATAATCTGTTTAATTTTTTTTTCAAACTGTGCTGAATTATTTAAACAATAAAAAACAGTAAGGTTGCCAAATTAATTATTAATACAAATATTAAAAAATACTCAAATGTTTTTCTCATGGTCAGCTCCATATGGCTATGATCAGAGTAGGAAATTCAAGTGGACTTTAGAAAATAGAAGTCTTGCATAAAATGTTTGTATAGAAATTTTATAAAGTGAAGAGAACTTTTATGACAACTTACTTTGACAGGTATTCGGCTAGTAAGAGGAAATTTAAAAAAAAAAACAAGAATTACTTACCAAGTGAACAAATGGTACAAAATAACCAAACAATGCCACAGCACAGGAAACGGACCAAACAACATATCCACGATTTGTCCAGATATCAACATTGAGGAATTTTTTTGTCCATGAACAGCAGTCGGTCACGTGTTCATATATACTTTCTGTGGACATGGTGACACGGGCAAGGTTGCTTTCTTTAATTATCAAAGGTTTCCATGTCAGTGCACAAAAAATCAAACTAAATTCCAGGCCGGCAAGGACCAGCAGTGTAAAACGCAGTTCAAGGTGGTGAAGCAACAGAGGAAGTACTTGTGAAAATACAATTGAAAATATGGCACTACCAAAGGAAACAAATCCATTCACAAGACCCATATGCTTTCTGAAATAGTGACCCAGAATAACAAGGGATGGTGAGTAGACAAAGGCACCACCAATTCCAAGGAAAATGCCATAGGTGAGGTATAATAGTTCAAGTTTTTCCACAAATGCACTAGACACAAGGCCAACAGTACAGAGGAGGCCGCCAAAACATCCTACTTTTCGGATTCCAATTCGATCAGCAAGAATACTTGCAAAAATCGACATAAGAAAAGTCATACCGATTGTAACGGATCCAACCCAGGCTGTAATCAGAATTGAAAGTAAAAGAAAAATAGAATTAAAAGAAAAATAGAATTAAAAGAAAAATAGAATTAAATAGGAGAAAAAAAAAAGGGGGAGGAAATAAAACAATTTTCACATAAATTCTTTGCAAATTACTTTTATTTAAATTCATGGATTTTTCAATATTTATTGAATGATATCATGTATAGTGCTATTTTAAACAGTTTTACAAATATGAGTAAAGCACTCTTTTGATAATGTTTGAGATATACATAGACTATACAGTTGATGTGGTATGTAATGATAAAAAGATTTATTTTACCAAATATTTACTCTTAAACAATCTATTTTCTTTTCAATGCATTTAACTCAATGTATTCTCCATTAATCATATAGATTATGGGGAATTAAAATTTCAGGTTAAAACTCAGCTTATAACAGTCAGGTTAGACATTTTTTTGGAGATGCTACTGAGAGTGAAATAGAATGAAAAAGGACAACTACAATGACTTGCAAAGGCACCTGATACTTGTGTTAATAAAATGGATAATTCCCACTTGGAAATTTGCATATTATCATGACGTAATCTCATGCCTTTCATTAGGTCAATAGTTTTGTATGGAGTTTTTTCAGCTTCAAGCTGCTTATCTTCTGTTACACGGTACCTAAAAAATGCAACAACTTATTTTCCAATCCTCAAGGTCCACAGACACTAATGATAAAAGTATAAACAATCTTAACTTAATAAAAGTGTAGAATCATTTTATGTAGTTGACCCAAAACTTTTGCACATTAGTGTGTGTGTGTGTGTGTGTGTGTGTGTGTGTTCGTTCTTGTCTGGTTTTCTCACATCAAGAGTGCCTGTCTCAATTGAGAAAAGACACTGGTGTTATATAGCTCACCCAGTCCAAGACCCATGCTGACTATTGGCTAATACCTGTCCATCGTTCATATGCAAATAGTGCTACCTACTCTAAATAGAAGGTCTTCTCTCAACAGCCCATTGTGGAAGTGGACACAACTCCAAGTCTTTCATCAAGCTAACTCAATTCTGTTACAATATATATATATATATATATATTAGTGGTCAGTATATATATATATCTCTACCTATAAAAAGCAGGATGTGTGTGTAATGAATGCACGGCCGCAATTTGACGGATTTGCACCAAAATTTACATGCACATGCTCCAAGTTAGTGGGAAGGCCTAGACCAACTTTGCATTTCCCAACTCCCATCGATAGTGGAAATAATCGATTTTTTCACGCTTCTATGGCAGTTTTCATGTAGTTTGCGGCCATTTTCTACTGGCCAGAGTGAGAGCCTATAGCTGGCTGCCACGAATAGGCAGGAAAATTCTATTGGCCAGTGTGAGAGCCAACAGCTGACTGATACGAATGTTAACTAGCATGCTAGCATGCAAAAAAAAAAAAGAAAAAAAAAAAAAAAATCAATAGCTGCATTTGTCACAAGTGGGAAAAATTTAAATCTGCATGTCACTTTACTCCAATTGGCTCATTTGCTTGCTTAAACTCAACATTGATTCTGATTCCGCAGAACTGGGTTGGGTGTGAAAAAGTATTTGTTGTTAACATTCTTTTTTCATTCGGTTTTTCCTTTTTTTAAAGCTGATAGTTTTGTGTTCATTTTGTTTAGTTCTTTTTTCATAACAGATTTAATGTTTAGTATAGAGCTTAGAAAAAATTTCCCTTGTGAGATAGGCAAGAAGTAAGGCATGTAGCAACATCAGCATGGCAAAGGGCACTCCTTTAAAGGCAAGGAAGGGCAAAAATATTTTAAGTCAAGTGATAGCGATTGCTGTACGAGTCGTACGATTTTTGAAACAAGCACGGGCAACGCTGGGCCATGCTGCTAGTATATATATAAATTTCCCAGAGGATAGAATCCAGGTAACACTCAATGACCAGGACAGCAAGGATATAATATAAAAGGCTCCCAATGTAATAAATTATAACCATGGAATATTAGTGTTTGAGCCTTTTATATTACACACACACACACACACACATATATATATATTATATATAGCAATAAACATTTTATTTAGTGAGTATACCTGTTGGGGTAGGCATTTTTTTTTGTTTTAAGAGAGTGAAATTAATATCTACTGGCCTAAATACTGAAGAAAAAAATGTTTCTGTCAACAAGAATAGAACATGTATTTCGTTTTTATTCTGAGAGGTCACCTTAAGGCAAGGTGTGATTTTACCATAATGCTACAGGAAGACATAACAGTAAAGCAAGGCTCAATTATTCTATTTAAGAAATGTATATTTCATATAACCACTAAATATAATGTTTATAGTAATAAGAAAAAATGTTTGATTAAAATTCCATTAATTATTTAAAAATTACAGATTTTATATTAAGCCAGAACAGACTATAAATTCAAACCATTTTTAAAATTTGTTTTTAATCAATTTAGCCCAAGCAAGGCAATAATGCTGCTAAGATGCAAGGGGCTATTGTAAATGAAAGAGAATGAAAATACTTTAGAAAGAACTGAAAACAGAATTTTAAACTGGAAAAAAGGGATAAACCTCTACTCCTGTCCAAAAGACTGGAGAGACTATTGAAGAAACAAAGTAAATGTTAAAAAAATAAAGAGAGGCGTGTTATCCCATCTGGAATTTACTAATAACAACTCAGAAACCCTCAAAATAATTAAATAAAAATTGTTAATACATACTAATACATGGCCCAAGAGCCACTCAAGGTAAATGGTTACTAAATAAACATTGAAGTAAGAAGTGAAGATTATATGGAGGATAGATAATGATTGACCTTAAATTTGAATAGATTAAGATTGTAGTGCATGGAGAAGCATCCTCTTGGTTCTGTTTCACAAAATACACCAATTTAGGATGTAAGAATCAAAGTAATTCCAAAAAGATTTTGTAGGGAATCAATATTTGATTAACAAAACAAGAGGCATGGATAGTTTTGTATTATATTTCAATGTTTATTTACATCATCTTCAGTCCATTATTACTGAAAATTATATTTTATGTCCATTTATACAAATATAAACCAAATAACATAAGTAATCAAACAAATGGAACCAAAAGACCACAACAATGAGCAGGTAGACTTCTAAAGTAGAAATAAAGTCAGGTGGGAAGATAAGCTCTTGTAATTCTATCAACTCATTGTGATGCTTTTTTGTCCACTTGGTCCCGTTTCTGTTTCTATCTCTGAGATGAGGTATTATGATTATTTACCTTGTTTCGGCTGTTGTACGCTCCAACCTTCTTCAGGTGATTGGAATTTCGAACCAAACCCTTTATTTCATCCAACGGGGTAGCTTGTTCTATTTCCACATGCCATGCCTCTTCAGGATGTCTCAGTTATTTCTCTTTAACAAGTTACCCCAGTGGATGAAATAAAGGGTTTAGTTCATAATTCTAATCACCTGAAGAAGGCTGGAGCATACAACAGCTGAAATGTTGTGAATATGGCTATGAAGATGAGGATAACAGTCTGAATAATGTAAATGGGTTCCGTTTGTTTTCCTATTTTATTTAGATATATTTCTTTCCAAAAAAAAAAAAAAAGAAAGAAAGAGAGTAAAAGGAAAATTGATGTTCCAAGAATGATGACAAATAAAAACAAAAAAAAAAGTTCAGAATACATATTGAAAATCAGCAACATGTCACTCTTCAGGATCCAGATGAAAATTAGATAAACCAGATAAGAATAAGAATATTCTTATCTGGATCCTGAAGAGAGAAGCATTGCAAAACTCTGAATTGATCTTTGATAAGTATCCTGAACTTTAAAATATTTTTGATGCAATTATTGCTCTAAATATCTATTAAGCATTTTGACAAAAATTCTGTTCACCTTGACATACATTAAATTATATAATTTGATCTATATCAATAGGTGTTATTACAAATATTACCAATTTTTGAATAAAATATTGACTGCCTGGAGTTACTTTTATCCTTTTTGTCTGAAAGACTTGTTCTCTCCTGACAGATAAAAAATAATTAAAAACTACAGAGTAATCCTTGTGATTTCATATTCAAATTATAGTGTAGAGAAAGTAAATAAAGCTTTTAAAGAACTAAAATTAATGGTAATGGGTGAACAAGCAATAAAATGACAAAAATGTTATGTCCTTTCTGGATTTAGGGGGATCATAACTCTCCACAAATTCTATTCATAATGTTATTTTGTTCATTTTGTATTTGAGTAGACGCTCTGTTTTTTTTTTATAAAAAAAAAAATGTAAAATAAAAAAAAGTGGTTTCTTCTACAAGGGGGGGGGACACAGGTTTGAACACTGCTGAAAAATAGAATGTACATGCCGACAGATATAATTCATACTGTTTAAAAAAACAGATCTACTAAAAATATTTGGAGTAGAATGAAATAATGTCATTAAAAAAAAAAAAAAAAAAAAAAAAAAACGATTAATTTCTTATAAATCATATAAATCACACATTTTATTTAAATTACTACCTGCCTACAATTTAAATATATATATATATATATGTGTGTGTGTGTGTGTAAAACATTTATAAAAAGAATGTTAAACATAATATAAATGTCTTTAAATAAATTGTCGGACTATGTCTAATTCTAAAATATATGACGTCATTTGTTTACATTTGATATGCTAGAGCAGATATGAATAGAAGAGATTCATGGAAGATTTAAGTTTAAAGATAGTAAAATCGACCTTGCTAACCAGATGCTCATCTGTGGCCGAACGGTTAAGGCACATCACGCGAAATGATGGTTCCGTATAGGATACAGGTTCGATTCCTGTCGGAGAGCGAAAATTTTCTATGAAAATTTCTCGGACATTCAGGCCGGTAAATGTTATTTAATACTGTTTATTATAAAACAGAGCATTTGCTTAAATACTTGTATCTATAAAAAGAACGTTAAACATAATATAAATGTATATATATATATATACACACACACACACACACACACACACACTAAAAAGCAGTCTACATTGCTACCCAGGTTTCGATGGCAAGGTCTCCTCAGGCAAATAGAAGGATGAACAATCTAGTCTATTCCACCAACTTAAAGAGAATTTCCTTTCCCCTCCCTCTTACATCTTTCATTCTCTTTTCCTGTGGTCATATAAGTTGGTGTAATAGACTAGATTGTTTTGGCTCTATTTTGGATTTTGTATTGAGCACTTTTTAGTGTTTATGCCTTTTAGGCACAACTGTTTTTAGCCTCCCATTACAGCATATTATTATATAACTATAATTATCATTAAATTGAATCAGTACAGTTGAATTGGCTAGATGTAACCAGAAGTTCTTTGCTAACAGTTTCTCTTGCACTTCTTGCTTGTAGAACTCTTTCAGTTTTTTGCTTTCCAGCCAACTTTGATCTTCAAAAATTTAAATGCAATGTCAATTGTTATGTTGCCTACTTGAATCTTGTTCTTTTAGTGTTCTTGATTCTTAATGATTTTTCTTTTTCTATCACATTGAGTAACCTTGTGTCTTAGTGACTTTATTGCCTTGCTTGGGGTAAAAGGATTAAAAATAATAAATAAATAAAAAATTAGCAGTAAATGTAACCGAAAAATCCTCAAAAAAATATAAAATAAAAACAAACAAACCCCAAAACATTGATTCCTTAGAAATGACTGTTTATATTTCGTATAAGAAAGAATTAGCAGTATGTGATTTCAAGAAGGTCGGATTGAGAAGATGTGCATTCTTCAAAAGAGTTATTGAATATTGCTGGGCTGTGACATCCTCTGTTGCTAAACAGTCTACAGCATGCTGAATTAGACAGCGGTTTAAAGCAAAAATAAATTTATTAAAAAAATAAATTAAAAAATTATTAAAAACATAAGTTATAACTAATTGGAAATCTTTTATTATTTACAGATTTTGAACAGTAGTGTTTTGTTCCAAATGAATCATCCCAAAGTTTGGGAAGACAAATGAATCAGTTTTGTGAATATTAAAATTTAATGAAATACTAAAATACAAAAAGAAAATCCAGTATTCTTTTGATACTTAACCCCTATATTTCATCGGAGTTGAATAGAACTGAAAGAGTTCAAAATTTTATCTTAAACATTAATTTTATGCCATTTATAGAATTATTTCCCCCCCAAATCTTATTTCATTACAAAAAAGACATTTAATAAAATGAAAAATACAATCTGTACATAAATAATTCATAAGATAATCCACCAAAGATTGAGTATAAAATATTGTATCCCTGAAACAGAGTTCTGAGGAGTTAAGTCTATTATACAGAAGTATATTATATACATTACTTCAAATGTTATGGTGGATACTCGTATTTGAAATAGATGCACCATATTTTTATTTTAAACAGTGTGTATTATGTCTATTGGATTGTGTGTTTATAAAAATATCTTCAGAAATATGTTCTCTGGAAGGGATTGAACTTGCATCACCCTTTGTAGGAGAAACCATTATTTGATTTGGCATGCTTTACCCTTCAGCTACAAAAAGTGTCACAGTTAATCAAGGCTTTATTTTCCATTTTTAGGGATGGGCATCTTCCTCATTCAGATTGTTTTTTTTTTCTTGAAAGCCCATATCTGCTTAGTTTCATATCTGAAATGCAGACAAAGCAATTTCTAAAAAATTAATGGATTTATTTTTACTGACATTTTTATTATTCCAAGCATTATTATTGTTTAGAATAAAAATGGAGCATCTATTTCAAATATGAGTATCCACTAACTAATAATGTTTGAAGTAATAAAAAAATGCTGGATTAAAAATAAATTCATTAATTTTTTAGAAATTATATATACATAACTTATACAGTTAATGAAACTATTGCCGACCTGAAGATAGAAGAAAGGGTTCCCTACCAGCAAAAGAATAAAAGCAATTTGTAAAACCAATCAATACACACAAATGACTTGAAAATTTCTATAATTTCATGCCAGAATGTTGATTGTTTGTCAGGCAATAAAAATAATGAAGTAGTCAGCTTTATTGGTCATATAAATACACCCACACATGTACACCATTAACACACCATTCACTAATCAGTGGATAAATGGCATTTGGGGATTACTTCAGATCTATTCTAATCAGGGAATGCAATAATATTTAGTATCTCCTTCAAGCACAAATTACATCTTTTTAAAACATTTAATGCAAACATCCAGCTTAACAAATAAATAAAAATAATAATAATTGTAAAAATAAAGAAATTAAATTTCCATTTCACCTCAGTTGTTTGTCTATATCTATCCTGTTCTCAAATATATTTTTGAAAGTATTGTGCTGCTGTTATAATGACCTTGTGGAAAGAGGTCTTATGAATGATTGAAAGATCTGCTTCCAAGATCTTATAGCATTATATCAGACTTGTTATACTACATTCTACATCAAACATTAACCATTCCAAGGGAAATTTTCTTTCTAATTACAGTTACATGAGCAGTTAGAATTCTAACATGCATCAATAATTTTTGTTTTTCACCAACTTAAGAATGTTATCCATGCAACTGAGTGAAAGATATCCTGTTAAATATCATACAAAGCCCCCCAAATTTAGGAAAATGCTTAACTGTTTGAGTTGGTAAACCTATATACATTTTCACAGACTTGTTGAATGGAAAATTTAACCAAATTATGCTCTACCCTTGTGTAGTCTTACTTGTAAATCAAATAAGTAACCACTGTTATATATTCAATTTTCATATGATCAAATTAATTAAATATTTCATTGTTATAGTAACATGAGATGTGCTTGCTTTCAGTGATGTCACATAATGCCTTCTAGTAGTATAACAATGGGAGATCCCATTACTAAGGAGCAAGACCAGGCTAATAAATTATATATAGCCAGATTGTATTTTCTGTATATGTGGTCATCATTTATCAGTTTGGAAAGTTTCAAACTTTGAAAGTTTCCAGTTGTTGGAAAATGAAGCCAGATTGGTCTGTTCATTAGATTTTGATGAAGCTATAAAAGTCATGAGTAGAGAGCAATCCATAGCAAACTACTCAGGAATTAGAAAAGATATTAAACAAATTACAACCTACCACATGCCACTACTTAGAAGAAAAAATAGAGAAAGTAAGCAAGCTGGGCATTTTGTTTCCACATGCTTGTAGTAAAAAGAACAAAGTAAATCATTGCTAAACAAAAACGGAAATTATTTATGACTCAACCTAATATATATTTAAACATGGCAATGATTGTGTACAGTGTGAAACTGTTAGAAGTGCTTTTTCTATATATTTTAGTTAATGTGTTTAAACATTTTAATAAATAGTTATGCTTTGGATTTTGGTCTAAGTTTACCTATTTTTAAATTACAGTAGCTATCAGCAGCAGCACAACTACTTACATCCATTATTAGTATAATAGTACTGTTAGATTTATTTTTATTAGTACATACACACAGAATTAAAATAAGTAAATCAGAAAGAGACTTGAAATTTCTGGGACACAGTATGAGGAAAAAAGTCTTGGAGATGTAAGACTCACAGCAGATATTCAAAGAAAAAGAAACAGAAGGAATTAGTGAGTAATCTACTTAACCCTAGTACACTAACCATGGGTATATAGTATCCAGTGCAAATATTCCTATTTTTAATTACAATTTTCAGTACCTGATTTTCTTACCTAAATAATGATTTTCAGTTCCTATTAATGTTAACTCAAAGTATAAAGTTTGAAGTGCCTGCATGTAAAATATTTCAAATAAAGATTTATATTTAATATTTCTTTTGATATTTTCAAAATCGGGTATGATATGGTAGTGGTGTAACTTTAATTGATGGTTAGTGTTCTAGGGTTAATAAGTTGTAGTGATCACATGATCATAATAAAAAAAAAAAAAAAATCTAATTCCCATAATTCCATAGAAAAAAAAAAAAAAAAAAAAAAAAAACTCCTACAGGTGGGAAATTTCCTCTGGAGAGCATGTGGAATTGAGAAGCTCCAAAAATGAAGACCACAAATAAGTCAACCAAATATCATTTTCTAATGTTTAATATTGCCTTTTACTGAGACTTATCACTTGCAAATAATTTATTCATTCACCAACACAAACCAGAAACACTTACTAATAACCACATTACAAAAACTTACATCTACTGAATTTGTACAACAAAATCCTGATAATAAATCCTTCTGAGATTTTTATATATATATATATATATATATATATATATAAATAAATAAACCTGAACAAAATAAACTATGAAATCTCCACAAATATTCTTAAATGCCTATAATTGGTAACAGAAGTCATTGGTTTACACCAATTGCTTCCCATACTTAATACTTCTCGTTTTCACACTCGCGTGGTCATGTGTGACGTCATGAGCTGCAGTGCAAATTTTGCTTCCAGTGTCTTGTATGCACGAGTTGTTGCTTGGAAATCTTTCATGTAAACAAAAACAGACTATCATTATTGTTTTGTCCGTGTATTGGTTAATATATTGTAATGTAATTGTCATCTTTGATAATGACTTATGTAAGCTGAAAGTTTAGATAGGATTAAAAAATATGTATCAATATTTTGATTTTCTTTCTTTTAATCATAATGTTATTAAGCTTATCAGACGATATGAAAAGAATGTGTGTGTGTGTCTCTCACTTATGATGAAAATAAGTTATATTTTACTAACCAAAAATAGGAACCAAACAAGGCCCATCATAACAGTTTTGATGAAAGAATGGCAGATCAGAGACAAAGAGTGAAGGCAGTGAAATATTGCAATGAGCAACAAGAGCAGGACATTGTGGTGAGCCATGATCACCTACATCTTGCAAGGCACATAAAGAATTAACCAATTAAAAAATAATTTGAAAAAAAAAAGTAAAATTGTATATTTGATAATATGAAATGGTGTCAAGAAATTCCCAAACTGTACTTATAGTGATTATATCATTCAAAAGAAATATATTCACACTCCTTAGTACCCAACCTACTGAGTCAGTGTGTCAATAGATTTCATGCTATCTAATAATGTTCCTTTATGTGGAATTTTGTAAGGTTGTGATGGAATGGCTCTGTGATCTTTACAATGGCTGACAAATATGAAGAACATGCCTGCATGAAAAAATTTACAATTAAGCTTGATAAATTTACTGTCAAGACTTAAAACGCTTTCTGGCTTTTGGTGAATATTATTTTGTTAAATATAGGACCGAGCGGCATGAATATTTTTGTTGTGGCCTTGTTAGGGTCAGAAACAAAGACACAAAGTGAGGAATTGAGTTAAACAAACATTAACAGAAACAGTAATACAAACAAGAGTGTTACAGCAAGAATGTTCAGTCCGACTGTCAGAGCTGACTACTGGAAACTTCCCTCTGCAAAAGGCAGTACCTGCTCCTATTTATAGTTGGGAGAGTCCATGTGTGTGTGGGTAAATTACCATAACAGTTTTCATCACTGGTTGGTTAAATCTAGTAAGCTTTTAGGGTGACTGACCACCAAAAAAATGCCAGAAAATGTGAAAAAAATTTGTACAATAAATCAATGAAAAATGCTGCTGAACAATTTATCAGCTCACTGTGGATGAGTTATGAATGATTGCTATCTTTATTGGAAAGAGGACAGTGGCTAAATTTAAATAATATATGAATTTTATTACTTACTAGAGTAATGCTGCACTTTTTAAAAGGCTGTATCCAATACTGCTTTGCATAAACTCATTGACATATTGAGAGAGAGAGAGAGATATACGCATACACAGTAGATTAGAGATAATTGGGGGTGACAAAAAAAATCTTATTTTAACCTGATTATCTTGCATAATCATGCAAGACAAACAAACAATTAGTATGCATATTTTTCTTTTAGTTTCAAGCACTGTAACGTAGATTCCCCTCTTCATTTTCTATAAATATTTTCATGGTAATTGTTCTGATGAGCTTTTCTCTTTGATACCTTGACTTTGTGAATTTAAGCGTACTACTAGATTGGCAATTAGGTCTTATCATTTTACTGTTGAAATGTCTAGATGCAACCATAAATTCTATGCTAACAGTTTATTCTCTTGCACTTCTCATTTACAGAACTCTCTTCCAGCTTCTTGTTTTCCAGACAACTTTGATTTTCAAAAATTTAAATGAAATATCAATTGTTATCTTAATTCCTATTATTGTTCTATAAACTTCATTAGATTTTATTTTTCTCATATTCTCTCACTCTCTTAGTGGCTTCATCGTCTTGCTTAGGCTGAAATGATTAAAGAAAAAAGAAAAAAAAAAAGAAGCAGTTCTTCTTAAACTTGATAGATGTATTATAGCAAAATTTAATTTCTGTTCATCTCCAAACAGATTAATTAAATATAAAATTACGAAATATAACTATTATATGAATATACTAAAATATAACTATTTTTTTTTTACAGTAAGGTTCACCCTTTACATGGCCTGGGGTCCACTTGAGGTAGAGGGATACATTAAGAGGCAATTTGTGTGCATAGGAGTGGAAGATAGCCTGTTCAAGACTAGGGTTAACCATTAAGATTGTAGTGATTGGGGAAACATCTTGTTGGGAGTTGGCTCCACAGGGCAGTAATTCATGGGAAGAAGCTGCTAAAGTAGAACACTTCTCACTGGTGGAATATGGAGGGAATGTCGGTGGTTTGATACTATGTAAGTGGCATGGCATATTCTTGCGGAGAAGGGTTGCCTCAGCAGGACCAGGGAATGTAGTTTGTCCACGCACTTTCCGTGGAAGTAGTGGTAGAACAGCAAGAGGCTTGCCACAACCCACCTGTGGGAGAGAGGGTGAAGAATAATTTGTCACCCACAAGGACTTGGAGATGCCTTTGGACTATCAAGGCTAGAGAGTGAAGTCTGAGGTTGGGTGTACTTTAACAGTGTTTTATAAAATTTATGTAAAAAACAAGGAATCACTGAAGCAAATTCACTTTCAATGCCTGAAATATTTTTTAATGTGAAGGATAGGTGATCTGGATTTTTTGCTTGAAGCCAGACATGGCAGGAATACTCTATTTTGGGTCTAATCTGACCCTTGTGAATATGAAGTGTGGCAGAAGGACTATCAAGGCTGGAAAGACATGGCATCAATAAAAAAAAAATCAATTAAAAAGAAAATCTAGAATTCAGAATAAGAATGTTTTGATTAGTTATTTTTGTTACGTAGGTAGACCATCTACAGCAGTTTTGTGAATTATTTCCCTTAAACCCTTACCAGATAAATTTTTTCCACTGTACATTTTAGGATATGTTTTGATTTATGAATTAAGAAAATTTAGGAATCACAAAAATATTTTTTTCTCATACATTTTTTTTAGTCTTCCCACCTAGATTAAAAAAAAAGTTAATTTGTGTACCTAAAGCATATACACTGTATATGGCTTATGAAAAGTTTCTAAATGCACAAGGCAAGTATCTATAATTTGTCAGATTTTATCCCTAAAACAAGAAAGCTATTCCATAAGAATATGTACAGATATAACATTTACACCACTAAAATCCTTGCTGTTAGGATCAGTTATCTTTTAAGAAATAGCAGAAACTGTAAACCTTGTTACCACTAATTGTTGCTGCCAAGTGTAAGTAGTTGGGAATAGAATAATTCTTGTTCTAAAAAGGGAAAAAAGGCTATAGGAGAGAAGATGGCATACCTTGTATGGCAAAGCAAGTACATACAAGTGAAGGAAAGAAAAGAATATGGCTGCCCTGACACCTTAATTTAAGAAAGACATGGTCTCAGAGCTAGGAGAATTGCCGAGAGAAGTTGGGCATATGCAAATTTTTTGCAAGATCAGCTTGGCATAAAAAACACCATACGAAAGAGAATAGACAGTTTGCTTGTGAATGTGGTGCTCATGGTACAGAAAGATTTTGTCAGTTGGAAAGAGATTACATATGTCAGTTTCACACACACACACACACAAATAGTTTTGGTTGTCTGAAAATCAAGTTATTTTGAGTTAACTTATGATGTTCTGAAAAGAATAACATTTTTAAATGCCTAGACTTAGGACATTCCATTAAGGAGTTAAACAAAAACGGACACATTCAGTGAATTTGTAGGTGACCCCCCCCCCCCCCAAAAAAAAAAACACACACACACACACATTGAGAATATTCATTGACACTCAAAGAAGTATCAAATATATCCTGTCAGTCTCCTGCATATGAACAAAATCAGTGTAGTCATTTACTGATTATAACAGACTGCCTTCATTAGCTTCCTAAATAATTCAAAGGCATTTCATAAGATGTGGCATAGAAGGTTACTGCACAAACTCTCAAAATATGGAAGAGATTCAGTTATGGACGCCTTCCGAACAGGTAGTTCCCTGAAGGCACTTGTTAAAAGCCAGTCTTGTGAGGCCCAAGCAGGCATCCTCCAAGGCTTGCTTCTTGATCCAATCCTCTTCCTACTTTACATAAATGACCTGCTTAAGAGTATACTCTGATCATTTCTGAATATCTATGCTGATGATATGCTATATGGGTGCACCTCCAAAACTCTAGATGACCAGAGCTTGGCAGCAAGATCTCTCCTTTGACCGAGCTTTAACAATTCAGTGTGTGTGTGTGTGTGTGTGGGGGAAATGGCTAGTCACATACAGTGCAATCTTGGATATCAAGTGGAACTTGTTCCTACAATCCATTGCTAAAGGTACTGGGAAAATGGCCAGTTCCCTGTATGGTTCCAGTAAGTGCCCAACGCCTCCTCCTGCTATCCTTTACTTTTACAAGAGCTAGATCAAGCCGTAAATGGATGTACTGATGCCATATCTGGGCAGAACCTGTCGAGTCTTCACTTTCCAGTTTCTATAGCATCAAAAAGTGTCTCCACATCCTTGTGGGTGATGAATTATTTTACACCCTGTAACTCCTTTTTCACAGATGAAATATCACAAGCCTCTCACTGCTTTATCAGTATTTCCATGGAAAGTGTTCAGATGAACTACATTCCATCGTTCTACCAATTTTAACCTTTACGGCCAAGACCTGCCATGCTATGTACATTGTAGTAAAACCAACTTCATTCCCTTTGGTAATTGGTTAGATGAAAGTTCCACTTGAGTAGCTTCTTCCCATGAATCACTGCTTTGTGGAACTGACTCCCAAGGCGATGCTTCCTTGATTGTTACAATCTTAACAACCAACCCTAAACTTGAACAGGTTATTTTTTTTACACATCTCCACAATCTGTGCCTCTTACTCTGTAACCCTCTACCTTGAGTAACTCTTGGGCCTTGTACAAGGTGAACATTATTGTAAAAACAAATATATACATTACAATTCGTCTACTTCATTAATAGTTTGGAATTTTGCATCTACAAAATCAGGTCTCTAAAACTACGCACATTCACAACATATTCATAAATACTGTTTGAGGTTGACTAATCTGTGTCTGGGTCCACAATGACTAACATGTCATGGTGTTTGTTCATTATGACCCAATTAAACAAAGAAAATTGTCAATACTAATCCATTCTTTTAAAGACAATGTGACTTATTTGTTATACAACTTGATCTACCCTATGCGTTACTGAGAGATTCCATTGTTATAGCAGCAGGAGACATTACTCAATGCCAATAAGTAAACATTGGTGGGTATTACCATAACAACGGAATATCTCATTAGTACGTAGGGAAGATTAAGCTGCTAATACTATTTTTGTTTTGTGCTAGTTTTCTTTGGAGATTTTTATTTTCAGTGACTTAAAATAATTCTGTCTTACATGTGACAGTAGAGGTACTTGTATAGATAAAACCAAGTTACTCATGCCAGGAATACATCCAATGCATTTGCAAAAGTACATAAATATGGCTGCCATTTTTTTTTAACCATATATGAATAAACTATTTGTATAACAGTAACAACAACTCATCTTGTCAAACTCAAAAAAAAAAAAAAAAGAAAAAAAAAGTTAATTGCATTTCTTAATATGAATTTTTTTTTTCACTTTTTTTTAAAAAGATCTTTTTTAGGTTAATTTGCAGTGTAACACCCATGCTCAGTTTGCATTAAAAATTTCCAGAATACTTACATTCATGTGTAATTGTACATGCTTCATTTGAATCTGGCTGGATAAATTTGGTAAAATCTACTGTTTTGGAGTTATCAACAGTGAAAGTTTGGATTCATTCACATTACTGGAGTTGTTTGCATACATTCACTGCAGAATAGCTATCAGTGTAGGTATCATTGTGCAACCTGAGTGTGTCTATGTAAATAGTTCTCGTGTGCAGTAATTGAGACAAATTTAGACAAGAAAGATCAGTTCTGTGCTTAGCTTTCCGTAGTCTTCTGCCTTTATCTTTCCGCAGCGAATGTATGCAAATAATGTGAGTAATGGCGGCTGCCAATGAACAAATTGAATCCCAAATTTCACTATCGATAACTCCAAAACAATAGATTTTATCAAATTTCTCAAGCTAGATTCGAATGGAGCATGTACAATTACACATGAATGTAAGTATTTTGAAAATTTTTAATGTGAACTGAGCACGGGTGTTACACTGCAAATTAACTCTTTTTTTGTTGCTTTATGACAGAAACAAGTTATAAATAATGAAAATGATTCATTTAAGAAACTAAAACAACTTAGGACTATTACATCTACTACTACTAGGTGTAAAAAAAAACAAAATCAATATAGCATGGACAAAATCAGATTAGATTCTAGCTATTTGAGCTATGTTGATTAGCTTAATAGTAAGACACTATGTCTGATATGCTTCCAAATATAGAAATTCAGATCTAATCAGAAATTATATTTGATTAAATACCAAGACTCTTCATCTATTCTGCTTATTAGCAGCTGTAAAATGGAAAATGTGTTTTTATGCCTTATCAACCCTTTTGTGGCTTATTTAAAAAACAAAATATATTTTGGAGTCACTATTCATTACATCAACCACACATCAACTGTAAAATGAAAAAGTGACTCGAGCAACAAAAATAAAATGAAAAGAACTGGATGAGAATTAAAAGCTTTATCAAAGAAATTCAAAAGACTTAGTTTTCTGCTTATTATTGTTAACAGAGTTGGTGTTAAGAATACGGTACGGAATAAAAAATCTGATCATGAAGAATGGTTACACAACTTGAAAATCAAATTTGAATTAAATCTGTTGACAGGAGTCTGTGGATTAATTGGTAAGGCACTGTCCATGTCAGACAGATTCTCAAGGATAAGGGACGAGAGTTCAAATCTTGTTAGATTTTATTTCCCTATTTCCGCTCGACTTAATGATTGTTGAATACAGTGGTGTAGGGGAGTTATAACTCTGGGTAAATAATTAGAAATTGCCAAACATTTATACATACAAAACAAGTATTATTTATTATCTGGTTGATATGTGGTGTTAGAGACATGAGAGACAGTAATATGGATTAAAATTTTATATAGTCTCTCTTGTATGTTTTTTTTATATAATGTGTCTAGTGAGCATCCAGGTAATTTAGTTGGAGAGAAAAAAATTGTCTTAAGTTTTCTTATCTCAAATTTTGGTTCTGAGTGTTAAGAGACAAATGTTACCATTGTGGCCTGAAAATTAAAGGAATGGAAATTTTTGTTAACCCTCATGTTCACTGCCCTCCTGATAGAGTGTGTGTGTGTGTGTGTGTGCGCATATAGAAGACAAGTGGGGTTGATCTTCATTGGCTTAGAAAAGAGTGAATTAATGATAATTATAATCGTTAGAACTATTTTATCATAATTATTTGTGAGAGTATAATTAATTTTTATTTATTTTTAAATGGACATGACAGTAATAAATATTTACCAACTCAGACATACCTTATGACTGATAAAGTTAAGCATTTCCCATTGTGAGAAAATAGCAACAGGGGTGTTCAGATACAAAAATCAGAAGCCCAAAGTAAAAAATATTTCAGGAGTATAAATGAAAAGGGGTTCACAACTTGCAATATACAACTGCTTACTTCACCCTCTAAGATGTAGCAGAAACAAAATGCAGATGGAGCAGTCAATCACTACTGATAACTGTACCTGCCCTCATCAGTCAAAGAGACGACACTTAGTACATGGTTGCCATGCCAGAACAGATGCAAACCCTGGAACGTCTGCTTATGAAGAAAGTGTTTAACAGCTTCCTCATGATATAGTTGGAATGGTGAGCTGAGTGGTGTTAGCTATGCAAATGATTCCTTTGCTAGCTAACCACTAAAGCTTTAGACAGGAATATTTTCTGGGAAGATATAAAGCTTGGCAGTACACCATGTTGATCACACAATGGGATTGTCATGCATTACCAAGAATTTTTGTTTGTGTTACCCAACATCATTTCAAAATTGGTCATGTTTGTGTTTCCTGTGTGAGAGAGAGAGAGAGAGAGAGAGAGAGAGAGAGAGAGAGAGAGAGTTTTGGAAACACACACACACACATTTTTTTTATTGAAATTGGAGTAAAACTGAGTAGCGAAATTAGATCAGAGCAATTTTGTTTACTGACGGGAAATCTGATCTAGCCCATTTGGAATTGGGTCATTAGAAAGACAATGGAAAATGGTCGAAATAATTTTTGTCAGTTAAAATTATAAATAGAGCTGAGTAAGCAAGAAGGACCTTTAGAATTCACATGATTTAGGTTGAAACAGCCAGAACCTCATGATAATCGCATGCGAAGTAGTAGGACCAAGGGTCGATTATGACTAACCAGATTTATCTATATAAATGCGTAGTTATGCTGAAAAAGAGGCAGAAGGAAGGAGGAGGAGAGGTTGCTTTTGGCTTGTTTGTCGTCGAGTGCAGTCGAGCTGGGTGGAGAGGTGTCGAAGATTGAAAGTGAGCAGAGTTGAATTGAAGGCTTGAAGAAGTATGAAAGTGATGTCAGGATTGGAACAAAACCCCCGTGAACATGTACTGTTGATATAAGTACTGCTGCTCCGGCTACCACAAAGATTACTACTACTGTTACTACTGCCAAGGAGGAACGCAACTATAAACTTTAAGCCACGCATAGAAATCTTTATCTCTCCATCGCAAGAGTCATATATCGTTCTGACACGATTTCACAACAAGCTAATCACAACCCACTCTCTGTCTAGAATCCAGTGTATGAGTTTTTATGTCAATTACTTTTCTTTTCTGTAACCCGTTTCTTTTCTATACTATTCTTTTCTGCTATATAAAAGACATTAACAATTCAACCATTGAATAATTGTTCGTCCGGCTTTCTGCAGATATATTTTTTTTTTTTTTGGTGCATTCTAAATTTCTTAGCACAGACTCTCCAGTCGACCGTGAATGGATGAACATCACTTCTGCTTTCTGGATCAAACCAAACAACGTGGGAAGGAAGCAGAATTAAACCAGTGGACAGGTCGGATGATCTACGGATGCTCAGGGGTCCTATGGCCACTCCCTTAAGTTCGGTTAAGACTGAGTAGACACCTCAACCCAGAGAGTAAGACATCAGAGGCTGAGGGGCTGGGGTGAAAGTGTTAGACTGTGTCTCAGCTGCATTTGTCCCATGTGTGTGGTGTTCCTATGCAGAAGGATTGTCTGTACCCTGCTCATCATGGTCTAGTGTTCCGATGTTGCAGAGTTTTCCATCCCTCTTTGTTGGCAGATAACCAACCAATAAGAAAATCCCTTGTTGATGGCCAAAGTAGCATTCTTTTGTTGGGTTAAGAAAGGCTGTGATTGGTTGATACTGGTAGGCAAGGACAAAAATTACCATATTTCAAGGCCTTACTAACGTAGACCAGATCTTGATTTCATTTTTTGACAGACAGCACAGAGAACATAAATTCTTGTTCAAAGTAAGACTTTGTTTTCTTTGTTGCCAAACCCAATAATGCTAGAGATTGATATTTGATGCCAGCATCGTCAATGCCGATTTTCAAGGTAAATTAGTTAATCATCTCACATCACTGAATCTTCTTTCAGACAACTAATCGTGCTTTTACTTCTCTAGGTTAGCTTCTGATGTATTTACAATTATTTCTAAAAGTGTCTATCAAACTTTAAATAAGATTAGGGAAGCTCAGGCTGTTCCTTTGGACATCTTAAAAGCATTTGACAGGGTTTTGCATACCGGTCTTAATAAGTTGAAAGATTATGGTATTTCTGGACAAGTTTTTGAACCAATTCAGTCTTTCTTATCAAATTGTAAAATGAAAGTTATCCAGAATGTCCACTCTTCTAGATCTTTTTGTACTAATGCAGGTCTCCCTCAGGGCTCTAGTCTTTGTTCTTAATTTTTATCAATGACCTTCCTGATGACATCAGTTCACAACTTGATGTCTATGCTGATGACAACCATTTACTCCTGTCTCGATAAGTCTGATCATTTCAATAAGGTCAAATTGGCAGCTGATCATTTCAATAAGGTCAACTTGGCAGCTGATCTCAAAAATGAGCTACAGTCTGTTAATTTTAACACCTCCAAAATGAAAACTTCTCTACTAATCACCTGAAAGACTCTTTCCTGTCTTGCATCAGCTGATGCTAATATGAAAGTGACTTGTTGCACCTTCTTGGGTTGAAATGAAGTGGAAAAATTATATTGAATTCATTGATAGATATAGGAGAGAAGAATTGTCTCTCACATATTTATAAATCTAACATTTGTCTTTGCTTTGAATATTGCTGCCATGTATAGTCTGGTACTCCTACTATATAGTTAGAGATTCTTCAAATCCAAAAAGAATCTGCAATAATAGGTTCTGACCTGGCATCTCAACTTCTGTCACTTTTCCACTATCATAATGTAGCTTCCCTGTGCCTTTTCTAAAAATATTTTCATGGCATTTGTTCAGATGAACACTTCACTAAGGTACCTAGACTTTATGAATTTAAGTGCAGTACTTAATTAGAAACAAGGTCACATCATCTTACAGCTGAATTGGTTAAATGTAACAGTAAGTTACATGCGGTTTCTTTTCTTGCACTTCTCACTTGTGGAATTGTTCTGGTGTCATGCTTTCCAACCAACTTTGATCTTCAAAAATTTAAATGCAATGTCAATTATTATCTTGTCTTCTTGATTCCTGTTCTTTTAGTGTTCTCGCTTCTTAATGTTTCTCTTTTGTTCTTCTTTCACACTCAATAACCCCTTGTGTCTTAGTGGCTTTACTGCCTTGCTTAGGGTGATACAAAAAAAAAAAAAAAATTGAAAAAAACAACTGGTCTTCCTTGATTGCATGATTGGCACAATACAATCTTCCTACTTTCATTTCCTATGAATTAGCTTTCTGCAAAGCTAAGCTGAAATTATCAATGCAAGTGCATCTAAGAGTGATGACTTGTTAGCTTGCAACCCATTATCACAAAAGTGTGTTCAAGTCTTACTGGGTAGCCTAGGCTATCTGTAAGTCTGTCCAGTATAGATTGCTGGTTAGTGAAATTTTCTTATTGTAGAAGAGAACCAAATCAACATGAAAAGAAAAACTCAAATAGGGTGTACCTGGTGCAGGTAAAAGAAAACAAAAATCAAATAAATTTGCAAAACAAAAAAAACAAAAACAACTCAACTGGTTTATTGTTCCTCTCTCGTAAGAGCTCCAATCACAGCCGACAAATGTACATTTTCAACAGTGACAACAGTGCTGACAATCCACATTCCATTCTGAGTGTCTCTACTCAGAGTCACTCAGAATGTGGCTTATCATCAACTACCACTGCTGTAAAACACATTTCTTGTCCTTGAGTGAACTCTGATTGGAGACAAAATAAACCAGTTAAGCTGTATTTGTTTTTCTGATTTTAGATTATTGGGTTTTTTACTTTCTGATATTATCAGTTTAAGGTAATGTAAACTTTATGTAAAATTTTCTCACTTGAAGTTCCACAGAAACACTATCCAAAACTTCCTGTCAGAAGATAAGTCATTTGAACTTCCTATACACATACATAAATGTGGACATAGGAATCAAAACTGCATGGTAACTATCAGTTTCATGCCTCAATGTAATCTTCAGCTCAACTACTACTACTTCAGTGGGTTCTACATATCTTTTGTTTAGGGCTAATGCTCAGGGTCATGACCTCTAAATTGCTTATATATGTATATAAAAACATTCAGTATATCTGTAAAGGAACAATATGAATATCGACAAAAGGAAAATTTATCTTAGTCATTTTTCCTCCCTCTCTCTTTTTATATATATATATATATATATATATATATATATATATATATATATATATAGTGTGTATGTATGTGTGTGTGTGTGTGTGTGTGTGTGTGTGTGTGTGTGTGAGAAAGTATGACATGCCAAAAATAGACAAGCCAAAATGCCACAAAGAGGAGACCCCATTGGTTAACCAATTTTTATCTGTAAAAATTCTGAAAAATTGATTAGTGATAAAATCATAAAAATGTACCATGTGTAGAAATAGGTAATTTTATTGTTTTAGTTAAGTGTGTTTTTAATAAATTTAAGCATTTCTTTACAGGAACATTAATATCTAGTCATATTTGTTTTTGATGTCTGTTTTTTTAATTTATTTAAAGTTTAGAGTTATATATATATATATATATATATATATATATATATATATATATATATATATATATATATATATATATATATAAGAAGCTAATTGTACCAAGAAGTGGGGATAAAATTTCAGTTAGTGTGCCAGCTAGTTTATGTAGGGAGCTGACTATTCCTGATATAATGGGTCTCATCAGGATGTCTGGTTTATGCACCTTTGTTAATCCATAGAGTATGAGTCTTTTTTGGTGAGGTTTGATGAGTTTGAACTAGGAATTGTCTTTTCTTTTTTTTTTTTTTTTTTTTTTTTAAATAATTTCTTGGTTTTGTTTTTAAATTTTTGAATCTTTTATAAGATGTATTCATTTTCTCATAAGTATTATTACCATTGAGGTGGTGTCTATTTTTGTTGATAAATGTCTGTCCATAATTATAATTCCATTGCCTTTGTTGTTTGATATTTCTTTCAGGGATTTTATATATATGTGAGGAAGTTTGGTTTCATTTGTTTTTTTGAGTGTCGCTGTAATTAGATCCTGGATATATCCTTTGTTGAAATCCGTGTCATTGTGTTCGTAGTTTATAATCATAAAATCTATAATATCATTTTTGGCATTCTGGTGGCAAATTTTATATTGGAATAGCTTCCAGTTGTGTATACAATGGTTTTAATTTGGATAAATTTGTAATTAAGTCCTTTCTGCCAACTTTAGACAAATTTGCTTTTAGAAATCAACATATTTATTTTGTAAATTACAAATTTGCTTACTGTTATTTTAACTGATTGAATTTCTTAATTTACTCCATTCGTGTTTTTTTAGGATGTTGTGGTGATGAAGATCATTACCTATTTTGTTTGCCTTATCAAAAACTATTGCTTTTTTTTTCTAATTCATGTGATGATGATTTTAGGAATTTGAGTGCATAGAGACAATATATGATGTGAGGTTTTGGTTAATATACGTGAACATTGAGGAATAAATTTTTCTTCAAGGCAATTTTTAAGAAAGTTTTTTGTTTCTGAAGGAATGTATGGATATTATTATTTGTTTATATTTTCTAGCTCAGTGTATGTGTCTTTTCTATGTCAGCAATGTGTAAAATTTCAGATATACTCTATCTGTAAAAGGACAATATAAATAAAAACAAAACGAAAAATTCTTAGCCAACGTGTTTTTCCTCTGAAGGATTTTATATTGTAACAGGTATTTATATACATGAGGAAAATGTTACAGGTTTAAAAAATTTTTCAATATAAAGGACACTCAAATATTCATCAGGTTAGCCAAAAATCTAGGCGAGCTATGGAGGATGCCAAGTGAGATAATTTAATATCTAATATATGAAAGTGAGTAAATGATGTTCTTGAAATTTTCTTTTTGAATGTAAATTAGTATTTAAATTAAATTAGTTTGGAATTAATTTATGTTATATATTTTAAGTAACAATTTTAAATGTTATATATTTGAATTAATTTTCTTTTAATTTTTTTTAACATTTTTATAGTCATGTATGTTGACTTGTGAAAGCAGTAATTTTCACCTTTGATAATTTTTATAACACCTTAAGGATATGAATTCATTTCTTCTCTCTGCAGTTATGGATTAAATAGCAGGGTAGACTTGGCTCTCTAGCCTTGGTTAGCATGTAGTTCAGAAGAAAAAGGAATTCAAGTTTGAGGAGAGCCATTTGGGAATGTCCTGGAAGTCTGTATCATTTCTGTTATTAGTTCTTCCAAAAAATTGTGACTAGTTCTACATAAGCCTTCACCAAAAATCAAATCATGTGTAGTCTAGTAATTTACTTCTAAAACTCAACTGTTAGGTCTGCTTACATCAGAATCAATTGTAGGAGTCCAGTACCATTTATATTTTACCCAAACTCCTAAGGAACTATAAACGAGAATGGATGTTTCAATGAGAAACAAAGTCAGAAAGAGAAAAATCAATAAGACTATGTTTTTTTGTATCTCATGGCCTGGCTTAGCACATTGACTGCCAATCATGAGATAACTAATGTTTGGCAGGTTTTATTATGGCGCCGACAAGTTATCTCATGTTTGACATTTTCTGATACATTTTCATCTCTGGGTGCCAATGTGTTTATTCGCAGTGATACTTTTAACCTGAAAACAATGTTAAGACTTCTAGGCAAGAAAAAGAAAAATTGTAACCAGAGGCTGGTAGTCAGATGTTTTGGTTCAGTGGAAGACACAGACAAGCAACACAAAAGGGGAATGAGATTTGTGTGTCTTAAGTGATATAAAATGAGAACACTAATCCTGATCTAACTGATCTTTGTTGTAGCATACCTACGGACAATAATGGGTATGCCCTCATTCACATAACTACAGTAGTAAATACTGTATGTTGGCCAGCAGTTGGAGATTTGTCTCCAGCAGTGCTGGTAAAACTCTCTGCCTACTGGGCAGAGAGGATCCCCAGACAAAGCTATGTCAATGGGCAGAGTTTTGTCTCAGGAAACAGCTACCTGACCCCATTTTATACAGGGTCTAGGGGGAATTTTTGGCCAGGCCTATGGGCTCGGATACCCTACATTAAATTCGGCCTTGTGCCATATCTGACAGTGTGGTGTGGTTGGTAGATAGCCTGCAGTTGGATATTCATTGTGGAATTCTCTTGACTCACTTCTAGCAGTTGACGACTTCTACGTGCTGCTGGCGAATCTTACATGTTGTTCTTGTCCTAAGTATTATCGTTCATTACCAATTTTTGTGTGATTATTCTATTCAGTAAGTTACAACAATCTTCCAAAATGTAAATAAATTTTGTTCTCGATTCATCTTTTATTCTTCTCGCTATGTAAAAATTTTTTTTCTTTTCCTTATTCTTTCACAATCAGTAACACCTTGTCTTAGTGGCTTCATTGCTTTTCTTGGGATGAAATGATTTAAAAAAAAAAAAAAAAAAAAAAAAATATGGTTGTATATTAGTACTGAATGCAATTTAATCTACTCCATGTAGGTAAGCATATTGATTTTTATGCTTACTATAAAACTACAAACTGATGTGTACACAGCTGTTATCAGTGGAGTGGGATTGGTTTGTCAATTTCAAATTCCACCCTGTTGTTGCATTCACTTTCACACAAGTACCCTTGGAAAGGTGTAAAGTTCTCTTCTCCCTCTCAGCTGGGGGTAAAATAGCAGGGGAGACTAGACTCTAGCTATGGTTAGAAACCAGTTTAGGAAAAAGATAACTATAAATTCAAAACTGGCCGGGCATGTGGCTAGCAAATCCACCCTGCAAAAACCTAGTTGCCATGGAAACCATTGTACCAATACCTAGCATGGTGAGCCTGTGGCCTTGGATTCCACATACAAGTCTACACAGTTAACAGACATCGAACTACAAACATCTGTTGGCAATGATTAACCTTTGTATCCACAAAAAAAAAAAAAATCATGTGTCAAAAGGACAGTTATTCCTTTGATACCACTATTACTGCACACTTGGAAAATGTTTGTTTTAAATAAAAATGATTAGAATTTTAATAAAACCCAAACATATAAAAGGGAATTTATACATTTTCTTTATTTCATTAAAATTGAAAACAAATAAATTAAACACTATTTATTAGAGTGTTTATTTATTCACAAGATTAATTTTATATTTACAAGATTATGAAAATATGTGAACCAACCATAATTAAACATTATTTACCATTTTATAAGGAAATAAATTTTCTTTATTCATAAATTTATAAAAATTTGTGTGAACAAGGTAATTTAAATAAACATGACGAATAACTAATCATATATTTTGAAAAACATGCATTTTCTAGACATTTTGTTTAATTTGTATAGTCACTAAAATATATTGAGTGCATCTTTTCCTTATACATATATCTTAGATACTTCTAAACTATAGATTTCTTACATACATCTTTTTCTTACACATATTTGATAATTTTGTATTATTATTTTTTTTTTTTTAATTTTTTGAATAAAAAGATTTTATTTCTTTATAAAATGGTAAATAATAAATCTTAATAGAAAGGTGAATAATATTGGTTCACATATTTATAATCTTGTAAATAAACATTGCTGAGGGAGTCAAAAGTGCACACAGTCATGGCAGTGTCAAGAGAATAGCTGTCTTTTTGACATCTTTTTTTTGCACAAAGGTTAAACATTACCTCCTGTTTGAATTTGGTTCAAAATTCCAAGAAGGTTACTGTCTCGACCAAAACTCAGAAAGAGAGTGCCTGGGGAAGTAATTAAGTAATTCTTCCATAATTACTTATCCATTTTGTTCACCCCCCCCCCCCGAAAACAAAAGAAGAAAAAAAACAAAAGAAGAAAAAAAACAAAAACAAACAAACAAAAGCTGTTAGTCTCATGATCAATAACAACAGCAGCTACAGCAATCAAACCATTTTGTTTTGCCTTAGAAACAATATGTTCAACTTTTTCCAGATATTACATTCAATAGCTTTAATAAATAATAAATGTAATTGTAAAATTCTTCCAATAATATTGAAGATAAATATAGCTCGATATATTTTTGAAAAAGAAAATATCATTTACAAAAAAGTTATCTATTTTTAGTTGATTTTTGTTGATTTTATTATTTTTGTGCAAGTCTACATTATTCTTATTCTTGCCTTTTCCAAGTGCATTAGTGTGAATAGAATACTGATTATCCGAGCTTGAATTCAGCTTTTATGTGCCATTCCCCTTCAGTATGTGTACAATCATGGCTCTTGACAAATTGTCTTATCTCCAACTCCATTTACATTCTGTCCTGTGAGTATCACATTTTCCAAGCCCACTTTTCTCATTAGGTGTTCTAGAAATTTCACCTGATATAACAAGGCATGTACACGAGTGTGTAGATTCAGGCTTACTCAGGTCCTCTGAGAAAATAAACTAAATTGACTTCTAGGTCCTACCCTTTTACTTTTGAAATAGTAAAATGTAATCACCACTTCTATTCTAAAAGTTTCTTTTCTCACACTTCCTGCCTGTGAAGCATAAGTTTTTATTGGGGGGGGGATTGATATCGGAGTAGTTTCCCCATGAGTCTATTATTGTATACCTATATTGGCCATCTCTGCATGTAGCACACATCTCATAGATCTATACCACGATACTGATTTCAATATTTGGTATTCTCAGCTCCGATATGCAGGTGGTGTAATGGATAACTGCTTAGAATTGGAAATTGGAGAGCTGGATTCCAATACCAGTTGGGGTTGTTATATTCACTTATGTGAAAATACCCCCTGGGAAATCCAACCATTCTCCACTTGGCTAGGGATTAATTAGTAGGAGTTCTATCAGTAAATCATTATTATCTCCAAAACATTCTGACAATGTAAAAATATTTTCTGGTTTAAAAAAAAAAAAAAAAAAAAAAAAAAACCTGCAAAAGGTTGATAAACTGTAAAAAAAAACCAAATCAAAACATTTAATGATGACCAAAATCAGTTTAGTGGTATAGATCTCTGAGATGCATGCTACATGCAGAGATGGCCAATATAAGTATACCATAATATACTCATGGGAAACTACTCCAATATCAATCCCCTAAAAAAACTTATGCTTTTAACAATCAATTTATGAAAGAAATGTGAAGAGGGGGTAAGTCTATTGAAATTAAATCCTCACCTGCTGACCATCAGCCATCAACTGTTAGCAAGAAAAGCATAAAGGGAGTAAATACCTCAGAATAGATCCTTTGCTCAGGTAAGATTATATATATATAACATGAAATGGACTAAATCTGACAATTCTGTCAATATATTTATTGTTTATATATTTTTGTAAATGCAAATATTTAAGTAAATGCTCTGTTTATTATAAACAGTATAAATGACACCTACTGGCCGGAATGTCAGAAATTTCATAGAGGACACATTTTCTAGGAAATTTCTTGGACATTCAGGACAGGAAATATTAATACAGTTTATAATAAACAGCATTTAATATAAATATAAATATATATATATATATATATATTTTAAGACATTTTTATGTTTATACATTCTTTTTATAGATACAAATATTTAAGTAAATGCTCTGTTTATAATAAACAGTATTAAACAACATTTATCGGCCTGAATGTCCGAGAAATTTTCATAGAAAATATTCATCCTCCGACAGGAATCAAACCTGTATCCTATACGGAACTGTCATATAGCCTGATGTGCCTTTAACCGATTTGGCCACAGAGGAGCATTCAGTTAGCAAGGTCAAATTTACTGCCTTTAAACTTCAATCTTCCATGATTCTCTCACGTACATTCATATCTGCTCATGGTGCATCCAAATGTAAACAAATGACGTCACACATTATGAAATGGATAAAGTCTGACAATTATTTTAAGACATTTTGTATCTATAAAAAGAATGTATAAACATAGAAATTTTGTGGCTAATGATGCCCAGCTCTGTTTTAGTTGGATTAATTAATCTGAAGTTTGAACTCTTTAGGAAATTTTCCTTGTGATCTTTTATGGTTAGAAAGGCTTCCTTTTTGGTGAATATTTTTACTTTATCTCAGACATCCTTCACTTCTTTATTCAACTGGGCCACATAATCTAGTGCCTTTTTTGTAAAATTTTGTAACCTCGTTTGATACCTTTTTATTATAAGATCTCAGGTTTACTGTATGTAAGTTTTTGGTTTTGTTGCCCATGATGAAAATTTTCCTTATTTTTTTCAAATTGTTTATGTCTTTTGTTTTTTCTAAATTTTATCTTCTTCAGTATGCCTACAAGGTCTTTTTCAAAGCCAGACAAGTGGTGTACTGTGCAATAATAATGCAATCATGAAATATATTGGTTGTATAGAGGGCCAATTCAAAAAGAGATGGTATAACCATACTTCCTTGTTTAGGGCCTAACATCAACGATTCAACGCAAGACTAGTGGACCATTATTGGAAATTTAAAGAAAAAATACAATAAAAGTCCTAATATCAAATGGAGGGTTTGATGAAGAATACAGACGAAAAAAGTAGCTGGTGGATCTTGCAATTTATATCAAGAAGAGAAACTGGCCATTGCAACTCATTAATTCATTAATAACAGTGAATTGCTCAACAAAAGATTGGAAATAATGGCAAAATGCAGACACTTGAGAAAGTTCATGTTGGATAATTATGATCCAGGCACATTACAATATCTTTTTTTCTTCATACTCTTCCACCGCCTAAGTAGTGACTGACTATATATGGGTTGTCAACAGCCAATATGATGGAGGTACTGCCTGATAATACCTATTATGGTTGAAACCATAGTTACATCCTTTTAGTGTCTTAGTTTTTAAGGATATAATTCGCTCTACAAATTTACTTTTGTATTGAACACTATTTTTTTTTTTTATTTTGCTTATAGTTTAGTAACACATCTGAGATTATATATATATATACACACACACACACACAAAGAAGAGAGTTTCACAAGTGAGAAGTGCAGGAGAAGAATCTATTAGCATAGAACTTACAGTTAAAACTAATAATTTCAACAGTGAAATTAAAAGAAACCTTACTGCAAATCTAGTACTTCACTTAAATTAGTAAAGCTGAGGTAACAGAGAGGAAAGTTTATCAGGACATATAATGAAAAGGCATAGGGAAGCTACATTGTGGTGGTGAGAAAGTGACTGAAGTCAAAATGCCAGGTCAGAATCAGTAACATTGCAGATTCTTTGGATTTTATCAAGAATTTCTAGATACATAGCAAACCACCAGACCAGATATGGCAGCAATATTTGATACACAGACAAATGGTAGACTTATAAAAAAGTAAGAGATTCTGATGAGAAAAACTGTCTAGCAAGACACAGTGAACCAACCTTTCTAGCAGCAGATCTAATAATTGATTCAATATAATTGTTCCAATTCCTGTCAGTGGAAAACATGAAACCAAGAAGGTTCAGTGTGTTTTTAAATGTCAGGTGATAATGACTTTTGGTAGAGAAAAAGTTTGAAATTTGTTTTAAACCTGACTAATGTTCCTTATGTAATATAAATGTGATATCTTTTAATGAATTCAGTAGATTTGCCTAATCTTGACAGGTGGCATATCAGCAAAACTTGATGTTGGCCTTAAGATAAGTCTATAATTATTGTCTTGTCCAAGAGTGAAATGATTAAAAAATCTATTAGATAGATAAAGAAATAGATAGGCAATTACTGATTAATTTTATTAAAACAATTTATCATGGCAATTATCTTAGGTGTACAGACTAAGATACCAAAATAAAAAATATATATTTTAAAATCTTGATTAAAAGCAAACTGTTTCAAATGAAAATGTAATAGAAATATTTCTATCCCCAGCAGATAGAAACTGTTTTTCACTAAATGTTCTTTTTATTGTGGGTTAATCAAGTTTGGAATAGATGGAATTTCATGACAGTCTCAAGAAAAATAAATAGCAATGCTAAATTTTTAATCAATTTTTACCTTGGGAAGTTTGTTTTTAGATTTGCAAGAAGACCTTGACTTTACAGTTTCATATTAAATGCAATTTTAACATCTTAGAAAAAGATTGTTAAAAGAAATTTTAACATGCTAGAAAGAAAAAAAGAACACAAATGTTTATGAATTAAATCAACCACTTCATGTTTCCTTTTATTCATTCATAAAGAATCTTGATTTGAATATCAAGACAGAATTTGTTGCCCTTAGAAATGATCAGTTTTATTGAATGCTAAGTTTTGTCCATTTCTTTTGTATGATAACATTGTCAAGCATATACTGTGCAGATATGTTTTTCTGGAAGACATATTTTATTCAGGTCTAACAGATACAAGCCAACTGGTGTAACTTGCTGCTCCAATATGGCAAAAATATTTAACAAATGCAGATGTGCGTGTGGTGTATTGATAATTGACACAGGTGAAATTGACATACCGAGTTCAAATTCTAGCTGAGGCAGCTTACATTCATTTTACATTAAGAAAGGCATGAACCTATTTCTTCCTGTATCACTTTTGGTCAGTGTTTTGACATCTGGGTGTGACATTAGTAAAAACACTTCAAATACCTCAGTGTATAGATCATTTATAACAAATTTAGTATAGGAGATAAGGAAATTGAACATAGAATAGAATGTGTTAGAGGTAGTTTTGTTCAACACCACAAGTTGCGATGAAACTAAATTAGTCTAAAAACTCTGGTCTCGATCTGACAAAACTTTCATGACTGCCATAACTAAACTGTTGCCTGTATACAGTTGCTTTCTCAGGTCGATGGTTAAAAGGTATCTTTGAGCAAATGAAGTGTGTAGGTCTCAACTAGGACCATCCCTCTCTGAACTTCATGGATTGGAATTACAGAATCACAAAAGAATTGTACCTGATAACAGAAACAGCATCACTCGAAGACTTTCAACAGCAGCAACAACTAAAATGGTTAGCATGTGAAGCTAACATTCCACACTACCTCAAACATAAGGCAAGGAATGAAACTGTCATCAAGACTGAAAAATGCAATAACAGCAACTGGATTTTAGAAACCTATTTTCCTGAAAAATTGTTTCAATAGAAAGATTTTAGAAGTGTTAACTGAAAGCAGCACTGGCTGCTTCGTCAATGAATACCAAATGTTTTCTTATAAAGGAAACGGCTAATATTACCATTCAAATAATTTTGAACTGAAACTTATTTAATCTAGGGAGGTAATTAGTGAAAACAGCATGTCTGCTAAATGGGTAATACTAAATAAGTACATCCTTAGACAGGGGCAATAGAATGAAGACAATCACCCCTGTAGATTAAATAATGGTTTCAGTTTGAAATTCCCTGAAGGTTACATGGATCGGCAAGCATAGGGAAGAAGGATGGATAGCACAGCAACAACAACACTGATAACAAGAATAGAGTGAAAATAATAACTCCTTATCTCAGAATTTCAGACAAGCATTTTTGCTTTTTTATGTAGTTATATAAATATCCTTAGCCTTTTACAAAAAAAAAAAAAAAAGAAAAATTTTCAATGTAATCTTTTTTGTCAATGCACTTAATTCTGTGGTGAAAATTAATTACATAGATCAACCGTTACATCACAAATTTCAGATCAAAATTTCAGCTCTTGTCATGCTATGGACTTATTGATTAACCTTTGTATACATTCTTTGTTCTGTCAACCTTATGCTTTTTTTGCCAACAACCAGATATTGGACTCCTTTTTATTCACTCGATACAAGGCCCAAGAGCCACTCAAGGTAGACGGTTACTGCATGATGTGGTATGAGCATAAGAAATGGCAAGAAGTGAAGTTCATGGGGTTATGCAGGAAAGATAAGTTAACCATAGACTTAAAAGTTAAAATTGTGACTAGGAAAACATCCTGCCAGAAGCGTGTTCCACAAAGCAGCAGTTCTTGGAAAGAAGCTTTCTAAATGGAACTTATTTTTTTACTATTGGAATAAGGTATGGGGATGATCCACTGTTGTGGATGTGGCATAGCAGGTCCCAGCTGTAAAGGTCATGGGTGATGAGACTAAGGAATGTAGCACATCAGAACACATACCATGGAAATAGTGATGGAGCAGTGAGAGTTTCATGTGATGTTTAGCCTGTGGGGAAAGGGGTTGTAAGGTGGGAAATAATTCATCACCCATCTTGGTATGATAAAGTATTGTTGTATCATGATAAAGAGCCCTGTAGATCATTAAAGGCATTGGAGCAGCACATAACAGCAGTGGGTGTGTCTAGGTCAAGATAACTATCTTAGAGTATTAACCAATGTGGTCGATGAAAAAAAATTAAAAAAAAAAAAAAAAATTGTGCATCAAGAATAAGTTCAATCGCAAATCCATGTTCAAAAAGTCCAAAAGGCAAAGCGGTCATAAACAGTCCAGCAGGCAAATTAATACTGTAAATGGGGTGAAAAATCCAACCTTTCACTTGCAACAGAGGAAATGCACTTTCACTCATGAGGCTCAAAACTAGCTCTAATGTTAATCAAAGTAACAGCTTTTATTCACAGTGCAATTTTTCAGATTGCTAATGTTCTTTCCTCCCTGAGTGGCATGGCTATAGTTCTTCTGATACTTAAATTGGCAGGTTTTTGCTAATAATTTCTTTAATTTCCCTTCAGCAGACCATGCACAAAACACTAACTCTTTTTCGAGGTAGGTGATTTTCTCTTTCATTACAGGAGACAGTCTCTTTTCAGGCTGGTTTTCAATTCAGAGTTCTTTTGAAACTACTTAAATAGACTGGTCCATTCATAAAATTTTGTTCTTTAATTAAAAATTGAATATATCTGTTGGTTATTTATAAGAAATCTTCTTGAATACTCCCCTCAAGTATATATAAGTTATAAACAGTAACAAAAAATATATATATATATATATATATTTTTAATTTACAAATTCAACACCTTTCCTTAAAATAGAAACTGCTTATTTCCATAGCAGCCAGAAAAATGTATTTTGGATCTAATGATTGTTTTCTGTTTATTAAATCCATGAACAATTTTTGGTAAAGGCTTAAATTTCTCCCAAAACACACACATTTTATTAGGCCACCAACTTTGTTTTAAGTGTTTTAATTTTCTCCAGTTTTTTTGTTTTTTTAACCTGTGGTGTCAGCCAACTACCTTAGCTGAGCAGGTTGTCATTGATAAAACAAAGGAAGTTCATGGCCAGCTATTGTTGGCGCTATCAATAGTAACCTTTCCCAGTTTTTAATTCACTCAAGTTGGTTAACAAGAAAAAGAAAGGAAAGGTCAAAGACAAGACAATGAAGAAGTCTAGAAAAAAAGAAATTGAAGAAAGAGATAAGAGAACAACAAAGAATAATAGAAAAGAATGAAAGCTGAAGATGAAACCACGTGTCCTGACCTTCAGACAAAATCTACAAATCAAAATTACTTATTTTATAAGTTGAAATTCTCACCAACATGACTATTCCAGACAGCACTTGTATTTGATTCAAAAGAGTGACAAATCAACATGTACCTAAAATTCTTATAATTACAAATAATTATAAACTATGATAACATACTTTTAATACTGAATTTCATAAAACAAAAACTTGAAAATTAATTTTTAAGATGAAGAACTAGATCTTGAATCAAAATAATCCATTTATTACTAAATAAAAAAATAAAAAAAAAATAACCAAAGTTCAAAATTTAAAAGTGACTACTGACCAATATTTAAAGTAAATCAAATATTGTACAGAGCCATATTTCTGGACCATCAAATAAAACTGGAATTACTAAAAATAGTCCACAAGATCAGCATAGTTAATGTATGAGTATTCCCATAGAAGTTTTAATATGGTGGGAAGAAAGTCCAGTGTGGAAAAAAAAATTGCTTATTAAAGTAAAGTCTTAAATTAACTCGAGTTCAAAGTACTGATAACAGTACAATGGTCTGGTGTGTAATCAATGAAAAGGATCACACAGACTCACATATGAGAAAATGAGGAAAATTCTTCGTCTAACCAAGAACAACCTAGTGCCATGAAATATACTCACTCAACAGTTCAACAATTTGGCACATCGTTTCTCAAATTTCTTGAACTTTTTTTTTGGTAGAGGGAGTGGAAGTACAGGGTGTGGTGGGTAAGTTGTCACCATTTTATATTTTTAATTTTGTGCATGCATGTTTTTACTGCACAGTGTAGTAGGGTCAGTTGGGCACTGTCTGTAAGAAAAAGCACCATGATGCAATTCACCCTGCCAGAAATTTGGAAATGACATGCTGTAATGCTTGGTATTCATGCCAGAAGCTTTAATACAAACATTTCAGAGTGTTTGGCTGTCAATCTGAGGACAGTGCAGAGGATTTGAAAAGAGTTGTAGGAGTCTGATGGTGATTATGAAGGTGTTTGATCACTAGTGATGGTATGCGTCCATTCAACTTTCCACAGGGCCTTACACTCAACACAGAAGCCTACATCAAGTGCCATGAGGAGTTAGTGCTACCCTGGGTCAAGAGGGTAGCTGCTGGAAGACCTAATGTCTGGCAACAGGACTCTGCACCATCACACACAACAAGCAGGAGAACAAAGTCATGGCTGTCAAACAATTTCTGCAACCACATCACCCCTTACATCTGGCTACCAAACTTCCCAGACTGCAACCCCCATGATTATTATGTTTGGAGCGAAGTTGAGTGAGAGACCAACAAAACTTCTTGTAACACCAAAGTTAAACTGAAAGCAAGGATTATGGCAGCATTCACCAACTTAAACAAGGAGAACATTCAAAAGTGTTGCAGGAGATTCCGAAGACGTCTGGAGGCTGTGGTTGAAGCTAATGGTGATTTTATTGAATAAATTTACTCTTTAGTATTTAAAGATATTTTTGTATAATTCTGTTAAAATGAAAATGTCAGTGTTATTTTTATTTTTGTGTAATTTAGGTGACAAAATATCCATCACACCCTGTAGGTCAGACCAAAAACTTTTCATTTTAGAAGAAACTATTAGCATAGAACTTGTGGTTAAATCTAGCCATTTCAGCTGTAAAATGAGACCGTGTCAAATCTAGTACTATGATTAAATTCAAAAAATGTCTAGGTACTTAAATTTATGTGGTTGAGGTACCAAGGAAGAGAGCTCATTAGAACAATTGCCATTAAAATATTTATAGATAAGACATGGAGAAGCCATGTTACAGTGGTGGGGAAGTCAAGATGCCAGGTCAGGACAAATAATATTACAGACCCTTCTTTGGATTTTGTCAAGAATCTTAAGATATATAGTATGAGCACTTGATATGCCAGCAGTATTTAATTGCATGGATGAATGCTAGATTTATATATATGTGTGAGATGCATACTGGTGAGAAAAATTGTCTGGCCCAACACAGTTAACCAACTTTCCTAACAGCTGTCACCAGTATAAATACCTAGTTGGGAACTGATGACATTGGGAAGGTTGTTGAAGATATATAACAACAATGTAGGTTCAAGGATGGCGCGCTGGGAGACCTCTCACCCTTGTATTAGTGTGAAAGGATCTCGAAACATGGTCGTTCAATATGACTTTCACTAATTTATTAAAAATAATTTAAGTCAAATATTCCACCAGAGACACCATAGGCCTTGAGCTTGTGAAGAAAGCCAGCATGCCAAACCTCTTCAGGATATCTGAAGCCAAGCCGAAGCCTCACTATTCTTATCTAAAACTCAATAGACAAATTCAATAAAAACCATTAACACATCAGTGCTTGACCTAAAGAAATGAAAGTCATACTGTTTTTCTAAAAGAAGGCTATGTGAAGTGAAATGCTTAAAAAAAACAAAACAAAAAACAAAAAAAATTATATATATATATATATATATATATATATATATATATATAAGTACCACATTATATATGATTATTGGATGAAATTCATTCTAAAAGTTGTTCAGACAATATTGATCTCATTCTTTTTGCTCTTATTGCTATAAGGTTTCAATACCTTCAACTATTTTCCTCATGTTTAGAAAATTGGCTTCTCACAAATAAATGGGAAAAGATTGTATATATAACATCCTAGACAAAGAATATAAAAGAAAAAAATAGCTGTAAATGTCAAACTTGTCAAAGAAACTATACCCAAAGATGAAGTAGAAAAGTCTGATATGGCAACATAAATCTGGAAGAGGAAAGGTTATATTATTTTCTCTGGGATAAAGGCTCCAAATAAAAAACAGACTATTCCTGGAAGCTGATAGAATCATGATGAAAATATAGTTTTATGGTATGGTGAGTTTATGGGCAAAAATGCTTAGTATCATGGATAGAGCATGTGTAAATATAAACGTGGACACTGAGGTCAACACTGTATCATGATTGAATGCAATCTTCAGGCCATCTGACAAAACGAAAGGAAGAAGGGGCAGCAGAATAATAGAAGAGAGGAAAAAAAGAGAAAAAGAAAGCTAAGAAAGGTCATGGAAACAGTCAACACAAAAAACAACCCTCACTCAAAAAAACAGCATTGTTTGCAGTGTCTACTTTCACTAATAATCCATATTATATCTATATTATATGTAATATATATTACATAACTATTATGTCATCAGAAGAGTCCACTACACAAAGTGTGAATTGCCCATCTCTAAATGGACAACTTGTAATGTATAAAAATAATAGATGAAAATAAAATAGGTTTTTAACATTAAAATTAACTGTTTTCATTTACAGCAGTGCTTCTCAAACCGATATGGCAGACCAGCATTTATTTTTTCTCAATGTATCACGTACCTGTAATACTTCGTGGTAATATTAATTTATATCGGAAACAATATATATAATGAATATAAAAGTTGACTATTTTTTATTTTGCAAAAAAATAATTCAATATCAAAATGTATAAAAAGTAATAAATATTTAAGCAGTTTATTAACAACAAAAATTATATAACCTTAATCTTTACAAATGATTCCTTAGCATGGCCTGGACACTGGCCATGTACCAGTAGCTGATGGTTCGTGAACTGGCACTGGTCTGCGGACCACCACTTTGAGTAGCACCAATTTACAGCATGAAGAAAAAGGTAGACAGTTATCTTTTTAATAAATTCATTTTGCAGAAAATGAAGAAATTCCTTTTCAAGATGTATTGAAAATAAAGAAAAACAATATTTGAGATTTTATAACAATCTTTTACAATGCAATTATGACATTACTTAAATATTGCTACGATTTTTTTTGACATCATAGTAAATTAAAAAAAAAAAAAGAAATCTTCAAAAAGTAAAATAAAAAAAGATCAGATGAGCAAGAATTTTCTCCTCCCAAATTTGTACTTGATAATCATTCATCATCTTGTCAAAAACAACAAGTAGAGAGAGAGAGAGAGAGAGGTGGGGGGAAGAGAGAATGAGAGAGAGGTGTGACAGAGGATGAGTTCAAGGCTTTGAATTAAAGAAAAAACATACTTAAAGATTTCAACCTGCTTGCTTTTTAAGCAAAAGAAGATGACATGCACTGTCATGCTCACTGCTGGGACATGCTGACAGCTAACCAGCCAATTAAGTAACCACCTTGTGCCAAATATGGTAGACATTTTTTTTTGCAATTGTCACTTGATGGCCACATGCCAAAAAAATTTTACATTGGGTGCAAGAGAGCAAATGTAGTTAATTTAAATCAAGAAAAGAGATCTAAAAAAAAAAAAAAAAAAAAAAAAAATGTTGAATGCTGCTGAACAATGTCATTATTCCAAACAAACTTTTCATTTAAGCTTTTACAGGTGCAAGAAATCAAAACAAATAAAAAGTGAAAACTTAATATAATTAATTTTTAAAGTCTGGCACAATGAGGAAACATGTTTTTACAAAAATCTGATTTTATTGGACTGCATAGCAGATAATACCCCCCCCCCCCAAACAAAAAAAAAACAGAACCGGGAGGCTCTTTTTTATCATTTCTGATGAATATTTTTCTGGGGGGTACAAAATTTTAATATTACATAAAATGAAGAGAAACAAGAATTGAAGAACAAATATATAATGATTATAAAACGGTAAGTAAAAAAACAAAACAAAAAAAAAAAATATGAAGAAAAAATGGTTGACCAAAGCTGTATCAATAAAAATGGTGAGGAACAATAACTAACCAGCTTTTTTACTTACTTTTTAATTTCTTTCCCAAGTCTATCTTACACATTTATAAGTCTACCATTCATCTGTGCTTTGAATATTGCTGCCACATATGGTTTCATGCACTGGCTATGCATTTTGAGATCATTGATAAAATCCAAAGAAGAATCTACAATGTCATTGGTCCTAACATCTCGGCTTAGCATCACTTTCCCCATGCTTTTCTATAAATACTTTCCTCTGTGATACTTAGACTTTATGAATTTAAGCACAGTATTAGATTGGCAGTAAGGTCTCATCATTTTACAGTTGAAATGGCTAGATGTGACTAAGTTCTATGCTAACAGTTTCTTTTCTTGCACTTCTCACTAGTGGAACTCATCTGATATTAATCCTATACATATATATTATATATATATATATACACTAATAATTTTAATTAAGTCATATTTGCTTTGAGTAAGGAATTGTTTCTCTTATGAGTTATGACAAACCAGTTACTTCATAGAAGTATAAAGCTTAAGTTTGGCACAAGGTCAAATAATTTAGGAAACTAGCACTTAGTGCTACTTCCAAACCATCATAGACACACAGTAGCAAATAATACCTGTTTTGTGATGTACTTTTATTATATTGTGTGTTGAAGGTGTTATTTAGTTTATTCCTTACTGCATAGAATCCTATCAAAAACAAATGATAGCATACACGAGAAGTCTCCTTAAATGTTTTTATTTCCAACTAATTGTAATTTCATAGTTTTGCTAAAACAGGTCTGCTCAGCCACACAACAATGTTACAAAAATGCAGCAGTGAAAGTGTTAACTATTGTTGTATTGTAGAGTCCATGTCACCAGCATGGTGTTATGTTGGCAACTCTGTCACAAGCTTGTTCTAGACGCCATGCCAACATCATCTCATGACATGTTGTAGATTTCTCACCTTGACTCATCTTGAGTATATTTTCTGTAATATAGACTACAATAACAATAATATTCTGAGGCTATAACCAAAAGGAAGTGTGTAAAAATATATTCCTTGGACCAAATCTACTTGTAGCAAAATGTTATACAATTGATTCCCTATTTTCAAAGTGGACTTGCTTTGTTATTTATAAAGCCTTACTTAGTTTTGGCACAATATATATATATATATATATATATATATATATAGCACCCAATCACGATGAATGATTAACAAGTTTAGTTTGCTGATCATTACATCATGATGAGGTGCCCATTGGATTTGCTCTAGTAATTATGCTCACACAAACATGTATATGCACAAAAGCTGAGTATCATTTACCATGTGTTCAGTTGTGAAAGCAGAATAACATTTTTATTACTTCAAAACTCCCAAGAAACTTAAATTTGGGCATTAAATGACCCATAAGGAGTTCATAGGCTGTTAAATAAACAATCAAAAGGCAGAAGAGTCCAACAAACTCTTTAGAGGGAGGACACCACAACAGTTACTGAGGTTGTTGTATGGGCATAAGGAGAAAGTAACAAGTGTATATTATGAGGATATGTAGGTTAGAAAATAGACTCAAAGAGGTTAAGATCATAGTATTATCTTGGGAGTCTGTCCAATAAAGTAACAGATCTAGGGGAGACATTGCCCAAGAGGAACTTCAAAACCAAGAGAATGAGAAGGATTTGTTTTTGTGTACACATTATAGTGGGTCCCAGTTGTGAAGATCTGAACCAATGGAACTAAGGAATGTAACTAGTTTGTCACTATTTCCATGGCAAATGTTCAGGGTAGTGATGTTCAAGTAACGTTTTAGATCTTGTCTGTGAAAAGTCATCATCATCAAAGCAAATTTCCATTTTGTTTTCTTTCTTTATTGTTGTAACCTAGACAAGGTTACTGAATGAGGAATAACCAAAATGGAAATGAAATAGTAATCTTTATAACAACAAAATACAATACTCACCAGCAGCATGAAGTAGGTAAACCACTGCTAGTAGTGGACTACTTAAACAGCATATTACCCCCATTTCCAATAGTGTCCAATGTATTTAGGAGGATTGGGACATACTCCTTAGTGTTCATAGGTACGATATATATAACATGTATACAAAAAATATTAAAATACTGTATAATAATTTGAACATTCTTCTTGTATGCACTGTGGCCCTTTAGGACTTGGGCAATCATAGGTCTCCCCAACTTTCTATCTTTTGTAGCTCTGATTAAGGTTTGTTTTTGCTATCCCTCCTTGTCTTTGTTCAGTTAACTGTTTACATAAGCTTGTTAGGTAGATTAATAACCTCTTTCCTGTGTCCCTTGATATGTCCTGTGAGTGTCAAATTCTCTAAGTCCTCTTTCTTTATTACGTGCCCTAGAAATTTTAGTTGTTTCTTTCTGATTCCATGTATAAGTGCCTTTATTGTTACTATTTTCCTTAAAACTGTTCAGCCCACTGGATTCTCAGTATCCTTCTGTAGAAGCACATTTGCTGCTTCAAGTATCTTCATCTGTGGGAAGATTGTGCCTCATTTGCTGCCATATAGGAGGACTGAAATTATGTAAACGTTCAGTACACCTGTCTTTGTTTCTAACAAACTGAAATGTCACAGTGCATTTATTATTGCTATTTATTCTTTCTGCTCCTCAAAAAGAGAAGTTTTTTTTTGTTTTAAGATCAGTTATGTTCCATGCGTGATACACGCTTAGGCTATCATGTATCTTTTGATACATGACTAATAAGGTAGATTTTTCCCGCAGTAGTTTGCCATTTCTTTTTGCTCTATACCAGTTGCCATCCAAGGCTACAAAACCTGGTCTATCTTGCTATTTACCCATAGATGGGGGGGAGAAGAGAATTCATACCTTTCCCAAGGATATTAGCACTTAAGTGAATATAATGGATTCAACTGGAATTTGAACTTGGCTCTCCGATTCCTCAATCCGAGCTGCTATCCATTACTCTGTGTTTTAAGATACTGATGTTAAATAGCAATACAACTCATTACAGGGAATATTTGATTTTTTTAAGCATATCACCCCAACAAGGCAGGAGTGACACTAGCATGCAAGGAGTTAAAGAGAGTGAAAACAAGAGTAAAAAGGGGTGTTTGAGGAAAGGAGAAAGAGAAGGACGGAGATCAAAATCAAGGCATCAGAAGGTGTTTATTGACATTACATTTGAAGATTAGAGCTATCAGGGAAGCAAGTAAAAGGAAGGGAGTTCTATTGTTGGGAAGTGTGAGATAAGAAGCTGTTGGAGTAGTAGAGATGGCTACATTTAACAGTTTTAACAGTGAAAGTAGTAACATGTTTAAATTCATGCAGTTTGAGTACCAGTGAAAGTAGCTCATCAGATCAGTTGCCATGAAAATATTTGTAGGAAAGACAGAGGTAAGCCACAGCACGTCTGCGAGAAAGTAACTGTAGATGAGATGCCAGATGAGGACCTGTATCAGATCCAACTCAAAGTCTTTGGAAGAGGAAGCACTCATAACCCAAGGCCTACTTGTAAAACTAATATATTAATGATAAAAAAAAAAAAAAAAAATCTAAGGACAAAGGTTAATTCAGATTTGTTTCTTAAATAGCTAAGTGGTTAAATTTTTCAACTGGAGGGCAGTTCAAATATTTGTACTGTTAAAAGGAATCATCTATTATGTTAAAAATTTTCAGCACCTTATTGGTGCTGAAAATTTTTAACCCGATTGAAAAGGATTTAAAATAAAATAAAAAATAAATATAAAATATTCTGATATTTGGGGATTTGGTCAGATTTTATGAGATGGGTTGGACGAAAACTTTTTTGCATCCCCTTATAATTATGACAGAAAGGGGCTTCAAACTTTGAAGTGGTTAATAGTTTTAAAATTTATACAAAGAAATGTTATGAAATAATTTGTGTCATAACAGACCATTCTTCAATTACTCTATATATGATTTTAAACCTCATCCCTTCAGGACACATGCGATCATGACTCTCCATGGCTTCTTTTTGTTTAATAGCCATAAACTATGCATTGCTGTTTATGCTCTTGGAAAAGATAATTGATTTCCTAGGACTTCATAGTTTTGAATTTAAAATTGTCCTCTTCTACAAGTCTAATAATCTCCCTGCTATATAATCCATAAGGAGAAAAATATATTCATGCTTTCTCTATGGGTAAGAGTGAAAAATGAACACCAATGGAATTTGAACTTTGTTCAATGATTCCATTTTTGGTGCTGTTAACCTTTAGCTAGCTCACACTTCTGAAATGATAAAAAAAAAAAAAAAAAAAAAAAAAAAAAAAGCAGAAATTTTGAAAAGAAAACTTATAATATACTCAGGTAGCTTAAATCACTCACAAACTTATTTTTACGTAAATGTTACATTATAACCGAGAATATAATAATTAGTTAAACAATTGGTTCAAAAGGCTGCCATTTCATGGCAGAATAATCAGCAAACTTGATTTTTAGATTATTAGTAGCAGAGAGAGAGTTCAATACTCATTGGGTGCTTCATACCCGTGAACCTTGTGCTGCAATTAAGCTATGAATACCAAATAATAATTGTTTCAGAAATTTTTTTTTCAATTAGTGGTTCATATTACAGCACACAAAATTCAGTTTTATACAGAGATTTCTTAAAAATCTATTGCAAATAACAATGAGAAATTAACAAAAAAAAAAAAAAATAGAAATTATATTTGGGCATTTACTAACAAGTATATGTTAGTGAACATTTTGTATATGTATACAATTGCTTATACTGCTTTATACAAAACACTTCCAAGCTGAAATAGGTTTTCCTATTTAAAGTAAAAGTTATTAAAGAGAAAGGAGTATGAGAAAGTGGAAAAGTTTTTGTGTTCTTTAGAACTTCAGACTAAAACTATGTTTGTATTGATGCAACTACACATGATGGAAAGTAGGTGCATTGAGTATTTAAAAAAAAAAAATAAAAATAAATATATTTTTTTTATTTTTATTAATATTTTGTATATATTATCTGATTTCATTTAAATTCTTTTTCTTTTTGTTCATATATTTCCATCACTTTTGTTATTAAATATCCCATATTATGAGAAGATCTGCCAACGGTGAAATGTAAGAACATGACCACATCTTTAATGAGGATAAGCTAGAGATTAAAGTACTTTGTAAACATTTTAATCTTAATAGTTTTCTCTTTTAATTAGGAGTAGCATTTTTATTTTTATTAATCAAAAGTGTGGTCAGTTTTGTTACTGTGAGCAACCAAAGCATTTAATGTGTTGTTTTGTAAAAGATCCCTTTTTGTGTTCAGATAATCTATTTAAATCCCTTAAGGTTTCTCCTGTATATTTCTTGTGACAATTACAGGTAATAACAGTAAATTTTGCCTTCAAGTTTTAGCTTATGATTTTGTTTTGTATTAATTTAGTCTTATTATTTTAGACTTAGTTGTGACAAATTTTGTGTTGAGTTTAGACTGACCACAATTTTGACTTAAGAAAAAAAAAAAAAAAAAAAAAAAAAAAAGAAGCTACACTAACCAAAAGAGAAAATAATTTACTCAGATGAAAATATGTTGAGAGCAATGTGGGATGTTTAACAAAAGCGATGAAAACAAACAAAAAGGAAAAGAATTGTTGGATCAACTGGAAGTTTCTATCTCAAGAGTCAGGAGTCAAATGATCAAAATCAATTATTTGCACATAGGCTTCTAACAGCATGTCTGGTAGCTTTGAAAATATTCAAAATATGATATAAACTATTAATCAACCACTGACAGCATTTCCCTTGCATTTTCAAGGGACCTTTTTGTGAGCCAGCACCTGCTTAAGGGAAGCTATAAATACAGACCATAAAATAGACAAGAAGCAGTTAGTTGGCAAATGGATTCAGTGTTATCAACTTGACCAATTTATTAATCCACTGAAACATTTCAAGCTTCTCTGATGTAGATTCTACAATGATTCCAAGGTATGAACTTTGCCCTTTCAAGGGGTTTTATTAAACATACCTCAATGTGTGTTTTGTTTTGGAACTTTTCCATTTTCATGGATTTTATTAAACAGCTCAATGTGTGTCTTTGTACCTTTCCACTTTCATGGATTTTATTAAACAGCTCAATGTGTGTCTTTGTACCTTTCCACTTTCATGGATTTTATTAAACACACCCAAATGCGTGCATGTTATCTTTTACCAAATGTGTATATGTGAAGTCACCCTTTTTTTCAAGAGTTTTATATTCACCACACAATGTATAAAATATGCAAATAAATTGTTATTTGTTGATAAAGAAATCTTATCTTTTTCATTTTAAATTCACTTGCTTTGCTTCATCATTGTGTTGTATGTTGGGTTAAGATTGTTTTATTCTGCACAGCACCTGGAATAATTAGTAATTAGTGCTACTATCTTATACGAGTTAGCCCTAACAACCAAACACTTTCTGTGCCCCTGAGAAAGTCAGCACCTGCAACAGAATCTAAATGAAATTGGATAGATTATATACCCAAAACATTAATAAAAGAAATTTAAAAATATATATTTAAAATACTCAGCATTCCCCTTTTATTTCAGACAATTTCTGCAACCACATCACTCCTTACATCTGGCCACCTAACTCCTTGAACTGCAACTCCCTTGATTATTATATGTGATGGTGCAGTTGAGTGAGAGACCAACAAAACTCCTTGTCACACCAAAGATGAACTGAAGGCAAGGATTATGGCAGCATACCAACTTAAACAAGGAGACCATCCAGCATCTCTTCTGGAGGTCATGAAGTTACCTGGAGTCTGTGGTTGAAGCCAATGGCTACTTTATTGAATAAGTTACTCTTTAGTATTTCAAGATATTTTTGTGTAATTTTGGTAAATATACCTATTAAAATGAGCTTTCAGTGTTATTTTCATTTTTGCATAATTTAGGTGACAATTTATCTATCACATCCTGTATGTATATATATATATATATATATCATAAAAAGAATAAAATAAATTTGCACTAATTTCTTGCTGCAATGGTAACATGAGAATTTCAAGTTTAATTCAATAACCAGCCTTTAGACTAGACTTACAAGTCCACTAAGTAAACAAGTCTGTGTCTCCTGCAACAGCAGGGGCATAGTAAATAAAAACAGTAACTGAAACTATCAGTAAAAAAGTCTTATCTTTGTAGGTAAATAATTACAAAGTCTTGATGTTTTGTAAAAAAAAAACAAAAAAACGCAAGAACCATGGATCTCCACGTCTTCCTGTCCTTTGTAGCTCTTAATAAATTTTGTTGGTTCCCGCTCCCAAATCCTGCTCTACCATCCATTTACTCAAGCATGCCAGGTAGGTTAGGCATTGTTTTCTTCTATCCCTCTTGCTTTCAATATATCCTGTGTGCATCAAAATTTCCATGCCTTCTTTATTATGTGCTTTAGAAATTTCAAGCATCTCTTCCTTATATTAAGTATAAGTGTCCTTTTTGTTTCCATAACTTTGTCATTGCTCATGTGTTCAGTCCATGGTATTCTCAGCATCCTTCTGTAGGAAGGACATTTCTGTTGCTTGAAGTCTCATTTTCAAGGAGATGAGAAGTATTCACCACCATAGATGACTGATATTATATAACAGTTCAATATTCTTTGTTTCAAATGAAATGCTTCCATTTCTTAATACTTTACTTAGGTTTTGGAAACCATCTTTCGCTAAGCCATTTCACTATTCGATGCCTTCAGATTTCAGTGTTGCATCTGTTAAAACACTTCCCAGATATTTAATTAGTTGTACTTGCTTGATTTTGGTATCACCCATTCGTAATTTGCATGTTGGGCTGTTCCTTTCGTTAAAAAAGGTCTTCTTGAAATTGATGTTTAGTCTTTTTTTTTCTCTTTCCTTCACTACATTCAGAGTTTTTGTCACTTCCTGTCTGCTATCAACACTGTCATCTGCATATCTTGTGTTGAGATTGTAGCTGTCAGTAGTGAATCATGGTAGGACTTCTAATTGTTTCACTGTATGAGGTGAATAAGTCCAGTGAGAAGTCACATCCTTGTCTTACACCCCTTTCTGTTTTTGTATATTTACTAAGTTCTAGCATGAAAAACAAAACTGTCATAAAATAAAAAAAATAAAAAATTTTTGTAATGAGTTTAGGCACTCATGCTTGTGGCCTTATGCCAGGCCAAGCTGAGTAAATAACTATATGGGGTAATGGTTAGTGAGTTAGGCTATTACTGTATAGTGGTTTTGGTCCTCACTAAAATTATGGCTTTGTGCCAGACAAGTTTAGACAATAAAAAGGTATCTCACTATGCAGTTATTGTTAGTGAACTAGTATCTCGGTGACCATTAATACTGAGCAATACATTTGATTCTCATTGGTAGCCACCCTGTGGCATTGTACCCGATTGAACAATTTTTTTCTCAGGTAGTGGTGGTTGGATGTGGGTAAGTATCAAAAGTCAACAGGTCATGAATATTATAATACTTTCAAAGAAATTTCATGATGTTACCAAGTTTTGAAATTTTATATTTTCATTCACCTGTACTACTATTAAAAAAAAAAAAAAAAAAAAAAAAATTGGATTATTTGAGTTAAACATCTTATGTTTGTAATTACTTGTATTCTTATGTCCAATATGCCTGTGTTATGGGGTGGATGAATCATGCAGTTGGTACCTACTTATTTGCTTAAAGGGTTGTTCCAAGTGCACCAAGTAAGTAATCACACCAATGGCCAATGTGTGGTGTCAGTTTGGTTCTGAAATTTCACTAAGTACCAAGGTACTAAAATAATGGTAGCAAGTGATGTTTTGATTGACAAAATTCAAAAATTAGAAACATGGAAAATTTTAGTATTTCAGTATACATGTACCAAAAATACTTTCAAAGATTTAATAGACACCATGGTATTAAACCAGATGTTTTGAATTTTGATACTTACCCCCGCCTGTTTTTCTTTATGTAACGGCTGCTTTGTTATCTGAATTTTTGTTAGTGTTTTAATTATTGTATTAGGTTGGTTTAGATTGTTCCCACCTCTCCCTGCACAGTTCAGCCCACATACCCTCTGGCTTTCCTTGGATGCATTTTATTCTGAAGTGTCCTTGAATCTTTGACAGAGTGCAAGACAACCATGCTGAGAGAGTGGGTCACAGCCAGCTGGGAGCATGTGCATCACCCTCACATAAAAGTCGTATCTGGTACCTGCCAAGTTTGTTTTCTTCGGTTTGTCTTCAGAACAAAGGATAGGAGGAAACTAAAAACAATATGTCTATAAGAAGCCATACACACGGCTTTTTGAATTTGATGACATTGGACACGATAGGCAACCGAGAAAGGCTAGAAGTTATAGAAGTGGATCACTGAAAAAGAGGAAAGTTAGTTAGATCTAACCATATACAAGGATTCAAATCCGTTCGATATTTGCCAAATGAAACGAACCCACAGTAAAAAAATTAAAAAAAATTTGAAAACTAATGCATTTTATGTTTGTCGTCACTTGTGATGACTATACTTGTATTATGTTGGCTGTTACATGCAAGATAAACACAATATTACTTTAAACATTTTTAGTGGATACACATATTTGGGTAGAAGCTCAGTTTTTAAACAGTGATTATTTTGTCTACCAGCTTGAGTATTTTATGGAAACTAAATAAAGAAAAGGAACACATGGTGGAGTAATGGATAGTGGCTCAGATTGAGGAATTGGAGAGCTAAGTTTGAATTCCAGTCAGATCCATTACATTCACTTACGTGCTAATATTCTTGGGAACGGTATGAATCCTCTTCTACCAGCTATGGATAAATAGGAGGACAGATTGGGTTCTATAGCCGTGGGTGGCAAGCAGTCTAGGAGAAGGAAAAGCTGAATTCAAAACCGGCCTAGAGAGGGTTGGGCTCCATCAGGCCATCTTGCCCAAGAAACACCAGTTCTACTGTGGCTGCAGTACACATGGAGCCCCTATGGGTCACTGGATAGAGATATTATATATATATATATATATATATATATATATATATATATATAAATAAAAGAAAGTGTTTCCTCTGGCAGGATTGAAACCAGTATCTCTTCATAATAGTCTACTTGGCTACAGAGCGCCTCACAGCCAAGTGTGGTTCTATTTGCCTTAAAGCACATATCCTCATTTAGATTTTTCTCAAAAATCATATCTGCTCAGTTTTATATCTGAAACTAAGCAGTTTCTAAAGAATTAATGGATTTTATTTTTTAATCCAACATTTTTATTACTTATGTGGTATTTCAGTAGAATGCCCCCACCTTATATATATATATATATATATATATATATATATATATATAGTGAGACCCGGATATAAGAGAGATTTTCTCTGGTCCCAAATTAGAGCCTGTGTTAATAAAACAAAATAGACCAAACCCGGATATAAGAGACTTCTCTTATATCCGGGTTACACTGTGTGTGTGTATATATATATATATATATATATAAAAAAACAATTTGTGACTAATATCATCCTTGGAATTATCCCTATTAATCTAGAGAGCTCAATGTAAACTACAGAGCATTATAATAATAATGCAAGATCCATTTTGGTTATAATTCATTTCAGGAATATTTCAATATTCATCTCTTCAGACCGAAAGTTCTTAATAAATGCCCTAAGCAAATAAGCCTATAGGGAGATTTTGCAATGATTGCAAGTACTGCATGAAACGGAGTTATGTTATCGATATTGGATATTATGTATATTCACTTATATATTTTCCAATCATTAACAGCTTAACTGCCCATCCCAAAAAATGTTTAATATCTTGAAAAAACAAAACACACACAACTATACTAATTGAGTTTTTTTTTTTAGATAAAAAAAAAAAAAAAAAAAATCAGACATTTTGACTATTTGTCATAAGAATCACTGAAAAGCCCTTTCAGTTATTCAGCTAGAAAGAGAACTGGTTAAAATCCTTTTGTATCAGCTCCACTGTCTCTTCAAATGAGCAATGGTGAGTGGAAAAAGATCATTCAGGCCTTCAGTAATGGTACCGACATTCATACTCTGGAGGGAGGGAGAGAGAAGAGAGAAGAAAAAAAAAAAAAAAAAAAAAAAAAAAAAAAAAAAAAAAATGGAAAACTGAATCAGGAAGTCACAACAGGAAGAGGAATCATCATTTCAGCTTAGAGCTAAAGAGATCAATTAAAAAAGATCCAACTCATTCCATAAGATGTTTGGAATGTGAGTGAGGAGTTTTAGCTATGGCAATTCAAAGACCAGTAAAAAAGACTTGAAAATGAAATCATGTGAAACATCTTGTCATTCCAGGACAGAAAGTTAGGTTAGAGAGGGCAAAGCTCGTATTGAGCAAGTCAGAAAATGAGATATATATATATATATATATATATATATATTACACACAAAATATTTCAATCCTTCATGAGCTTCCAATCTTTAGCTATGATTAATTAATAACACATTTTCATTTATGATTGATTTCATCACAATTCTGTTAAGCTAGGATAGTAATTATACATTCTTATTGTTCCAGTAAGGCATCTTTAGTCATTTCTAAGATACAATTCAATGCTTAATCTAACAATTGGACAATTTTGCTGTTACACTGTGTGTGTGTGTGTGTGTGTGTGTGTGTGTGTGTGTATATATATTACATACATACGCATAGTATTCCGATATTCCAGTAATTGATTTGAGCTGATATACTTTAAAAATAGACAATGTGAAGGCACTGGAAAGATCATTTAAATAACAGATGGTGATAGTCATCACAATTTTGCAAAATTTTTTTTTTAAAGTGTGACAGCACTAAACAGACTATATCAAATGTTAAAGAAAATTGAAATGTAAAAAAGAGAAAATAATTCTACAGTTAAGGAGTTATAAATGTCTCTGTGAATTTTTAACTTTAATCAGAGTTAAAAATTGCAAAATTGATTTTCTGAAATATAGAAACAAATGGGAGGAATAATTGTTCAATATTTATCAAATAAAAGCTGTAATATATCTTAATAATATAGTCTATTCTAATATTTAATAAGTATTTTAAGTTTATTCTAGTCAAAAGATAGAAAGTCGATTCTCAAAACAGTTTAGTTCTGCACTGATGGTATTACACCAGTGCAAAAACAAAGCCCCGCCTTTTAGTTGACAAATTAAAAAAATCTACAACAAAAAATATCAATGGAAAAATAAATAAGATTTATAAATATAATTACTTTTATCATTGAATTTCTAATTTCATGAGTAATTACAAAAAAAAAAAAAAAAAAAAAAAAAAAATTATGTAAAAATATTTTTACTTTTAAGAATTGATAACCATTACTAATTAAAAAAGTAAATAAATACCAGTCACAATTAAGTATTAATAAAATGAAGTGACTGAAAAATAATTGTAAAAGGATTCATTTGTATTTATATCAGTTAAACTTAACATGAAGGTTTATCAAGACCTATTTGACACACGCGTGTATGTATATATATATATATATATATATATATATATATATATATATATATATATATACACCTAAAGATTATTGATCAAAAGAATAGTTTATTTCATACAAGTCTTTATTACAAAAGACTATTTCATGCCTAGGTACCTCCACTAATTTTCAATACTTAAGGCTTAAAATGAAAAAGAATTCTTGAAGCTTTCTTTTTAGCTTTAATTGAAAGCAAAATGACTATTTACCATTTCCAGTAAGCAAAATTTTCAAACAGAAAAATTGATTTGAATCAACTTTTTGGTTGCTTTCAGTGAAGTAATGAAAGTCAGTTATTTTTGACACATTTGTAAACAAAAGTTAATCCTTGGTTTAAAAAAAAAAAAATCTTCCAAAATTAAAATATACTTTTCTGAAACTGAGGAATATTAGTGGATTTAAAGTATAATTAATCCAATTTGAAAAAAATGTTTAAGTTTAAAATAATAGAAATGGATTTTAAAACAGTTGGTGATTATGCACTTGTCACTGCTCGTAAATCACTTAACAAGTGCTGATAAATTTGTTCTACAGAGGCCATATGTTAAAAACTCAGAAAAATGATGGGTGAGTGCCTTTAATTATTTTTTTTGTTTCAAGTAATCAGTAATCTTAAAAATGTTGACTTTAAATTTACTAAAATCAGAAAATAAAAGATGACTAATGTTGTGTATGGTTGACCATACTTTCAAACAGGGGCACATTAGGTAATATTTTATACACAAAAAAATAAAAATTGTAAAAATCTTTAAGCAAAATACTTTGCATTAAGCTTTTCCCATTTTTTTTTATTAGTAAATATAGTTTTCACTTAATAACGATATCACCTAACCAAATGAAAGTAATGCAGAATTTTAAAAGATCCAGTATTATTGACTAACTTAGAAGCTGCTCTTTGGGCCTTCAGCCTTTTACCTTCAGTGTCCTATATATGTAAAACAAATAAGAATTTAGAAAAATCTTTCTTGATATATGCAACTAATCTCCGTGTGTAGTTTGCTAATATTTATTTTGAACACAATTTTTATTTTCTTAAAAAAAAAAAAAAAAAAAAAAAAAAAAATCACCATTCTTTATGATCCCTTTATATAAAGTCACTCTTAAGACCAAGTTACTTGAACTATATTTTGAATACATCACAGTATGTGTGCTAGAAAACAAAAACATGAGCAACGTACCATGTCCCACTAAAGTTTTAATTATGGTTTAATTAGATGTCAATTGCAATGAAAAGCAAAATTAAAATTAAACCTTTTATAAAGAGTTTTTTTTTTTTTTTTTTTTTTAAACCTTTCAATTTGATATTTAAATTTAACTTTAAATGAGTAATTTTTTTTTTTTTTAAATTGTGTGTAACTACAGTAGTTCCTACAGGTTGTTTGATTCACCAAGATCGAAAAAAAAAAACAAAACAAAAAAAAAACCAGATCAACACATGTACACTGCACTTTATTTATATAGAACAATATTAGAATGTATTAAAAAGGATTTCATTTTTAGCCCTTTACAACAAATATTTCATGTATACATTTGAAAACTATCACTCCATTATAATAATAAGGTATATATCAAGTATTCTTTTTATTCAGACCTTTACTTCAAATTTTTGTTATTTCATGCACACATCTACAGATGATCTAAGACACCACATTATTATTCATAGATAATATAGTATTATCAAAATTTTTGATTTAGTTTTCAGATGTGATAATAGTAGTTACATAATAGTAATAAATGTTAATTATGTGTTATAACTAGCAGTTAACAGAACTGAGATACTGGTAATTTTAAAGCATCATCTTAAACTGGGCATCACAATGGTAGGAGGTTCTTTGTGAATTCAGAAAGTGGAAGGAAACAAAATGAATCATATTGCACAAATCTGGTGTAAAAAATTTTAATGATAGGAATTTTTTACCTTTCTTATCCCAAAATAGATGACCATCAGTTGTCAATTATGTTATAAAAGAAGGTAAGAGGACCCAACAATTGAAAACTCCTAAAAAGGGTAGGATCATAAAAAAAAAAAAAAAAAAAATATTTATTAAAAGATTTTAGCAGATTAAAGTGAAAAAGATCAATTTTTTTTTAGATTGATGTCAAAATTACTTTTTACTGAAAACATACTTGGCATTTTAAGCCTTTTCTAACAATTAGAGGAAATTTTTGAACAGCAGATTTTTAATGACATAAAAGTAGCTATTTGTATTTCATATAAATATTTTTGAAAGAATGTTTGTAACAAATGTAAATATTTACAAAGTTAAACAATATTTATTTCATTAGTAGAAAGTGAAGGAAACAAAAGATGATAAAAAAAGGCAGAATGAAAGAAAAAAAATGAACACATGAAAAATACAAAAGTAAAAAAAAAAAAGAAAGAAAAAAAAAAGGAAATTAAAAAAAATTATAATTAAAATGTGGAAATATTTTTCCTAGCTCAGTTTTTTTTTTTTTTTTTTAAATCGGTTCACTCAAAATAAAGTAAAAATGTCATTAAGACAAGGGGTTACTGAGAGCGAAAGATTTTAGAAGGTATTAGAAACCCAACAAGGGATAAACCTCTACTTCTGTTCAGTATATGAAGGCATGTGAACCAGGTGATAGGCAAACATGTACTATTAAATTTTAATGTCATTATTCAACATATCTAAATATACTTTCCATATTTTATTCAAATTTCAAAGAATTATTGTTTTACATCAATTTATTCAAACTAATAGTTGCCATGTTTGGGATATATCTCAAGCGTGTTGTGTTCAGTATTTTTTTTTTTTAATTTCAAACCGAACTTATTGAATCCATAGGACAATGGCCTTGGGGATAAAATTATATAAATGTACCCAGTTACCTGGTGGTCATCATCTCTGGGTTGAACACTGAAAGGCTTAACTGATACAAGATCATCCCTAAGTATAGACAGCAGAATGAAAATATTTCTATGGACCGAGTAAAAAGGCTTAGTATGAAATTGCCATTACTGAATATGTGACATCTGAAAAATGTGAAAACACTGAGATGATAATTGCCAAAGTGAGCGTACTAATCCAAATAGATTAATGTATAAAACTCATTTCATGTTTGGTGTTTAACGTTTCAACCAAGGTATTCTTCAGCCTTCCTCAATGAAAATAGATAAAGTTTTTAATTTAGTCAGCTCTCACGGTAACACTACAAATCCAAGTCCTCAGAATTCAGTCCTGTGGCAATGATGTTTTTGATGAAGTGATAATAAAAATAAATAAATACTAAACAAATAAAAACCATTTTGTGCAACATTCACTTGTGGAAGGCCTAAGAATATATTGGGTAAGAAGTTAGGAAAATGAAGACAGTTGTGCCAAAAATATGAAATATAGACTAAATATGCAGACTATATGAAAAGGATTGAAAGCCATTGATAGTTAAACAAAACTGAAGTTATATATATATATATATATATATATATATATATATTAGTCAAGTAAGAGATATTCTGAATATAAATAAATTATATTCAGATGAAATAAGTTATTTTAAGAAAAAAAAAAAAAAAGACATGAATTTAGTTGAAGTAACAGTGATAGTTTTTAAGATGAAAGGCTGAAGCATCATCATAAATTTTTGTCTGCTATTTACTTGCCTCCTCACAGATCTTTTTTGAAACAAGATCTTTTTGATGTGGGACCAACTTTGGCCAATCCAAAAATTACAGTCCTTGTGACTAGTGTCATAATGCCATCAACCTTCCCCTCTTTCAGTGCAATGAAGGAGGTGCTGTCACAAAGATAGGAATCCCCAGGACCAGGCATCTTCTCCCATGTAAAATAATATACTTTTCATTTTTTTTAGTCATGATCAATGTAAAATTTATAGAAAAATTTGCCTTCATTTAAAATTTTTTTTTATTAGGTCATCTTTGATGACTTCAAGCCTCCCCCCTACCAATTACTTGCTTGATATTTTGGACTAAGCAATCGATTGATGCATTAAAACTACCAACCACACACCTGTCTTGTTCATCTTGTTATATTCAGAGTGATAATCACAAATGATTTCTCTTGGTTTTAGAAATCAAGAAAAATTATGTGAATGTTTTACTTTTAGAAAGTAAAAGAAATAGTGAAAAAATTAATGCAATTTACTGCCTTCTAAAAATATATACTTTTTATTGACTGGAAAGCCATCTACAAAAATTCTCTTAAAGTTCAATTAAAGTTCAGTTTTTTCTGCAAGAAGCATTTTCTATGTTATCAGAAGAGTCCACCCCCAGAGATACACAAACTCATTTCTATCTAGTGAACTCTAAGAGGACCTACTACATATTTTCACTAGAAATATGTTCAAGAAACTCTTCAATTGTGATTGGCAATATAGATAAATGAATTTTTAATTAAGATATATTTAAATATATTTAAATATTAGTAATTAGTTTTATTATAACTTTTGATTTACATCAAAGGAACAAGAGAGGAGAGAATTAAAAGGTTATCCTGACTGAATTTTACTTTAATATTCAGGAAGTATTTTGAAGATAGACAAGGAAATGCAAAGCAACAAAACTTTGAGGTGTAAATACAATGTAACAATTTAAAATTATTTAAATCTGCTAACAGGTTTTAAGGTACAGGTAAACTACTAAAATACAATTCAGCAGAATAATTTTGGAAGACAATGCATCCAAGACAAACAGTTCTTACAGAGTTCATTATCAATAATTATTAACAATTAAAATTTACTTGTTAATATGTTCAATCTGTACTCAGAGTTTCATGGAAATTTTCATCCAATCTTCAGATTTCTTTTGTAAACTTAGGTGTCTGTTGAGGATTGTACAAATTGAGGGGGGCAGAAATTGAACTAACATATCTCTCTCCATGTATATATATATATATATATATATATATGTGTGTGCGCGCGCTCCTGCACGAAACCTTCACCACTATAATCAATTAAATCTGATGTGCTGTTGTCAGTGTCAGTTTCCTAGGAGCCGATCTGGTTGACCCTCATACGCTGAATTTGAGAGAGTTGAGTAAGAGTATATATATATATATATATATGTGTGTGCGTGTGTGTGTGCATGTGAGAGAGGATGAAAATATTGCTTTCAGGTATGGTATATTTATGAATAAAAGTACTCAACATCACCAACAGAGCATATGTAAATATAAAAGTAGACACTGAGATCAACACCAAGTAGTGATAGTCTTTCAAGCTTGAAGGCAATCTTCAGGCTACATGTGCAGAGTTTTGGTTCAACTAATATATATCACACACAAAAATAAATTCCACATCTGCTTCTTACAGTATATAAATATAGAAGGCCAATAAAGAGATGAAGAACATTTATTAAAGATTATTAGGCCAAAAGACAAAATAGAAGCACGAGAAATTTGTTAAAAATTGGAATTTTGGGACATGTCTGTATCCTTAATGAATTCCGATTTTTAATATTTTTTCTCATATGTATTTGGTTTTTTGGTCTAATATATTATTTGTTATTTTCATTGTTGATAAGCCATAGAAAATGAATCAAATGTCATTTAAAGACACAAAATATTTTTTTAGATTGTAAAAATTTGAGATAATAATGGTTTAGTGATACAAGTCTTACTAATCAACACATAGCGGGGGTGGGGGGTGTAGAAGAAATACACTCCTACTTTTCCCCAATGGCATTTGCACGTAAGTGAATATAAGGAACCCAACACAAATTGGAACTCAGCTCTCAGATTAACAATTCCATTATCCATTAAGCCACATGCACATCCAAGCTTACAGAACCTTGTATTCCCAAATGGTCACCTATCTTGGTTCAAAGTTACTAATTGAATAGAAACCAGTGTTTCACCATAATGTGGCCACAAGTCTTTATTTAATCAGCTTACTATATAGATATATAGACACACACACACATCTGTATTTAAAACAGATTAAAACTAAGGAAAATAAATACTAAGCTCTACTAAATGTTTAATTCCATAACTTACAGCAATTGAAGATACATTTTCTAAATGGGAAAATCTGAACTATTAAATATAACTGAGGTTTGTGTAAATAAGAGAGAGAAAAGAGAACTGATAAATGTATTAATAACAGTAACAGATTTTTAAGTTCTCACCTGGAATCAAAAGAGATAAGGAAAACATGTCCTTTTCTTAAAAAAAAAAAAAAAAAAAAAAAAAAAAAAAAATTAATTGGCACTGGCAATATTTTCCTGCATCCTCTAATGAACAGCTGAATACAAATATTTTTCTCAAGTCTTCATTACTCATGCTTAGTAAAAATATAAAGAATGCCTGTCATTGATGTTTTATTGATATCTTTTATTCTTTTCAAATATTGTCATTTTATTACATTTATATAAATACTCAGGTGAATTCTGCCATCTTGAAATCCTTGTGAACCTTCTTCACCTCCAATGAAAAAAAAAATAAAAATAAAAATTAATATAAATAAAACACCAACAAAAAAGTGTTAAAGATAAATAGAGTCTAATTATGCAAAGTCCTGATGGCAGTAAGTTTTACAGACTATTAATAGTGTTCTACAGTGTTAGTCTTCCATTCTAAAACAACTGACCATTGGGACAGAATTCAGAATCTATGTAATTTCTTCATGGCTTAAGTGCACATGCTTTACAAATTATGTAATAAAAATATAGTTTTACGGTTTGCTATATTTAGGAATTCAATTGCTCAATATCAGAGAGAGTATGTAAATATAAAAGAGGACATTAAGGTGACTGTGTTCCATGCAATGGCCTGACAATTGCATTTAAGCATGAAAGACTATCACTGCGATAGTGATGACTTCAATGTCCACTTATAAAACAGTCATCAGTCTAACAGGTTTCACTTTTATTAAAACTTCAGAGAACGAGTTATTGACAAAAAGAAGAAAGAAATTCTGGTATCCTTTTGTTATGTTGGATTCTCATTAATCAGGTTTCATCTACTTTTGATTTGTTAAACAGAATATGTGATGTTCTGAATTCAAGGTGAGATGGCATGTCTAGCCAAAGTGAAGATTTACAGTCAGGCTTGAAATCTTAATTTGTTGAAACTTTAAATGGACACTATCTCCTTGAATTCTGAAGACCACAAATTATACTGACGTTTGTTTAACAAGTTGAATGCATGCAAGATATGATCAACCAAGGGAATTCAAACACAAAAGTATAACTACTAAAATTTTCTTTTTCTACATCTCATTCTTTCATGAAGCTTTAATAAAAGTGAAGTGTGAGATTGATAGATGTTTCATATTTGTTCATATAAGAAATATAGTTTTAAGGTAGGTACCTCCATGAGATCGCTAAAAAAAGAGCATAGCATGATGAAAAAGACGCCAAACTTGACGAAAAAAATTTTATCATCTAAATATTTATGTTATTATTAAGAGGAAAGATCAAAGTTTATTTTAATTATTTTAACAAATTTTTCCTTCTTTTTAGAAGGATCTGAATTTTTATTTTAAAATTCTTGTTTCTCTTTGTATGACCGGAACTAGTAAAATAACATACAATTTTTAGCACGTTTTTTTTTTTGTATGACACATTAATTTGGAAAAATCTTGCAAAAATGAAAATAATTGTCGGATGTTAATGAAACATTCAGAAAGTATTCACAGATGATTGAAATTATTATAAATATGTTTTCTTTTATTAAAGTCATGGCAGAAATATTTTTTAAAATTTCAAATGCTTTTATTTGCTTTTAGTTATTTTTATGAATATGGACAATTTTCTGAAAGCAAAAAAAAGTTTTTGATGAAAAATGAATTTTTAATACAATTTGTTGTTTTTTAATTATAATAGATTTTTACATTTAAGTTGTTAAAATATTATAAAATTAGTTAAAAGCCGCATCAGGTTTTGTAAATGTCCTTATGAGAGAGATCTTTTTTAGTGCATTGTAAATTGTATCGTTTTGACTAATCAGAAGATCCGCAGTAATTAAGAAATGTAATTTTGTGTTTATAATCGGGCTGTAATTATAAAGTATGGAAGACCAACCAGAAAACAATTAAGTTGTGTTATTTGAGTTAAGCATTGTTCTTCGCTGCTAAGGCCTTTACTTTTGTGAAACACGTGGAGAAGTTTATTTGATTTTTCAATTTCAACTGAGAAGGGTACCTACAAGTATCAGTATCATCTTAGGAAATTTATATGATCTTATTTTTATATTAATCTCAGTTAATGGCATTTTTTCCATAAATGAAATATCAAAATTAATTATAAAATGAAAAGAAATACAAATAACACAGTAAAATGTAGTAAATGTACATAAAATTATAGTATTTTTTGTACACTTCTGATAAAATTTCATAAGATACCTATAAATCAATTAGATACCTTATGAAATTTAATCTCATTCGTAACAGTCTTATTTTAATTTCTTTATAATATATTTTCCATAAAGCATTGTAAACGTAAAAGTGAAAGCTAAGTACAAAAAAAAACAAAAAAATTAGAGCGCTGAAAGTTTTCCTTAAAAATAATGAGGTAAATAATTTGTTCACTTAAATGTATAAATATTTCACTTTTCTCCTTCTGTAGAACTAATTATCCTCACAGAATCCGTCAATATGTCATTCATCACCTGTCAAGTGCTTGGTTTTATTTTCAAATTACATCTTTTTGGCGCAGAAGCTTGGTTCAAAATATTTTAAACAATTTCTGATTTTCTTAAAATCAGTTTTGAAAAAAATAATTGATATTTAAAAGAATTTAAAGATTTTCATCGATTCTATAAAATGGAAAAAAAAATGACAATTTTGCTGAGTCAAAAAAAGATTTTTAACAATTTTTGGACATGTTAGGAACGATTAAAAAAATGTAAAAAACTACTCCAAAAATACTTTGTTTCCTCTTAATAATGAACATTTAGATGATAAAATTTTGTTTTCGTCAAGTTTGGCATCTTTTTCATCATGCTATGCTCATTTTTTAGCGATCTTGTGGAGGTACCTATTTCAAGGTGTGCTATATTTGTGGAATAAAGTGCTCAATATCAGGGATAGCGCGTATGTAAATATAAAAGTTATTGAATTTAACACTTTGAGGCGACAGACCGTTTCATGCTAGATGCAATCATCAGGTGGCCTGAGTGTTGACTTCAATGTTGTGTTGTAAGGGAGGGTTCAATAGTAAAATTTTGCTAACACTGATGAGTGGGTACCATATCTATGAAACCAAGTGGGTAAAGTTGGACATTTTATTTGTTGAGATCTGCGTGTGTTTTTTTATCCAACATTATTCCTTATTACTATGTTATTTTTAGTGGGTAAACATGTTTGAATTGCTATTCCTGCCTTATTTTTATTTTCTTAAACAATGAAATTAAATAAAAACCAGCCTGAATTGAGAAGTCCTAAGAAAAATTGTGCCTGCAAACCATTTTTCTGATGAAAAAAAAAAAAAAAAAAAAAAATGGAATGCAAATTTAATTGCTGTTGGAGGCACAATTTAATTTTTTTAGGACTTAATTTAAGGCCATTTGTTATTAATTTCACTATTAAAAAAAAAAAAAAAAAAAAAATTTTTTATATATATATATATATATATATATATATATATATATATATATATAGACAATATTTTGTGTTTCAACAACATATAATGAATACAGAATCCTTAAAAATCTATCGGGTCAGGTTATAAGGTATTTCGTGGACTTCAAATGTCCATCTCTTCAGACCAGTTTTACACACAGAGAGAGTTCGAGAGAGAGAGAGAGAGTTCGAGAGAGAGAGAGAGAGTTCGAGAGAGAGAGAGAGAGTTCGAGAGAGAGAGAGAGAGTTCGAGAGAGAGAGAGAGAGTTCGAGAGAGAGAGAGAGAGTTCGAGAGAGAGAGAGAGAGTTCGAGAGAGAGAGAGAGAGTTCGAGAGAGAGAGAGAGAGTTCGAGAGAGAGAGAGAGAGTTCGAGAGAGAGAGAGAGAGTTCGAGAGAGAGAGAGAGAGTTCGAGAGAGAGAGAGAGAGTTCGAGAGAGAGAGAGAGAGTTCGAGAGAGAGAGAGAGAGTTCGAGAGAGAGAGAGAGAGTTCGAGAGAGAGAGAGAGAGTTCGAGAGAGAGAGAGAGAGTTCGAGAGAGAGAGAGAGAGTTCGAGAGAGAGAGAGAGAGTTCGAGAGAGAGAGAGAGAGTTCGAGAGAGAGAGAGAGAGTTCGAGAGAGAGAGAGAGAGTTCGAGAGAGAGAGAGAGAGTTCGAGAGAGAGAGAGAGAGTTCGAGAGAGAGAGAGAGAGTTCGAGAGAGAGAGAGAGAGTTCGAGAGAGAGAGAGAGAGTTCGAGAGAGAGAGAGAGAGTTCGAGAGAGAGAGAGAGAGTTCGAGAGAGAGAGAGAGAGTTCGAGAGAGAGAGAGAGAGTTCGAGAGAGAGAGAGAGAGTTCGAGAGAGAGAGAGAGAGTTCGAGAGAGAGAGAGAGAGTTCGAGAGAGAGAGAGAGAGTTCGAGAGAGAGAGAGAGAGTTCGAGAGAGAGAGAGAGAGTTCGAGAGAGAGAGAGAGAGTTCGAGAGAGAGAGAGAGAGTTCGAGAGAGAGAGAGAGAGTTCGAGAGAGAGAGAGAGAGTTCGAGAGAGAGAGAGAGAGTTCGAGAGAGAGAGAGAGAGTTCGAGAGAGAGAGAGAGAGTTCGAGAGAGAGAGAGAGAGTTCGAGAGAGAGAGAGAGAGTTCGAGAGAGAGAGAGAGAGTTCGAGAGAGAGTTCGAGAGAGAGTTCGAGAGAGAGTTCGAGAGAGAGTTCGAGAGAGAGTTCGAGAGAGAGAGAGAGAGAGAGTTCGAGAGAGAGTTCGAGAGAGAGTTCGAGAGAGAGAGAGAGAGAGAGTTCGAGAGAGAGAGAGAGAGAGTTCGAGAGAGAGAGAGAGAGAGTTCGAGAGAGAGAGAGAGAGAGTTCGAGAGAGAGAGAGAGAGAGTTCGAGAGAGAGAGAGAGAGAGTTCGAGAGAGAGAGAGAGAGAGTTCGAGAGAGAGAGAGAGAGAGAGTTCGAGAGAGAGAGAGAGAGAGAGTTCGAGAGAGAGAGAGAGAGAGAGTTCGAGAGAGAGAGAGAGAGAGAGTTCGAGAGAGAGAGAGAGAGAGAGTTAGAGAGAGAGAGAGTTCGAGAGAGAGAGAGTTCGAGAGAGAGAGAGTTCGAGAGAGAGAGAGTTCGAGAGAGAGAGAGTTCGAGAGAGAGAGAGTTCGAGAGAGAGAGAGTTCGAGAGAGAGAGAGTTCGAGAGAGAGAGAGTTCGAGAGAGAGAGAGTTCGAGAGAGAGAGAGTTCGAGAGAGAGAGAGTTCGAGAGAGAGAGAGTTCGAGAGAGAGAGAGTTCGAGAGAGAGAGAGTTCGAGAGAGAGAGAGTTCGAGAGAGAGAGAGAGTTCGAGAGAGAGAGAGAGTTCGAGAGAGAGAGAGTTCGAGAGAGAGAGAGAGTTCGAGAGAGAGAGAGAGTTCGAGAGAGAGAGAGAGTTCGAGAGAGAGAGAGAGTTCGAGAGAGAGAGAGAGTTCGAGAGAGAGAGAGAGTTCGAGAGAGAGAGAGAGAGAGAGTTCGAGAGAGAGAGAGAGAGAGAGTTCGAGAGAGAGAGAGAGAGAGAGAGAGAGAGAGTTAAAAAACATTTCAATATAAGTTTTTTTAGGGGCAAGAGAGAGATAGATATAGACATAGGGAGAAGAAAGTGAGAGAGAGAAAAAGAAAGGAAAGAGGGAATTAAGGAAGCTGACAAGGTGACCCAGAAAAGATTTTTTCTTCCGGAACTTGACAAGTTAAGAAACAGGGCGTAATCAAATTCAAAAATAGATACATTGAAATTGTCTAGTCATTTTAAGCAGCGAATCTTTTTTGGTCACCCTGTTGACTTGCTTAATTCCCTCTTTCCTTTCTTTCACTCACTCTTTCCCCTCCTATATCTATCTTTCTCCGCCCCACCCAAAAACCTATATTGAAATCAGTTTTTGTTTCCTCTTTTAATATTAAAAATTTCCTTTTTCTCTTTTACTTTGTGCTTAAATAAATTGAATGCCATTTGTTTATATAAAACTGGTATGAAGTCCATGAAATAAATTGTAACCTGATCTGATCGATTTTTAATGATTCTGTATTCATTATCATATTGCTCTGTCCTTACATTGAGCTCTTTGGATTTATATCCTGCTTGGAAGTATCCCTACTAATCATTAAGTGATATTATTTATATATTACTCTTTACATTTATTTTTAATTTAATCCAAAACTGTATGATTTGATAAAAGAATGATATTTTTTTAAAGTTCAACCTCAAGAATAGAGAAAAACCATTATCCGCTGTCTAATGAATTATTAAATTCATTAAATTGTATAGTAAAATATTACAAGTTAAAGGTTAACATTTTAGTACTCATTGTTCCACTAGTGAAACATTTTGAAGCCAATATATATATATATATATATATATATACCCCCCCCCCCCCATCATTAATATGTTTAAGCAGATATTGTATTTTACTCTGCTGTACATACCACTAACAAAAAATAATGCTCTGGTAAAAAAAAAAAAAAATTCTTCAAATACGTTCCACTAGTGGAACAATGGAGACAACGGTTAAATTTAATCTAACAAAATGCTAAATGAAAAAAAAAAAAAAAAAAGATTGGGAAGATTGTATTGCGTCATCTTTCGAGAGGAAACTTTCTGCTAATTTTGAAAGGAAAAAAAAAAAAAAAAAGAAGCTGTCAGCATTCAAAATCCTACCTTTTCCCTGGGCTGTTGGTTCAGGCAACTATTCCAACAATGTTGATGAGCTTTTGATACCATGCTTAGCTTAGTGTAAGACCAAATAGGAGAAAAAGCAATCCTCTGTGAGGAGAGGACCAGTCTAGCTTGAAAAATCAGTTTTTACAAACCTGTCTTGAACATTAGCAGCAATAATAGGAAATGTGCAACTTGAAGTCAAGTTGGCAAATTTATTAGCAACATAAAATATATTTTTGAAAAATCTGAAGAACATCAGGTTTAAAAAACAAAATTGTTATAACATTAAAAATTGAAAGAGAAGAAAAGAATCCCTGTGAAAAAGATGAGCCATGGTGATGTAAATGCACAAGCAAAAGATTTCCTGACAGCCTGAAGCACTGCAGTGGAAGGATGATTGTGAGGAGATGAAAGATGATGGTTGGCCTGTCAAAGATGAGAAAGCAAAGTTGGTTTTACAAGACACAAGTGAATTCATAGGCAGGTTAAAAAGGTTGCAAAGAGAAAGAGATGAAATATTAAATCCCTTAAGTGTAAGGTAGTAAACTTACCACCCCAAAAGAATACAAAAGGCAATACAGAAGTTTATATCAAACATTTTTTTAAAAGTTTGAGATGGGATAATAATAAAAAAAAAAAAAAAAAAAAAAAAAGAAAGAAAAGTTTTTAATTGTTCACTCAGTACCCTAGATGAAGAGCCACTCAAGGTAGAACAGTTATTGAATGAGGTTGTTGTATGAATGAAAAAAAAGGGGGGGGTAGAATGTATGAAGTGCAAGTTACAAGAATATGTAGGAAAGATAACAGTTGACCCTAGACTTGAAGAGGTTAAGCGTGTATTACTTATAGAAGCATGCACACTGGAATCTTTTTTCAAAGTAGTGGTTCTTTGGTGAAAAAGCTGTCTAAAATGAAACTTCCTCCTTACCAATGGAATATGAAGGAAATGGGGGCAATTCAACCCTGTGGATGTGGCATAGATATGAAAAGGTAGAACTAATGAATGCAGTTTGTCAGAACCTTCAGCAATAGAATAGTGAGAGGCTTGCAATGTTACTTATACAATCTTAAATACTTTTTTCTTCTAATCAAATCATCCCAAGCAAGGCGATGATGCCACCAAGATGCAAGGGGTTACGGGGGGGGGGAGGAAAAAAAAAAAAAAAAAACAAAAAAAAAAACAAAACCCACTTTAGAAGGAACTGGAAACTGAATCCTATGCTAATAAAAAAATAACTTGGAAAGTCTAGTCCTGTTTTGCCTGTTTTTTTTTGGGGGGGGGGGAGGCAAATTCATTGTTTAATGAGGTCATCAACAAGTGTCAAGTTATGGAAATGACATGGTGTGATCATGCATCTAAAATGGTATGAGCAAAAACCAGAACCTGTCATGAAGAAAAAAATCATAAAATACTTTGTGATTTCAACACTCAGATCAACCATACCTTCCAAGCAAGAAAAGACCAGTGCATCCATGTTGCTACCAAATGTGACAAGGCCAAGTTTAGGCACCAGATAATGACTGCAGCCCACTTTCAAAGGAGTGGTACTGCACCCTCACCTGAGACTTGAGCTAATAATAACTTCAAACTACCCCATCTAAATCCAAGAGAATCCAATAATTGTGTATAAAGAGAAAAAAAAAAAAAAAAAAAAAAAAAAATCGGTCGAATGGTTGATGTGGCTGTGCAAACAGCAGAGTGAATATGAAAGAGTTGGCAGAAATTAGAAAAATATCAGGACCTTGCTCAGGAGCTGAGAAAGATATGGCATGTGAAAGTGTGCTCATAATCATAGGCACATTTGGCATTATATGAGGAAACACTTGAATTGAGGTGTTGAAAATCTGAGGAAAAGTTGAAAATTTACATTGTTGGGCTCTTGGGGGATATTGAAAAAGCTGCTGGAGATATGAAGAGATTTGATATCACTTAATCCCTAAAAGACATCTGGTATGAATATTCAAATACATGACATTTCTGAGTTATCTCCCTTTAAGGAAAAGGGGTCAAGTAATCTCATGAATATAAATTGACAAATTATAATATTTGGGAATCCAGGAGAGATGATTAATGAATTTTTTTTTTTTTTCTATTGAAACGGTGTCATGGTTTTATTATCAATTTGACCTTGGTATACCTGGCTAAATTTGGTATTGATTCAGACAGAAATTAAATTTTATATATCTGTATAGCATGAGTGGGTTGGTTTTTTTTTGCTTTACTGCTAGCAAAACTTTGAGTTATTTAAAGCTGAAACATATTTGGATTGTTGAATAATTTGTGTGATTTGAGAATAATTATTTTTCCAGATACGAGCCTTATTATTTAACCCATAGTTGGGGAGAGGAAGTGATTCATTACATTCTGAAAGGTCTGTATAGCTTGAAGGAAATATGGTAAAAGACTCCAAGATTGAGTAGTGCCAGTCCTGTATAGTTCTAGCCTTTTCAAACTGATTGAGAACCAACAAAGTCTAGTGATATTGTGAGGTAATGCTAGGATGCCCTGGATTAATGTTCATGATATCTATTTTCTAATGTACCAATGGTTAACTCACTCAGTAACCAAGCCATCAAAATATATATATATATATATATATGCAAAGCAACTTTTTTCTATTACTTCAACTATTAGATGTGTGCAAAAACTACCTGTAGATTATAAGGTTGTTAAGTATTCAGCCTCATAGTTAAAAAAAAAAAAAAAAAAAAACTTTTGGAAACTTTATTAAAAAAATCATTATGACATTTGTTCTATATGACCTGTTCCTTCAAAATATGGGCAATCATGGTTCTATCCTTTCCAGCTCTTAACAGTGTTTTTTTTCTGTCTTGCTTACACAAGTTCATTAGGTAGGTTACTTGCTACTTTCCTATGTCTCACTTGCCTTCAACATGTCCTGTGAGTTTTAAATTTTCCAAGTTATCATTGTCTGCTCTAGAAATATCAATAGTATCTGATATTAAATATAAGTATCCTTTTTGTTCCCATTGAAAATATTACACAAGTTTTTATTCTACATAGGTATTACAGATTTTTCAATTATAAAAATTGACTAAACAAAGGATTATTAATGTTTACTTTATGAAAATGCATACTGGAAGATTGTAATTAGAACAACTGATTAGAAAACTTTAACTTAAAAATTCTAGTTATGAGTAAATACCTTATTTCAAATAATCTAATACTTTTGATAGTAAAGTCAGAAAAAAAAAAAAGAAAAGAAAAAGTTTAATAATGTATTTCAATTTACAATTCTCTTCATTACAGGTATCATATTGCACTTTAGTATCTTATTTTTAATCAGCTTACCTTCTAACATCACATATACAATCTTCAATACCAATAATCAGAAAAAAATAGTTCAATCCTAACTTTTGAAATGAAATCTTAAAATACTCTATTATCAGAGTCTGTTCTAACCAAGTAGTATTTCAAGGTGTTTGGAATACTGAATTCATTCTTTGAGTTGCTTTTATGATACCTCAGCATTTTGGTGTACAATCCATAAAAAAAACAGAAGTTTTTGTTTTTTTATTTTTATATAAATGGTAAACAAAAAAGTGAAAATATACTAACATTCAGCTCATTTCCAGCATTGTGAGCCATATAAAAAAATCCATTTTTCTTGGACACATGAGGAAAGAAGGCTTGGAAAACTCAACTCTCACAGGACATATTGAAGACAAGATGCATAGTGGAGGGCAGCAAACCACTTACCTGATGAGCTTGTGCACATGGATGAATTGGGTTGGGTGGCTGAGCAAAGAAAAAAAACTAAGAGCCACATGAGATAGGAAATCATGGCTCTCCAAAACTATGTCTAAAGGGATGCAGCATATGGATGATTTATGAATACTAATCTACAAAAAGTATTTTTTCTTTTTACAAGCATATCACTTAATTTAAGTAGTGAGCCCCATTCTCAATAACCCATGTAGTACAATAGATTTCATATATTTAAGATGTAGAGATACTGTTCAATTTTTTTTTTCCTACTGAGCAAAGCAATTCATACAGTGAAATGCAAATTGGTTTGATTTATGACATTAATATATACTGCTTCCTTTGATTTTACTATCCAGTTAGGTTCCTTAGTTACTGTTTAGACCTCAGAGGTAATATAAGCCCCTTTTTCTTTTTACATATGTCATGGCATATAAAATCAGACTAGTATAGATTTGAGGAGTTGTAGGGCGGAGAGTTGGTCAGTTTAGTGTATTCCCTATTTCTTTCAATAGGGAATTGCAGGAATGGAGAAACATACACACAAAAAACAGAGTACTTTCAACTGTTACTACAGTTATTATCAAGAATGGAGTGTTTAGTCTGTAAATGACATCAGCTTTAAGTGACTTGAAATTGGTTCCAGCAAAGTGGAGAATGCTGAAATTGGCCAAACACATCTTCATAAATAGACTAAACATTCAATTGAGTGATAGTCAAAAGTATTTGGGCTAAAACAAATGAACTTTGGAAAAAAAAAAAAAAAAAAAAAAAAAAAAATTATATATATATATATATATATATATATATATATACACACACACTTTTGTTGTTTATCAAAACTTATTTAAAATAGAGAGATATTAAGGGATTTTGATTTTTAATCCAACATTATTTCTTGTTGCGTTAAATTTATATTTTAGTGGATGTGTTTGAATAGACACTCCACTTTTTTTCTTTTAAATTATGTGCGAGTTACAATTGGCCTGTAATGTTTGGGTCTTAAACAAAATGTGCTGTCTGGTATGGTTTCAACTGGAGAGCACATTTTTATTAAGACTTGAATTCACAGGACTGTAGATGTAATTTACATCGTTTAAAAAAAGAAAAATGTTATCCACTTAAACATATGCATCCACTAAAATATAAGAAATGTTGGTTAAAAATCATGGGCAATGTTTGATTTAATAATTATTTTACTAATTTTCTCCGTTTCATACAAGACAATGGAAGTTTGCTTTCAGTGTGTGTAAAAATCTATAATTACTTGGGAATGGGATATTTCTTTGAAACACCATAGAAATAAAATAACCCCCAGTTTCTCCAGGGCATTCACTGATTTCCGTGTTTTCATGTACAAATCGTTAAGAATCACTGATCACCCTATCCTCAGGATTAGAAGATTCATGACAAAGAAATGTCCTGGAAGATATTTGTTAGCCCAAAATGGTTCATTACAAGCGCCTGTGGGATTAAATATAATTTGTTAAATTTCAAAACCTTCTTGGCAAAAAAAAAAAAAAAAAAAAAAAAAAAGAAATAAAAATTCAGTTTCGAATATTAAATGCCATATTACCTTTTTCCTAATATAATCAAGATTTTCTTCTTGTAATAGTTGTCATAAGGTTATATTGGGTGAAAGTTTTGACTTTTGACAAAAAGAGACTGCTTCATTGACAGAAACTCAATGGTTTATTGGCAATATTCTGTGATGCATGCTTTCAGTTTGTCACTAATTCATAAAATTTTCATCTTCCTTTGTAATGTTCAAAATTATAAATATAACTAATTAAATGGCAAATTCTGTCTGTCCATCCATCCAGATGTTTGACCCCCCCCCCCTCTAACTCAGAGCCACACTTGCTCTATGTAGACTACATTTTTGGAATCAAGATGATCCCAGGATTAAAAATCTACTCTTCATCTGGTGCTTGAACATCCAGCATTGGGATTTGTGTCCAGATGAGGAGGGAACAGTTAAAAATTCAAATTTTAAAATAACTGAAGAAAAAAAGTGATTAAGTTTTTAATTTATATTGAGTTTAAAGTAACAACAACTTTGTGAATTAAAATTTGTTTTAAATTCAGTTTAAAATATCTCCAAAACTTTGTGAATTGAGGAAATCAATTTTATTTCTTCAAAATGCCAAGGAACGAGTTAAAGTGAGAGGTTTCGTGAAGTGAGGTTTTGAAATTCCATGGAGTTTGTGATTTGAAGAACTCAATTTTCATACTGAATTGGAATTTCAGCCCAAATCAGTCTTACAGCCCGAGTTAAAGTGAGGTTTTGAACTTCTAAGGAGTAATTCAAGGAATTCAAAGTTATTTCTTCAAAATTATGATTGCCGTTTTCTAAGCTGGACCAGAGGTCCCTTTAGTTTTAGACTGGAGTCAGCCTTACGCAGGGGCTAGCTTAAGTCAGCATATGGACTTTTAAGCTAGTAAATAGATAAGTGTTATTTTTAACCATTATCTTTTTGAAGTTCTTTTCTGTAAATGTAATTGATGATCTATTTCAGTCTTTTTATATATCTGACAGTTTAATTTAGATTCTAGTAAAAAAATATTTTAATATTTACTCAGAGTTCCTTAAAATATCTGAATTTTTTTTTTTTTTTCAGTGTTCACTGTTCATTTTATTTTTCAAAGTTGGAGAAAAATAGTTAAAAAAAATCTGAATTTTTTTTTTTTTTTTAGGCGAATAACAGGTGTTTAATGTAATAGATTATTGTATTTTTGGTTAATTCTGACTAATTTCCTCATCTTTGTTTTTTTGGTTTCTCTCCATTTTGTCACAATTCCACCGCCTTATCCATGTCCTGCAATAGAAGAGATTGGAAGTGCTCTAGGGTCCATAAAAACATTGTCATAAGACATCTCGATCTCAACCAGCTGGAGTCTGGACCAATGTTGATACGTCTCAAATGGAACTCCAGATGTTCGACATACTGTTAAGTAGTGGTAGTGTGTAGTGTAACGGAAATGTAATAACATTGTACAAAAAAGAAAAAAGAGTTTCCACCATCACAGACTTGGAAATTCTGACCAGGGTCTACTGTCACTCTTGTCGACCCTCCCTTGCTATCTCCTACCTTCTTCAAGTGTCTGAATTAACTAAATAATACAAGTCATTTTGAATGTTAGGCTTCAAAGACAGACTGTCATTTGGAAGATTGATGCAACTGACTCTTTTTATACATTATTTAGCATTTTTTAAAAACTTGTTTAGTTTAAGAAGGGTCACGTGTTCTACCTGCCTAAATGTTTTTTTTCGATGTTATTGGAAATTTGAAGTGTCCGTTAAAAGAAAAAATACGGATATCATTAAAAAAAAAAAAAAAAAAAAAAAAAAAACTATTGATTGAACTATTTTTCAACAACCAAAATTGGAGAATTTTTTTTTTCACCATTCTAGAAAAAAGTAATTAAGTAATATCTTTACATTACAACACTTTTTAGTACACTACCACATTACACTTAGTCTTGTCCCCAATTCTAATAATTGAGAATTTATCAGAAAGTCCCAATTTTATTCAAAAGTGGTTAATAATGATTAATAAAATCGTTAAAATGGTCCATTAAAAAACGAGTAAAAAAAAGTCTCAATTTTTATAAAATCGAGTTTTATTTCTTTTAGCTAAAAATAAATAAATAAATAAAAATGAATGAATGAAAAAAAAAAAAAAAAAAACAGTTTTCACAAGTCGACATTGCATTTTCTTGTTAAAATTACAAATGTTCAGAAAATTTAAGAAATAAGTTTTAATTTTAACATTTCCACGCCACATTTTCGACAAGCTCACTTAAGACGACACTTGCTTTTTACAATAATAATAATAAAAAAAAAAAGGTTAGATAAGTCACAATTGAGGGACCCGGAAGAGAATAATATAGACATGAAGCGGTCAAAATATTTGTGGATGCGAAAAAGCTAAGACGGCAAAATGGAAAACACCCGAACAAGCCTACGGAGTTATTTTGGTTTTTGTTTAAATAAAAGAAATCCTTTTAACTTCTATACTTTGTTTTTTTTTATTTTTAAATTAGTACTTTAAAAAGAAATTGACATTGTTAGATGAATTTACAGCAAAATAGCAGTTGTCTTTCGAAAACTGGTAACCACGTTACTGTGAGCGGCTGGAAATTCTTCGCCGGTTTTAGTGACGTCGCCTACATATCTGCAAGGACCACAGTCTTTGACTTGTACTAACAAAAAGTGGTTTATTTCCGCCCACTCCAATGATTTCGTCGTTAGCGAGTATCTTTGAGAATTGTATTTTGTCTTTTTTTAATTTTAAAAATGGTTTACTCATGTAAACTTTAAAATCTAGCAGATAAAAGACACTTAGATTTCATTTCAAATACATAGAGAGTAAAGTAAATTAACTGAGTATTAAAAATAATTTGTAATTACTAACAGTCCAGGATTATATTTGTAGCAACATAAATGAATTTAATTTTCCCCTCAGGTGAAAAAGTGTTTTTTTCACGTTCGTTATGAAAAGAGAGAAAAAAAAAAAAAATTGGAGTCTTGTTCGTTTCTCACGTTCTTCTTTTTAATTTTAAATTATTCTAAAGAAAATCCGTTTTCGAGTAAACGATAATCATTCCTAAACACCTTAGTGCACCAACAAGTTAACAGAAAAAAAAAACCCTATTCTTAACCAGCTTAAATTGAAATCAGACGAGGGACCTCAAAATGTACATATGTTTGTTATTTTTTCCCCATATGATAAGACACAATACATGTGCGGTGACATGCGTGTGTGTAGAGAAATAGCAGAAAAAAAAAAAAAAAAAAGAGAGAGAAAGATCTAAGATATTAAAAATAAAATCTTAAATTCGTGTCTTATTGTAAGATCTTTGGTTAATAGAAAAATTACGAAACCAGATAGATTTTTTTTTGTAACGAGATCAGACTTAAAGACTTGCGTTATGTGATGAATTAACCGAAGAAAGAAGCTAATATTACGTAAAAAGAGGAAGGATTGTCAGTCAAGGATAGTGTATTTTAGGCTATATATAAATCGGTATGTAATATGTATCTTCATCAAATGGTTAATAATATTTTCAGAAGAAAAGAAGCTAGATGATCAGCAGTAATCTAAGAACATGAAAGAAAGCGCGAATGAGAAAAGAAAAAAAAAAAAAAACATTGCTGGCAGGTACGTACACGTGTAAATAACATATTTATGACACTACAGTATCCCCACTGTCTAAATTAAGAAAAAAAAATCTACTTCGTTAAAATAAAATAGTGAAGTGAATAAAGATAGGTATTTCCATGCATTTGCTATGTAACCGAAATATACCCTTAGTAATCCAAATTAAAACGAATAAATGTAATTTTACAACGTTAAATAATTAGATAAAAAAAATATGAAATTTAATATTTAGATAAATTTTGTAAAAGAAAGGGATTATTTTTAGGTTTAAAAATAAAAATTGAGGGATTATCTTTTAAATGAAAAAAAAAAAAAAAAAAAAAAGATTTGTCATTGAAATGAAGGTAAACAAAAAAAATGTTACTTACAAGTTTTGAAAGAAATATTAGGATCTCCAGCTCCGTATTTTTTTAACATTGACACATAGAGGATCCCATACGAATTTAGGATTCCAAATACAATCCCATTAACCCAAAGTGATGCGATACATACAATCCAACCCCATCCTCCGTCAGGAGGTACAAAATTCGAGAGGGTCGTTCCAGCCCCAGCTGATCTTTCACCAACAGGTTTGGAAGGACCATCGGGTAGGAGGGTATCTTTACGGGTATTATTGGTTTCTTTTCTTTGTTTCGTTGCAGTTGTCATGGTTGCTGAAAGTGGGTATATCTTTTGTCGCGCACTTCAAATAAGAACGAGAGTAAGCTTGTGCTTTAAAAAAAAAAAAAAAATATAGGCACCACACACAGGAGTTAATCTCTCGGATAAGGAAAAGCTAGTCACTTTTTTTTCCTGATCGTCTTATACTCGACTCTAAGCAGAATGAACGCAGTTGGAATAAAAATCATTAACTGAAAAGAATCGTGCTGCCGTTATCGGAGCCAGCACACCGAAGCCCAGGACGCAATACAGTCGCAGCAATTTAAGAGAGACCACACTCTCAGTCTCTCTGCCTGCCCCCACTCTTTCTCTAATTTCGCCTCTCCTTCTTTTATCCCTCTCTTATTATAGCCTTTTTCTTTCTGACCATTCCTCTCCAATTTTGCATTCCTCCCTCTCTATCTCCTCCTATTATTTCCTTCTTTCTCTCTCACACACACAAACTAAGGAATTCCTATCGACTTCTTACGTAAACCTTGCTTCCTTATTGTTGATGAATATATATTTTTTTCATTTCAGTATCTATTCCATATTATTTTTATTTTATCTGTCAGTGTTTAACGTACATTTATCTTCAGAGCTGAGTCGAAGGTTCGTAATGTTTTTTTATTTTAAAAAAACCATCAAGACTTATTTTTCCATTGATCGGTGTTTAAAGTAGTGATAACCAAGTGAAGTGAAGGGATACACAAATTATTTTATTTTAAAATGCTTTCTTTTCAACACATTTTTTAACATGAATGACTATAACGTAAAAAAAAACGTTCAACGTAAAATAAATGAGTCATATTTTTACAAACACCAACATTCAAAAAATCTATTTATTTGTGAATCATTTTTTTTAGCTAATGTGGATTAAAGAAAAACCTTGGGATTGGGGAAAGGTTAAAAAAAGTCTAGCTAGTGAGAGTTAATGAAGAAATAAGTAAAAAAGATATTCGATCAAAGTACTCGTACTTCGTTTTTATACGAAAGAAAAAATGAAATAAAATAAAAACAAAACAAAAAACAACAATTGTGAATTAAAGACAAATCAAAGATTTATATTCGATTTAAAAATGCGTTGTATAACGTGCGTAGTAAAAACTTAAAAACACAACACATAATTGCGTACCTACATATCAAGCTTTTAAAAATGTTTTTTTACAAATTACTATTATTTTGTTTTAACAAGTTACAGTTGTGGATATGCGTAAATAAAATTTTACAAAACGTTGATTATTTTTTTTCTCTTCGTAGTTTTTGGTAGGGAAACGATTTAAAAAAATTCTTTTTAAGGAAAATTAAATCCAGCGCCAATAAAAAGAAAGAAAGAAAGAAGCAATCAACTGTGAAAGAAGATAGCCAGAGGTGGTTGGAAGGAAGAAACGAACAAAAAAAGAAAAAATCCAAGAGACTTTCCTCGTTTGTATTAAAGAGAGAGAGAAGAAAGTGGCAGGAAGAGAGAACGATTGAAAATTTCTTCTCTCTTTTATTCTGAAACGCGTTTTAAAAAAAGGTTATATATATTCTGAAATATTCTTGATGAAAGAAATCGTTATCAACGAAAAAAAACACTCCGTTAAGTTTTATTTATCTATTTTTTTTTTTTTTTACTGTTGACTAAACTAAAGTTATAAAATGTAAATTAATGTACATTGAGTAATTCGTGACCTTAAGAGAAGGATACGAGCACGTGTCTTTGACATCATTTGTGTGTGACTATGTGAGAAAAAACAAAGAACGTACAGTAAAAAAAACAAAACTGCTCTCTTCAAAATAAATAAATAAACAAGCATATTTTTTTTAAATTATTAATTAATGACTACACCTAAAAACAGACAAAATGAAAATCGCGTAACTTAATCGAACGTAAAAAAGAAAATGCTAATTCAGTAACAGAAAAGAAAAAAGAAAACAATGATAGAATTTTTTGATTAGAGCAAAATTTATCTGAGGACTAATAAAAAAAAAAACTGAACTGTGTAAAAAAAAAAAAAAAAAAAAAATTTCGGGGATAAAGTAAGTTTTCGTTTCCGTCATGCCAATGATGTAAGTTAATCAATGAGCCGGCCCGCTATTTTTAAGAATCAGATATCTGCAGATTTTCATATATGGAAAAGTTCTGTTTAAAATGCAATAAATAAGAAGAAATAAAAATTTAAAAAAATACTTTACAGAAATGTAGATTAGTAAGGAAGGTTGTTAGTTCCCTTCATTTAAAAAAAAAAGAGCTAGTCTTACGTATTTTCCATGATGTTCATTTTTTTTCTACTACGCAATTTCTCGTTTTCATTTTATTTCTGATACAAAGGAGGGCTCAAAATGCGAGGGGGTTAATTCACTATTTGATATGCAAAAATGGTTTAGAACGTTAAAATCAACAATCGCCTTTCTTTCCAGAGTCTTATTGGGTACCGTGACGGACTTCTGAAAAAAAAATTAAATAATCTAAATATATGTCTCATTTGAACCTAAAATTCAGTTTTATTTGAAATAGCCTAAAAAGCCAATACGTATTAAAATAAAAATTAATTTCGTTATGTAAATAAAGTTTTTAGACATTTTAAAAACATTGGCACGTTCACTCGTTCCTTATCGAACCGACATTAGACGAAAAATGCAAACATCGAATTTAAAATCTAATATTTGTCCTAGATATGTGTTTCAAAGTCAGCAAATTTAAGGATTAATCAACTGGATTTTATAAACGGAATACTTGCTTTTTGCTTAAAACATAATTAAAATAACGTTTCCCTACACGCAAGCCACCAATTTGCCACTGGGTAGCATGCCACTAGCGGTTACCGATGGTGGCCCGCTGTCGGACCGCCGCCGAGATCTTCGCGGTAATGTTACCACTAGCGAACCCCTTGTGGCTCAACGGTGGCTGCCATCAGAGGACCGCTGGCGTTGCCATCGGCGGACCACTATTGTCTTGCGTGTAGGGATTTACGCATGGTAGCCTGTGAGGTCATTAGTCAAGAACTATAAATATATTATATACTGTAATCTTTCTCCAAAATGTGCGCGAACATTTTTTAAAGAAATACGGAACAATGACAGTGAAAATTTGATTTGAGGTTGTTACTGGTTTTAAGTAGTACACTTTTTAGTTTAGGTTTTTGGTCAACTGTGACTGGACATCGATAAAGTATACAAGTTTGGTTTCTGAAAGCCGGTTTCATGAACAAAATCTTCCCAAGGATTAGGGGTACATCCTGGTGCCTGCGTTAAAGGCTGTTGGTAATGGAACTGAGCAATTTCTGAATATATCACACATCCAAAATATGTAGAACCTTACATAAAAAAACAAAAACATGCGCCATATTTAACCCTCGTGAGGAGGGAAATACGAACTTGACAAGTTGTTATCGGAATGTTCCCCGACTTAGAACTCCCTGCAGACGCCCTAACTGATTCCAGTCAGGCGAGAGGATTGTTTAGCTACGAACCTCCTAGATGCGTTTACCCCCACACCGCACACACATCCACCTACACCCACCCACACACATATTTTCTAGCGTTTTACTTTTAATTGGTCAAACTGAACGTTCATCTTGAACAGATATTCGATCGGTCTTGAAACGCGCGTGTCACTCAAAAAACGTGTGTTCTACCTAAAGAATGTTCATCAAAAGATTGAAAAGACACTTTGAGGTCTTTGGTAGCAAATCTACTGATTTGATGCTGGTATATTACACAAATTTGTCAGCTATCGTAAAGCTCTGAGCCATTCCATGGCAACATTACATAAAATCGTAGGATCTTTTCTGTAAATTCACCCCAAAATATTAATTCAATCCAAAATATTAATTCATCCCAAAATAAAAAGAATTTATATTTCTTAAAGTTCACAACAAAATTCAGAAATGTCGGTGCTACTATAGCGTGAGGTCTACCTCAATATTTTGTGCCCCCCCCCCATCTCACGTGGCCATCAGGTCAGGTGCGATCTAACATGGATATTTATATTTGTCTCATTTTCTAAACACGTGAAACGGGAGGTAGACCTCACACTATAGTAGCACCGAAATGTCCTTTAAAATTTGTTCAAAAATGCATTCATTGTTATTTTTTGTCTTACGTCTCCAAAGGAACTCACAGAAATCATTCTGCGATGAGTCCCAAACATGGAATTATTCTTCATTTTGGCGCTCCGCCAGTTACTTTCGATTGTTTGCCTGTGAGCTGATGTTTCTGGGTCAACAAAATTCATACTGTGACTTACAGTCAGATGAATAAAATATGTATATTCTATCCCACAATCCGTCATAATCGTAAACCCAGGTAAAATACAGTTTCGTATTGTGTCCAAAAACATGGAGGCTTTTAAATCTGGCACACAGATTGAAAAGATTTAAAATTTATAATTTTATTTGATTTAAATTTTATAATTTCTTGGTGTGAATTAATATTTACGATAAGTAACTTTACATTATTTGGGACGAATTAACATAAAAGATCCCCCTTGCATAATAATAGAACATAAGTATATAGCACGACGCATACTGGCAGACTGATTCAGTAGCCTGGGTCCCGATGAACGTATTTCTATTGAAGAACGATACAATCACATATATCAATGTGGGTCTTTTCCGATATCACCTCGTTAGTAATAAAAAAATTATTTAACGTAAAGTTAAAAAAGAAAATGGTCATGTAAAACGGATTAGGGTATCCCTTGTTTATTCTTATTAAATCTTCTACCCTGTTTGCCTGTCGTAGCAATATTTCGTATCACGGAATTTATTGGAATAAATAAACAAAGAGAAAAAAGATTGCTTTCAAAATTCATTAAGTTTTAAAACGTCGTTTTTGTTTGACGTTTCATCATAACCTCATTCCACCATTAATGAAAATAACATGCCAACAATAAACTACAGAAAAAATAATGAAATATTTCAACTTATTACTAGAAGAGCAGTAATGAACTCAAAAATGACTTTCAAATTACAAACATTGCAACACAGTATTTACTAAGCTTAATGTAGTACGACACAAAGCCACTGGTGTAAGACACTAGTTGACAATCGACCTCGTAATACACTTTATGCATAGATGAAGAAATGAGTGTCGGATCACTATGTTATACCCATTCATGGCAGTGAATGTTAGACAATCTCTCCACGGATGAGAAAAAAAAAACTAGAAACAGCAGAAATATGGTTCTCCAGGAGGATACTGAATGTTCCATGGAAAGAGCGAGCAAACAACAAGTAAGTCTTAAAGAAAATGGCATACTTATATTCAGAATCAGGAAAAGACAGCTGAAATTCCTTAGACACATAATGAGAAAAGAGGGCTTTGAAAACTTAACCCTCACGGGGCATATTGACGGCAAGAGAGATAGAGGACGACGGTGAGCCAATTACCTGACGAGCTTATGTGAATGTATGGCAGAACGTGGGACGGGAGCTTTAGCAAACGGAGGAAACACCTAAGAGCTACACAAGGTAGGAAATTGTGGAGGGCCCATCTACTGAAGGAACGCAGCACATAAAACAAGAAGAAATTTCAACCTGTTGTATATTTGCTTTCATTCTGTACCTGTACCTGTATGAAGGGGAAGAGAAAATGATAAACTGAAATGTACTAAAATAAAAAGGTACTAAAATAAAAGGACCAATTACTATAGTGATTTTCTAAGCCCGGCTTAGATGTGGCACAAAGCCGAAAGTATGGGGCACCCGGTGAGGATCGAACTCACTACTCAGTCGTAATTGATCTAGCAAGACAAGCTTTCTAACCATTACACCACGTCGAGGTTCCCAAAGGACCAATTACTATACATTCCCTGTCTAGTTAAATTCAAAACTAAAAAAATAAAATTATATCACTCTAGCAGTTTACACTATTTACATTGTTCGGATTACTGTCCTCATCTTTATTGTCATATTCACAACATTTCGGTCGTTGTACGCTCCGGCCTTCTCCAGGTGATATATGTTGGAATTTCGAATTTCGTCTACCCGGGGTAGATTGTTCTAGTTCCACGTGCCATACTTTTCTGGATATGTCAGTTTCAGTTATTTCCCCTTAGTAACTCAACTCTCAGAGGTTTTTTGTTCATCTCTGCTGTGATCAGGTATTGAACTCACAACTTTTTGGGTCAAGTCACTGGATTACTCCAACCAACGCTTTTATCCACGTGGAACTAGAACAATCTCTGTTGTCCTCATCTTTATAATCATATTCATGACGTTGGGGCCGTTGTACGTTCCGGTCTCTCTAATGAAAAGTTTCTGGAAGGTTAATCGCAGTTGCCTTCGTTTCTAGTCACGGTTCGCCCGTCCGGCGATGTAAGACTGATGATATGCCAATCAGTTGCTCTCCGGAGTTATTCTGCAGTTCTGAGATCCTATTCGTTGCCTCGACAAGCATTCTATTTAGCCTAGATCTAACTACCAGCACTTGATCCTTTTTGATAAGCAAGGAGGTCAGCTTAGCTGTGGCTCTATCTCTCGATTTGACAACCCTTTATACACTAGATTCTAGTACTTTTGAGCCATTATCTCGATTGTGTCTGCTTCAAAAGATCTAATGGTACTTTTAAGTTTGTCCCATCACTTATTACCAACCACAACCCCGTCAAATCCCGCTTTAGGTTTAATAGCAGCTGTTCCTAGAAATCCTTCACATCCAACAAAGATATGTTAATTTTTCAGTAATCAACTATCTTAGGTTTATCAAAGTTTAATGTAATAGATTTGTTCATCCCTCCTGAAACAATAAAAACCATGTTCAGTTGGATCAGAAATCTGTTCATTCAGGGACGCAAACGAAAGAGCTGAATTATACAATATAAATTTTGATGATATATTTGCTCTTTCATTCTCTCTTTCTTTTATGTGTCTTGCCGCTTCAGGACATGGGCGATCATGGCTCTCCACGACTCCCTAACTGTTGTAGCTCGAAGTAAATATTGTCCCTTTTCTATCCCTTCCAGTCCCTGTTCTACCATCTATTTACACAGTTTGGTAGGTTACTCGATGTTTCCCTCTGCCCCTTTTGACTTCACTATGTCCCGTGAGTATCATATTCTCCAAGCCCTTTTCCTCACTATGAGTCGCGGAAATTTTAACGGGCTCTTTCTGATTCTAAGTACAAGTATCCTTTTAGTTGCGTTTTCCCTTAAAATTTCCTCGTTGCTCACATGTTCAGTCTACGATATTCTCAGCATCCCCTCTCATTAAATTCCGTAAATATTGAAGGGAATCCATTTGAGGTTGCAAGAGAACTCTACCCTCGTGATAACAATTATTACACTCTGGTAAAAAGTTGAATGACCCGCAAAACAGTCAAGCAATGACCATTTCTGTACAATTATATAGCAAGCGTTCGTTTTCTTGACTTGTATCATTATTTTCTTAACCCAGCATTCTAATTTCTTTTCGAAACAACGATTTCTTTTATTTATCAAACTGTCTTCTATTAAAAATATCACGATATCATTTGTACTTTGCAAAGCAACTGACACTGGCTAATATATATATAGCCATCCACAGACATCATCGCAGCTCCTCAGTGTGGCTAGACGACCGATTGCTTCAAGCCGAGATCGAAACCCGACTGATTTGACATCAGTCAGATATCTTACCTTTAGGGCATTGTCGCACTGCAGGATAGAAGGGAATTTTAACGTTTTTCTCTATACGAAATACGTCAGCGGCTCGGAGAACTCAATTCAATTTACTTGAAGAGTAATGCTTAATAGCAGTAGGAGCCGCTTTTTTTAAAAAACCCTTTCCCTAGAGAGCTGAACCAGATTTCCGGGAGCATATATAGTCATCCACAGACAGACTGTTACGCTGTATCACAGCTTCTCAATGTGGCTAGACATCCGATTGTTTCAAGCCAGGATCGAAATCCGACTGATTTGACATCAGTCAGATATTTTACCTCGCACGGCGGAAAAGAAGGGAATTTTAACGCTATATATATATATATATATATATATATATATATATATATATATATATATATGAGCGTATGTGCGTGTGTGTGTGTGTGTGTACAGAAACTCGAAGACAGCCACACGTTTGTTTAAAATCATTCACAGCTTGCGTAACACTGTGTACCCACAGCACCAGACAGGATTCATCCAACGACAAGAAACAGTCAAGATAATAGGAGTCAGCCTGTTCTGCACACGATTTCTAGTAGTCTGATGGTAAGACACGAGCGAGATTGTTAATGCTATAATAATATTCTTATAAATTCATAACCTCTGCCATCTTACAGTATCGGGTTTTCCTAAGCGGTTCTTAATATATGTATAGATCCGGAACGACGCTGCTTAACTTCGCTAATAGAACGAGAATTGGGATTTGATCTTAACAAATATAATAGGATGATTGACACTTTAATCCAATGCAGAAAGGAAGTAACGAACCATACATAAATAACCAGTCATTTTTTTACGGGTATTATGCTTGTTTGATGGTCACCCATCTCACTGTACGAGGATAGTCACCAAGCAGGCCGCGGCGAATAAAGTAGTTCCCTCCTCGCCCCGCAAACTCTGGAAACACTATGGTATAAGCACGGTTGTTTAACTCCATAGTTTGTGCAACACTATGTGGACACTCAGCATCAGGCAGGCTTGATCCAATGCCATGACCCAGTCAATATAATTGGAGACGGTATGTGCTGCATACTATTTCGAACAGTCTATTTCATTAAAAGTCGAATTATATCATAATGGTATGACCTCTGCCATATATATATATATATATATATATATATATATATATATATATATATATATATATATATATATAGGCATATTGTGTGCGTATGTAGGCACCAAATTTTCTTAAAGGAAAATGTTATTAAAGACAACAGACGGTGTGTATCGATAAATTTTATTGATCGATTTTCTAAATTACGAATAATCCTAATCTTTGACGAAGTGATTTCTGGAGGGTCCGTCTACGAAACTCTTGAGTTGGGATACTGAAGGTAACATCATTCAGCTAAGTAACAAAAAAATTATACTTGTATTAATTATGTGATATATATATATATATATATATATATATATATATATATATATATATATATATATATATATATGTGTGTGTGTGTGTGTATATATATTAAAATAATAGGAAAGAACAATGAGATTTATAATTCAGAGTTCTTAGCATTTATTTTTATTTTTAAAAAACAGTGCTCGATACAATAGTAGAACATAATGTTATAATTGTTTTTTTTTAAATATACAATCATCACAACACCGAAATTCCTATGTTTCAAAACTGAAACTTCAATTTAAATTCAATCATACAAATTAAACTTAAAATACAAAATTCCGTTCCATTATCAAGCGATGCTAAGATTAAATTTTGACATCACGATGGGATCATTGGACTCTGCAGAGTATTCTGACCTTATTGGTCTTTTTATATTATATAATATAAGAGCACATCGCGAAATTAGTATTAACGACGTCGGACTATATAGAGATGATGGACTTATGGTTATAAGAAAGTCTACTAACTTTAAAATAGATAAAATTAGAATTTACAAAGAATTTATTAGAGAATTTAAATGCTTAAACTTCAAAATTACTGTAAATACTAATTTTAATAAGTAGACTTAATATATATAACATTATATTTAATGAATAATATATACCTATCTTACAAAAAAACAATACTAATCCTCTATATATACACCCCAAATCTAATAATCCCCCATCAATAATTAAGCATATACCTTCATCTATCGAAAAAAGAATAAGCACTAATTCAGCAAATGAAAAAAATATTTTATGAACATAGCAATTTCTATGATAAAGTTCTGAAGGAGAGTGGCTATAAATGCCCAAAGATTAATTATGTAAATAATAATAATAGAAATCAATGAAAAAATAGAAATAGAAAAATCATTTGATACACACCACATTCAGGTCATAAGTAAACTAGGACAAAAATTCTTTGCATTAATCGAAAAACATTTTCCTACAAACTCAGCAAAATCTTTAATAAAATGCCTTTAAAATAAGTTACAGTTGTACTGAGAACTTAGAAAGGATTATCAAGAAACATAATGCCAAAATCAAAGAAATATAGATCCTGAAATAGGAATAAACAAAAATAAAGAAAAATTATGTAACTGTAGAAATCCTGATGACTGTCCTCTGAATAATATCTATTGAAAATCCTAATGATGTTAGAGTCTATGTAGGGTGTACAAAGAATGAATTTAAATTAAGATAGCACCAACACCAAACTTCAATAATACTAAATACCGCAGCCAGACATCCTTATCTAAATATTTCTGGCATTTAAAAGAAACCAATAAAACACCAACAGTAAAATGGAAATTAATAACAAAAATAAGAACTAGTAGATCTTTAAATGACCCATGTTCTTTGTGCATACATGAAAAGTTAAATATTAAGTTTCTGAAAAATAAAAATTTATTAAATCAAAGAAATGAAGTAGCGAGATTTTGTAGACATTGCCAATTTTTTTCCTTAAGTAATAGCTATTTTCTAAATAAATGAAACTTACACATTTATATTTGATCATAACTAAAATTGTTTATAAATACATAATTAGATTATAATATATTAATTTTAACAATACCACATATGTACTAAATTAGTAAATAAGTTAAATATAATATCTTAAGTCGGTACAAATACAAATATAAATATTAAATATGTGACTAAATAATATTTGAATGACCCCTTTGAAAAAAATCGCAATTGAAATTTATAAAAATAAAAATTAAATAAAAAATAAAAATGCTAAATGTATTGCTATTGAAACCCGGACGATGTGTTGGGACATAAATACTACGACAAATTTCTACTTGGAAAAAGGAAGTTTGTATCAACAGACAGATACCCCAACCTCCACCTTGATTTGACCGACTTGATAGCTACAATACATTAGATACATGAGTTTTCTAAAGTTAAATCTTAACACCCCTAAAATAAAAGAGATGGAATTTTCCGTAACCATCTCAAAGTAGCAAATTTGTCTGGACTTATAAATTAAGTGAATCAATTTGAAAAAGTTATTCTTAGTATCGGTTGATAATGGAACGGAATTTTATATTTTAAGTTTAATTTGTATGATTGTATTTGAATTGAGGTTTCAGATTTGATACATGGGAATTTCGGTGTTGCGATGATTATATATATATATATATATATATATATATATATATATATATATATATAGTCAAACAAATATTGTTAAATATAATAGACAACGAATGTCTATTACGTTTGATCATGAACCTTTACAAGCGTCGTATAATGGCTTTGGTTTCAAGAGAAAATAAAGACAAAAACTGTCCAAAAGCTTCGATCGACTATCGGTAAAATAAAGCAATATCCAAATGTTGGACAGTTTTTGTCTTTATTTTCTCTTGAAACTAAAGCCATTGTACGACGCTTGGAAAGGCTCATGATCAAACATAATAGACATTCGTTGTCTGTTATATTTAACAATTTGAACAATATTTGTTTGAATAATGATCTGCTGCCCCTACACACACACACACACACACACACACACACACACACATATATATATGCCAAAAGTCGGGCACATTTACGTGGTGTGAAGATTAGCAAGCTTGTCTCGCTAGATCATTTATAACTGAGTAGTCAGTTCGATCCTCACTGTGTGTGCCATACTTTCGACTTTGGGTCACATCTAAGCTACGCTTAGTAAATCGCTATAGGCTTCAGACGTCCTCTGGATTTCGGAGTATCGTCGAAGAATTGAAGGTTGCGGACCTTTTCCAAAAGTAATTTACTAGCCCACTTCGATTTAGAGGGACTTTATCTCTTATAAAGTTTTTATCATACATTTAACACTAATAACGAAACTAACCCATCACTGCATAAAGTTTTATTAGAAATTTGTCACTTTTTGTATAATCTACGTTGCTGGCTAATGCAACACTGTTCTTAAAAGCATTGGACGCTATGTAATATGCCATGAAGTTTCAGCATTGTAGTATCGTTGGAGTAAATTTAAACCAAAGAAGGTAAGAAGGTATTATGAAATCCAGAGGGCTAACCCAAACTTTGGAACTAAATTATATATATATATATATATATATATATATATATATATATATATATATATATATATATATATATATAACTGTTACATTGGAACATGCAACTTACCGCTGTTACATTGGAACATGCAAGTTAACAGTTTATAATTAATATTTATTGCTCTACTCTTGTATTGAGCCCTTTGTTAAATTAATGTTACGTACATTTGAATTCATATTCTCTTCGCTCTTTTACATTTGGTATATATATATATATATATATATATATATATATATATATATATATATATATATATATATATATATGGTAATAAAATTACAGCATATCGCACATATAGTGCAGGTGTTAACGAAACAGTGCCCCAGCAAGACAGAAGCAGTGACAGATATCCTGAAAAATCAATTACGGGTTAGACAGTAAGATTATGAGAGGTTGGCGAAATAATTTTCAGAGCAAGGTTACAGGTTCCAGAATATTCCTGGAGCTGGCTACGGTTTTTTGCATGCAGTGAAGGCGTTACGGTTGTCAAGTTTTCTAATGAGCAAATCATGACCAAACTGTACAATGAGATTTTAGACAACCATAAGTTTTATCATTTTTTCCTGCGAAAGGAGGTAACATTTTCATTGATCTGGAAATATACCGGGTGTAAAAGCAAAATTGTCCAAATCGTGTAATAGCATGGGATAATTGTCCATCCCACAAAATATTTAATATCTAAAAAAAGCATAAACTAATTGAGTTTCTTTTTTCCAGGTTTTCAGATAAGACGTTTAGCCATCTTGATATCGTTTGTCGCAAGAATCACTGAAAAACCTTTTGAGTTATTCAACTAGAAAGAGAACAGGTTAAAATTATTTTGTGTCAGCCCCACTATGTTTTCTCAACTGAGAAACGAAAATGATTATTCAGACCTTCAGTAATGGTACCAACATTCATACTCTAGCTTCCATCTTCAAAGTCCATTCAAGAACCATCAAGAGAACGGCGAAAAAGAACAGTGCGGGTTCGTTAAAGACATCGGAACAAGGAACACGATATTCATGCTCAGAATGTTATCAGAAAGAGCAATACAAATGCAGAAGGACGTGTACCTATGTTTCATAGACTATGCAAAGGCCTTCAACAAAGTGCACCACAAGGATCTGATGGAACTGCTCAGCAATATTCGGGAGGTATCTGAATAATCAAGAATCTATACTGGCAGCAAACAGCATGTATGCACATAGAGAACGAGTACAGCAAATATACAAAAATAGAAAGGGGTTTAAGGCAAGGATGCATCTTCTCACCAGACCTATTCAACTTATACAGAGAGGCAATTCTAAGAGAATTGGAAAGCCTACCGGGATGCAACATTGGCGTGCATAACCTTAACAACATAAGATATTCAGATGACATGGTACTGATAGCAGACACAGAAAAGAAATTACAAAACCTCCTGCAGGAGGTGGCGAAGGAGAGCGTGAAGAAGGGACTAAGCATAAACTACAAGAAAATAGAATGCATAGTCATCAGTAAAAAGATGAGCCCGAAATGCGATTTACAGGTCGGGGACACTAAAGTCAATCAGATGCGGAATTTCAAATACCTGGGAAGTGTTTTGACAGAGGATTGTAAGTGCGACACTGAGATCTGTAGACGTATTGAGATGGGGAAATACGCATTCCCAAAGCTGGGCAGAATATTGCAAGACAGGAGGATTTCTTTAGTAACAAAGAAAAGAGTATTGAGTTGTTACGTGACATTTCTCCTCCTTTACGGCAGCGAATGTTGTACGGTCTCCTCAAAAATGAAGAAGAGACTCGAAGCGACAGAGATGTGTGTTCCTACAGAAGGATGCTGAGGATATCATGGACCGAGCGTGTGAGCAACGATGAGGTATTGGAGAGGATGCAAACAAGGAGGAAGCTTATGCATAACATCAGGAAGAGGCAGCTGAAGTTTATGGGACACGTAATGAGAAGGGAGGGCCTGGAAAATCTGATACTCACAGGTCGAATAGACGGAAAGAGAGACAAGGGAAAGCAACGCATGACATACCTGGTAGGCTTAAGCAAGTGGATGGGTGGTGGAGAGCCATGATCGCCTACGTCCTAAAATGACACGGCACATAAAAAGAAAGAAAGACGTTTAAAAAAGAGTGGACAGTAGAGAGGGAAACTGGATCTGAGGGTTACAACAGCAAGAAGGATTATTATTTCAACATAGAGCTTAATGCATTTTTATTGTTCAGAGTAGAGCCCAATAGCGTTATAAAAACCTCGGAGAATTCCAATAAGATATCTTTAATCATTTCTAAGATACAACGGTTCAAAGCTTCATCTAACAATTGGACAATTTTGCTGTTACACAATTTGGACATTTTTGCTGTTACACCTGGTATATGGTAACAGTTACAACATAAATATTACAGTTAGGATATTAAATGCTTGGGGTAATTTTGAGTCTTTGACTGTAATCTTGTATCAGATTCCCAACGGAATCACCACATTGTATGTGCAACTTGGTCGACATAAAATTATTTTCTATAAATATGTTTCAAGGTCAAATAGACATTTCAGCCAAGTTTTCATTAAGGCCAAGGAAGCAATGTTTGATTAAAGCATTATAACGCCCACTAAGAAGCATTCATCAGCTGAAGAGTCCTCACTTAAAAAGGTTTGCCATTTACTTAAAGCACCAATAGACGCACCACTGGACGCATTATTGAAGGTCAGAAAGAAGAGTAGATCATTTGTCCTCAAAGAAAGTGAAAAAAATGCAATTGAGCCTGAAAAGTAACAATAATAAGAAGCGTTCTCCTTACTGTTGTTTACCCAATACAAGGCACTAGAGCACTCAAGGCAGTAGGTTACTAAATGAGGTTGTTGTAAGAGCGTGTATAGGGAGGGAGTCAGAGGAACATATTATGAGGATATGTAGGATAGTGGTTGACCCTGATTTGAAGAGATTAAAACTGTAGTGATCGGGAAGCATCATCTCGGGAGTCTGTTCTACAATGCGACATTTCTGAAGAAGAAGGTGTCTGAGTAGAACTCCCTTCTCGCCAGGGGAATATGAAGGGAATGAAGATGAGTCGATGCTGTGTACGTAGCATGGCGAGTCCAAGTTGTGAAGGTCTGAACTGGGGAAACCAAAGAATGTAGTTCACCGTAAAAAATAGTGATAGAGTAGTGAGAGGCTCAACTGAAGAGGTTTATCCTTTACCCAACCTACCACTTCGAGCTCGCCCAAAAAAGAAAAGATGATCAGCTGTTCTGTCCGATACTGCTGAAAAGAATGCAATTGATCCAGAAAAAAGAAAAAGAAAAGAAACTTCAAACAAGTCAGTAAGAGTTTAAAGAAAAAAGAAATGCAAGAAAGGAACTACAAACAAAAGAACGCTAATAACACTGATGAATGGACAACGGGTGAGACTTTTTTGTTTTCTGTGTCTAAAACCTTATTAAAATTCAATGTTTGCTGAGAATTGGGCAAAGTGAATATTTTGTTAAATGTTGGCATATGTTAAATGCGCGTTTCAATAAATAACAGGAGTTTTGTTTGTCAAATATGTACGCCCAGTAATTCTGAATTTGACTAGTATTTGTCAGGCATAATAAATGAAAAGTCTTTACCACTGATACTATTTTGGTATATATTTTTATTTTATTAAGAGAAGGATATATGGAATTTAAAGGTTACGTGTATTGTAGGTTTCTGTGTGTTCACACATGAGCAATTAAAGAAGCTATAAAAGCTCGGGTTTCTAGCACGGGCCGTTATTTTTTTGAATAGAAACTGTAGGGAAACAAAGTTCTTACTGTCTCTTGGGTATGTCCATTTTCTTTTTCTGGTTCAGAAGTAAATTAAGGAAAGTGTGGATAAGAATGCTTATAATGTTTGAACTCATGTCAGCTTTGCACTGAGTTGGAACGACCACACTAAAGTTTGTACTTACTTCATGGGTGAAGCTGCAAAACATTTACGAACGCTATGCTTTGTTAAATGAAAAGAGAGTGGTTCTATCCTTTCGGGAAGTGGGGTCATAAAATTGCATAGATGACCAAAACCCTTTTCCGGTTCCTTTATTAGTAGCATCATTGAAAATGTATTTCTTTTTCTTTAAATTCTTTATTATTATTTTATTTATTGATTTTATTTCATTTTCGCACAGATACCAATAAAGTTCTGTTTTGTATTTTCATCCTTTTATTGTTCTTTACTCTAATCCATATGGGCAAGTGGTTGATGGTTAGAACGTTCGCATCCTGACCACAAGATCCCCTACATGTTGTGATCATTTGGTTTAAAGTTCATATTTTTCTAACATATGTAAGTGAAATCTTTCTCATTCTAACATTATAATTTATAATTATAGTTTGTATATATATGGGAAAAAAGTGTTAGTTCAAACTGACGCCAGGAAGAGATGGCTTTAATTATAACCGTTTATTCCTGTCTCTACCTACTTGCTAAAGAACTAGCTTGTCTCGTTCGACCTGCTGATTCAATTTTCCGAATTGTTAACCATTAAGCCACACACACACACACACACACACACACACAAATATATATATATATATATATATATATATATATATATATATATATATATATATATATATATATATATATATTAATTATTGAATATCAAACACTTTTTGCTTTGTCTCCGACATATAGCTCTCAATGGATCTTTATCCTCTTGGAAATTCCATACGGATTAACATTTTTATTTTATTATATATATATATATATATATATATATATATATATACATATATATATACAAACATCATATATATATATATATATATATATATATATATATATATATAAGTAGCGTCCGTCGCGAGACGCGGACGTCACGTGATGTGGAATGCAACTGTGTTTGAATATATCTAATGTAAATCTAACGATAGTATTTTAGATGTTGTTTAAAAAGTTGTTTTTTTTAACTATATCTAAAGAAATTTAAAAAAAAAAAAACGACGGACGCTACTTGTAAACAAACTTCTGAACACAGTTATTTAATCAATTTCTGAGGAAGGATCGAGGCGATCTGAAATATCAAATATATAAAAACATATAAATAAATACTTTCACAAAAAAACACCCAATTTTTTTTCTTTTAATTTGCAACTTCAGTGGTTTTATCCATATTATATACATATCAAGAAAGTATACGTGGCTTCTCATTATGCTATATATATATATATATATATATATATATATATATATATATATATACAAGCATCATATATATATATATATATATATATATACATACATATATATATATATATATATATATATATATATATACAAGCATCATATATATATATATATATATATATATATATATATATATATATATATATATAGAGAGAGAGAGAGAGAGAGAGAGAGAGAGACTAAGAGGTTATGGTAAAGTAGCAAAAACAAACACTATCAATAAAAAGCCTACCAGAAGAAGAAACAGATATACCTTAACAAAAAAACAAAAAAAAACGACTGTACAGCATAAAAAAAACTGTAAATGGGAAATCAAACCAAGGCAGAGCTGCAATAATAACAACCAATCAAGAAACACCAACCAATAAATGTTTCTCTGATTTATAAGCCAATTGAAGTCTTCAGACGATTACGATCAAAGGTAGAAAATCACAATTCATCAAATACATACAATGACCCCCAACCCCCTAAAAAGAATTAAACCACATGTTATAAAGTTTGTATAACGTTCGTACTTATGGTTAATAATACTGTAAGGGAACAACACTAGAACAAAAGGTTGAGTGAAGAACAGGTTTAATCACACGGGAGATATGCGTTAATAACACAGTAATAGAGAATAGCGTAGTTCAGTGCAGCAATGCGTACGACTTAAAAAGCTCACTTTGCAGCCCATTTGCGACGACCGCTCCTATGAGCAGATGTTCTACCCATAGCGGATGAACGAATCCATATTCAACAATTACTTCAGAGAAGGTCGATCGTCTTTCTACACAGCACCATACCAATACAAAGCCTGTAAAAAAAAAAAGAAACAGTAACCTACCTTGACAGTAACCAAAAGTGCTCAATGTCTATAGAATAAAGAAACCCGAAATGGGAAACCAAACCAAGAGAGAGCCGTAATAATAATGGCAACAACCAGGAATCCGTCTACATAAACTGATCTATAAGTCGTGACTCTGCGTTTCACGCCAATTCTGATCATCTTTACGATTACGATCGAAGGTGAAACTACCAATGGCCAAATTAAATAACCTCACAAGGTAAAGGGAAAGAAAAAAAAAGTAAAAACATTGTCGTCCACACGGACCCCCCCCCCCCCCCCCAAGAAAAAACATATAGACCAACTAGGTCCGGACGACTCTAACAAAATGTACAAGTTGGTGCTGAAAATAAATTCTTAGTCATATCCCAAAATCTGACCTATGTCAATCTTTAAATGATAAACTTTTGAGATTTTAAAATGGCCCATCCAAAGGAAGTATTTTTTTCTATCACAACTGCTGATCATATTCGCATTTTAGTGAATTAATTTCATGGGAATTTACATTTTAATGAATAAATCTTATAGAAATTTCCATTGATATGTTAATTTAAATATTTTCAAACGAATTTAATAAAATGCTCGAATAAGTTCCCATTTCCCTTAAGATAACCTCAACAACCAAACATCCAGTTAGTTACTCTAACACTGACCTATACATTCAAGTACAACGGCATTTCTTTGTTGTTATTGTTGTTACGCTTTTAAATGAATACATGGCACTTGGCTGGACCCGGTGGCATTCAGTGACATTTACTTTCTAAATTGGGCCTTTATTCTCTCAAGAGTTTTGCAAAGAACGCCAGCAGATTTAAGCACTGGCTTTATATTTAATACCATTGTGTTGTGGCAAAATTTGCCAATATGTTGATGGTTGTTACGGCTAAACTAGGCTTGTGTTGGCTTGGCAATTTCCTCTTTTTGTTCCTCTTGCCAACCTTAGCACATAATGAAGACAAAGCGATATCCTTGTGTAAATCGACATTTCATTGTCCACGTCATTTCCTCCAGAACTGAACTGCTGTTCTTTTATATCATTTCATGGGATGTAATAAAAGTATCAGCAACGAACCCCAAACAAAACCAAAGTGCATTTATAATATCCAAACTCTGCTCTTTCTATGCGATATATTCCATGCTTATAAATATTTGAATTCACAGACACACTGGTAAATGTAATCACGTTTCAAGTCTTATCTATTTAGCTACCTCCGCTGAAACTACGATACCTAAGGTTTAAAATTAATTTTTAAAACTGAAAAATCTTTCTTAAAATGTTTATTTTAGTTTTAATTTCAAGGTAATATATTAAATGTAACATTTCCAATAAGCGAAATACTTTGCTGTAGTTCAAAACTAATTTAAATTGACTGGAAGGAGTTTTCGGTTTGAAATCATTAAACATTGCTGGCTTCGGCGCCATCTTAATCATACGCCATGGCAATGTAATTCTCTTTAAAAAAATCTTTCAAAAATAAAATAAACATTTCTTAAACTTCATTTGTGGAATATTAGCTGATTTAAAATTTAATTATTCTGATTGGAAACAAATATTACTTCATTATTATATTGGTTCATAATATCGCAGAAATGCATTTTTTAAGACAGCGGTAGTTGTTTATTTAAGATGTTGACTGGTTGACAGTTTGTCTGATAGATGGAAGTTTATTTAATGTCTTTCTATGGTGTCTATATCTATAAAAATTACTTGACAAATATAACGTGAGCGTCTTTTTTATATAATTTTTAACTACTAAGTAATCTTCCTAATTTTATTGAATTTTAGGTAGTTTGGCTTTAAATTTACTATATTGTTCTTATTTTTTGACAATGTCGTGTATGGACTTCCGTATTTAGAAAAATCGGCGCATTTATTCACACAAAAGAATTTTTCAAAATACTTTTTAAAATATTGGGTTCGGCGAATAGTACTAACCTTTTTCATTTATGATTAGTAAATAAATAGTAAATATACTTGCAGATAGCGACAGCTGTTACGGAGATATGATTAAATATACTTTAATGTTTAAAAAAATCTATTCATTATTATTATTATTTAGGTAAGCATTATAACAGCACAATAGCTATTTTCGACAATGTACGCATTTTTTACGTATTTATGGTTATTTTTTAAAACTTTTATCAAAAACCGATATTCTTGTACATGTAGTTATGGATAATATTATACATTAATTACTAATTTTTTAAATTAATAACTATTTGTGCTCAGTTGTTGACATTAATAGCTATCTGCACTGTATGAATGATTCATTGTAATGTAAATTGAACTGCACCACATACTTGATATTAAAAATAACTGATCCGACGTGCATTTTTCGGATAATAACTGTGACATTCCTGTAAATATTGAACAGCTTAGTTCATGCCATATTGACTGAAAAACCTACCAGTACAAAAGAATTCTCCATTGCTATATAAGTACAAAACGCACAATTTTAAAATTTAAAATAATTCGACCTCAGCGTTGCGAGCGCACGCTCAAAAAATCTCTTACAAGTAACAATAACACATATCTAAGAACAAATTTCGGATTATAAACTACTCTTTCGATGTCCTATTATTACCTGGAATTATAAAACAACAAATATTTTTCTTACCTGAAGATATCTGTAGGAACAGATGAAAGCTCGTAAATATATAAAAAAAACCTTATTCAACTGGAATTTATAAACAGGGATCATAACATTCATTTACAGGTTTGAGGTTAATGTCTTTTAGTAAATTTGTTTGCGAAGATGTATTCTCGCCATTTATATCATTAACTTCTATATCTGTTTTCTGTATGAATTATTCATTGTAATATATATATATATATATATATATATATATATATATATATATATATATATATATTTGCAAGATTTTCTAAAAAAAGAAACATTTCTAAAATAATTTAATTTGTTTGTGAATAAGATCTGAAAGTTTCATTAAAATTCGACAATTACTAGATTTTTATAAAAATTTCCAAATCAATGTGTTTTTCATTGCAAAAAAGACGTTAAAATCTCTATCTATAAAAGGCAGGATCTGTGTGTGTGTGTGTGTGTAACGAATGCACGGCCGCAATTTTCGACAGATTTGCACCAAAATTTACATGTACATGCTCCAAGTTAGTGATAAGACCAAGACCGACTTTGCATTTACCAACTCCCATCGATAGTGGAAATAATCGATTTTTTCATGCTTCTACGACAGTTTTCATGTAGTTTGTGGCTATTTTCTACTGGCCAGAGTGAGAGCCAACAGCTGACTGACACGAATGTTAACTAGCATGCTAGTATGCAAAAAAATCGATAGCTACATTCGTCACAAGTGGCAAAAATTTATATTTGCATGGCACTTTACTCCAATTGGCTCATTCTCTTGCTTAAACTCAACGTTGATTCTGATTCCGCAGAACTGGGTTGGGTGTGAAAAAGTGTTGTTAACATTCTTTTTTCATTCGGTTTTTCCAGTTACGAGTCCTTTTTTAAAGCTGATCGTTTTGTGCTCATTTTGTTTAGTTCTTTTTTCGTAACAGATTTAATGTTTAGTATAGAGCTTAGAAAAAATTCGCATGTGTGAGATAGGCAAGAAGTAAGGCATGTAGAAACATCAGCTAGGCAAAGGGCACTCCTTTAAAGGCAAGGAAGGGCAAAAATATTTTAATGTATGAGTCGTACGATTTTTGAATCAAGCACGGGCAACGCCGGGCCATGCTGCTAGTATCCTATAATTTTTGCCCTTGCTATCCCCCCGGACGCAAAAAACAAGATTTTAAACCAAAATTTCGAACGTTCTAAAGGGCACATGGCACAGTGGAAAAAGGCGTTGGTTAGATCCAGTGGCAGGACCCAAAGAGTGTGAGTTCAATACCTGGTTAAGGCAGTGGAGAACTTTCAGAGGGAATTTAACAGGAGATAACTGATAACTGACATCCATTAAACATGGCACGTAGAACTAGAACAGTTTACCCCAGTGAGCGAAATAAAGGGTTCAGTTCGACATTCCAACCACCTGAAGAAGGCTGGTGCGTACAACGGCTGAAATGTTGTAATAAACATGGCGACAAAGATAAAGACAATAGTCCGAATAATGTAAATAATACTTCATCTCAGAAATATAGACAGATCTATCTATCTATCTATCTATCTATCTATCTATCTATCTATCTATCTATCTATGTTATTTATAGTGTAGACTAGTTTTGAAACAAGGCCGGCAATATAGGAAAACCCAGTCAGGATCGAACATCATTACTAATGATCCAGTTGTAATTTCATTTTTACCACGATGACACTCTAGGTAGGTCTGTCGATCTTTCTCTTTCCTCTGTGGGAGTGTGTAGTCAGATAGGTATAAACATATACGAGGGACTGCCGAAAAGTCCTCACTTGTACCCACATTAAAAAATATGACCAAATGACTAAACATCAAATTTTCTTTGGAAAGAGCTTTGTGTATTATATATAGAGAGATAGAGTTATTCTAAAAAGTGTATTTTAACGCATCCAAAACAAAACTGCTTTCATTCAATCACCACAGAGAACCTTTCCTGCTTGACATAAGTATGGCTGATGCTAACCTTCAGGAGAGCAATACTTTGCGCCTTCTTGGGCTCACGTTTTTCACATGAAGCGAAGTTATTATATTGAGTTGCTAGGAAAGTTGTTTCACTGTATCTTGCTAGGCACTACTTCTTGTCAGAATACTTCTTGCACATTTATAAATTTACCATTTGTCCGTGCATTTAATATCTAGTCTGGTCTTCTATATATCTCAACATTGTTGATAAAATTCAAAGAAGTGTCTATAATAAAATCCATCCTGACTTCGCATCTCGACATCAGTTACTTTTTCAAAGACGTATGGTGGCTTCCCTCTGTCTTTTCTACAAATATTTTCATGGCAAATGTCCTAATGCATTTTCCTTCTTAGTGCCTCGACTGCATGAATTTAAATGTACTGCTAGTTTGGCAACTAGGTCTCACTGTTTTTCTGTTGAACTACATAGATGCAACCATCACTTCTGTTCTAATATTTTCTTTTCTCGCACTTCTCGCCTGTAGAACTCTCTTCCGATTTCTTGCTTCCCTGCTATCTACAATCTTCAAAAATTTAAATTTAATGTCAATTGCCATATTCTGTTTTCTTGAATCCTGGTCATTTTCTTTACTTCTCCTCACTGAAGTCTTTTCATTCCCTTTCACTCTGTGTAACCCTCCCCCCCCGCGTCTTATTAGCATTATCGCCTTACCTTGGGGAAAAAATGATTAAAAAAAATCACATTACATACAACTTCTAATATTCAGATTATTCAACAGGATAACCTATGTTAACAATCAGTGTGTGTGTGCGCACGTGGGTGAGAGAGAGAGAGAGAGCGAGAAAAATTATTTATACCTTTTCGTACCACGAATCAGTTTAATGTAAGAAGTATTTTTCAGGCTGGAATATGAACTGATCAATATTGCCACCTGAATAATTGTTCATTCATTCACTCAGACAAACAGACACACGCGCGTGCGCGCACACACACACACACACACACACACACACACACACACACACACACACACACAGAGACAAACACGCATACATAAACAAATTTTATAAAACATACATACAACAAACTATTTCTTATTTAACAGTTAAAATATTTAATCCTTGAAAATGGGTAAATGTATAGCCGAAAGCGCTCCGATAAAAAGAACATTCGGATAGTTTTTATATTTATCCTCCGAAAAGAAAAAAAATTATTAGATCGCATGAGAAATTGTATAAAAAACTAAATAAAAGCTCCTTGTCTGTTGTATTCAATGAAATGTGCATGAAAGAAGGATTGCTGCCTAAATACAAATATATATATATATATATATATATATATATATATATATATATATATATATAAAAGTGAACATAGAAGTCAACACTTAGAGGCGACAGTCTGTTTCATGCTAGATGCAATCCTCAGGCCATATATATATATATATATATATATATATATATATATATATATATATATATATGTGCATCCACACACACGCATGTACATATATATATATGTATGTGTGTGTGTGTGTGTGCAGCCACGCACACACACACACACACACACACACACACACACACACACACACACACACACATATATATATATATATAAATAAAAAGAAAGAACAGTAAGATATAAAATCCGGTGTTCTTATAGATATTTTTATTTTTACACAATAGTGCTCAATGTAAATTTACAGAGCATTAATATTCTAAATTAATTGGTTTAAAATATGTTTTTTCGCTACCTGAAACATGGTTATCACTGTGTATCGAAAAAAAAAACATATTTTAAATCAATTAATTTATAATATATATATATATATATATATATATATATATATATATATATATATATATATATATATATATATATATATCATGTTTAGTTTGGCATACTTTATTTTGGGTAACTTAGTTTTGTGACTCTAATTTCTTGATAAAGGCCAAAAAAACAAAAACAAAAAACAAAAGAAGAAATAGTGAAGTTAAATCGCCATTTAAAAGAGCCTTCTAAGATGGTTCACCATCCTGGTAACTCCATTCAACCCCCTACCATCTCCACCAACATAACCCATCCCAAGGTAGTGACTTCGGCTTTGCTTGGATCCTTCACCTAATTTCCCCTTTTACCCAACCACAGCCCATCGCATTTGGCCGCTGAATTGGAGATGTATTTCAGAGTCGACCGTAATTGATATCAAGTCTGCCATGAATCATATGAATATCCACTTGTAAGTAAGTTAGAAAGCCTTGTGCCATGATGTTGTTTGGAAATGTTTAATTATTTGTTATTATTGTATTTATTTATTTATTTTTCTTTTCTTTTTCTTTTGTTGGTCTTGTTTCCGATCTCTTCACTTATCCTTTCTCCGTCGTTATTTCCTCTTCTCCATTGCTTTCTTATTCAGCCCCTTCCCACTCCAAATATGCTTACCCGCTGTTATTTATCAATGCTGAAAAATTAAGTGTTACCACCCCCATTTTTGAGTTGGTAGTAGACATCAGAACGTATAAAGTCATTACTTAATATGATTTCTTTCCCAATTTGTTTTTTACAGTTTAAAAAAGTAGATAAGCTCACTCATCGTCCTGTCCACCCCCCTTTTATGTCTGTTGGACAGAAGCAGAGGTTCATTGTTCAGAATATGGTTTACCCTTTCTCTTTCTTTCTTTCTTTCTTTTTCTCTTTCTTTCTTTCTTTCTCTTTCTCTTTTACTTTCTCTTTTACTTTCTCTTTCTTTCTCTTTATTTTTCTTTCTTTTACCACGGCCTCAATGATTTAACTGTCTTAACTTTATGGTGGTCGGACTGACGAGTGGCTGTGACTTTCTATTATGAGGGTACCGGCTTGGCAGTTTGCTGGCTGCTGCTTTCGACTGTTCATTAAGAGCCCAAACTCTTTGGTAGCGCTTAGAGAGGCTGCTCTGATCAACCGTCGCATAATATCGGGGTATCTGTAATGCCACGTCGCGCATGGGTAGGTGTCCCTGCATTCATTTGCGGTGGGCTACCCTCAGGCCACACTATGCTCTGATCTCATCCATGCACTGGCTGGTTTGTATTGCTATTGACGACAGATAGTGACAATTATGGTGGTCTTTTTCCTCTCTCCTCAAAACATTGGAAATCACAACAAATAGAAATAAAACTAAACCAGTTAACGAAAAACACCTACCTCCCCACACAGTCTTTCTTTCTCCAATATTCGCGTTATTCATTCCAACTTCTGCAGCGTAGAATCGTTTCTCCTGGAGAAACTTTCAAAATCGCCGTGATTTTTTAAACTCGCTTATTATTCCCCATAGTAAGCCTATTTACAAAGGACAGTAAAGTAATAAATACTCACAGATAATATAAAAACGTATTTATTCAGTGTGGCTTCCATTATTTTCAATTACAGACACAATACGACCTCAAAAAGTTGCCCAACTATTAACTATGAAGTCCTTAGATTTCTCAGCCTATTCATCCTTGATAGCAGACTTGAAGCTATTACTGCTAGGGTGGGAGGTCTTGAGGAATCCTCTTTGTTTCTCGTTGGTGCATACTGCTAGAGGAGCGGCCATGTTTACACTGTAACAGCAGTGACAAAACTGATGCGATTAAGCTCAAACTTCGATCATGTGACCACATTATTACCAACTATAAGCACACATGAACAGAAGGCAGTGTGGCAAACTTAAAGATATGTTATGGTGAAAGTGCTTAGCTAAGAGATTCATTAGTTTAAAGATCATAATCGTGTAGAACCAAGTGAGGATAAAAATTAATTACAGCATTAATGGTTTGCGAGATGAACTTGATAAATATTGCTCTATAATGATAAAAGCCTCCATTGCCTCCTATGGGTTGAGTGGCAGTGTGGACTGGAGAGTCTTGCCTTGAGTAGCAGCCAATCTTGGGTAAGGAAAACATTGAATTTAAACACTGTCTAGTGAGTATTTTTCCGAAAGGGGAAGGTTAAGGAGTAAAACCTACAAAAATCTGGATTGGATTCCCTAAGGCGGATAGACGGTATAATATTTCATCTTCTGGCAACTCCTGCAGCTGTAACGATATGTAATACATTTCAGTCACGTGTGAAGAAAAATTATGTTCAACGACCACTTATTGAAAAACGTTATGAACCTTTGTTCTAACTCAATATATTTAAAGATTCACATATGAAATCGGTGTAAAAGGAGTAAGTACCTTAATATTACGTCATTTATGACGTCATAGATTGAACTCTTAAGATAAGGTTTTATTGGACAAAAAATGGGGTGTGTTGCATCGTTATTAATAAACTGATTCCCGGAATTACTGTCTAGTAATTGCACATATAAGATTCACTTGTGAAAGCGAACTTATCGCAATAACATAGCAAAATATGCCATCATTACTTTTATGGCAAGTATAAACTCGTTATAAAATGATTTCTATCGAGTGAATCTGTGTTTGTTTTGCAGTTATTTTTCAGTTTAATAACAATAAAACTGGTGTTTATCGGGACCTGTTTCTCACATGCGTCTCTCTTATCAGCGGCCAGATAGCGCTCAATTTCTCTTGGTGATTGTTTTAATCAGTACTGCATCGACATGCAGAAAAGTAGCAAACATTTCATTCTTATGGAGCGGCTAAACTAGCGCGTTAATTAGCAATCTCATCTCGCAGGTCGACTCACTAGCGCAGTGAGTTCGATTCTCACTGAGTGCTCTATATTTCCCTGGCACAGAGGTCGGTCCCTGTGCTGTTAGTATCACGGCTATGACAAGCTTAGACCAGCTCTGACCAGCATGGACAAACTATGACCAGCTAAGATCAGCTTGGACCAGCGGCCCGAGTGAAAACACTCGGGTCATCACGTTTAGAAAATGACCTTGTGTTTCAACCTGACTCAGCGGGGGGGGGGGGGGGGTCAAGTAAATCTCTACTGCTTTAGACTTATGTCAAACTGTTTCATGTCTGATACAGAAACGCGTTTTCCTCTAGTACTATCGGTGATCGGTATTTGAAGCTAAGTAAAAGCCAGTATTTTAGATGCTAACTCAATATATTTAAAGATTCACATATGAAATCGGTGTAAAAGGAGTACCTTAATATTACGTCATTTATGACGTCATAGGTGAACTCTTAAGATAAGGTTTTATTAGACAAAAAAATGGGGCGTGTTGCCCTTTCGGAAAAATACTCATTAGACAGTGTTTAAATTCAATGTTTTCCTTACCCAAGATTGGCTGCTACTCAAGGCAAGACACTTCAATTAACCTGTCGTTAGATTAGCTGTTTCCTTATACAGAAACGTTCGTCATTTATTGACCCAAGAGTTAGTGTTACTGTCAGATGAAATTTAAAAGAAAATTCTTTTAAAGCACTTTTCAGGAAAATAGGTATCTCAAGTCGAGTAACTGTTATTGCATTTTTCGGTATTGATGGTGGTTTCCTTCCTAAGTTTTTGTTCATTGTAGTGTGGAAAGGCAACATTTTGTCTATCTTTTTCACTTTGAATTACATGTGATATTTATTTTAGTTGTTGTTGTTTTTGAAAGTCTTCAAGCGATGAGTATAGTAAATATAACAGAATATAGGCCTATATAGTAGTTGAGAGTGTTACATATATACCAGATATTCGAATCCAAGTAAGCCATAATTTTGCGGACAAACAAGCAGTCTAAATATCACCTCTCCTTATATAAGTAGAGACAGGCTCAAGTTTACCAAAATTTTAGATTCTCGGCTAAACGTTGAATCCTTAATTCTGATTTGCTAGTTTTGTTATTTCACTGAAACTACGTTTGTGTGCTGTTTACGTTACGGCATCTACGTGTCTAAGTTAATTAATGCTTTAATCTTGGCTACATCAGTCTCTCATTACTTGGTTCAATACAATCTTCCTGTCCCACAATTTGTACAATCTTCAGCTTAGCAAATAGCAATATGACCTTATTCTGTTTGTAGCAACGACTAGAATTATTAGGCTGAATCATAAGTAATCCGTCCTGGGTATGACGATAAACTACATCCACGTCCTGAGTAAGACGATAAACTACGTCCAGCAGCCAGGCCTTTTATTAATTGCTGATGTTCCCAGGTCCACCCTGACCCTGGATGGTAGCACCTGTTAGGGTCCCAGCTATGGGCAAATAGTTAACCTCGAAATTGGGATAAAAATGGGTTTTAATACCAGGAATACTTTGTAAAAAGAAAATTATCAGCAATAAATTTTTGAAGAAAAAAATTATTACCAGCAATACATTTTTGAGAAAAAAATATTACCAACTATACTTTTTTGAAAAAAAAACTATTAACAGCAATACATTTAAAAAAAAAAATAGTATTGCCAGCAATACTTTTTTTGAAAAAAATATTACCAGCAATGCATTTCTGAAGGAAAAAATTAATATCAGAAATAGATTTTTGACAAAATAAAATATTACCACCAATAAAAACTTTGTCGGCATTAAATAACCCATTGAGGTTGATATGTCGTAAAACACAACAAACCAAACCAAACCATAAGTAATTCCTGTTTTGGGGAACCAATTGTAATGACAAATCTATTATCCTAACTACTAATCATACGCAGCAGTTAAGAATAAATTTAGAGTACACTTTCCTATTTTAGTTTTTGCATGGGAGTGGCAGCATACACAGTGGATGAAAAGGGAAAATGTTCTCCTCCATGGCAACACAGGGTCGCATACAGGAAAAATAACGCAGTTTTCCTGCGTTATTTTTGATGTATGCGAAATATGGAACTTGGTTAGTCCGTTCTACTCCACCCACCATATTTACCTGATGTTGCATCAACTGATTGTTACATTTTTCGATAGTTGCAAAGCGCTTTGATGGGGAAAAATTTCTCTAATGACGACCAGATTCAAGAGTGCGTCGAAAGGTTTTTCACATCAAAACCTTCAGAATTTTACTCAAAAGGTATCAAAGAACTGCCTGTTAAGGGGGAACGGCTCATTGCAAATAATGGTGAATATATAATTGAATATAATGCAATGGTGCTTTATTCTTCAAAAATAAAATTGATAAACAAAAACGGAAATTATTTATGATTCAACTTAATAAATATAACAAGATACACAGCCTAATATATATAACAAGATACGTATCTTCAGTGAATTTGGGGTAAGATCTTAGTTTAATCACGCAGTGAATATAACCCACTTTTAAAAAGTCATTCATATCCTGTGAATTCAATTACAGTTAATAGGCAACAGAAGGTACCGACAGAAATACATAGTTATATAGTGACTACCAGATACTCCCCTCTTGTCGTCGCACATAACAAATCAAAGCAGAATAGAAGAGACCGCAGTGCAAGACTGAAGCTTCCTCTCGACTGCAAGACCATCCTCTGCCGCTGATGGGAGAAGGTTAGCTTCACCCGCAGAGGCCTCGCTGGTCATTTGAGGGCCTGCATTAGACATAAAATTCTTACTAAATCATTGGCTAGAAAGTGAAGTCATGAACTATATACGTACCTACGGTGTGTGTGGGCCATTTTCTTTCTCCTGTACTCTTATTGACTCTTCTTTTATAAGGATATATTAATGAGTTTATTTTATAGACAAACGCGATTTTATTCCATAGCAGTAAATAGAGGCCATAACACCTTTCACAAGGTAAGTATATACGAGGAATACTTATTGCAATAGCGAAATATGCTTTCCAAAAGCAACTCAAAATATTAAGGAACAGAAAATCTCGTTAGAAACAAAGAAAAAATTACTTAACTGTTATAATATCAGTCCTCCTATATGGCAGTGAATTCTAGATAATCTCCTTACAGATGAATAAGAAACTTGTGGCAACAGAAATAGAGTTCTACAGAAGGATACTGAGAATACCATGGACTGATTATATGAGTGATGGCAAAATTTTAGAGAAAATGGAAACGTCTACACTTAACATCAGAAAGAGACAGTTGAAATTTCTAAGGTATATTATGAGGCAAGAGGGCTTTTGACACCCATATAACATATTAGAGGCAATAGGGACAGAGGGAAGCAACGCATAATCTACCTTGTGTAATTGGTTGGCAGGGCAGAGATTAGGAGAGATAGCGAAAAGAAAAAAATTACTAAGAGCTACTAAGGATAGGAAATTGTGGAGAACCACTATCGCCCAAATCCTGACGGGATAGGGCACATTGAAGTAGAAAAATATATGTTATCTACAACAGGTATTTAGGCAAATAAAATATCGCTGCTTTTTTACACTACAAATTACAAGAATTAGAATCAGCGTCAGAGTAATCTTTTTTAACAATAAATATTCTCTTTTGTAAAAAACTTGAAGATCAAAGACAAGGGGTGATTTTTAAATAAATATTAAGGACTTGTAAATGGATGTCTGGGTAGTGTAGTAATAAACTGAGGAAAATGTGACATAGATATCCTAAAGTACATAGGAATATCAAAATGTTCTCCCCCAGAAGAAGCAAAGTTGTAGGGGGTGCGATAGCTGCGATTTGTTTCTTCGGTTCAAAGATAGCAACACCTCTAACTATAGAAACCTGAATAAACACAAACAAGAATTTAAAGAACAAACAATAAATAACTATTTATTAGGCGGAACAATGGTGCTGTGGAAAAGAAAAAAATGATGAATTTCTGTCAGAGCAATTCATTCTTTGTGGGAACGCAAGCATCGGTCATACATCTAAGGTTTTGGTACCGTATTTGGTCTTAGTATGCGGAACTCGTACTGAGAAATAAATCCAATTATCTATCAGCGGCGCCTTTGTTCTTGTGTTAAATTCCTTATCAGAGACTAATAACTGGAATTTTACGGCGCCGGTGTGTCGTGTAGATGTGTCGTTCCTGGTCCGTCGATGTGGTTGCTTTCTTCGTAATCGATATACCTCTATCTGTCTAAATGTCTCCTCTGCTTATATAGGTAGAGACTGGGCTCAAGTTTACCAAAATTTTAGATTCTTGATTTAATTGGCCAAACGTTGAATCCTTAATTCTGATTTGTTAGTTTTGTTATTTTACTGAAACTACGTTTGTGCCTTGCTTACGTTACGGCATCTACATGTCTAAGTTAACTAATACTTTAATCTTGGCTACATCCGTCCGTGAGCATGAAATATCTTTTAGGTCTTTGAAGGTGCGGCAAAGTATTACGCAAAAAACAAGATTGCTGAACTGCTATGCAATGTCCCATATCCTATATAGCCGTGAATGCTGGATGAAGAAGAGTCTTCTGCCAGGGAATGCTAAAAATATCATGGATCGAACATGTTAGAAATAGGGAAGTTCTTAGGAAAATAGGAACTATAAGGAAACTTAGACTTAAAATCATGAAATAAACAGTTAACATTTTTGGAATACATAATGTGGAAAGAGAGCTTAGAGAATCTAATACTCACGAGACATATTGAAGGCAAGAAACAGAGGGAACTAGATGGCAGTTTAAGAAATTTGGGTGAATGGATGGTAGAACAAGGACAAAAATTGATGGTAAAAGGTAAAAGGTTACCGACAGAATAGAGTTATTATAGACATCTGATAGACCCCACGCTGCCTTTCATCAGCATGGCTGTTGCTAACCTCCAGGAAAGTTACTCGTTGTGCCTTCTCGGACTAATGTTCTCTGCTGATATGAAGTGGAAAGACTATATTGAATCCATTGCTTGGTCAGCTACTAAGAAAGTCAGTTCACTATGTCGGGCGAGACACTTTTTCTCTCCAAAATCTATCTTACATATCTATAAGTCTACTATTCGTCTATGCTTAGAATATTGCTGCCACTTATGATCTAGTGCCCCTGCTATTTACCTTGAGGTCCTTGATAAGATCCAAAGAAGAATCAACAATATTATTGGTCCTGATCTGGCGGCTCGGCTCCAGTCACTTTCCCACCCTCGCAAGGCAACTGTGGTTAAAAATCTTAAGATTCGTATAAGAAATTTTAGCGTCTTTTTGCGGTGAAAAATACATTGATTTGGAAATTATTGCAAAAATCAAAAATTTGTCAGATTTTAATGAAACTTTCAGGAATTATTCACAGACGAATGACATTATTTTAGAAATGTTTCTTTTTTCAAAAATTAATTTTTTTTTTTACATCTGTTACCTCCCTCTTTTTTTTTACATCTGTTACCTCCCTCTTTTTTTTTTTACATCTGTTACCTCCCTCTTTTTTTTTGTTTTTTACATCTGTTACCTCCCTCTTTTTTTTTTTTTTACATCTGTTACCACTATTTTATCAAATTTAGAGAAATTAATTTTTCTACCGCTTAATATTTATATTAGTTATACGCAGAAGTCCTTGGAGAATTTAGATCATCAATTTCTTTTTGTAAAACAGGACCCCTAGTTACTGAAAATCTGATCTGAATCGTAAAATAAAAAATGCAATAAAACTAAGACATTATTTAATTAGAAAAGCTTTTAATTGCTTTTATGAATAAAATATATTATGGACATTATTTTCTCAAGAAAAATATTTTTTCGATGAATAATAAATTTTTACAAGAATTGTTTTCATTTTATAAAAATTTTAATTATAATAATTTATAAAGGTAAAATTTTTTAAATTCTGTATTATTTTGTACCGGTTAGGTGATATTGCTAAGTAAAAACTATATTTACTAATCATAACTGGAAAAGCTTAGTACAATTCATAGAACACAATATTTTAAAAAGAATTTTGATTTTTTTTTGTGTGTATAAACGTGTCGATTTTTGTAAATACGGACGTCGATACACAACATTATCAGAAAATAAAAGCGATAACTATAGTAAATTTAAAGCCAAAGCACCTAAAATTCAATAAAACATTAGATTACGGAGAATGTTTTCCAAATATTTTATGACTACTGAGTAGTTAAAAATTATATAAAAAGGAGCTCACGTTATATTCCTCAGTTAATATTACAGATATGTCCACTATAGAAAGAAATTAAATTATCTTACGGCTGTCAGTCATGCTGTCAACACCTTACACAAGCACCTACCTCCATGTTAAAAATGCATTTCTGCGATATTTTAAGCTAAAAGTAAGTAATATCTGTTTCAAATCAGATTAATTAAACTTTAAATCAGCTAATATTACTCAAATAAAGTTTCAGAAAAGTATATTTTATTTTTAAAAAAATTAATAAAAAGAAATATATTGTGCTGATAGATGGCTAAAAATGGTGCTAAAATCAGTGATTTTTAGCGATTTCGAAACAAAAACTCCTTCCAATCAATCTAAATTAGATTTGACATACTGCAAAGTATTTTACTTATTTGAAATATTAAATTTAATCTATTAGCTTGAAATTAAAGCTAAAAGTTCCAAGAAAGATTTTTTAATTTTGTAAAAATAATTTAAAACTTTAGGTATCGCGTTTCTTTTTGAAGATACCTATTGTAGTGAATATACGTCGTAACAGGCGACCGGCAGTTTTAAAAAACGTTTCCAAAAAGAAATTCTCTTCTCTTTTCCTTCGTTTTCGCTTAGGGACACAGGGAAATGTCCCTCTCTAGCCGGTGAGGACTTTTCTTTGTTCGGGAAATGTAAACATTTGAACACAGCTTCTGTTAAGTCAGTCATACTTTTTCCACAACCAGACTTTTATTTCTTATTTTTATTTTAGAGAATTAGCGTTTCAAACAGTCGTGCATTTGCTTTCGTTTTATGTTGTTTTGTTGAAAACATTTTCTAGATCAGGGGTCAGCAACCTACGACACGCGTGCCACACGTGGCACGCCAAGCAATTTGCAATGGCACGCAGCCGCAAATGATATCACGAAGTCCGAACCAATAACTACTACAACGCAAAGAAAATATTTAGCTGTTTCAATTTTAATTTATACTAAAGTATATATACTATATATTAATATATAAAATATATTGGATAACAGGTATATTGACCTTGACTTGTATAAAAATACGTATGCTTTTGGCACACTGAATTATTTTAAAACCCTAAGTCGGCACATAGTAAGCAAAAGATTGCCGACCCCTGTTCTAGATTATATAGAATAACTGCACTGTAGATATTCATATCACATCCCATAGTTTTTATTTATTTATTTATTTTTAAAAAATCGAGTTCAACCCCAAGCAATATAGTAAAGGCACTAAGATACAATGGGTTACTGGGTGTGGAAGAATTAGAAAGCGGAAACATTACTTAGTAGCGACAACAAAAGAAGAGTAATCAGGAGGACAGTAGATAGCGATTGACATTGTATTTAAATTTTTGAAGATTAAAGTTGGTTGGAAAGCATGGAGCCAGAAAGGAGTTCCACAAGCGAGAAGTACGAGAAAAGAAACTGTTAGTACAGAAATTACATGTTACGTCGAGCTAACTCAACTGTAAATATAACTATAGTTAACAGAGAGATAGAGGACAGAAGAGAAAGCGGGAGAAGCCATTGTCGCTCTAGAGAGTCTCAATGCAAGAGAGCTTCATCTTCCCTGCTAGTTGACCCATCACTAGGTGTTGATGGAAGAAACGGTTTCATACTTTTGCGAAGAGTATTTGTGTGAAAGTAAACGCAACAACCTCGGCCGGAATTTGAACTCAGCATGCAGATCCTATTTTTCGCGCTGATAACCGTTACGCTACAAACACATTCGATATAGTAAAAGCATTGCTACTAGTTTCTACTATTGAAATATTTCATAACTTATTTTACTATAAAAATGTATTGAAACTCAGGATAAAAAGAACTGTTTGTGGCCAGAAATGAAAGCAAGAATTACTGACAAAATACAACGTTCCTATGGATGATATAAATGCATTGCAAATAATGTTTCTATAGAAATGAATTAAAAATCAGAAAAGTTGAAATTTAAATGTTATGCAATAACCACTTTGACCCGATACAATTATCATCTAACGCTTGACTTCATATTGTTTCATTTCAGAAGACATGTCTACGGTGTACGCGGAGACTTAATTGCATTAACCCAATTCAACCAAAACAAGCCTCCGATTCATTTTCATAAAATATAAGTACTTGCAATGTTTCTTTCCGAATTCGGGTCAGAGCACCGAAAATGATAGCCCAGATTTTCTCGAAGACTAGTAAAGGTCAAATGTCACCAATTTCTATCCAGGGTTCATGTTTGTTTGACCGATTTAGATAAGTGCCAACCTAAGAGAATCGGCTATTAAAATGTTTCCTTACTTGGCGGAGGACAGCGCACACACCAACACTTTATATTCATAATTTTATTATTCAAACTATAAACCACATTAAGTATTTACTCCAAGTAATGTTCTAGTTTCTCTTTTCTGATTATTTTCAAAACAACTTTCACTAAATAAATAATCCGATTGATATTGTTTTTTACTTAGTGTGGCACAAGGCTAAATTGAGTTGCACCAATCTTCTAAGTGAGGAGGGCCTGTCAAACCCGAAAAAAAAAAATCAGCCAACATGGACCTTCGTGGCCGCAAAACAAACGGAGTGTCTTTTGTGATGCCAACGAATAATCGTTGTCACTTTCGTAATAGCTCGTTGTAGTAGAGACTTTGTAATCGCAGATGCAACTAGAGTACGCCGCTGAACAATGCTGGTGTCAGACGCTTTCGAATAACACTAGCGCTAATAATACTTGCTCGAATAGTAATCCGTAGTGATCAGTATACTGAAATAGTATAGTGAATAGAGTAGAGAATAGCGGTCCGTATAGTAATAGTGGATAGACTAGAAATGTAGATCCGAATAGTAATAGGGGATACAATAGAAATGCGATCGTTTAGACGTCAGCTACTTCCTACATATATGCGTTTCCTCTATCGTCACGTGGTCTACTTAATTCAATAATGGGATCGCCTGTGTTTGCTCACTGGCGATCTATGTTCAAACTCAAGTGTCAGAAGCGAGACTTTATTCCTATATAACACTGTTAAAAGAACGATTGTTTTCACGACACCGCTTTTATTTTAACTACCTTCACTCTTCGCCAATGTTTATTGTTTTAAAAAGCGATGATTAGAATTGTAATAAAAGCTAAACATAAGATGAAAGTGAATTTATACATTTTTGTTGTTGTTGAGAATTGATAATAAAAATATTAAACACTATTCTATTGTTTATTACTTATTATAATTTTATATCTACAACATTCTAAAAACTAATATCGTTTACCAAGTTATAAAGAAATAAATATGAAAGCAATTTTTCATCCATAAACTTATAAACATTTACTAAATTATTAAAACGTGAACCAACTATGAGGAAATATGCCTATGTCTCTGATATGAGGTATTATGATTATTTACATTATTTACATTATTCGGACTGTTATCCTCATCTTCATTGCCATATTCACAACGTATCGGCCGTTGTACGCTCCAGCCTTCTTCAGGTGATTGGAATTTCATCTACCGAGGTAGATTATTCTAGCTTCACGTGCCATGGCTCTTCCGGATGTCTCGGTTATTTCCCTTTAACTCACCTTTGTTGTGAGTTCAATACCAGACTACTGCAGTGGGGAACCAAAAACTTGGAGAGGCGGAAGAGGCATGGCACGTGGAACTAAAACAATCTACCCCGGTGGATGAAATAAAGGGTTCAATTCGAAATTCCAATCACCTGAAGAAGACCGGAGTATACAACGACCGAAACGTTGTGATTATGGCAATGAAAATGAGGATAAGAGCCCGAATAATGTAAATAATGTAAATATAAGGAAATCTTTATTATTTACCATTTTATAAATTTCAAATCAATTGGCAGGTAGTCGATGTTTTGTCAACTGTACCAATAAACAGTTGAATAAATAAATGCTTATTATTTTCGTTGTCAATTCTCAATTGTCTTATTACAATTCTAATAAACGCTTTTTAAAACAATAATCATTGCCGAAGAGTGAAGGTAGGTTAAAATAAAAGCGGTGTCATGTGAAACACCGTCCTTTTGACACTCGTTTTTTTTGCGAGCACAAAGGCACATGCTTGCCAAATTTTCTCTCATGTACCGTGTCCTTGCAGGACGTGGGAGACTGTGGTTCTCCACGACCTTCTATATCGTGTAGTCCTTAACAACTTTTATCCATTTGCCAAGCTTCTCAAGCACCGGTACCGCCATCCATTCGCACAAGCTTGTCAGGTAGATGGCCCGCTGCATTCCCCTGTCCTATTTTCCTTCGATATGCCTTGTGAGTGTCAAATTCTCCAAGCCTTCCTTTCTCATTATGTATCCAAGAAATTTCAGCTGTCTCTTTCTGATTCTGAGTATAAGCGTTCTTTTTGTTTTCGTTTACCTTAAGACTTCTTCATTGATTATGACTTCCGTCCCTGGTATTCTCCGCATCCTACTGTAGAGCCGCATCTTCGTTACTTCCAGTTTCTTCTTAATCTGTGAGGAGATTGTTCACCATTGACAGACATATAAGAGGATTGGTATTATATAACAGTTCAGCATTGTTTTGTAATTAAATCTTCCTGTTTCTTAGTACTTTGCTTAGCTTTTGGAAGGCATCTTTCACGAGTTCAATGCGTATTCGGATTTTAGTGTCACATTTTTTCATCTTCTATTAAAATAA
>OZ038482.1:19651477-19806477 GCA_964036315.1 Acanthosepion esculentum
TGGTAAACGAACGGAACATTTTAAGACTGAGCGATTACTTCAAAGACATTCCTACCCTTCTATAACGCTCATACATACATACATACATCCACACATACGTTCCTGCCTACATACACATAAACTCATTCTTGCAGGGACTACTACGAACATTTTGACGACCTTGTATTAACCAAAATACATTAATTTTATTTGTAGAGATCTTAATTGATTTATATATATATAAATTTGTTGTTTCACTTTACAGTTTGATTTTCAAGACCAAATCAAACTAATCTGTTTGAACACTCATACACTTCACTATAACTGATAACACACTATAATAGTTGTCTTACAAGGAGAAATTGTGCCAACTGGTGCGTGCTTTCCTGGCCAACTCTCTCTGAAATCCCTTTGCGAACTCTGTGCGGGCTAAACCGAATCCATGCGCCAACTAACTACGTGACCGCGTGCTTTGGTTTATATAGATATCTGTCCGGGGAATGACATCGATGGATGCAATCCCCAAACAAAGAACTTTCTATTACCAACGCATGTGATTCACGCTTCTAAAATATCCAGGACCAGATATTTTGACAAGAAATCAATATGATCTCGCTGAAATCCCTTCGCGAACTCTGTGCAGACTCTCCGATTCCCCGTGTCAACTGACTACTTGAACGTTTCCTCTGTACCAACTGACTATTTGACAGTGTGTACTGTGTATCTTATATAGATGACCATCTGGGGGAAATATACTGATGGATATTATCGCCATAGAACTTCCTATTACCGACACATGTGACTAATGCTTCTAAAGTGCTCAGGTATTTTGGCAAGAACTTAATGTGATTCTGGATGGATATTAAGCTAAATAAACATTTCCTAAATTCATCTAGGTTTTGTATAATTTTGGTAAACACATTAATCTTGTCCCCGCAACTTCCTCGGATATGAGAAGTGTGTAGGGATTATTCAGCTGTACTGAAGTTACTAAATCCGACTAAGTTTATTTTAGATTCAAATCTCACCAATGGCGTTCTCCTAAGCATTTTTATAGGTTATGGTTAATATTTTTAAACCGAACTTTCTTCCATCATGTCCCAATCTGATTAACTAGTTTAATCGTTTTTTTTCCAATTGGCGTTTTTATTCCTTCACCTAGAATTCTTGACTTTCTCAATACCTCAAGTCACTAAACGACGTTTCGTGCGTTATTATGACTTCATCAGGGATACTACCCTATTAAATAAACACTGAAAGAAATATTTAAAAAATGGTTCAACGTAAAAGTTGAGTGTATAATTATGGTTATAATGGAGGGTTGTGTGCAAAACTTCGTGTCACGGGCTGCTGAAAGGACCAGCTTAGTCTAGAAGACCGTTGGGATCTTCTGTAGGCTGCTTTACGACGTCCATGTTAAGGGAGTCACTTGTCAACACTCGTATCCTCTTACGAGACAAGCACACAATAAGGATCAAACTCCACACACACACACGCGCACGCGCGCACGCACGCACACGCACACACGCACACACACAAAATGGTTCGCCAAGTAAGTTTGTTAATTGTTCAACGGGAAGGCGACTATGGCATTGTGTTTGACAAACACATATTGACAGATGACGGTAACTGGTAATGAGTTCGGTCCTTAGTCCCCTAAACTTATCATCGTGTTCCATTATTAAATATAAGGGATCTTTACTATAGAGTTTTGTTTGACAAACTAAACTTGCCAATAATTATTACGGCAATGAAGTTGGTCATCAATATGTTCAACATATACGGCCTTTTGGCGGACTAAGATATTTTGGCTCGACTACCGTTTACCGGGTACGTTTAGGAAAATCAGAAGCTCTTGATCGACCGCTAAGTAACTTTTTCTCTACTTAACGAAAGAATGGAAATTCCTATGCCAGGTTAGTTTTTTATATTTGAACATGATATTAATTTTGTGAGAGTTGTTCAGGAAATTTTCATTCAATTGTTTCGTGTGACAAAAGAAAAACCGACAATAATTCAATTGTATCCTAAGCGTGTCCGGTAAACTTTGGGAAAAGCAGACGACATTATAAAAAATAAAATTAAAATAAAAAAAAACACGTAATTTTTGCTTTCATATTCCTAAATTTCGGATTCAGTAGAGAACACAATATTTAGAAAAGCACTTTCTTCGATTTAGGTAAAACTATTTTATGACTAATACGTTCTTTGGTTTTGTATGGTACTAAATTAAACTTTGTAAACATTACTAATGCCGTTCGTAGCATATGTCTTTCTGTTTAATAAAAATAATTGCAATAGCAAAATAAATAAATAAATAAATGAAATAAAGGACAGAGTAAATATTTACGACTTACTAAGTTATTTACTCTCATTATTTGTATATAAACAGACATTTTTAACATAATAGTCACATAAAGTCTAAACTGTTCCAAAATTCAGTAGGGTCTGTTTTATGACTTGGATCACTCTTTATTTCTAAACAATTCCAGTGGTCGATATTTTAAAAATTTTTACTCGACCCACAACTATATATATATATATATATATATATATATATATATATATAAATCAACTATTAGTCCGTCCGAAGAAGATCCCTTTGTGGTCTGTGGGGATTACCCCCACTATGTATATCTAATACTATAAGTACTGTTTAAGTACTATAAAAGGATTATAATTTTTCGCTCTTTTTTTCTCCTTTCCTTCTAGGATGCATTAAGTAGCAACATTAACACGGTACTTGTTCCTGCTGAGGACCATATCTTTCCCCAGGCGACTGAACTTTTACACACACACACGCTTGCGCGGACACGTACGCATACACACGCACGCACGCACGCACACACACACACACACACACACACACACACACACACACACACACACACACACACACACATATATATATATATATCAATATAGACATTGTATCAACACTGAATGGTGACAGTCTTTCATACTTAAATGCAGTCATCGCCTGACGATTGCATTTAAGCATGAAACAGAGTGTCGTCATTCAGTGTTGATACCTATGTCTATACTGATTTTATATACATACATGTCCCAGATACTAAGCACTTTTCTCACATAAATATAGCATACCATAGATAGATAGATAGATAGATAGGTGTGTTTGGGTGTTTAGTAGTCGCGATATTGCATGTTTTGAATGGGCGCCAAATATCTGCTGTTTGAGTGACCCCCACGTCAAAATCTGTATTTAATACCATTTTTCAAGGCAGGCAAGCAAGTACTTCCTGCTTGGATGTTTCATATAACATACTTTATTTCTCTTAGCTTCGTTTGGTACAGGAGAGCGTATGTAGCAATTATTTACACTTTTGGACAATGTAATTTGAATTACTAAACAGCTGAACAAGTGAATATGTAAACCGTCTTCGTTAAGAGAATAGTGTCACTGATCTTGGATTCTTTACGACGGAAGCTTAATAGTCATAACTTATATTTACTTTCGATTAGGTAGCGCTTCAAGAAGCTACCGTCATTGATGAGGGGTTTTACTAAGTCTGGTGCAACATATTTTTTGCGAATGGCGCTCCACCGTCGTGGAAGCCAATTATGGTTAATAATTAAATAAAGGTATTACTTGAGAATAATCGATGCTGTAAGAGGCGAAATATACTCTAATTATACAAATCAAGCGTTGAAACTTATTGGCATCTGTTTGGTTATGTTATTCTCTTTGATGTATGGCTTCCGTATGCAATTTGCGAGAACAAAGAAGACATTGCGGCTTTAAACAAATTGCAATGGGCGATATGTGGTAGATATTTTGCTATCACAATGAAGGCGAAATAAACCACCACTAACCATACCAAGGGACAGTCTTCATCTAAAAAGATAATGAGACTGTGTATAAGTTGGAGCTGAAAAGAAAACCGCTGTATCGAGCGCTTTCTTTAAACGTATATATACGTCGACAGCAGCCAATGTAAGTTTCGTAAAGACGTATAAGTACTCCATAGTAGCAAAAGTGTTTGACATTTATTTAATTATATTTGCATGTATTTTTTACCTCTTCGAAAATGTGATTTTGTTTTCCGAAAAATCTGATTTAAGAATTAATATGCGTTCGATTAAGTAGCAAAGACAAAATTAATCTATTCACTAAGGAAGAAAGGCAATGTCTCTAGTTCAAATATATTATTGCTCATAACAGAGTATCAAGAGCTTAGCATGTTGATTAAAAATCTCATTGGTAGTATATTAACAATGGCTTGGCCAATAAAAATCAAACTACCACTGTTAAATTAGTTGCAGTTAACGTTGGGTTTGAAGGGATTTGTCGAAAGTTTCATGAAATATAATGAAAAACCAGTCATATTAATGAATTGTTACATCTGATCAAAATTATGTATATCAAAGAGACTTAACAGATTACATCAGTTCAAGAATGAAAGCGAATTTTCGTTTTTACAACCCATCAATGAAGCATTTGACCGGAAATCTCGAATCTCGTGAATTAAATAATGACGACTACAACGTGAAGATTGAAACATCATTGCAAAAATTTAAAAAAATGTTCATAATTTCTGTTCCATTAACACTCGCTCCTTAATAATGTTTTTCTTTTTCTTATATTCTTTCACTCTCAGTAACTGTCTGTGTCTTAGTGGCCTTATTGCCTCGCTTGGGGTGAAACGATTAAAAAAAAGAAGTCATATTTCATTGAACCAATCAGAAACAACATCTATTTGCGACAGGGATATGGCATCATGCCTTCGTGAACCAATTAGAAGCTAAGCGGCAATTTCAATACCCCCACTCTGTCTTGGCGACTTTGTTATCTTGCCTAATGTGAAATTATTTTTAAAAGTCATATTTCCGTAAACCAATCAGAAACTAAATCTATTTGCAAAAGGTATATGACGTCATTGCCTCGTGAACCAATCAGAAGCTAAGCAGCAATTTCTAAACGCGTTTTCTTGTTCATGAGTATACATATATATAGATACATATATATAGATAATAGATAGCCCGAATTCAGTTAAAATGGATAAATGATTTTTTATCAGTTCTCCGATGCTGGTAGCCATCATTAAACAGGGCCCAAATCCCCAAACATATGCTCACACTCCTGCACAGACACGCACACATATGCAGGGTATATCAAAAATATTTTTGCTACCTTTGGGGCGGGTTCCTCTCACCACAACAAGAACAAAAGTCCATATAAACATATGGCCGCAAATCCTTTCAGCCATTCCGTTCCGTCCGTGAAATAAGGTGTTATTATCGTTATAATAATGCCAATATTATAACAAAACCTTATTTCATGGACGGAACAGAATGGTTGAAAGGAAAAGGAATTACCAATATGCTCTGTTCCCAGAGAGAGTTTTCTACCACTAAATCATACATAAAATTATATATAAATATTTACATTTATCCCACACAGAGAAAATATAACACATATATGCAACGACAAGTAGTGTAAAAAGTAAAACGAAAAGATAGGGTCATACTTATAATATTTCCCGAAGAGAAATCTGAAACTGCCGGAAATTATTCCGTGTTTCTGGAGAAGCAATATTTAGGATTCCAAATGCGAGCGGGCCGGGAGAGGCAGATTTAGCCTCCATCTAGGCGAGGCAAGGGCTAAAAAAGGAACTTCTTGGAAGCTGACTGACTTTCGTCACGCTATGAAGTGACGTCACTAAGCGGTGATCCCTGTGACTCCATCTCCTCCAAAGGGAGATAATCGCCGTTTGTATTCCTAGAAGGACTTTCATTTCCGAAAACTTTAGACGTTTTTGTAAATATATTATCCGATCTAAAAAATCATTTTATTCAAATTAATGCTTTCTATTGATTTTCCTTCAATCTTTGCACAAACCCCTTTTACATATGGTGTGATCCAACGTTACGAAAAGGTAAATAATAAAATGGATTACAAATTTATCGTGACTTGTACAAAAGTGCATATGACTTTGTTGGTGTGGGTAAGACTGTCCTCAAAAAGTTGTTTATGTAATTTTGAATCACGTGTAAGGCTGAACGAAAATCGACATTTCCATTGGTCATCTAAAAATTTAAAACAAAAGTAGAAAGAAAGAAAGAAAGAAAGAAAGAAAGAATGAATGAATGACTGTTGTATGGCGTGAACGCCTATTAATTTCTTTGGCTAACCACGACCGAAGTGTATTTGATATTTAAAAATCTGTTTATTTATGTGAAAGCACTATCCAGTTCTCACCAGAGTTTTTTTTCCCTCTCTCAAATTTCTTTCTTTTTCGTTTTTTATTTATTTATTTTGTTCCTTGTAACCTTTCATGAATGAATTCTCAACTAATGACCATTTCGTCACACACTTTTATATATCACACTTATATAACACACGCGCGAGCGCGCGCGCACACACACACACCTGTTGGTAGAAGACACTTGACAGACAAAGTCCCAAGCTACTATGAAAACAGACAATAGGTCAAATATGGTATACGTAGGATCCACTGAACGATATCACAATTACAAAACATTCTTGTACAGAAAATACTATGCTAACAGCACGACGCTATCAAAATTTATATGGCATCGCAAGGATAAATTTATTGGATCCACAATTGTTGAATAAAAAATATTTCAAAAGACGAAAGTATGTGAAGCAAATTTCCAAAAATGTGCCTTGTGTTTAGAGAAGAAATTGGAAATTATTAACTTTGCTGAACGAAGGCTCGAGCTGTGTAAGCATACAAACTACTTAGATCAGGGCTACGGGAATGTAGGACGCCCATGACTAAGACGAACTGAAAAGCAACTTGTCAGCTGTCAATATACCACATAACACCCTTGAGCGTTTAGCCTTGGCGTGGGTAGAATGGAGATCAACGTGTTTTAGTGGACTCAGCAGTTTTCAATCTGCTTGTCTGAATCATCTTCAAGAAGCGAGAGCAAGATCTAAAAGGTCAGCCAATCTAGCAGTGATCTCCTCTCATATCACAATCTTCACTCTTGCTCCATATGTGGCCTCCTTTGTAAATCACTAGCGGGTCTTAAGTGCCACTTAAGATTATCGCACAAAATTTCATAACTGAATCAACTCAGCTGTCAGATCCTCATACGTCGAAACCGACGGGAGAGTCCATTATATATATGAGACATTAAATTTTACAAACAACCATCCTTTTTATTTATATACCGATTTTTGACAAATTTGTTAGTTTGTTTTTTAGTGATATGGTGGACTCTCCCGTCGTATTTGTCGTTTGAGGCTCAAGCAGCTCAGTTCCTAGGAATCGACAGTCAGGCACCAGCATATATGATTTGATTATAGTGGTGAAGGCTTTGTGCAGAACCAACCACACTTTTTGAACAAAAAATAATATAAAGCAAGTAAACAATATATGCAAGGCAAATTAATATTAATAAAGCAAAAAGTTCACAAAAAAGAATTAGCGTTGAGACACAAGAGCAAATTCCGATAAGTGAACGTTGCATTCTGACTTCAAGACAAGACAGACCAGGACCGAGTCAAATGAAACCGAGAACTGGCCTATCTTAGTGGCTAGGAAGAAAATCTAGCTTGTATTTGTGTGCTTCTGTCTATAAATTGGAAAAGGGGAAAATGTTTTGCATAAGGATTGTAGCATAGTTGAAATTTATACTAACAAAAATATACATTTTGCTCTGAGTTTCGCGCACGTCACAATCGACAGGCGCTGTAATTTTAAATACTAATATTTATAATCTACTCTATTTACATTGTTCAGACTATCATCCTCATCTTTGTTGCCATATTTATCACAACGTTTCGGCCGTTGTGCGCTCCGGCCTTCAGGTGGTTTGAATGTCGAACTGAACCCTTTATTTCGCTCGCTGGGATAGACTGTTCTAGTTCCACGTGCCATGTTTAATGGATGTCAGTTATCAGTTATCTCCTGTTAATTCCCCTCTCCAAGTTCTCCACCGCCTTAACCAGGTATTGAACTCACACTCTTTGAATCCTGTCACTGGATCTCAGTAACGCCTTTATCCATTGTGTCATGTGTCCAACTATTTGACGAAGGCCGGAGCACTCAACGGCCGAGACGTTGTGATAAATATGGTAACAAAGATGAGGATGATAGCCCGAACAATGTAAATAGTGTACATAATACCTCATCTCAGAAATCTAGATAGTTATAATCTACTGTTAAGATAGTTGAACATTCCATTTACTTAAGGAAAAATATATACAGTGTAACCCGGATATAAGAGACCCGGATATAAGAGAAACTCGGATATAAGAGAAACCCGGATGTAAGAGAGATTTTATCTGGTCCCAAATTAGAGCCTGTGTTAATAAAACAAAATAGACCAAACCCGGATATAAGATAAACCCGGATATAAGAGACCTCGTCTCCGGTCCCGACAACTCTCTTATATCCGGGTTACACTGTATTTATAAAAATGGATTAAACCGAGGGATGTTTAAAATGTAAAATTACAAGCATCTAATATTCAATATGATTATTATTCTATAAAAAAATATTACTAGCACAACTCTGCTACTTTTCCTAGTTTCCACCATTAAGATTGAAGCATTTGTCCCATCGAGACACAAGCACATAAATATCTTATAGGATAGAACCTCGATGAATGTGGTGTCAAGTAGTGGAGCCACTCTTGCTACTCTGCAAAAACAGCGCCTTCTATGTGGAAATTTGAGGGGCGCCAAACCTATGATAATCGGAAGGAACCATGTCAGGAATCCGTTAAAACATCACAAACATATCGCTCGAGCTACGCGTTTGCCAGGTTGTATGTGCATGTGGTGACGTTGTCGTGCAGAATGATATCACTCCTACGCGGACATCCTCTTCTCATTCGTCGAAGTGCTACTCCCAGTCATTCTCCTATGTGCCTGCGCTAATTGTCTGAACACGCGGTAAGAAGTCTACAAGCAGCGGGCATTATTTTGCATCCCAGTGCACAATTAGGATCAATTTCATCGCTGACTGTTTTGAATTTAGTATAGGTTGGTAACCACTTGATTCATTCAGGTCATTCAGGTCATTCAGGTCATGGAGTCAACATCAAATTTTGGTAGATATGGCTCCGAATGTCAATTTGTCATTCTAAAATTATTTTGTGGCTTTAAAATAACCTGCAATGGGTTGAGAAAACGAAAACGAATCAAACAATCAATCAGGATCATTTGAAGACTTAATGAGGTTCCAAGTTTTGAACCTCTGTTGGTTCTCAAATTCAATCCAGATCTCGAATAGAACTCATTTATAGGACCCATTGCTAAAGAAGCTGGAAAATCGTCTGCTTCAGCCACTGCTTGAGGACTACTACATTATGTGGCTGCAGTTAACGACTCTTGCCTCAAGCACAGTATGCCTTTCTCCTTGCCGTGTCAGATTAGAAGCTGCCATATTAAGGTTCTCTTTATGTTTGAAAGAGAAATAAGATTGATAAAATTTGACGCATGCCGAATAACATTACGTTAACGTCTTTATTTATAACCCGCTAAAAATATGTACTCAAATATAAGGCGCACCACATATATCATACGATATACACATGAAAGTAACGCCTCTTATTTATATCCACAGAAACTACAGCAGATACAGGGAACATCACAACAATGTTGAAGAGAGAAAGTTTTTTCAGCATTAAAACACTATTTTTCTGCAGAGTCAACAATATTGTTTAGGCATTTTCATCATCGATAAACAAGAGGTTGTATGTATTCCCCGTCCTTAAAATTCTGAACCACCTTTTCATGGCAGTAGCGATGACCAAACTGCTGCTGAGCTACTCTTTGTAACAAGGCCACAAAAAATAGGGTAACCCTAACACTAACTCTAACCCTGCCAACATAATAAAATAAGAGGTACTATTTTCGGTGATATATATATATATATATATATATATATATATATATATATATATATATATATATATATATATTAAGCATTTCACCCCAAGCAAGGCGGGAGTGACACTAGTACTCAAGGGGCTACAGAGAGTGTAAATAAGGGAAAAGACTGGTAGAGGGGATGAGGAAAGAATAAAAAGATGGACGGGGATCACGGCAACAGAGGATGTCCATTGACATTATATTTAATTTTTTGAAGATTATAGTTATCAGAGAAGCAAGTAAGAGGAAGCGAGTTTCACTGTCGAGAAGTGTGAGAGAAGAAGCTGTTGGAGTAGAAGAGGCGGTTACATTTAACTTTTTCCACAGTAAAAGAGTGGGACCAAAATGTCAACCTAGTAGCACGCTTAAATTCATGCAGTCGGGGCACCAGCGAAAATTGCTTATCAGAGCAGATGCCTTGAAAATATTTGTGGAAAAGACAGAGGGAAGCCACATTACGTCGGTGAGAAAGTGACTGGAGTCGAGATCCCAAGTCAGGACCGATCGCATTACATATCGCTCTTTGGATTTTATCGAGAACCTCGAGATGAACAGCGGGGATAGCAGACTATATATGACAACAGTCTTCCATGGTAGATTTGTAGATATAAAGGATGAACTCAGACGAGAAAAACCTTCTGGCACGACACAGAGAACCAACTTTCCTTGTGGTAGATGCAGCTATTGATCCAATGTAGTTGTTCCACCTTACATCAGTGGAAAACGTCAACCACAGATTGGAGGTCGTTTTTGAGACCAACGGCCAAGCTAACTTTGTCAGCAATGCCGGATTTACTATTGAGACAGGAGTAAATGTTGTCTACGTAGATGCCGACGAGAACTGATGACGTCAGGAAGATTAATGATGAATAACAGAAAGAGTGTAGGACCAAGGATAGAGCCTTGATGAACACCAGCGTTCGTATGGAAGGAACTAGAAGAGCACCCGTTCAGGACAACCTTCATTTCACAGCTAGACAGTAATGATTGGATTAAATCAAATAATCGTCCTATAATACCGTTTCCCTGAAGCTTACGTAGAAGGCCATCATGCCAAACCCTGTCAAACGCCTCTGATATATCTAGAGCAACAACTCGAGCTTCGCTGTTATTATCAAGAGCTTTGTATACATATTCAGTTATGGCCATAAGCACACCAGCAGTTTCCCGGGCAAAGCTGAAACCATATTGTTTGTCATAGGGCAGATCGTGGGAGGTGAGATGCTTAACTACTTCGGCATTGATTAAAGCCTCGAAGACTGCCGAAGAGTTGTAGGAAGCTGATGGGACTGTAGTTAGATGGGTCAGAAGGGTCTCCAGAGTCTTTAAAGACCGAGACAGAGGAATACTTCCAACAGACTGGAAAGCAAGAATCGGCATATAAGGCGCACTTTATTTTTACTAAAAATATATTTTTAAATTCCCCTACGTCTTATATGCCATATGTAGGTTTTACTAATTACTATTTTTTTCGTGGTTTGCCCTGCTGAAATTGGGGTGCGTCTTATACATCTGTACGTCTTATATGTCGTCAAATACGGGAATTTATGTTAAATTTATCAATATTTATATTCAATTTGTACATTTACATCGCGTACGTAGATGACTGTGGATGGCTGTTGTTGTTCGATACGCTTTTTAATAAGAAACTGGTGGAGAGTTCCTTCTTTTCTTCAAGGATTACACGATAAGGAGAAAAAGCTTCGTGACAAGCGTGCATATTTGAAAATCGTTGACCATTTGGGTCCATATCATCGAAGATTTGAAGTCCTTTTTCAATAAAAGCAAATGCTTCCTGCATTTTCTTTAGGGAAAAGTGACGTGGCTCAGGTTCGACGACGACTTCTTCATTTTTGTTTTGCTGCTCGATGAGCTCTATCAAATCCTTGTTCATTAGGGGCTGCTTTTCTTTTTCAAATAAATCTATGAAATCTTCCTCCTCCTCCAAATCCATTTCCTGGTCTTTGCTCATGGTCACCTACGTTTTGTTGATTTCAACATTATCATACTCCTTGAAATCATTCACGAATTTCGGGCATAGTTTTTTCCACACAAAATTCATAGCCATGTTCTGAACATCATTCCATGCCGCTGCTGTGTTCTGTACAGCCTTATATACATTATACTTCTCCCAAAAGTCACGAAGTGTGCATGACTCATCAAGATCAGTTGCAGCTATTGTTTGCCGCAACGTACTCTTCATATAGTAACGCTTGAAGATTGCATTGACTCCCTGATCCATTGGTTGTATAAGAGACGTGGTGTTCGGAAGGAGGTACACGACGGTAACGCTGAGGTGAAAATCTACAATGATTTGCGGGTGGCCAGGAGCATTATCAATTATTAATAATATCTTAAAAGGAATTCCCTTCTTCTGGCAATAGTTTTCTGCTGCCAGGATAAAATGATTAAAGAACCAAACTTCAAAAATAACAACAGCCACCCATGCTTTTGGATTAACCATCCATATAACAGGAAGAGATGCCTTGATTACGTTCTTCAGGACACGTGGGTTGTGTGCATGATACACCAGCAATGGTTTTAATTTAAAATCTCCAACACAATTACCTCATAACATAACGGTCACACATTCTTTTGAGACCTTGTAGTCTGGAATTGATTTTTCTTCTTTGGAAATGAAAGACTGGTCTGGCAATTTTTTCCAATATAATCCAGTTTCGTCAACGTTAAAAATCTGTTCAGGAAGAAACCCGTTTTCTGCGATGATCTTAGCCAATGCTTAAGGAAAATCGGTTGCTGCCTGTTCATCAGCTGATGATTTCTTGACTAATAGCAGACGCTGATGATTCAACCTATCAATCCAAAGAGAAAGATGTTCAATCTCTTAAAAATGTTTCCTCTTTTCTTATTGATAACAGTAATCTTTATCTCTGGGGCATCAGATTTGATATGTGCCAAAATTTTATCCTTATTGTGAACAATCGTTGATACAGTTGTCCGACTCATTCCAAAAGTTCGAGCAATCGATATAACCGTTTCACCTTTTTCATGGCGTTTTATCACAGTAAGTTTATCATCCAGCGTTATAGCATGACGCTTGGGACTTGCACTAGGAATTTTCTTAGGAACCATTGGGGCAAAATATAAAGTTACAAATGAATGAGAATGAGGGAGTAAGCGTTAAGCAGACGTATTCCATGCGTATGCCTAAACTAAACTGGATTTCAATTTGCGGGAATCACGTGTGGCACTAACAACGCCGCCAAACGGTAGATATTGGAACTACCGTGGAAACGCCAATATTGAGCTCTTAACGACCGCTAAATAAGTCCACAACACAGAGTCATAGATGTTTTTATATTTCGTTCTCTCGGATTTATGATGATTATATTAACATTTACTGTAAACGTACGTATTTTCATATGATTTTATATCCTTTTATTCTTATTTATTGTAGAGTAACGTGATGTTATGTGCTTTTAACGCTTTTCTAGTGATATTCAATATTTGTGGCGGGCGGGCGTAAGCCGAATAAAATGACTTACACTTGATTTTTATTTTTCCATATATTTTTTTGACAAACGACGTATAATCGAGAACGACTTAAGTCGAAACTACGTAACCCAAGGTATACTGTATAAATCGCTCGTGGGCTACAGGTCTAAAAGTCACATTGACAGGAAAGGGGGATGCTTGAGCAGTCATTACACCCGCCCATAAGGATTGTTATAGATGGATAGCGGAAAATCATATGAGTCAGAAGGGGGGGGGGGCTATGGAATGTAAATATAAAGTTTTAACTTTGTTAAAGTCCAACATTCACTTCTTGTATTTCTGTGAGCCACGATTAAAAAATCACGCCCAATGCTTGCATGAACCCGAAAAATCGTCAATGACTTAATATTCAAAGAGGGAAAATGAAGGTCAAATAAATGAATTCAAAAAACAAAATAAAAAGGAATAAAACGTTAGTAACGAGGAAAGAGAGAGAGAGAGAGAGAGAGAGAGAGAGAGAGAGAGAGAGAGAGAGAGAGAGAGAGAGAGACAGACAGACAGAGAGACAGACAGACAGACAGACAGATAGACAGAGAGGGGCAGAGACAGAGAGAAAGTAAAATAAATATAGAATTATTTCAAAGAGATACATACAAAGATGACGGGCAACGATATTCTTTTTCGTGTGGCTACTTAGACGAAAGTTTAGACCAGGAATGACATTGACACTTTCCCGTCCGAAATATGTGTGTGTGTGTGTGTGTGTGTGTGTGTGTGTGTGTGTGTGTGTGTGTGTGTGTGCGTGCGTGTGCGTGTGTCTGTGTGTCTGTGTGTGTGTATTAAGTTTCATTAAAGACGACTGCAATTAAGATTATTACATAATAAATTTTTCATGTCATGTCAATCGCTATCTACAGTCCTCCTAATTACTTTTCTTTTGTTCTTTTGCTCTTTAGTAACGTTTCTGTTTTCCCACACCCAGTAACCCCTTGTGTCTTCATGGCTTTACTGCTTTGTTTGGGGTGAATTCGATTAAAATCGTACAAGTGATTTCTTTGTTGGAGATAGTGTGTAAAAACTGCTAAAATGTTCTATATATTCACTTTCGGCTATTCTATTAGCCGTTATCAAGGATGGTGTTTTTAATTATAACTGAATAGGTATATTTTTATATATGTGTATCTATAGTGATGGGATTTTTTCAAACACGGTATATATATATATATATATATATATATATATATATATATATATATATATATATATATATATGTATATATATATATATATATATATATATATATATATATATATGAAGAAATACAGTGTTAAAGTGTGCTATATTTATGGGATAAAGTGCTCAATATCAGAGATAGAGCGTGTGTAAATATAAAAGTGAACATAGAAGTCAACACTTAGAGGCGACAGTCTGTTTCATGCTAGATGCAATCGTCAGGCCACGAGTGTTGTTATTTTACAGAACTCGTGGCCTGTCGATTGCATCTAGCATGAAACAGACTGTCGCCTCTAAGTGTTGACTTCTATGTTCACTTATATATATATATATATATATATATATATATATACACACACACACATATATATATATATATATATATAGGTAAATATCTCTTGGTATATCCAAATGAATCCTAATAATATATAATATTAAAGCAAAGAGAGCTCAATGTATTTATTAAAACAGAGCATATGTAAATTACATACACAGGAATTTAAAACTACTCCATTGTAATGATCATTTCACCTTACAAAATAAATTCATTTTATTTTATCTTTTTACCTTGGTCGGTTTAAGAAAAGTAAATTTTGTAAGCTGAAATGATCATTACAATGGAGTAGTTTAAATTCCTGTGTATGTAATTTATAAAAAGATATATATATATATATATATATATATATATATATATATATATATATATATATATATATATATATATATATATATATATAGAGAGAGAGAGAGAGAGAGAGAGAAAGAGAAAGAGAGAGAGAGAGAGAGATTATTTAACGGATCTTTTAATCCGACATCATTTCTTACTACTATAAGCGTTATTCTAGTGGATACAAGAGTTTGTTTATTTACAAACAGCCAAATTAGCGTCTACCGGCATAGACAATCGAAAAGTTTATTAAGGTGTTAAAATGTTCGATGTACGTTCGATCCCTGCTGAAACGAATAATAATAATAATGATAATAATAATAATAATAATAATAATAATAATAAGAAGAAGAAGAAGAAGAAGAAGAAGAAAGAGAAGATTTAATAAAATTTCGGATTATCTAAGCCAGTAGACGTTTATTTTGCTGTTTGTAAATAAACAGTGCTATCTACTCGAACACATTAACTCGCTAAAATACCTCTTATAGTAATAAGAACTATATTTAAATGATGATGAGAAGTAGGGGAAAACCAAAAATAAAGTACAAAACCAAAAAAGGGGTAAAATATAGGACCCCTCTTTCTCGCCTAAATAGGCACAGAAAGACTATTGTTTTTGTGTTACGCTTTTTTAAGTCCTGAACAGGAAGAAACAAGTCGGTAAAAATGTGGACAAAGTAGGCAAGGAATATTGTAAAATAATCGTCAGTACAAGCAAATCTGCCTACGACAGCAGATGGGAGTAAAACAAATAAAACAAAAGTGGGCGTTTTCTGAAGATCGCATAAAATATTTGAGCCGGATGTTGCGCACAAAGAGCCTTCTAGCCTAACTGGAAAACGGTTCGGTCGAGAATTTTACCTACTTACGTCACGGTATTTACAAGGGATCCCTCCTACTTACTTACGTCACATGACTCTTTTATTAAATATTCCAGCTTGGTACCTTTCAAGTACCCTATTATTGCTACTTGTAGCCACCTTTTATCAACATATGTGGCTTTCAGTAGTTTCCTACCGCATTTCATTAATACAGTCCTTTGCGAACAAAAAATAGTGATAACGCTACTTAATGATGAAGCAGTTTTAAAGTCCAAACCATAAAAAAGCAAATTCTCGTGACTTACCCATCCTTGGAATTCTATACTTAAATTCGAACTTCCTTATATAGAATAGTCAACGTTGCCTTATTAATTCTTTTGCACAGTCGCCTTTAACAAAAATCGTATCTAGAAGCAACTGTGAAATACATTTTTTATACAGTGGTTTTGCAAAAACGATTTAAATGTTGACATTAAGAATATAGAAAGATGGTAGCGTAGAATTGTTATTTGAAGGAATTATGGGTTCACAGTGAAGTGATATGACTATCTACTGAGAAGGTGTCTATACCACTCGTCTCGGGTGTAACGATAAACTACACCCGGCAGCAATACCTCTGATCTGGGGGCATTGAGGAGCGTGAGCGTTAATTGTTGTTGTTCCCAGGGGTGGTAGCACCTGTTAAGGTCCCAACTATGGGCAAGTAGTGAACCCCCAAACTGGGGTCAAAACATTATGAAAGTATAAAAATGTATTTTATAGTAAAAATACAAACAAAACATTTTTGTAAAAAAATATTACCAGCTTTACATTTTTGTAAAATAAAAAAAATTACCAGTAATACATCTTGTAAAAAAAATAATTTACAAAGCAAATCTCCCAAGAAATAACCCATAAGAAGTTGATATGCCGCTAAACAAACAAACAAATCTATGTCATGTTTTCAACAAAACGATATAGGACGTTTGGCTGTGGAAAATATACGCCTTTCGTTAATAGCAGGGTCAGCATGTCCACGTTTTTTAAATAACATAGATACTACTTACAGTACAGGCTGTATAGGTGCGCTTTTCATTAGGGTCGATGATATTACGAATTTTTTGATACAATGTCCCTTCAGGACGTAGGCGATTATAGCTCTCCAGAATCTTTTTTTAATTATCTGTGAACTGCTATGATTTCTTGGGAAACATAGTGAAGTAGTTTCCTGTTGCCTTCTTCACAGATCTGATTTCAGTGTAGTTCTTCTCCTACACTAGTTGCTAGCCATGGCTTGAGAGCCCTATCTACTCTAACCCATAGTTAAAGGGAGAAGAGAAGAACATTTATGTAAAAGTAAACGCAACAGACTCGACTGAAATTTGAAATTAATCCGCTGATTCCACTTCCTGTACTTTAACCATTACGCTACCTGCATATCTATCCCACGCATTAGGTGAAAGAAAAAGGAAGAATCAATTCTTTTTTAAAGCATCGGTTTTGAAAGATCCAGTCACCAGTTGTTGCTACTAGATATCTTCTCTACAGCCAAACATCTGTGTTGGAGTCTAAACTCACTACAATAAGAAGGTAAAGCACTGAATCGTTGAAACTTTTTCTTTTTTTACTTGTTGAATTAACCAAAGTGTGTATATTTACTTGAATTAGATATAATATTCTATAAAGGATTTTTTTCATCTATGTTAGCGTACCATATTTTAAATAAATGTCTATATCTTTCACTAATTGAAAGAAAGTATCTACATATTCTATTTTTCTCTGACCGCGAAATAAACAAGAAGCATACCAACCAGAAAGAGACAGTTGAAATAATGAAGACAGAGGGCTTGGAGAATTTAACATTCATATTGAATGCAAGGGGGTTAAAGGAGAAACGGTGAAAAATCTCCTTAACAGGTCTATGTAAATGGATAACAGTGCAGGGACTGAGAGGTATGTTAAGGAAATAAACATTGGTGAGGGTTACACAGATTTTGACTGCATTCGGTTCATTGGTTGTTTTTGTTTAACGGCATATCAACACCTCTATGGGTTATTTAATGGCGAAATCTAAATATTTTGTACGCAGTCTTATGGTTTCAACTATAGATATTTTTGTACCTAATTTTATAGTTTCATGGTAAACGTATGTTTATATATATATATATATATATATATATATATATATATATATATATATATATATATATATATATAGTTTGTAGATAAAATGCATTGCTGGTAATTTTACTATAAAAATGTATTTTTATACTTTAGTGTTGTATTGATTGTCATTTTGGTATAAAAATGTATTACTATTGGTCATTTCGTTTATAAATATATTGCTGATATTTTTACCATAATCTATTTTTGTACTTCGTGAACAGCCAAACAAAAATCAAAACACTACTTTTCCATAGCTGGGACTCTAACAGGTGCTACCACCCCGGGCCAGGGTGAACCTGGGAAAAAAGCAATTAATCTCTCGATCAGAGGTTTTGCTGCCGGATATAATTTATCGTCATAGCCAGGACTAGACTGCCTTCGATAGACCAAAAACACTATTTTAAGATTATTTCTCCGCCAAAGCTTTGCAAATTAAACATGATTTTTTTCCGATACAGTCTGACGACAAACAAATTTTGTACAAACATATAAGCTGGAAACACTTGGCGATTAGGTCTCATAGATTTACTGTTAAAATAGCTAGCTGCAACCGCAAGTTCTATTCTAATAGTTTCTTTTCACGCACTTCTCCCCTCTGGATCTTTTTCCGGTTTCTTGTTTTCCTGGCACGCCCAATATTCAAAAATTTAAATGCGACACCAATCGCAATTTTCTCTCTTCTTGAACGCTGTTCTTTTATTGAGGAAAAGGACAATAAAGGAACATGATTCAAGAAGAAAGAAAATGGCGATTTACGTTGCCTTTAAATCTTTGAAGATTGTAGGTGGAAGGGTAGCAAGGAATTGAAAGGCGAGAAAATTATCCATTAGAATAGAACTGATGGTTACATCTAGCTAGCTCAACAGTAGACCGATAAGACGTAATTGCCAATCTAATAGCACACTTAAATTCTTGTAGACGAGGCACTAAGAAGAATAGCTCATCAGAATAATTGCTATGAAAATATTTGTAGAAAAATCAGAGGGAAGCCACGTCACGGCGGTAGGAAAGTGACTGAAGTCAAGATGCCAGGTTAGGATTGATTACATTACAGACCTTTCTTTGAATTTTGTCAAGAATCTCGAGATAAGAATTAGTAGCACCAGATCGCAGAAATATTCAATGTACGGACAAAGGGTAGATTTATAAATGTGCAAGATGGATTCTGATGAGAAGAATTGTCTGGTACGACACAAAGAACCGACTTACCCAGTAGTAGACGTAGCCGTTGATTCAATATAATCACTTTTTCAGTGGAAAACGTGAGTCCAAGAAAACGCAAGTGTTATTCTCCTTAAGTTTAGCCTCAGCCATGCTAATGGAAAGCCGAAAAGGTTCTCTATTGTGATTAAATGAAAGCAGTTTATTTTTTTTTTGGGCGGGGGGCTTAAAATTAACAAACCATTCCTTGACCCAGTTAACCACTGATTGGAGGTCCTTTTCGAAAGCAATAGACAATTTTTACTTTTTCAGATCTGTCTAAGGCAGAACTAAACAGCTGTGTCATCCTCATAGATAACTAGTTGGGGACTGATGAGATGGGGAATGTCGTTGATGAAGACCAGAAACAGCGTAGGTCCGAGGATAGAGCCCTGTGGAATCCCTGTATTAATATGATATACATTAAAAGTGTTTCCATTCATCTCCGCTTTCATTACACTTTTTTTTTTTAGGAAAGATTGGATCAGGCGAAATATTTGTCCAGAGACACCGTAGCTCTTGAGCTTGTGGAGAAAACCATCACGCAAAACCCTGCTTTACAAATAAATATCCATGGCTGCGACCCAAGCTTTGCCGTTCTTATTTAAAGTTTGATAGACAAATTCAGCGATGGCTGTTAACACATCGGCAGTAGACCTGGAGAAACGGAAGCTATATTGCTTGTCCGAAAGGAGGTCACGTGAAGTAAGATACATAACCAAATCAGCGTTGATTAGAGCCTCTAATACTTAGTAAGAGATTAATAGGGCGATAATTCGAGGGGTCAAATGGTTCTTCATAGTTTTTAAAAACCAGGAACTATAGAGGAGGACTTCCAACAAGTTTGAAATCCATAAGCCTTGTGGGGATGTATTTAAATTACAACATATATATATATATATATATATATATATATATATATATATATATATATATATATATATAAGACATTTATAATATGTTTAACGTTCTTTTTATAGATACAAGTATTTAAGCAAATGCTCTGTTTTATAATAAACAGTATTAAATAACATTTACCGGCCTGAATGTCCGAGAAATGTTCATAGAAAACATATTATAAATGTCTTTAAATAAATTGTCGGACTATGTCCAATTAAAAAAAAAATATAAGACGTCATTTGTTTACATTTGATACGCTAGAGCAGATATGAATAGAAGAGATTCATGAAAGATTTAAGTTTAAAGATAGTAAAATCGACCTTGCTAGCCAGACGCTTCTCTGTGGCCGAACGGTTAAGGCACATCAAGCGAAATGATGGTTCCGTATAGGATACAGGTTCGATTCCTGTCGGAGAACGAAAATTTTCTATGATGTTAAATGTTATTTAATACTTTTTATTATAAAACAGAGCATTTGCTTAAATACTTGTATCTATAAAAAGAACGTTAAACATATTATAAATATCTTTAAATAAATTGTCGGACTATGTCCAATTCAAAAATATATATATATATATTAAATTACTGTATACTTAAATTGTATATAATATTTCCTCCTCTTTAATGACATTGCCACGTACACAGGGTCGAATTGTCCTCATTACATTTGTGTTTCATTGGCAAGCAGGATGTTCTACTTAGATAACTTCTTACCGAGAAGTTACGTTCTTAAACCTACTCCTGAGAAGATGATTCCCCAATCACTACGGTCTTAACCTCTTCAAATATAAGGTCAACAGTTATCTATCCTATATATCCTCATAATATACACTTGTTGCCTACTCTCTTTACACTCTTAAAATGACCTCATTCAGTAATCTTCCACCTTGAGTGGCTCTTGAGCCTTGTGTTTTGCAAACCATAGTATAAAAAATCCTCTCTTATGGAGAATAGGGTCACAGCCTCCCCACGCTAGGTATTGCAGGTAAGTTTTTTACGGGTTCATGTTATCAGCCCCTTGTCCAACCGGTTTTAAATTCAGTGTTGTCCTTCTTCTAGACTGGTTGCCAACCAAGGCTAGAGAGCGAAGTCTGCCTGCTATCTACGCTATAGCCGAGGCGGGAAGAAGAGCATAAACCTGACATGCAGATTCCACTTTTCGCGTCAATAATCGCTGCGTTACACACTCATCCATCCAATGAATATTGAATTATTAATTAATAGGTAAATAAAAGTTCGAAGGACTTATCTTTTGGCTTTAGGTTCCGCAGATACACCATTCTGCTTGTCAATAGATAAATGTATTGAATCCATTAACAAATATTATGTCGACGGTGTATTTGCGAAACTCGGAAGGTAAGTCATATTTCTAATGTCTTCAATACGTCCTGTGAGTGTTTTCCATGCCTTCTTTTCTCATTGTGTGTCCTAGAAGTTTCAGTTGCCTGTTTTTGAATGTAAGCATCAATTTTACTAACATGCTTTCTCTATGGTATTCTCAATATTCGAAATTCAAACTCGGAGAATCTAATCTGTATTTCCGGATATACGACCATTGCATCACACCGCACTGCATCTCTACTCGAGGCAAATGATCAATAAATTGTATACGGCGTCTTCGATATTCATCAGCAGCATTTCTTATTGTTCGGTTCGACAATAAGCAGTTAAGCCATGCCCATTTTCCTGTTATTAATGAATAAATAAACATGTAAATTTGATTGCATCTTCCTAAAACTGAACCTCGATTTCGTGTAGTAGACGTCAGATCTATACAACTAATACTTAACCCTTTGAGCACTGAGTTCCGGGACAACTTTAACCCTTCTGCCTGAGCTCTTGAGTCAAAATTCGCAAATAAATAATATGTAATGTTTCACGACAGATATAAAAATAGTTACAAGTGTTTACCCACCGTTCAACCAGTAGCTCGGCATTAAGTCATTTTTCTCTACAACTATTCAACCGGTGGTTGGGCATTAAGTCATTTTTCTCTACAACTATTCAACCGGTGGCTGGGCATTAAGTCATTTTTCCCTACCACCGGTAAAGCAGTGGTCAATGCTCAAAGTGTTAATACTTAAAATCAGTTTTTGGACGCCTGTCATAGAGCAAGCTTTCCTTGATCTCGTGTTAAACCTAACTGATAATAATCTAAATCTAAGTAACTATGAAAAAATCTACCAATAAATATTCTTACCACCATGACAAAATGCAATCTGTATTATTTCCTGGCTTCCGTTTAAGAGCACCTAGAATCTGTACTTACATGATGAAGAGAAATATATTGAAAATGGATTTAAACTCTTCTAATATCAATGTTTTGTGTTAATCATTTCACCCCAAACAAGGCGATAAAGCCAGTGGTTACTGAGAGTGAAAGAAAACAATAAAAGAAGAGAATTTAGGAAAACAGAAGATAGCGATTGACGTTGCATTTAAATTTTTGAAAATTGTGGGTGACAAGGAAGCAAGATAGCGGAAGAGAATTCCACTGACGAGAAGTGCGAGAAAAGAAACGATTAGAATATTTATAGTGTAACGGGCGTACTGTGCCTGTTTAAACGTTGTATGAAATACAGGATGGCGATTTGAAGGGACTATTAATGGATAATAATTACTAAAATTCTCAAGGGAGTAGGTTGAATGGTTAAAAAGAAAATTAAAAATGAAACGCGTTAAAATTTATATTCTAAAATAATAAAATGAATTTAAGAACAGTTACAAGAAGAATGGAACCCAGAATTAACGAGACAAGATTAAGTAAAATTGAGCAAAACCACGGTATCCCAAGCCTATCCATTTTCCGTAGATAAGAATACATGATTAATGTGTTGTCTGAATTTCTTAGGTCCTACGAGACAGAACAAAACATCCCCAAGGTTGAGATGTGTTTATGTTGACCGCCCAGAACACAATTATCTTTACAGAAAGATACCTAGGAAGATTCTAATGTAGACAAAAGAGGTACCATATCATCTTTTTAACAAAGTCGCCTAAGATTAAGGCAGTCCGGTGGAGAAATTAGATTATATATAATATTTGGGAGATGGACGTCTATGTAAATGACAGCCCCCCCCCCCCAGGCCGACAGACAAACGGAAAATCGGCCCAACAAAGAAGGTCGCAGTCGGAGATCGGGTTCAACGACGTCAGCTCGGAGCGGCACGGAATTGCTCGTATGACAGTCATTGTTAAAGATCACACCCGCAATTCCTAGGACGGAGCGAAAACGCAGACTCACGCATGACAGAAGAATTGAGGAAGTGTCATTACTTTAGCCTTTGCGACTAGAATTTTCAAATTACCACGCTTGCAGTAAAAAACGATTTTAGCAGTAGATAATAGAGACATTTTATTCAACCAGTTTTCTTTATATTCAGTAAACCTGTTATAATTAAGTCTTGTGCATTTTGTTGAAGAAGTTCTTATTCCAGCCTTATTCAGACGTTTCACTCGGACGTAAAGTGACATAAGTTTAACAAGGGCCACATGTAGGAATTACACAAATGTACATAGTGGGGGTCACACTAGACTACGCCGTCAATCCCAATATTGTAGTATTTTGGGAAACTCTATCGAGACAACACACCGGCCCTCAACCGAGGAGGAAAAAGGAAACCCAATGACTAGTAAGGTCGGTATTACTCAACGTCAACGAAGCTAGCGACTGGGGAAGAGAGGATGAAAAGAAGAAGAGACAGAGCTTGGAGCCGAGGGAGTATGGTGTGTCATTTGAGAGGCGATAGGTGTTGTTAGACATGTCAATTATATAAAAGAGTTATCAACAAGTGTTGAGGAATACATTTGGAACAGCGTCAATATTTAAGGGTTACAACAGTTAGCTATTTCAACAGCAAAACTATGAGACCTAATTGCCAATATTGTAGTACTCTTAAATTCATACGGTCGCGGTACCAAGAAGGAAAGTTCATTAGAAAATTTGCCATGAATTTTTTTATGAAACGGACAAAGGGAAGTCACGACTCGGCAGTGGAAAATGTCGAGATGCCAGGTCAGGGGTGATAATATTACAGATACTTGATATATATAACAAGTGCATCAAGCCAGATATGACGACAGTATTCAATGCATGGATGAATGATAGATTTATAAACATACAAAATTGATATTGACGAGAAAAATTTCTGGTACGACACATCGAACCAACTTTGCTACCAGAAGACTTAGCAATTGATTCAATATAATCATTTCACTTCATGTGAGTGGAAAATGTCAGACCAATAAGGCGCAACAAGTTGCTCTCCCGGGGGTTAGCATCAGCCATGCAATAATAAAGTTGTTAAAATTTACAAGTCATTTCTTGTTTTTGTTAACAACTGATTGGAAAGTCATTTTCGTGATCAGTTACCACTTTTACTTTAACGTCCCTATCGGAATTACTATTAAGATAAGAGCAAATAGTTTATATCATCAGCATAAATACCGAGTTGAGAGTTGATGAAGATAAGAAACAATGTAGGTCCAACGATAAAGCCATTGGGAGACCTGCATCAATAGGAAAGGATCTAGAAGAGCAGACGTTCAACACGAATTCTGTTACACGATTTGTTAAAAAAGATTGAACTAAGTCAAATATTCTGCCAGAAACACCAGAAACGTTGACCTCGTGAAGAAACCCAGCATGCTAAATACTATCAAACGCCTTCAAGAATCTAATGCTACAGCCCGAATCCCACCGTTCTTATCGCTTGATAGACAAATTCAGTAATAGCCGTTAATACATTGGCAGTTTTTTTAAAGCTTTTCACCCCAAGCAAGACAGGAGTGCCAGTAGCACGCAAAGGGTGACAGAGAGTGAGAGCAAGAGTAAAGAGGGGTGTTTGAGGAAAGGATATAGAGAAGGACGGGGATCAGGATCAAGGCATCAGAAGATGTCGATTGATATTACACTTGAATATTTGAAGATTATAGCTATCAGGGAAGCAAGTAGGAGGAAGGGATTTCCCATCTCTGTTCCATAATGATTGTTCCATTTTTGCACAAATTTCATAGGCTCAATGGAACAATCATTATGGGACAGAGGTAGAATCATATAGAAGAATGGCTGGTTTAATAATCAGATTAAATTGAATGAAGAGAGGAAACATTTTTTTAAGCCTTTCACCCCAAGCAAGTCGGGTGTGCCACTAGCACACAAGGGGTTACAGAGAGTGAGAGCAAGAGTAAAGAGGGGTGTTTGAGGAAAGGATATAGAGAAGGACGGGGATCAGGATCAAGGCATCAGAAGATGTCGATTGATATTACACTTGAATATTTGAAGATTATAGCTATCAGGGAAGCAAGTAGGAGGAAGGGAGTTCCCATCTCTCTCCCATAATGATTGTTCCATTTCTGCTCAAATTTCATAGACTCAATGGAACAATCATTATTGGACAGAGGTAGAATAATATAGAAGAATGGCTGGTTTAATAATCAGATTAAATTGAATGAAGAGAGGAAACATTTTTTTAAGCATTTCACCCCAAGCAAGTCGGGTGTGCCACTAGCACACAAGGGGTTACAGAGAGTGAGAGCAAGAGTAAAGAGGGGTGTTTGAGGAAAGGATATAGAGAAGGACGGGGATCAGGATCAAGGCATCAGAAGATGTCGATTGATATTACACTTGAATATTTGAAGATTATAGCTATCAGGGAAGCAAGTAGGAGGAAGGGAGTTCCCATCTCTGTTCCATAATGATTGTTCCATTTTTGCACAAATTTCATAGGCTCAATGGAACAATCATTATGGGACAGAGGTAGAATCATATAGAAGAATGGCTGGTTTAATAATCAGATTAAATTGAATGAAGAGAGGAAACATTTTTTTAAGCATTTCACCCCAAGCAAGTCGGGTGTGCCACTAGCACACAAGGGGTTACAGAGAGTGAGAGCAAGAGTAAAGAGGGGTGTTTGAGGAAAGGATATAGAGGAGGACGGGGATCAGGATCAAGGCATCAGAAGATGTCGATTGATATTACACTTGAATATTTGAAGATTATAGCTATCAGGGAAGCAAGTAGGAGGAAGGGAGTTCCCATCTCTGTCCCATAATGATTGTTCCATTTTTGCACAAATTTCATAGACTCAATGGAACAATCATTATGGGACAGAGGTAGAATAATATAGAAGAATGGCTGGTTTAATAATCAGATTAAATTGAATGAAGAGAGGAAACATTTTTTTAAGCCTTTCACCCCAAGCAAGTCGGGTGTGCCACTAGCACACAAGGGGTTACAGAGAGTGAGAGCAAGAGTAAAGAGGGGTGTTTGAGGAAAGGATATAGAGAAGGACGGGGATCAGGATCAAGGCATCAGAAGATGTCGATTGATATTACACTTGAATATTTGAAGATTATAGCTATCAGGGAAGCAAGTAGGAGGAAGGGAGTTCCCATCTCTGTCCCATAATGATTGTTCCATAAATGCACAAATTTCATAGACTCAATGGAACAATCATTATTGGACAGAGGTAGAATAATATAGAAGAATGGCTGGTTTAATAATCAGATTAAATTGAATGAAGAGAGGAAACATTTTTTTAAGCATTTCACCCCAAGCAAGTCGGGTGTGCCACTAGCACACAAGGGGTTACAGAGAGTGAGAGCAAGAGTAAAGAGGGGTGTTTGAGGAAAGGATATAGAGAAGGACGGGGATCAGGATCAAGGCATCAGAAGATGTCGATTGATATTACACTTGAATATTTGAAGATTATAGCTATCAGGGAAGCAAGTAGGAGGAAGGGAGTTCCCATCTCTGTCCCATAATGATTGTTCCATTTCTGCTCAAATTTCATAGACTCAATGGAACAATCATTATTGGACAGAGGTAGAATAATATAGAAGAATGGCTGGTTTAATAATCAGATTAAATTGAATGAAGAGAGGAAACATTTTTTTAAGCCTTTCACCCCAAGCAAGTCGGGTGTGCCACTAGCACACAAGGGGTTACAGAGAGTGAGAGCAAGAGTAAAGAGGGGTGTTTGAGGAAAGGATATAGAGAAGGACGGGGATCAGGATCAAGGCATCAAAAGATGTCGATTGATATTACACTTGAATATTTGAAGATTATAGCTATCAGGGAAGCAAGTAGGAGGAAGGGAGTTCCCATCTCTGTTCCATAATGATTGTTCCATTTTTGCACAAATTTCATAGGCTCAATGGAACAATCATTATGGGACAGAGGTAGAATCATATAGAAGAATGGCTGGTTTAATAATCAGATTAAATTGAATGAAGAGAGGAAACATTTTTTTAAGCATTTCACCCCAAGCAAGTCGGGTGTGCCACTAGCACCCAAGGGGTTACAGAGAGTGAGAGCAAGAGTAAAGAGGGGTGTTTGAGGAAAGGATATAGAGAAGGACGGGGATCAGGATCAAGGCATCAGAAGATGTCGATTGATATTACACTTGAATATTTGAAGATTATAGCTATCAGGGAAGCAAGTAGGAGGAAGGGAGTTCCCATCTCTGTTCCATAATGATTGTTCCATTTTTGCACAAATTTCATAGGCTCAATGGAACAATCATTATGGGACAGAGGTAGAATCATATAGAAGAATGGCTGGTTTAATAATCAGATTAAATTGAATGAAGAGAGGAAACATTTTTTTAAGCCTTTCACCCCAAGCAAGTCGGGTGTGCCACTAGCACACAAGGGGTTACAGAGAGTGAGAGCAAGAGTAAAGAGGGGTGTTTGAGGAAAGGATATAGAGAAGGACGGGGATCAGGATCAAGGCATCAGAAGATGTCGATTGATATTACACTTGAATATTTGAAGATTATAGCTATCAGGGAAGCAAGTAGGAGGAAGGGAGTTCCCATCTCTGTCCCATAATGATTGTTCCATTTCTGCTCAAATTTCATAGACTCAATGGAACAATCATTATTGGACAGAGGTAGAATAATATAGAAGAATGGCTGGTTTAATAATCAGATTAAATTGAATGAAGAGAGGAAACATTTTTTTAAGCATTTCACCCCAAGCAAGTCGGGTGTGCCACTAGCACACAAGGGGTTACAGAGAGTGAGAGCAAGAGTAAAGAGGGGTGTTTGAGGAAAGGATATAGAGAAGGACGGGGATCAGGATCAAGGCATCAGAAGATGTCGATTGATATTACACTTGAATATTTGAAGATTATAGCTATCAGGGAAGCAAGTAGGAGGAAGGGAGTTCCCATCTCTGTCCCATAATGATTGTTCCATTTTTGCACAAATTTCATAGACTCAATGGAACAATCATTATGGGACAGAGGTAGAATAATATAGAAGAATGGCTGGTTTAATAATCAGATTAAATTGAATGAAGAGAGGAAACATTTTTTTAAGCATTTCACCCCAAGCAAGTCGGGTGTGCCACTAGCACACAAGGGCTTACAGAGAGTGAGAGCAAGAGTAAAGAGGGGTGTATGAGGAAAGGGTATAGAGAAGGACGGGGATCAGGATCAAGGCATCAGAAGATGTCGATTGATATTACACTTGAATATTTGAAGATTATATCTATCAGGGAAGCAAGTAGGAGGAAGGGAGTTCCCATCTCTGTCCCATAATGATTGTTCCATTTTTGCACAAATTTCATAGACTCAATGGAACAATCATTATGGGACAGAGGTAGAATAATATAGAAGAATGGCTGGTTTAATAATCAGATTAAATCGAATGAAGAGAGGAAACATTTTTTTAAGCTTTTCACCCCAAGCAAGACAGGAGTGCCAGTAGCACGCAAGGGGTTACAGAGAGTGAGAGCAAGAGTTAAGAAGAGTGATAGAGGAAAGGATGAAGAGAAGGACGGGAACTAGATCAAGACATTTGGAGATGTCGATTGACATTGCATTTGAATAGTTGGGGATTATAGCTATCAGGGAAGCAAGTAAGAGGAAGGGAGTTCCACAGATGGGAAGTGCGAGACATGAAGCTATTGAAGTAGAAGAGACGGCTACATTTAAACGTTTCGAAAGTGAAAGGGTGGGACTGAGATGCCGACCTAGTGGCACATTTAAATTCATGCAGTTTGGGATCTAGCGAAAGTAGCTCGTCGGAGCAGTTAAGCGAAAGCCTTATCGTTTTTCTGAAAGATGATCTTTCGAAATTAGATGCTTAACCAATTGAGGTTTGATTAGAGTCTCTAGTAGTTCACCAAAAATAGAACAATAATTCAACGAATCAGAAGGTTCACAAGAGATCTTAAAGACAGGAACTATAAAAGATTTTGAACAATCTGAAAGCAAGAAGTAGTAAGACGTTTATTGTAGAGTTTGGAGAGAACTGGAACACATTTCATTATGACAATTCTAGGTATACTGTCAAGTTATCAAGTCTTGTAGGGATCTAATTTGAAGATGATAGCAGAAACTATGGACGGCGTTATATGAATATCACTCAGTAGAGATTCCCTTTTAGGTGTTAACAGTGGAGTTGGAAGAGAATTTCCGAGCAAAGCATTTTGCTTTATCAGCGATAGATGACAATACTTAAAAATGATTGAAGATGGAATGGATTGAGGATTTACCATTTTTTAACACACACTTACAGAGCCACCAGTAATCACGAGAACCAAACTCGTGTGAGACTATACGGTGTCTTATTCTATCAGTGAACAGAGACTTAGCCTCGTTGAGAACAAAGTTACACTTATTGCGAGCGGCATTCTTTATGATCCGAACTATTACATTGGTATAGCCGGAAGAAGTGATTCCTGTGGACAATAGCGGCTGAATAGGCAGGAGTGAACCAAGAAGAAGATTGTCGTTTTGCTTGGTATTTCCGCGATGGCATAATTTTCGATACCGGCTTTCGCCCAGGAAGAAACCTCGGCGGCACAATTTTAAATGGGTAGAATAAAAATTTAATTCCAAAGTGCGTCGCAAAGAAAATCACGAAATGAATTCCTATCACTGCGTTATTTCATATATAATGCTAGATGGAAAGCATACTGGATTCGTAGAATTACAAAAGAAGAAATTAAACACAAAGAACTTTGATAAAACTAAGTAGTTAATACTATGTGGCAATACAATAACAACTATAATTGAAAATAATTTATCTAAACTTAATATAAAATTTGTTACAACTACTTCAGAAGTAATAAAAGGTTTAATTAATACAAAATAATCCTAACTGTAACAGTAATGAATGTGTGTCTTTCTGAAAAATATTCGGGAAAAATAACTACTAAATAAAAGGCTATGTTTATATGCTTCACTGTGTCGTGATGAGTATCTAACAGATGGTATCTGAAAGTTCTCGGATGTACATATTGTGAATGAACCGTTCAACAGAAATGTATGCGCAGCTAACGCTCACTCATACCCATTATTGAGTCAGTCTGTCTATAGATTATCTACTTGTTTCATTATTATACGAAGTTTGGACGCTTCGACGCAGCTTAATGGTTAGAAACTTTACCTCGCTAAATAAACTATGGCTGAATACTGAATTCGATTTTCACTAGGTGCTCCATCTTTGCGGCCTTGTGTCACATCTAAACTACGCCTAGTAAGTAATTATTACGCAAGGATTTCTAAAGTTTTATTGAAACGTCTCTGTAATCTTTACACTGGCTGAAAAATTAAAGCAACGTGCCTTGAAATGCTTCGTCAGGTTTTGGGCGAACGTACTTTAGAATAGGTTATTAGAGTGGCGTTACAAGGCCGACCAAGTGTCGATCGATGATGAGCGACAAATCCCTATGAAAACGCTAGAAAATGTGGAAAAAGTTTACTGACAATACATAATATTTACTTGAGTAATGTTGTTTTGTTTATTTAACATAGCCGGGATCTTTTAAGTTATATTCTGTATTTTTCTTGTTATCTCCGGTTGAAATTCCAGAAGCAATGCGTCGGGTCTTGAACATCCTTTTTGTCTTCGATCGTTCGAAGTATAAAGTCATAATTAATCCTTTTATTATGGCATTGTCAACAGACTGCGTTCTCTAGAGCCGGGCGTATTCTTAATGATGTCACTAGATTATTCATAATTCCGCTGATAAATGACTCGAATAAAACGTCTCAGGACAAGAGAAGATCGTTATCATTAAAGCCTCTTCACTCGATTAGGCCAAACACTAGTCAATTCTCAGTAGAATTATAGAATAATGTTATCTTTAATAAGAACATGAACTTTGATTAAATTAAAAAAAAAAATAATCAAATATACATGTCATAAGCTTTCGGGAACACGGTATTTGACACTTCATTGCTAAGGTCATTATTTAAGTTAACTCCGGTTAAGGTTGACAATGAGGGTAACAGATTTTAAAAAATTTAACATCTGTTCTCTGAGTAGGTAAAGGTAGTTACGGAAGCGATTTGTTGATGTCCCACTTAGCTATTCGTCAATTCGTTAACAGATCTGGCGATGTGGCAGACTCGAACTTCTCGAAATTATAATCAATGACATATATATATATATATATATATATATATATATATATATATATATATATATATATATATATATATATATATATATATACATTTTTTAATTGGACATAGTCCGACAATTTATTAAAGACATTTTTGATATGTTTAACGTTCTTTTTATAGATACAAGTATTTTAAGTAAATTCTCTGTTCAAAATAATATAATATATATATACTTATGTGAGTATTAAAATATAAAAAATATAAATAAGAAAAAAAAACATGTTAGCACTTTTATATAGCGGTTTATGAATACAACGGCTCATGGTTTCGGATCTCTTTTTTTGTGTTTTGGGGCCCGGAAATGTCATTATTTCTAATTTTTCTTGTTGGCAGAGGTTGCAAACGTTATTGTGGTTGTTGTAAGGCTTATTAGCCTTTTTGAAAAATTTCCATCTTACAATCGGATCCCTGCTGTTTTCTTCTTTTAAATTCCACAGATGGTTAGCTGCCAAATTAGCTAACCCTACCAAACTAGCATTCTCCTTCTCCTTTTCTATCACAGCCAAGCTTGTGAGTTAATTAATTTTTTAAAATAATATAGCGTTCATTGTTTTTTTTTGTTTTTTTTTAATAAAGCATTGGGAGGTCAATTGATAAAAATCGCCTGAAGATACTGTAAGTTTGAAACCAAGGTAACGAAATCAACTGATCTCCTAATTTTGAAAGTTAAAAGCTCTACGTGTTATTTTTATATTTTTATTTATGTTTTTCACACGTGTATTGAGCACTTTTTAATACTACTGTTCCCTGGTCCAATTCAAACTTGACCATTAACCTTATATATATATATATATATATATATATATATATATATATATATATATATGAAGAAATATAGTCTTAAAGTGTTTTATATTTATGGGATAAAGTGCTCAATATCGGAGATAGAGCGTGTGTAAATATGAAAGTGAACATAGAAGTCAACACTTAGAGGCGACAGATGCAATCGTCAGGACCTGACGCTTGCATCTAGCATGAAACAGTCTGTCGCCTCTAAGTGTTGACTTCTATGTTCACTTTTATATATATATATATATATATATATATATATATATATATATACGTTTGGTGTGCGACTTAAGTTTCGTTGGTTACTCAACTCGTCGGATACAAGATATACCTTATCTCGTGCCCGATGAGTTGGGTAACCAACGAAACTCGAGTTGCCCACGAAACGTAGGTATATGTGTATTCATTAATATATATTTCTTAGCTCTGTCTAATCACATTGAGCACTATTATGTCTACACCTCTTGGCTAAATTTGGTAAGTATTTATTTGCTTACCAACGTGTGCACGCTAACACGCGCGAATGCGGTCACTAATATCTAGTTATTTATTTACCTAACCCTATATATATATATATATATATATATATATATATATATATATATATATATTTCAGTTGAGCTCTGTGGGGAAGGAAGTGCGAGTTTGTAAACAGTGACTATTAAAGCTGATATAGCATCACTCTTCGGCAAAAAGAGAATTGAGTCCTGTCGGTCACTGTGTGTTTATCCCAAAAATAAATACGCTAAAATTCACCTTCATCCCTGCCGTGCGCCGACGGCTTAGTGATAGAATTTCCGACTGACGCCAATTCAGTCGGGTTTCGATCATAGCTAGAGGCAACCGGACATCTAGTCACACTGAAGAGCTGCGAAACAGTCTGTCTGTGGATGACAATAATATATATATATATATATATATATATATATATATATATATATATATATATATATATATATATATATATAATAGAGGCTAATGGAGACTTACTGTGTAACAAGAAAACCTGATACTTTGCTTATTTTAATACTCGTTGTTCATATAACTAGTGTTATCATAGACAGGATTTATTAAATAAACATGTAAAAACTTCTATTCACTCTAATGATTGCTTATACACTGGTCACTTCAAGTGATATGTTTCAAGACGCCTAAACTGAAAACGAACCGCCGACATATGGATAGAAAATGAATCCAGTAAATACACAAAAATCGAAAGGGGCGTAAGACAAGGATGTGTCTTCTCGCCGGATTTATCCAGCCTTGATAGCGAGGCGATCCTGCGAGAATTCGAAGTCCTACCAGGATTTATTATTGGCGGATACAATCTTAGCAACATAAAATATGCAGATGCCACAGTGTTGATGGCAGATATTGAAAGGAAACTACAAGAACTCCTAATGGAGGTAAAGCGAAAGCGAGAAGAAAGGATTACATACCTTTTATAAGCAGAGGTTTTCAATAGGTTTTCAGAAAGAGAAGCAAAGATGCCAACTGCGAATTGGAGATACCAAAATGAAGAAGTAGAAAAATTTAACTATCTGGAAAGTGTTTTAACAGAAGACGGAAAATGTGACACCGAAATCTGAAGGCGCATTGGAATAGCGAAAAGATGTCTTCCAAAAGTTAAGCAAAGTATTAAGAAACATGAAAATGTCATTAGAAAAAACAAAAGGGTGTTGAACTGTTATGTAATACCGGTCTTCCTATATGGCAATGGTTGCTGGACAATCTCATCATAGGATGGTTAAAAAATATCAATTCATGGATCGTCTCGAAAAAAGTCACGAAATGAATCCCAATCAGTTCGCTGGTAACAGAAAGAAGTCTTGTAAATAGGAGATTCTTGTCTAATAGGTGACTCAAAAGAAACATCAACAGATACTACAACATGATCCTAATTTCCAAGAGCACAGATTTTCGATGCTGGACAAGAGCGAGGAGAGGAGGTAAGGAACAAATTAAGTGAAAGTTGGACAATCTCCTCAGAGACTTTAAGCAAAAGAAATATGGCTCTGCAGAAGGATGATGAGAATACCATGCAAGGAACATGTGAGCAGCGAGTTACCTTCAAGAATAATAGAAACAAAAAGGACATTTATATTTAAAAATTTCTATGACTCATAATTGCAGAAGGAGGGCTTGAAGAATTTGACAGAAAAAAGTAGCGTGTAAAATGGATTAAAGAATAAAGATTGGGAGGTTGTTATATAGGAATAAAGTGTCGCTGCCGGCACTTGAAATGAACATAGATCGCCAGTGAGCAAACACAGGCGATCCCATTACTGAATTAAGTAGACCACGTGACCATAGAGGAAACACATAAGTAGGAAGTCGCGTGACAATTAACGATCACTATTTCTACGCTATCCTCTATTACTATACGGACCGCTACTCTATTTGCTATACTATTTCTCTATACGAATTACTTCAAGAGCAAGTATTATCGAGCAAGTACTATCAGCGCGAGAGTTATTCGAAGGCGTTTGACACCAGTGTTGTTCAACGGCGTTACTATAGTTGTATCTGTGATTACAAAGTCTCTACTGCGACGAGCATTACGAAAGTGACAACGAGTATTCGTTGACATCACAAAAGAGGTACAGGGAAAAGGCAATGTTACTAAGAGCTACAAAAGATAAGAAGTTGTGGAGAGCCATAATCACCCACGTCCTGAAAGTAAATGGTACATAGAAGAATGGATGCCTTACAACGTAGATATTATACATATTCTTTCTTTTGCACATCCATACATACATGATGACTAGGGCACCTTGATATGGCGTAATGTTTCACAAGATTGTCTTGCTAGACCAATTACGAATGAATAGTAAGTTCGATCCTCACTGGGCGCCCCATACTTTCTGCCTTCTGCCATATATAAGCCACACTTAGAAAACCATCATACATGATAACTGTCGACTTGTTGAATATCGCAATTTTGACACATTAACATAAAGGTTATTAAAACTATTTGCACTGACAATTTACAGTTGTACGCTAAATCATACGTTTGTACCAGAAAGTAAATATATTGGATTAAAATTATATTAAAAAAATGAATTACTGTGCAAAATTTTTCATTTTGTGTTAAATATTAAAATAAAATCAGTGAAATATGTACACTGCCCTCTAAATTATGGGATCTATATTGATCCCTGCAAGGGACTTACACTTTTTTTGACAAAGACGACACAATCTCTTGTCTTTGTTGATTATTTGCTTATACATTGATATAGATAGTGCCTGCCTAATTCGGACCTATTTTTACATACCTAATTAAAATTCGGTTAGGATAAATCTAGGGAAATCACTTGCGTATACTCATTTATGTGTCGCCATTATATGTCGCCATTTGCGTATACTCATTTATGTGTCGCCATTATATGTCGCCATCTGCGTATACTCATTTATGTGTCGCCATAAACTAAGACCTTTGTCTTAGTTTATGGCGACACATATAATTGGTCTGGTCTACTGGGGATAGGAAAACCCGATGACAAATATCACACAATAAGTCTAAAATTTATAAAATAAATTCATAAGTCTAACATCCATCCATGTATTAAGATCGGTGCATCTGCTATGTATTCAGATATTCTTAATAAAATTCCCCCCAAAAGTATATGCAATATTATTGATCCTGACTTGGTATCTCGGCTTCAGTCAGCTTTTCTGTGCCTTTCTATAAATACTTTCACGGTAACTGTTTTGAAGATCTTTCTTCGTTGGTACCTAGATTTAGGAATTCCAGTGCAGTACTAGATTGGCGGCTTGGTTTCATCATTTTACAGTTTAAATGTCTTGAGGTAAGAGTAAGTTCTATGCTAACAGTTTCTTTTCTCGCACTTCTCGTTTGTGGAACTCTCTATCGGCTTTTGACTTTCCAGCCAACTTTGATCTCCAAAAATTGAAATAAAAAATGTCAATCGTTATCTTCTATCCTGTGCTTTTATTCTCTCTTCTTAATAGTGTTTTCTTTTTCTCATATTTTCTGACACGCAGTAACCCCCTTGCGTCTTAGTGGCTTTACTGCCTTGCCTGGGGTGAAATGGTAAAAAATAACAAAGGTGTATTGTCATCATCCATCAACAGTCTCTTTCTTGCGGCACTTTTTTTCTTCGCGCCTGCTTCCAACAAATTTTTCCATTGTAATTGGTTAGTAGTATCATTCTGCCAACTATTTCTGAGTGATTTGTTTGCCTATTGAATCCTTAATACACACTTTTGGTTTTATATTGTAGCCTTTTGGTTCGTTTTATCTGTCTTTACAGTAGTTTCTATGATATGCGTTTGTCATCGTTTCTGATCAAATGATTCTTCTAACATAGCCTCTGCTTACCTATTTCTTATTCAATACGGGGTATGCTAGCCAACACTGAAACTTCCGTGTCCTATGTCTTTGACATCCAGTTAATTTTAAAAGTAGCCAGTAAGTAATGTTGATAGAATCTTTCCAGGACCTGATACGTTTTTGTATGTCACCCATGTTTCATAAGAGTAAAGAAAAATCAGAGTATGCATTTTCTATAAAGCAAATTATAATATCTCTGTCTGCCCAAATATGACCTTCCAGATTCTTAAAAGCCTGAGTAGCTTTTTGGATGTGGATTATGATCTTATCATCTAAAGAACAAAGGCCAAATTTAAAGTGCTTTCAAGTTACAGAAAAATGTCTATAACTTTCAGCATATATAAAATAGAACTTAATTTATAAATTACCCACAGCAAGGTGTTAATAAAAAAATGACAAATAATAAAACAGTTATAATATGTAATAAAAAGTGTGAGATGGGTAGTAAATTCGTTCTTACCGTAGATCTTAGCAACATCAGCTTAAGATTTCTTTTTTAAAATCTCCTTATAAATAGAGAACTTAGAATACATATTTTTCCTTGAACGAAGCACTTTACGACACCTCAGTGGTAGATGCAAATTGCTAACAGCCCAATTCTTGCCTTTCGTATCCATTATAAAGTAAAAGATGGGCACTGTATTTTTATACTATTATTCAAGCAATACCTTACCTAAGAGCCAATCAAGGTAGAGCGTTACTGGATGAGGTTGATGTAAGAGAATAACTGGGAGAAGTAAGAAGTGCGTATCATGAGGGTATGTAGGATAGAAAACGATTGGCTCTAGACTTAAATTGATCGTAGTTATCGGAGAAGCGCTCACAAAGTAACATTACTGGGGAAGAAATGGAATACAAAAGTAATGAGGATGAGATGGCCATGTTCACGTGGCATGGATGGTCTTAGTTGTGAAGATCTGGACTGATGGCACTAAGTAATGTAGTTCGTCTGAACATCTGTCACAAAAATAGTGATAGAGTAGCGAGCGGCTAGTGGCGTTTTCTCTGTGGGAAAAGCGTTGTAGAACGGAAGATAATTCATCACCCGCAAGGCCACGTATAATGACCTTAAGTTCAAATGAACATTCAGTTCTGTACAGGATAAAATTAATCTATAAAAGAAAAGGAAAATAGAAGTTTTTATAAGAGGTAATTTCAATACGACTACCGTTCTTACATATATCTTATATATAAAGTACAGTGTATGTGTGTGTGTGTTTGTGCGTGTGTGTTTACCAAGCAACTCCTGCATTCCCACTGGTCCAATTTCAATGATTTATAGCTCATTCAAAAGCCCTAGAAAAATTAGGCACAGGGAACGATTTTCGTTGAGCCCAGATTCAGAGTTGTCAGATTATGCGAGGTTAAAAATATATATTGCTATATTATATTCCATAATATAGGTTTTACTTAATTAGCTATTATGTTTCTCTAACTCTTCAAATGTTGAATGTATAACTAATTCCAATTTCTGTTTTCCCATCTTTACACTATATTAATTTTATCTTATAAATTGTCCCCTGTTATGTCACCCATGAAATAAAAATAATTGTTTGTACGGAAAATAAGGATCTACGTGCATCAAATCGTCTTTAAATTAAGTTGCGGCAGAAGAATTATCGTTGAAATTTTAAAAGGTAAGCTTAAGCATTAATTCAATACTTAAATGCTGTGATCTAATTTTGAGTTCTTCTGTAGTTTATTGTTGCCTATCGCATCTACTCCTTCCTAGCTATTGTGATGATGGCCAAACCAAGATTTCGTGCAAATGTTCGTGCCTGATTTTCATTGTTAATGACTGCGACTTAACACTGGCGTTTGTTTTGGTGCTGATTCATAGTGTATTCTTGATTGAAACTTTGAATCGTTCAGTTGCGAGTCAGACTTTGTTGAATGTTGACGTTTCGTTCACAAATGAATACCTTAAAGATGGAGGATGAAAAGTTACATTTTCGCCATATTATGCCCTATGAATCTCGGAATGGAGTAAGCGTCGGAAATGCGACAAAAATAAAATAAAATAAAATAAATAAAAAAAAAACATTCAGAAGGTTTATTTAGATCATGTCTCAACTCTTCGGACGGTCAAAAAGAGCTTTGGAACATTTCGTCAGGGTGATTTTGACATAAATGATCTGCAACACTCAGTGAGATATTCTGACGTCGATGAAGATGCTCTGCTTGCCATCGTGGAGAATAAATCGAAGATTTCGACGGAAGAGGTTGCTAAGAGGCTGAAAATCGATATCTCAACTGCTTTTCTTTTCGATATCTCTTTTCTTTGAAGAGATTTGGGTTCATTTCCAAACTCGATACTCTGACGAAACAAAACAAGCTCGATCGTGTTTTGGCGGCGATTTCTATGCTGTACACGCATAAAAACTTCAAAATTCTTTTTTAAATACAGGATCGCTGAATTGAAGTAAACTTTCCCATTTATGATTACTAAATATAGTTTTACACAATAACAATATCACCTAACCAGTTCAAATTAATACAGAATTTTTAAACGATTAAAAATTAAAAAAAAAATCTTTTTAAAGTTTATAAATTATTTTAATTAAAATTTAATAAAAAATTATTGCAAAAATTCATTATCCATAAAAAAAACAACATTTTTCTTAATAGTATTCATAATATATCTCACTCATAAAAAAGCAATTAAAAACCTTTCTAATTAAATAATGTCTTAGTTTTATTGCATTTTTTTATTTTACGATTCAGAGCAGATTTTCTGTAACTGTAAATTTCGAACGTTCTAAAATGGATAAAAAATATAATTTAATAATCAAAAAATTATTTGGTATTTCCTTTTAACAATGACAAAGATTTTGATGATAGAGCTTTGTTTATATAAAGTTTAGGGCATTCTTTCATCGTGTGTGCTTATATTTTAGTGAATCTTTGGAAAAAAAAGTGAAAGTTTAATTTTAATCGTAGTACCTATAATTAAAATTAAAACTTACACTTTTTCCTGAAAAATATATTTTCTGAAAATACATTCTGCTTTATAACCATTGTAATGAATGTAATTTTCGAAAAATTGGGAGCAGAGACAAGATTAGTGAGCATTTGTATAGAGACAAAAACAGAGATAATATATAAAAATAAATATTTGTGTAATAATAAACGCTTTTTTTCATTATTAGGTTACGAAGTTAATGGTATATTTTCGCATGTTGGTGTGATTGCATGCAGATATGGATAATGGCACATAAAGGATTTAGCATTTTGAATATTTAAATATGATATTATATATATATTCGATTCAGTAATAAATGTTATTTCATGTTTTATTGTTTTGCATGTGCTTCCACATCGGAATTATATTCTCAGTAGAGAGAATCATAGAATAGTGCGAAATTGTATATAAAAATACAGAATATTCACCGATACACTCTTTGGAAAGAAACATGACAGAATTAATTTACCCACGTTGACACAAGGCCGCCTATATGGCACCCAAGGAAGAAATATTCTCAACCAATTTATTGCGTGACTAGCACTCTAAATATACAATGACGGAAAGTGCCCGCCATGTTCCTCAATAGACAAAGCTGAATAATTTGATATGAAAGAGTCCAGAACGTTTTTCGGTAATACGATAGTTTTTCTCTTAAGGGCGTTTCGTTTGTTTTTGACTGAACGAATCACAAATCATTGTGCCAGGCAGACAATAACATCATGTGCAGAATAAAAATACTCTTTTGGCTACCGTTAAGACATGTAAAACGATACGGTGCAAACATATCATCGTTCCTTGTCAAAGAACTTCCAGGTTTGTGGAAGACATAAAACTAAAAAGCAAATGTTTTCACTGAAAAATATCAAGAAGTATAGCAAATGAAACATCATCACCGGTTCCTTGTCAAGGTTGACAAAGAGTGTAACAGTTCCATTGTTACTGTTACGACTATTTCGATAGTATGGTATCGGAGAGTGGTTTCACCAATGATCATTCACGCACTTTCTTTTCTATTATCTATTGTGGTCAGTCAGCAGTGAAGCAATCTGTCCGGAGGTGAGGGGGTTTAAATGCAGGAATGTGGAGTTATCCTTTTTCCAAGGATATATTGTTAAGTAAAGGTTGCGCTTGTTAGTTTTTACTTAGCCTAGTTTGTTAGAAGTTTATGGGACGTAGTGAGAATCGAACTCAATGCACCGTATCAGTGGTAAATCCATCTGAGCTAGTTGATTGAAGAGGAGATCAGTTAGCGCACACCGAGTCCACTCTTTAGGTTTGATGCTCTTCCTATGTAGCTCGGCGAGTCAAGTTGGTCAAGACGATTGGCAAGCGGTAATTTGCCTGTAGTTAGCGGCCAGTAGTATATACAAAGTGTCCTTAGAATATATATAATTATTTCGCGTGTCAGCAAGTATTATATTTTTGTTCATAAATCAAATAATTTTGTGAAGAAGAATAAACCTAAATATTATAAAAAAGCTGTAAATCGTTTTAACTTTAAATGGTCCATCAATAAAATGTTAAAAATATCGTCATAGCAAAATCTCTGACATTTTTTCTGTGTATAACGACTTCCTTTACGCTGTCACTTTTTAATTACAAATTTCTATTGTCAAAATAAATAAATAAATAAAAATAAATTAAACTTTCTATCAAAAATTGATTTTCATTTGCAAAAGGAAAAACAAATAATATAAGCGAATAAAAGATACATATGTTTTGACATTTCAATTTTTATAAAGGCTTATTTCTCTTTCTTTTACACTTTTGATTTCTTTCTCAGAGTATATATATATATATATATATATATATATATATATATATATATATATATATATATATATATATATATTAAAATTATTTTCTTTTATATATACAAGGTAACCAAAAAACTTCTGTCCGTTTTTTGATTAGTCATTGAATGAAGTTGAAATATATAAGAAATGCGTGTGGCAATTGTTTTCAAATTCGGACAGCCGGAAGTAGGAACATCAGACGTTATAAAAAACACGCGCACCGTGCCCGGCCGTCAGTTATAAGCCGGACAGCTGTGAGAAGGATGGAAGTGTCTAGAGATATCGTTCGGGTCTGTTTGCTTTACGACTTCAAAGTGAGCTTATCAGCAGCTGCATCAAGTCGCCGCATATGTCAAGCGTTTGGGGATAGTGCTGTGGATGAACGTACTGCAAGGCGTTGGTTTCGAAAATTCAAGTCGGGAGATTTGTCTCTCCATGATGAGCCTCGCAGTGGACGACCACAGGTCTTGAATGACGGAGTCCTGAAGGCGGCCATTGAAGAGGACAGTAGTCTAACGTGTGGTGAACTTGCAAGACAGTTCAACGTTTCCGATGAAACAGTTAGACTTCACCTGCACCGCCTAGGTAAGACGTACAAACTGAGCAAGTGGGTTCCGCAAATGCTGTTGGAGGTCCGCAAGGGACAACGAGTGGCAGCCTGCGTATCGCTGCTTTCTCGCCACCGTACCGCATCCTTATTCAATCGAGTGCTTACCAGTGATGAAAAATGGGTTCTGTACGAAACTCCCAAGCATTCCAGACATTGGTAATCTCCTCAGGATGCTGTCCCTCACACCGCAAGACCGCCTATGCACCCACGCAAGATTATGCTTTGTGTCTGGTGGACAGGTCGTCAAGTGGTTCATTATGAACTGCTACCAACTGGCCAAACGGTCACTGGAGACCTATACTCGCAGCAATTGAAACGTGTGCAACAGGCATTGCGCCAGAAGGAGCCAGCACTGGTGAATCGCAAAGGTGTGCTTTTCCTCCATGACAACGCCAGGCCGCATGTCGCGCGAGTGGTCAGGAATACCATACAGCAACTTTAGTGGGAGACTTTGTGCCATCCACCTTATTCACCTGACCATGCGCCATCCGATTACCACCTCTTCCACTCCCTGGATAATCATCTTCGTGGGAAATCCTTCACCAATGAAGCAGACTTGCGCAAAGCCTTCACGGACTTCGTTGCGTCAACCTACCCCCGAGTTCTACCGCAAGAGCATTGAACAGCTGGAGACCCGTTGGCAGAAGGTGCTGGATGCCGATGGCGATTACTTCGAAGACTAAATATAAGTTACACATACTGTGAAGCGTTTTCTTTTTTCCCTTTAAAAACGGACAGAACTTTTTTGGTTACTTTGTATATATCATAATTATTTTCTTTTTTAAAAATATGATTCCAGCGCGATGGAATCATATATATATATATATATATATATATATATATATATATATATATATATATATATATATATATATGTATGTATGTATGTATGTATGTATATCCGATGCAATGAGAACGAAAATAATATATAAATTCTAACGTTCACAGCATTAATTCAAAAGAGGGCTCGATACCGCTAGCAGAGCAATAATTATTTATTATAATTTTTTCATGTAGACAAAAACAGTTTATTCACTACAAAGATGCAACTTCGTTTCGGCGCATTTCAGTTGCACCACGACTGGTGAGAACCAAAATGGTTATGAACAATTCTGCTTTTATCAAACAGGTGCTTAACGAAATCCATTGTGTATATGTGCTATATTTCATCAAATGAGAACCGCAGTGACATTAAGTTGTATGTGGGATCAATTAGGAGAGCTTTTAAAGATCGATATTACAATCACATACCCTTCTTTACAAATGTAGCTAAACGCAATATAATATCACTTTCGAAACATTTTCGGAAACTGAAGGAGGAAGGAAAAACACCTAAGGTTAAATGGAAAATCCTAAAACAAGCCAGAACTTGTAAATCTTTGAATGAACCATGTTTTTTATGTTTTCAGGAGAAAATATGTATTATTGAACTTTTGAACAACACCAAATTATTAAATCAAAGATATGAAACCACCGTTTTTTGTAGACATATTAAAGATCTAACATTACAATCTTGCTAAATTCTTAAATCCATAACTCTAAACGTTTAAAATGATAACTCACCTCCTTTGATATACTTCCTACCCTCTTATATATCTCTCCACTAATTTATCTTAGATTATGATTCTTAAAATGTTTTTTGCGCATATATATTATTAGTAATACTTTAAGATAAATTGTTTTACACCCATACTTATTCTACACGTTATACAGTGCGATAATAGGTCAAAATTTGATTATAAAAGTTGTATTAATATCCCATGCTTTTATATACTTTTCTATTTATTTTTTAATTTCTAAATCAAAACTGTTTTTTTAAAACCGAATAACTTATATATTCAACATACCAAGAACAAATCATTAAAATTCACCGAAACGAAGTTGCATCTTTGTAGTAAGTAAACTGTTTTTGTCTATATGAAAAAATTATATATATATATATATATATATATATATATATATATATATATATATATATATATATATATATTATAATTATTTTCTTTTTTAAAAATATGATTCCAACGCGATGGAATCATATTTTTATATATATATATATATATATATATATATATATATATATATATATATAATAACTATTTTCTCACACACACACACGCACGCGCACACACACACACACACACACATATATATATATATATATATATATTATAATTGTTAATAAGACCGGATTATAAAATCTTATTGTTCTTTCTTATTTTTAATATATATATATATATATATATATATATATATATATATATATATATATATATAGCCCTATTCTGTCAATAATGCTGGCATTTCTTCCTGACTACTCACAATTACATTTTTAATGATTTCTATGCATTTCCATAGAAAGCTAATGAGCAATGCATCTATATTATGCATATAATAGTTTTCTTGGCGAATAAAATATTTAGTCATTTTGGGATACAGGTTTTATAGTTGTTCTTTTTTTTCCCTTTTCATTGTATTCATATAATAGTCCTAATCTCTCAGTAAAGTTTTCATTTATTCCTAATCAGTAAACAATCCCTTTCTTATAATAGGGTTCTTGGAAATAGACTTGGAAATAAGTATCTTGATTTTCTGCAATTTCCAATGCCCAGCATTGGCATTACTTTATCCGCAATTGTTATAACCTAGGAAAGGTTACTGAATAGAATAACCAAACGAAGGTTGGTAATGAACGATAATACTTAAGACAAGAACAATACATATAATATTCACCAGCGGTGCGTAGAAGAAGTAGTCAACTGCTAGAAGTGAGTCAAGTGAATTCCACAATGAATGTCTAACTACAGACCAACATACAATATTTACTACTGTATTTATGTGAATAGGGACATACCCATTATCGTCCGTAGGTATGCTACAACAGCAATGTACAAACATCTTTAAACAAAATGAAGGAAAGATCAAGATAACTGACAAATAGATGCCAAATATACATTGTCTATACAAATATGTATATATGTCTATACCATATGTCTCAAACAGAGGAACTATAACACATATAGTTAAACAAGTAGTGTGGTCGGAGAAAATCGAGGCTGGTGATATCTTTTGTGGCAAACTTGGATCTTCATGCCCGCAAAAGAATGGAGTGTCAATAGGACGGCCTTTCCATTGACACCGCTCTTATTTTAACTACCTGCATTCCTCGATAATGTTTATTGTTTTTAAAAAAGAGATGATTAGACTTGTAATAAAACCTATGCATATGATGAAAGTGAATTTATACATTTTTTTTTGTTCTTGAGAATTTACAACAAAAATATTTAACACTATTTATTTATTAGATTGTTTAAGAATAATTTCATATTTACAACATTCTAATACTAATACTGTTAAAACTAATGCAATACAATAATTATCATTAGTAATTTATAATGAAATAATATGAATACAATTTTTATTCATAAATTTATAAACATTTACAACGGTCCAAGTTTGCCTCTTTTTTGTTCCTTTTTGGAACCATGTGGTTTCCATAAGTTCTCTTAACCTCTTCGGGCAATGCATCGAATTGACGTCACTCACTGACTGTCACGTGACCCATATATATTCTTCCTTTCCCAAAGGGAAGTAATCACTCTCTGCATCCATAGAATAATTATATAAAAAACTGTATCAAAACAAATTACTAGTAATTTACATTATACATATAATTATTAACAACTGATAACCCGTCTCTTCCTGATATTCATTTCATTTCTATAGTAAAATCACTAGCAATTCATTTACATTATATATATAATAATAAACTCCTTTCAGCAAATTGTATTAATTCTTTGCCATTGACAATCTCTTTCTTTGTGAGTTTTTAATGCACAACATAAGGATTCAGTACTGAAATTTGATAAAACGAATTTTAGGTCTAAAATTATAAAATCATTGATTACTCCATTAAATTTCTATTTTTTATTGAGCCTGTATTGATTTTCATTATTTCCTTTATAACTTTCGTGATGAAGCTTCACTTACTTTCATCAAGACCAACATTCAACCGTCCTGGTTATGACGATAAACTACATCCGACAGTAAGGCCTCTGATTGGGAGGTTTTGAGGAGCTGTTAATTGCTGTTGTTCCCAGGTCCACCATGACCCGAGGTGGTAGCACCTGTTAGGGTCCCAGCTATGTATTTGTCCCGCCATTCGTACAGATAGATCTGTATCACTCATGTCGAATTTTGATTTGTTTGTTTAGCGGCATATCAACACCTTATGGGTCATTTAATGCTAAAATTTAATTTTCTTGGGAACATTAGTAATTTCTTTTACAAAAAATGTATTGCTGGTATTTTTTTTTTAACAAAAATGTATTGCTGCTAATATTTTTTCCTTACTGAAATGTATTTTTTGTAATATTTTTACTATGAGTATGTATTGCTGGTACTTTTATCACTACTATGTTTCCCATATAACCACGGCAGTTCGCAGATAAAAAAAAAGGTATCTAGAGAGCCATGATCGGCTAAGTCTTGAAGGGACATTGTATTTAAAAAATGCATAGTAGTCCTATACAGTCGGTTATGTAAGTAGTACCTTTCTTGTTTCAAAAACGTGGACATGCTGACCCTGATGTTAACGAAAGGTTTATCTTTTCTACAGCCAAAATCCTATATCGTTTTGTTGAAAACATAATGTAGTATAGATTTGTTTGTTTGTTTAGCGGCATATCAACTCCTTATGGACAACTTCTTGGGAGTTTTGTAAATTTTTGTTTTACAAAAATGTATATTTTTACTATAAAAATGTATTTTTATACTTTCATAATGTTTTGACTCCGTTTGAGGGTTCACTATTTGCCCATAGCTGGGACCCTAACAGGTGCTACAACCTCGGGTCATGGTGGACCTGGGAACAACAGCAATTAACAGGTGGTTCCACGCTCCTCAAAACCTCCCGATCAGAGGTCTTACTGCCGGATGTAGTTTATCGTCATAACCAGGACGGTTGAATGTTGGTCTTGATGAAAGTAAGTAAAAGCTTCATCACGAAAGTTATAAAGGAAATAATTTGTATTTTTTTTAATATGAATAGATTCTTCGATTTTGCCCTGTCCCTTCAGCACGTGGGCGATTATGGCCATCAAAAACTTCCTGTCCTTTATAGCTCTTAGTAAGGTTTGCCAACCTTTACATTGTCTCGTGAAGTAGGTTATTCGCTGATTTCCACTATCCCTCTTGCGAACAATATGTCTTCATCTTACGTGTTCTGGAAATTTTAATTATCTCTTTCTGATTCTAAATATAAGCACTCTTTTTATTTTCATATTTCTTAAAAATTCGTCGTTACTCATATGTTCATGTATTTTCACGAGTTACATAATCAACATAGTTGGGTGTCAATGGTGGTACCCTCCGTTCCAGCTATTAACTTCAGTCTAGGAAGCTCCTCCGCCCAGCAATGCCGTGTACTGCACTGGTTACATACATAGTTGTGGAATCCAGCCTACTTCTAGAGGGTTGCTGACCCCACAAGACAAGTTTTAGATTTAATACCGCAACGGTACCTAGCCACCCTCTTCACGAAAAAAGCCTGGTGGGGGAACCATGGTCTATTAATATACAAATCATAATAATAATATTAAATTTGTGAGAATGTCCGTTTTCTAGAAAATAAAAACTTAATTTACATTATTCCAACTTCCTCTCTGCCTATACTTTTATATTATGTTTGAGTAATTATCTGATTTTGACGGATAGATCTTACCAAGGTCGCTCAACATATCTTTGTTAACCCAACAGGTATATTTCGGCAGCAATTTTTCATTGTTTTGTTTAATTTCAAAAAAAATATTTCTGAGGTTTAGATCATTTTTCTGATTTCCAGGGAGAATTTGAATATAAATTATCCTATGTATTCTGAGTGCTTTCGGCTCACGGAAGTCATTATCAAAGGCTTTTTGTGCGTTGATGAAGTTGTCTAGGTATGCAGTGTATTTTCTTGTGTAATATAAATACAATAAAATGAATAAAGAGAGAAGTAAAAATAAATTTAAAAAAATAAAATAAAATAATGCATACACTAAAAATATAACCAAATTGTCTAGGAAATGTAAACACATTATATGCCCAGTGTGGAATAAAAAGACATTTTTTTATTCTCTACCCAAATGGAGCTGATGGACAAATCTCACCAAACCTCTGAGCGCAATGCTACTCTTTAACATCTGTCCTCTTTTACGGCAGCGAATGTTGGATGGTCTCCTCAAAGATGGAGAAGAGACTCGAGGCAGCGGAGATGTGGTTCTACAGAAGTATGCTAAGGATATCATGGAGCGAACGTGTCAGCAACGTTGAGGTCTTGGAGAGGATGCAAACAAGAAGGAAGCTTATACTTAACATAAGGAAAAGGCAGATGAAATTTATGGGACACGTAATGAGAAAAGAGGGCCTGGAGAATCTGATACTTACAGGTCGAATAGAGGGAGAAAGGGACAAAGGAAAGCAACGCATGACATACCTGGGGGGCTTAAGCAAGTGAATGGCAGAACGTAGTCTGGGGGAGTTGGCAGAGGCATGAAACTTATTGAGAACCACAAGGGGTGGAGGAAGTTTAGAGCCATGATCGCCTACGTTTTCAAAGGACACAGCACATAAAAAGAAATGTGCAATGGTATAGGTTCAACTGGGAAAAATCGTTTGCTTATATGTAGATAGGTATGAGTGATATGTAGAAAGATGTAGGTATTTCATTGGTCCTTTATATTTCTAAACATATTCAAAGATCATGGATTTACATACGATGTAGATAAGCATTTGTAGGATGTGCAACAAGATGATTTTTTTTATTGATCGGTGCCGTTTCGACTAATAGTAAATTTCCAGGTTTTACAGACAAAGTCGACTTGATTGTTCAACGGAAGGAAAAGAGATAGAAAAGAGATCAAAGATTAATTCGTTGTTAGTTCTGTCTTTGCTAGCACTAGGAACACTTTGGGCTTATTTGTAATATGTTTGCTTTTTCCTTATTCCGGCTTTTTAATATTTTATGTCTCGATTTATTAACTTATTTTGTATTTGTTGCGATATCATGAGGAAACAACCTGCACCTATCTTTCGAGTATCTCCACGAAATCGTTAAAAAAACAGCATACCTTGATGAACAAATGCTCCAAACTTGTAAATTACATTTAGTTTAAAAGCAGAAGACCTTGAAGAATATAAATCATCGATTTTTTTGTAAAATCGAATCACACAATTACCGAAAATCAACTCTGAATTGTAACATATAAAATCCAATAAAACTAAGACATTATTTAATTAAAAAAAAAAAGAAGCTTTTAATGGCTTTTATGAATAATGTATGTTAAGGACAATATTGTCTGAAGCCAAAATATTTTTCCGATGAAAAATTAAATTTTACAAGAATTTTTTTCTTTTTTTTTCTTTTTTTTTCAATTTTAAATACAAAATGTTGTTAAATATTTTAAAATCAAGTTTCAATCCGTAAATTTTAGGGAATATTGTTATTAAGTAGACCTACCTTTACAGATCATAAATTTGAAAGCTTATTACAAGTTTTATTTTTTTATATCCTATTAATAATAAAAAATAATAAAAAATACTTTGGTCTTTTCTCTTAATAATAAAATAAACATTTAGACGAATTAGTGAAGATACATACTTTTTTAGCAATCTATCTTCCTCTATCCTTATATATATATATATATATATATATATATATATATATATATATATATATATATATATATATATATATATATGGGGAAATATGATATAGAAATATATATATATAAGAACAAAGTTAGGCAACTGAATGACGAAGTGGAAAAATTCTGTGTAATATGTTCCCTCCTTTAAAATGACTAATTTTCGAATTGATGGAGTTTATCTCCTCTCCATACTTATATACAATCCCAGCAATAAGAATAATACTTTAGTCTGATGAAATTTAATGGTGGTTTCCAACTCGTGTCTGTGTACGGCTATTACTACATATCTTTTTGGAGAATATCTACTGATGTGCTGAACAAATGTGGCTCTTTAGCCCAGCAAGGGACCTACATACTCTGGCACAAACAGGGCTCTTTTTCAGCGAATTAGTCAAGATACCTACGTTTTAGCAATCTATCTTCCTCTCTACTCTCTCTCTCTCTCTCTCTCTCTCTCTCTCTCACACACACACACACACACACACACACACACACACACACATATATATATATATATATATATATGGGGAAATATATAGAAATTTCTATATATCAGAACAAAGTTAGGCAACTGAATGACAAAGTGGAAAAATTCTGGGTAAAAATGTCTAATTTTCGAATTGATGGAGTTTATCTCCTCTCCATATTCATATACAATCCCATCAATAAGAATAATACTTTAGTCCGATGATGAGACATGGGTTTATGGTTACGACTCGGAAACCAAATCCCAGTCCCCGCAATGGAAGCATCTGTCATCACCAAGATCTTAAAAAGAGCGACAGGTTCGCAGCAACGAGAAGATAATGTTGACCTATTTTTTGACTTGCATGCTACTGTGTATCATAAATACGCACCAGAAGGCCAAACAATCAATAAATAACACCACTAGGAGGTTATACGTCGCCTTCGTGATACTGTGCGTCGAAAGTGGCCGGACATACGAGTGGCGAAGAATTGGCAATTTCACCACGACAATGCGCTAACTCATTTCGTCCACATAATGCGTGCTCTCCTGGTTAAGAACAACACACCACCTGTTTGACAAGCTCTCTACTCTCTCGGCTTGGCACCGTGTTACTTTTGGCTTTTCCCCAATCTGAAAAGCACGCTGAAAGGGAAGCGGTTTGAGTCGTTAGCAGAAGTTATGAGAAAAGCGACGGCGGAGCTCCATAACGTTCCGGAGAAGGCGTTCCAAATGTGTTAGCAGCAGCGGTAGAATCGCTAGGAGAAGTGAGTGATTAAATTGGGATATGCACAAACTTGATATTTTTATGCCCAAAGGTAGGATACTTTTAGAACGCACATCGTATATATATATATATATATATATATATATATATATATATATATATAATCAAGAAGAAAACCTTAAAGATTCATTTCGGTTATATTTTATTTCGTGAATATCTATATATTCATCACTTCAGACCGAAATCTTTTAGTAAATGGACTAGTTGGTACAATTGTGGTCACGTGATCACAGTTTGAGTTTGATCGCTCCAGTTTTCTTCCTACTGTTATAGTGTAAACATGGCTGCTCCGCTAGCAGTATGCACTGTTCCTTTTAATTAATATGGAATTCATTCCTGTGAAATTAGATTCTTTCTTCTGATGACGCCAGAACATCAAACGAATATGCCAACGTAATTTCTTTTTCAGGAGTAAATAGTAGTGTCGTCTGCATAGATACCTACTTGGGAACTGATGACATCGGGAAGATCGTTAATGAAGATAAAGAACAGAGTAGGCCTCAGGATCGAGCCTTGGGGAACACCTGCGTTCGTGGGGAAAGGAACTGGAGGAGAATCCATTAAGGACGATCTTCATTACACGGTTTGACAGGAATGATCGTATTAAGTCAAATAATCCACCTGAAATTCCGTATCCCCGAAGCTTACGAAGGAGGCCGGCATGCCAAACCTTATCAAACGCATTAGAGATATCTAGAGCCACGGCACGAGCTTCTCCGTTATTGTGAAGTGCTTGGTAAACAATTTCAGTTATGGCCGTGAGCACATCAGCTGTAGAACGGGCAAAGCGGAAACCATATTGCTTGTCAGAGAGCAGATCATGGGATATAAGATGCTTAACCACTTCGGCGTTAATTAAAGCTTCAAAGATTTTGCCGAAGAGTTGTAGGATACTGATAGAACAGTAGTTAGATGGGTCAGAAGGGTTTCCAGAGTTCTTAAAGACAGGAACAATAGATGAGGACTTCCAACAGGCTGGAAAACAAGATTAATTGACGCAGTAGTCATACAATTTGGAGAGGGCTACTTGCCTTAAAATTGTTATTCTCCTGAAGTACGTCGGTTGATGTTTGTTTTATTTTGTATAGGTATAGTTTCTTTTTGGTGCACAGCAAACATGTTATTATCATTATATAATAATAATAAAATAATAATAATAATAACAGTCGGACCTGTAACAATTTTATGGGGCTTGACAATACACACAGACTAGCTAATCGCCCAGACATCGTGATCACAGCCGACAAAAACAGAATGGGCTTTGTTATTAACACTGCAGACTGTAATGTATCCTTGAAGATCTTAAAAAAACTATCAAAATACACGGATACTGAAGTGGAAATCACAGAAATGTGGCACACGAGGACGTCAATAATGTCATTTGTACTTGGGGCCGTCGGATTGATTGGAAAAGGTTCCGATAGACTGATTGAAGGGGTTCCTGGTAGACCATGCCTTAAAGAAATACAAAAAAAAAAATGCACTCACAAGTACAGCTCACACATGAAAAAATTTATCTATGTAAAATGTGTGTGATCGTTGTTTTTTGTTTTGTTTTTTTACAAAAATGATTTTTGACTTTTTGGGACTCGGATGGAAATGTGTATACAAGAGAAACAAAAGGAAATAATAATAATAATAATAATAATAATAATAATAATAATAATAGTAATAATAATAATAATTTTTGATATAGGTAAAATTACATAATTTAACGTAGGTCCAGGTTAGAAGGATTTTTGTCAATAAATGCTTGATAATTATATACGGATCCTGCAGTATCCTGAAATTTTATATTTTTGCTACAATAATTATTACACACGCACGCACACACACACACACACTCTCTCTCTCATATATAACAATATATATATATATGTGTGTGTGTGTGTGTGTGTGTTTTTTTTTTTTTTTTGGCCGGTGGCCACTATCACGCAAGGGGTTACAGAAGGGTTGGAGGAAGAGCAGATAGGAGTGGTAAAGGAAGGGATGTGTAGAAAGAGAAGGACGGAGGGCCGATCGAGGTGGGGAGGTTACGGGAGATATAGAGCGAGAGCAGATAGGAATGGAAGATGTCAGGAAGTGGATAGATCAAGGCAACTGGAGATGACGATTGACGCTACACTTAAACCGTTGGAGATTGTATTTGTCAGGGAAACAGTAATAGGGAAGGGAGTTCCATAGGCGAGATGTGCGAGACATGAAGCTATTGGAGTAGAAAAGACGTCTACACCTAACAGTTTCAACGGTATATATATATATATATATATATATATATATATATATATATATATATATATATATATTGTAGTGTTACTTTCCTTGTTGACCACTGTGTTATGTAATTTAATAATTGCGTATTTGGGCAGCAATTCCTCTTTTATACATAGTTCGTTATAAACCACTGACAATCTACTGCGGTTAATACATGGTTTTAATTATTAAATTACAACATTCAGAAAAAAAATCAGGTTTTAACAGCAGTAACATATCAGTCGTTCTTAAGGAAACTTGTATAAAATAGGGATTACTACACAATTATTAAATTATATATATATATATATATATATATATATATATATATATATATATATATTGCCAAAGAAAGGGAATGTTTCTTTTTAATCTCTTAATTACTTACTTCACTTGTTGGCGTACTGTGGGAAGATGAATGGAGGTATAGTGATCACTACAAACATCTTCGTAAGCACCATTAGACTCATCCAACGTTTTCGAATCCTCTACACTGTACTCAGATTGACACCCAAACACTCTGAAATGTTTGAATTATACTATAGCTTACGGTGAGTATATCAAGGAGTACAGCATACCGTTTCCAAATTTCTGGCGGAGTGGATTGCGTCATGATGGCCTTTTTCTCACAGACGGCGTCCAACTGACCCTACTATACTGTGCAGTCGGCAAAATCATAAACAAACAACTAGCATGCGCGAAATTAAAAAAATAAAATGGCGACATTTTACCCATCGCACCCTGTATATAATAATAAAGGTAATGAATTCTTCGTTGTCGACATAAGTAGTATTTCCACAGGTTCAGCTTGTGCCAATTAAAACATTACATGGTGGACAGTTCAACTCGTTGACTGTGTGTCTCAATGGCGACTTTGATCTCTTATTTTCTAAAGACTCCTGTTCACTATTCCCCGACAGAAACTTCCGACAAGATGCAAACTAAACGCTCATAAAGATGCATGGAAACAGATAACTGACCAAATTAGTTTCGTTTCCTGAACTTTTTTTTCCAGCGGTTCTAGATTTTTCTTACTTTTTCACCCTTTTAGCATTCGACGCTGTGTAAAATGCATGCAGAATCAGATCTGGCGACAGGAGAAAGATCAGTATATAGATACGCTGAAATAAATGAATCAAGCCCAGTCTTTAATATCTATCTATCTATCTATCTATCTATCTATCTATCTATCTATCTATCTATCTATCTATCTATCTATCTATCTATTGTTCATTATCTATTTCCGTCTGTTATCTATCTATCTATCTATCTATCTATCTATCTATCTATCTATCTCCCAGTCTATACATTATCTATCGAGCTATTGCAGCTAGCTAATTCAGTCTATTCATATCTATCTATCTAACTCGTTCAAGGTTTAGGGTCATAGTACGTTGAAACACCGCTTTTCATACGATCACCGAAGTTAAGCAATGTCGAGCCTGGTCAGTACCTAGATGGGTGATCGTTTATGAAAACCAGGTTCTGTAAGCTTTGATGTGCTACTGTTGTAATGGAAATCGAAGAGTCGAGTCCGTTTTATTTACTTATGCGTAAATACTCTGAGGGGAAAGTCTAAATCCACCTCTTCTTTCCCGAGCTTAGTAGTCGGATTTGTATCATTAAATAAAATTCCCTTTACCACCGAAACATTCTTAAATAATAAATATTCTTTAACTCGCAAAAGAATGATAAACCATAAAAAGCAAATCATATCTAGTCTCATATATATATATATATATTGGTCCTGACCTAGCATATCGGCTTTAGTCACTTTCCCACTGCATTTACAATAAATTCTTTCATGGTAACTGTTCTTATGAACTTTTCTCTATGTTGACGAGACTTTATGAATTTTAGCGGCAAGGTCATCATTTTACTTTCCTCTATGATACTTAAGCGCAGTACTAGATTGGCGGAAAGGTCTCATCATTTTGAAAAGGCAAGACGTAACCATAAGTTCTATGCTAACAGTTTCTTCTATCACACCTCTCGCTTATCGAACACTCTTCCGGAATCTTGCTTCCCAGTCAACTTTGATCTTCAAAACTTTAAATGCAATGTCAATCGTTATCTTCTGTCTTCTTAATTTGTAGTTCTTTTATTCATCCTGCTTACTTTGACCTTATGTTAAATTATGTAATTTTACGTATATCATGAATTATTATTATCATTATTATTATCATTATTATTATTATTATTATTATTATTATTATTATTATTATTATTATTATTATTTCTTTTGGTTTCTGTTGTATACACATTTCCATCCTAGCCCCAACCAGAGACTTAAGGTCAGAAATAGTTTCATGTCATTTACAATTGGTCAGTTTTGTAAAAAAACAAACAAAAAAAAACAAAAAAAAACAAAAAAAAACAAAAACAAGAATAGTGTTTTTTTCTCGTATTATCTAACATTCAATAATCCCTATGCGTCTTTGTGGCTTTATTGCCTTGCTTTGGGTGAAATTATTACAAAATATGAAGAGACTGTATATATCTGTCTTTTCATATCGATCTCTTTCAGATAGATTTGAATATATAGATGATATTTGCTTTTGGAAAAAGCTACTCCTACAGGAATATTGAAAATATGCTCTCACTGATACGATCCTTAAGTGAATCAGTAGGTATCAAGTTAATTTGGGACAATAAGGTAATTGTGTTTCGAGAAATGCAGGAAACGTTATGAATAATGCAGTTACGTAGGCTGTTGGCAGATAAGCAATTATGAATATGGAGAAAGCGATGATTTCAATGTGCGTTTTTTTTGTTTTGTTTTGTTTTCATCAGTTTAGCATCTTCGTGTGGATAAGTTTTTTTTATTTTTATTATTAACATACAATAACAAATAACTAGATACCGTCGAGAATCTTTAGAAGACTTTAGGTTCTTAGAATCACTCGCGGCATAGAACTGACGATACAAAATGGTACGGGGTGTTGATGACGTAACAGTGACGTCATTCACGGTTCGGAGAAGGTTAAAAACTGGGTTTAAGGCCGTTCGGTGTTGTTTCCAAAACAGTTGAGAAGTCGAGTTAGGTACGGGCAGACAGATAGACACACAGGCGAGTGGTTGTGAGTTGAAAGGTCGTCTTTGCTCGATGCTTTTGGTCGAGTTGAGTGTTGGAATTGCGAGGAAATCCGTTGAACAAATCAGTAAGCATGGGAGAGAGAGAGAGAGAGAGAGAGAGAGAGAGAGAGAGAGAGAGAGAGAGAGAGAGAGAGAGAGAGAAAGAGAGAGGATAGTCAAAGAGTGACAGATGAAGGGAAAGAAAGAGAAAATGACTGAGAGAAAGATGGGGATATATAGAAAGACAAGGAGAGTGCGATAGTGGGAAAGAAAGAAAGAAAGAAAGAAAGAAAGAAAGAAAGAAAGAAAGAAAGAAAGAAAGAGAGAGAGAGAGAGAGAAAGAGAGAGAGAGAGTTTGTGATTTGATACCGGAAGATATGATCAGTCGCATGCTAGAGATCAGTTTATGCCACACGGATAACACGAATGTTGCAAGTATCTTCCCAGCCAACTTTGTTGCTAAAATATTTCACCCAATTTATCCGTCGTAAGAATTAAGACGAGACAAAGGTCACAATTTCAAATACCGATTTACATAGCAGATTATCTATCTATCTATCTATCTATCTATCTATCTATCTATCTATCTATCTATCTATCTATTATTCATCTCTCTACTTATCTATTTCAGTCTGGTCACATCTCTCTCTGTTTATATATATATATGTGTGTGTGTGTGTGTGTGTGTGTGTGTGCGCGCAAATATATAGAAAAATAGAAAAGAACATGTTAGGTAAATAATCCGGAGTTCTTTAGTATTTTTGTTTTTATTTTTAAAAAACAGTGATCCATACAAAAGTAGAGCTTAAATTATTAAAAAATAATTATAATATATATATATATATATATATATATATATATATATATATATATATATATATATATATATATATATATATAAGGAGAGAGAGAGAGAGAGGGGGGGACATAAAGTTATATCATTTTGTAGTATAGCCAATTCTCGCTCAAATGATCTCAAATTTTAACAAAATGTGTAAAAACTAAGTTGACTGTGCGGACTTATCTCAGTGAGTAGCTACGAATTGTGTGTGACTGGTACGGATAGTTACAAGGAGGATATTAATCCAGAGAGGGTTCAATGTAGACTACAGAGCATAATAATACCAAAACTAATCGTTTTACTTAGAGATTTTGGTCTGAGGAGATGAATATATGGATATTCACGAAATAAATTATAACCGAAACAAATCTTTAAGGTTTTCTTCTTTATTATATATATATATATATATATATATATATATATATATATATATATATATATATATATAGCTATCTATCTCATTCAATTTATATTTCCCTTCTCTCTTTATCTGTCTGAATCCGTTCTCGTTTATTAATCTCTTCTATACAAAGAATCGTATAGATGAAGGTAAATGCGCAATTTTCGATAGAAAGTTGTTAACAGGAGAAAAAATTCAAATCTACCAGCGATCATCAAATTTTGAATATCTCGAGAAGTGATTGCGCGGTCTTGGTGAAACTTGGTAACCAATCAGAGGGGACTTTAATGTGTATATCTTGACATAAATTCTCCCGTGGAGTTACTCAGTCGTCATTGAGACGCTATTGATTGAGCGTGGTTATTGTGTGATCGTCGCATTCATTATGAAAATATATGTAGGTGCTTTTGGCAAAACATTACATCACTCACGTACTTTACCGTAAAAATCTTGCTCTCTACGATTTTGGCTTTTCCTAAATTTAAAAGTGCTGCTGAAAAGGAGATTGCAGACCGTGAATGAACGCGAAAAATCAGTATACTTTGCAGATTGTTTAATTTTCACTTATCAGGACAGTACTAAGGGGAACACGAGTGACAACAGCAAAATAATTAATCCCAACTGAAGACAGACAGTGCGGAAAAAGAAGTGGATGACAGGTGAACTTTTCCGGCTAAACAAAGATGTAACGCCAATAAATGACACAGAATATATGATACTAAAACAATAACATAAGATGTAATGATAAATAATATCAGTAGATATAAATTTAAGCAGTTGAAAGGTCAATGACTCAGAAATATGCAGCAATCGAAAAACTGCAGGACACAGACGTAGAAGACATGCATAAAATGACAAAAGAAATAGAAAGATAGGAAACGTGCTCTTCGGTAGGATGTATATAATTTAAAGAGTAGATAGTCATAGTGGAAAAAGAAAATATACTACAGAGATGGAATTAATACATCGTAGATGTCTTTCATGACAACAGAGTAGAGAAGTATACTTACTAAATATTTACTACATAACAATTTCGAGCCGAGTTCGAATTCCAGTCGAGTTCATTATATTTACTTGCGCGCAAATACCCTTGGGAGAGGTATGAATCTATCTCTTCTCCCTTGGATATTGGTTAAATAGTAGAACTTGATCTGGAAAAATCACTGTTATCTCCAAAAAATTGTTAGTGCAATATTTAATCGCAAAAACAAAAAAATATTGCAATCAAAAATATGTTTCGGCTTTGAATAACCCCTGAAGTGTTGATAAGCCTTAAGAAATACTGCAAAAATAAATAAATAAATAATCAACCCCTAATCTTAAAATTTCAGTTTAAGTTAACATTGGCCATGATGAAGAGAAATAAAATATCAGGATCAGATTAAATTGTAATAGAAGCCTTAAACGATTTAAGGATCGATAAGGTTACTGAAATGTAAATTAAATATATGACACCGGTGAAATACTGGAGGATTTCAGATCAATCTTCATGGCGCTGGCAGGGGAACCACATAAAAATGAAAGCGAACCCCATCGAACAATCAGCCTGATGAACCATATAATTAAAGTAATAATTAAGTATTGGGGATGTGAAAATCAAACCTGTGTAGAAATTTAACTATTTAGGTATTGTAACGGTGGAATAATGGATACGGCTAGAATTGAGGAATCGGTGAGCCGAGTTCGAATTTCAGTCGAATTGATTATATTCACTTACGTGCTAAGACCCTTGGGAAAGGTAAGAATACTCTTCTCCCCCTAAGCTATGGATAAATAGCAGGACAGACCAGTTTCTATAGCCTTAAATGGCCACTGGTCTTCCGAAAAAAGAAATGGCAACCTACTACGGAGGAAAAATCTACCTCGTCAGTCATGTATCGAAAGATACATGATCACCTAAGCGTGTATCACGCATGGCACATAACTGACTGACTGAGAAACGGGCGAGGAAAATGTGACGCATAAATCTGAAGGCATATTGGAATAGCGAAACATGCTTAAGCAAAGTAAATACTGAAATGATATAATATCTAATCTTCTATATAGCCGTGAATATGGGCTCATTTACTCGCAGTTGTGGAGACACGTCATCGCCCATATCCTAAGAGGACATGGCATATAAAAGAAATACAACTTATTTACTTACTAAGAATACATAAATATGACTAAAGCTGTGAAGTAATTAATTAGTGAATGTTTTGTCACCTTTAAGTAAATGATATTTATAAAATATATGCTCGTCGCCGAAAATAGGCATATTTTAAAGTTGCCAGCTAAGAACGGAAAAGCTTAGTAAGGAAAGCTTTAAGCAAATTTCCAACTCGAACAGCGTTTACGGAGAGACGGAGGGTAAGCGTTTTTATAACAAGTTCTTCAAAACATTCACGTTCATGTGAAGTCTGAACTGGAGGTTGGCACAAAAGCGAATGGTGAGCAAAGAGACATCAAAAGGAATAAAAACATCAATAAAACTTTGTAAGCGGATAACCAGTTGTTGAAGCAAGATATTATTGATGTGGAAACTAAGATGTTATGAGGAGGGGAAAAAGGGAATCCTATGGGTTAGCAGAGGAAAAAAGACACCATGCAGCTTTTCTTTATATACTGCTTTATAAAACACTATTTTTTGGCTGCTAGTAGACGTTACCTGACAGACAAGTGGGGTAATTCTACAACATATGGATTTTGAAAAATACTCTTTAAAACAATTTGAGATAATTTAAATATTTATAAATACTTATGATGTGAAATTACATTTATAAGATTTCACTAAAAGCGTGAAAGCATGTGCGTTACTTAAATTTTCACAGTAAAATTGAGCACGCGCTGTAATCCAACTGAGTTTAAAAAAAAACGATTTCAAATTCTTAATGAAGAACGGCGTATTAAAAGACAACGGTAAACTGTATTTAACTTTTTTTTTTCGTTTTTTTAATCATTTCAGTTACTGAGAGTGAATTAAACTGAGAAGACAATAAAAGAACAGGAATCAAGGAAAGAGAAGATGACGATTGACATTGCATTTAAATTTTTTGCAAGAAGACGGAAGAGATTTTCACAAGTGAGAAGTGCGAGAGAAGAAATAAGGTGTATAAAAATAACTTACATTCAGCAATTTCAAAAGTAAAATGATGAGACCTAGTTACCAATCTAGTACTGCACTTAAATTCGTAAAGTCGAAGTACCAAAGAGGGAAGCAATATTTATTTTGAATAATACAAAAATGTGGCACAAAGATAAAAGGCGGGAAAGGGGAAGGTTGGTCTTCAATCTTTCCCTATACCTACTTTTGGCCTGGGGCTACATTTTTCTACTATTCGAAATAAATATTGCTTTCCTCGTTCGCAACTCGTATTTACGAACGAGGAAAGCTAATTAGAGCAATTAAAAGACTTCTAGAAGGGAAGGTACGTCACATTGGTGTAAAATGACTGAAAACAAGATGACAGTTTAGTATTTAAATATACTTTGAATTTGTAGGTCTGATGAATTGGATCGTATTTACGATTCCAATGGAATAAATTATGACCATGGAATATTAGTGTTTAAGTCTTTTTATTATATCCTTACTCTGTCCTGGACATTGAGTTCTACCTGGATTCTATCCTCTTAGAATTATTTTTATACATATATGTATGTGTATGTATGTACGTATATATATTTATATTTTAGATATATGATTGCATATGTATGTGTATATTTACCACTAATATCATCTATCTATCTATCTATCTATCTATCTATCTATCTATCTATCTATCTATCTATATATATATATATATATATATATATATATATAAGTATATTTAAATATATATAAATTAATTTAGATATATATTTAAAATTCCACAATTTCAATACTTGTATCTGCCTTCACATATTAAATCAAAAGGTACCACTGAATTCTATTGGTACATATATATATATATATATATATATATATATATATATATATATATATATATATATGCTGATATTAATGCACCGCTCTTCATTAATAAATTGAGCCTTCTGGCTGCTGGCGTTTGTATACATTCGTATATAATACGTTAAAATTTCCCTTTCTCTACCGTGCGCCGATAGCTTAGGGGTAGGATCTCTGACTGATGACAAATCGGTCGAGTTTTGATCTCGGCTTGAAGCAATTGGATGTCTAGCCACACTAATGAACTGTGATACAGCGAAACAGGCCTGTATGTGGATGGCTATATATATATATATATATATATATATATATATATATATATATATATATATATATATAATTATTCATAAATATATAGAGTGTCCCCACCAAAATTGACATCATTTAAAATGTGAACATCAGAGTAACTACATGTTCCAGGCAAACTAAATTAAATGGACTTCATGTTGAACAATTAAATATTTATTTATCAAACTTCGAACAAGATTTTCAAAGGAATGTAGATTTTATAACCGATTTTACAAAGCTTCACAAATGTTCAATATATGCACCACCTGTGACACGAATTAATGGCAGCTAGAACCACTAAAAAACATTATGACCTGCCAATGGACTTGTCATATTGCTGTTCTACATTGTAATTATAATGGTACATTTTTGTATTGTTTTATGTTTAATAAAATAATTTATATTTTATATTTACTCGCCTTCCTAACAGGGCGAATTTGACACAAAACCAATTTTAATATGAAATGACATTTTATGGCACTTCACAAGAATCAAACTAATTAGTCATGACTTGTCTGTCAAGTTTGATAACTCCAGCCTGTTTGTTGGTTTCTGTTTAACAAATTCTAACATTTATTGGTCATAAGAATGTAAAAGTATTACCGTAAATTGCTCTTGCTTAGAAAATCGAGATCGAAAAAGTTTTAATAAAGAGAAAAAAATTACACAGTTACATCAATATATTTGTAATCTAATGACAAAAGCCTTCACCGAGATACATCAATAAGTCTGTAACCTGGCGACGCAAAACATCTTTCACGTAGCTAGATCAAAATGACTGTAGTCTAAATGATCTGAAGATTTTCCAGAGAGAAAAGGTTGCTTGGATTTAATATCCAGTACTTGAGACCGTGTATATTAAATCCAAGCAACTTCTCTCTGTAAGCAAAAGGAATAGCTAATGGGTCTGTGTAATTTGTCTGTGATCTATACTGCTAAAATCTCCGGCAATATACAGATCTGCGCCCAAAGAATTATGCCTCAACTACTGATGGTGGCGCAGCATCAGTTATGGCTGTACCGGCCCACACGAGAGTCACAGTTTCGATTGTAACGAATACATGTGAAAACGCTCTCTCCCGACGTCGCCGTATTATTTTATTTCCTTCGAGCACGCTTCTCCCCGGCGGCAAGCCACCGTTTCTTCTCTCCTCCTTCCAACTCTCAGTATAAATCGCGTCTCCAGCGTGGGTGATTGTTGGCGACGTCTTCCCAATTCCCGATGTCCATGTACCCTTTGCTGACGCCATTGAAGCGAAGGTGAGGTCGCCCTCATGTCCTCTTGTTGATGGCCAGTACCCCATCAGGAAAGACATTCGGGGCCCTGCCATCAGTAGACTGTTGCTTCCCGTGTTTTGTCGTCGCGGTGAGACGACGCTGAAGGGACCTGCAGGGCGCAGGCCTGAGCAGGGTTTAATGAGAGATCGGTGGTTGCTCATGCAACACGTACCCCCCTCTCCACGCCATGGACTTTGTACAAAGGAAAAATAAAGTTCAATACTGCTTAACACTGTCGTCGTCTGTTATTCTATTAAATAAAGCATGATTAAGAGAAGATTGTTACTTAAATATATTATGTTATATATATATATATATATATATATATATATATATATATATATATATATATATATATATATGTATATATATGTATATATATGTGTGTGTGTGTGTAAAATAGATAGGTTAGTTAATAAAACAATGACAAACGAAAGGGTACCAATATAATCAGTACGATAAACATTTATTAAATATTAATTATTAGCAATATGACAGAAATGAGGCTTCATCAACGGACCGAGGAATAAACATAGAAATGGGAATTTCTCACTGACAGATGTTTTTGTAGATGGGGTATTTTCATATTTATATATACACTCCTGGTCAAAATCTTAAGACAAGGTACAAAAAGGTTAAAGAAATATAAGATACTGTCACTTTAATTGAAATATATTTGCGAAATATTTACATTTAATTAGATAATGTAGTTTATCAACAAACAAGTGAAAATTTTAAGCTTTTAATTAATTTAAACAAACATTGAAAAAGTATTTTTTTGGTTGGTCACAAAGGTAAGACCATGTAAATAAAAATAGAAAATACCGAACAAATAAGTCACAATGACAATTTAATATTCAGCATATCCTCCATTTTTGCAAATTACGTCGAAAATTTGCTTTGGCATACTCATTATTAACTTCTGCATGAGGGTGCTTGGGATGCTTGCCCAGGATGCATAAACTGCAGCACAAAGAGCATCCACAGTTTCAAATTGCAATCCATGTTTATAAAAATCTTTGTCATCCACCTCCAAACATTCTCGATTGGGTTTAGATCTGGAGAGCATGGTGGATGGCTCAGAAGCTGAATGTTGTTTTCCATAAAAACTCCTTCGACTTCCGAGTGTTGTGGATTGCAGCATTGTCCTGCAAGAAAATCCAGTTTTCTCCACGTAGACGAGGGCCTTCTGTACTTAGCGATGCTTTTCTTGACATGTCGATGCGAATAGCAGCTGTTTGACGATCTTTTACCTCCTATAAATCAAGAGTTTCATTGTACGAAAATGAACCCCAGACCATAATTGATCCACCTCCACTGTGTCGTGTTCAGAAAATTTCTTTTGGGACATCTTCGCATACCAGTAATGCTGAAAACCGTCTGGGCCATAAAGGTTGAATTTCCTCTCGTCCGAAACCAGCACTTTCTTTCATTTATCCACATCTCAGGTTTCACAATCAGAAGCAAATTCTCACCGGGAGGTTTTATGACAAGGAAGAAGGCGAGGCCTCTGCAGCCGTTTCACGTTCTTAAACCCTTTCTTATTTAAATGTCGTCGAATTGTTCAAGAGCTGCATTCAGCATCTGTATACACTTTGTTTTGATGTTAGTCTTGAATCTCTTAAGTTCTCGCCTAATGCGTCTGTCTAGAGTTGCTGAGATTTTATTGGGGTAACCTCTTGATTTTTTAGAAGCATACGCATCCAGATTTTTAATGAAGTTAGCAATGATAGTTCTGCTTCGGCCAGTTTCATTTGCAATGACTCTTTGCGAAAGACCACGTCTTTGAAGTTCAACAATCCTGCCTTGTTCGAACTTTGTTAAAATCTTACCCTTAGCCATTTTAAAATCTGAAATTTAATGTTGGAAATGAGCTAAGTAGATATCTACACGTCTAAAGCTATGGGCACACTGACTAATTTTTGTTCAGTTATATTTTTTTCACACATAGTTTTATCTTTATGACCAACCACACAAAATACTTTTTCAATGTTTGTTTAAATTATTCAATTAAAAGCTTAAAATTTTCACTTGTTTGTTGATAAAGTACATTTTCTAATTAAATGTAAATGTTTCGCAAATATATTTTGATTAAAGTAACAGTATTTTATATTTTTTAACCCTTTTGTAGCTGGTTTAAAGGTTTTGACCAGGAATGTATATATATATATATATATATATATATATATATATATATATATATATATATATATATATATATATATATATATATATCACGAACCAATTCATCAGACCTACAAATTTGAATTGATGAATTGGATCGTGATTACGATTCCAATGTAATAAATTATAAACATGGAATATTAGTGTTTGAGCCTTTTATATTATATATATATATGTGTGTGTGTGTGTGTGCGCGCGCGTGCGTGTGTGTGTGTGTGCGCACGCGTGCGTGTGCGTGTGTGTGTGTGTGAGGGTTGAGGGACGTCTCTCATCTGAGTACGATGTGGCAATCACCATGTATGTTAGAGTTATAGATGATGTTTATGACATAGGCTTTAGAGTAAAGATCTTTAATCAACGAAAATAATTTAAATACAAACTAATATAATAGTAATTTGTATGTATTACTTTGATGGACGAATGCTTTTGGTGAAAGGAAAAAATGCGCATGTTTATCTGGTTTAGGATCGGTGGTGAATGACCTACCCTTTCTATACTGTTGTGTTAGTTTCGGGTTAAATTACTATACTTTTGTAACAGTACTAAATATGTTGCTTTCAAAAATAAACTTCACCATGTCAAATGTGTTGCAATTTCCTTTAAATTATAATCTCCGGTTGCGCCGTAAACTTTTACTAAATTGACGTCATTAATAAAAGAAAGAAAACTCTTTATCGTTACAACATAATTCAAGCACGGACTGTACCCCAGTTCTCTTCATTATATATTTATATAAATTGGTGAAACTATGGTGACAAATGAGAGACAGGCTTGTTTTTTTTATCAGTACGTACATCAGATGCTTTCTCTAGCTATGATTAGTTACGCTTGCTAGTACTTGACATCTTCATTTATGTATCCTATCTCTTCAGTAAGTGGGTAATCATGGCTCTCCACAATTTCTATTCTTTGTAGCTATAATCTCTGCCCTGTTTTCATTTACACAAGCTCGTTATGTCGGTAACTCACTGTTTCCATCTACCTCTCTTGTCTTGAATATGGCTTACGGCCATTACGTAAAACTGTAAGTACAACAGTACTCTTCCGATCACTGAAGTTAAGCAATGTTGAATTTGGTAAGTGTCTAGTCGGGTGACTGGTTGAGAATACCAAGTGCTTTACGCTTAACTGAATTTCAGTCGAGTTCATTACATTTCAGTCGGTTATGTGCTATGCGTGATACACGCTCAGGCGATCATGTATCTTTCGATACATGACTGACGAGGTGGATTTTTTCCCGCAGTAGGTTGCCATTTTTTTCTGCAGCAGATCAGTTGCCATCCGAGGCTATAGTACCTGGTCTGTCCTGGTATTTACCCATAGATAGGGGGAGAAGAGGATTCATACCTTTCTCAAGGGTGTTAGCATGTAAGTGAATGTAATGGTTTAGACTGGAATTCGAACTTGGCCCTTACGCTCAAATATGGATTAAATAGTAAGACTTTTAACTGAAAATGATTATCTCCAATAAATTCTTAATACAATATTCCCCCTCAAAAAAAGATTTATTCTTACAATCCAAAAATATGTTTCGACTTTAAATAACCTACAAAAGTTTGATAAACCATAAAAACATATCAATCATTCAACAATTATCTTGAATATGTCCTGTAAATATTCTTCAAGCCCTATTATGTGTCCCAAGAATTTCAACTTTCTTTTTGATTTTAAGCATAAGCGCTCTTTTAATTTCAATTCCCATTAAAACTTCCTCGTTGCATACATGTTTTGTCCCGGGTATTCTCAGCATCTTTCTATAGTACTGCATCTTTGTTGCGCCAAGCTTCCTCTTTACCCGTCAGAAAACTGCTCAGTATTCACTGCAATGCAGAAGGATTGATGCCACATGTTCCGCCTTCTTTGTTTCTTTCAAGATGTTTTTGCTTCTGGATTTTCTCAAATCTTCCTTTTGGAAAGGTATATCTTGGAATTTTTTTTCTGGGAACACTTTTTAGAGGATGTTGATTTTTTTATATCCAAGATAATGCTTATCCTAATTAATCCCTGTGTCATCGACCAGTTCATTTTCGACAAAATCCAACCAACCAATAAGAAACACTAACCAATAGTTTTTTTTATATACTTGACATCGTCTCGTAGACTTTCGATTCGGTTAAAGAAAAGAAAAGACACAAGCTGAATTATTAATCCAAGCCGGCGTTCCTAAACTTTAAATTGTTCTTATTCCCTCAACCTTTCTTAGATCGTGCTGGTTGCACGGATTCACGTCTCTTTCTCTCCACTCTTCATGGTCATCCATTGCGCCTGGAAGGTCTTCTTCACCATAGATCTTCACACAATTGTTGAATGTACGTTTTAAAGGAACGACCAACACTTGTTCTTCTATGTTTTGAAACACGTCCTTCTTATTTCCCCTGGAATGCTCTGCAAATTATGTTCTTTCTCGGATGAGATTAGAGGGAGATGTGTTTTTATCTATGGTGGGATACTGTCTTTATGATATATTTAGAGCAGCAAACACCATTCTTGTGCATGTACCATCTAATTTTTTTACAGATGTTATTGTTAATGCCCATACAGTACTTCCATACAATGTGATTACTGATGTTGTAATTGTTTGAAAGGAGTCTCTTTTCATACTGACGGATAAATTTGATTTCCATACCCTTGGTAGCCTTTCCACGCCAGCCCATTACTTACCAATAGGGATATTTACATCACATTCAGTAAAGGCTATACAAGGTGTCCTAGAATTAACTATCTTTGTTGTTCGCCACTCCCGGATTTCTTTGCGCGAGCATTCCAGGGGAAATAAGAAGGGCGTGTTTCAAAACATATAAGCACTTAATTCCCCTGGAATGCTCACACAAAGAAATCCGGGAGTGGCGAGCAACAAAGATGCGTTCTTGTGTATTCATTATTAATAAGATTCTGAAAGGGAATGAAAATAAAATTAGATAAGAAGGGCGTGTTTCAAAACATATAAGCACTTAATTCCCCTGGAATGCTCACACAAAGAAATCCGGGAGTGGCGAGCAACAAAGATGCGTTCTTGTGTATTGATTATTAATAAGATTCTGAAAGGGAATGAAAATAAAATTAGACAAAAATTCTAAAAATTCTAAAGTTATAAACAAAATTAGTAATTTATACACTTCTAACACATATTAAACATGATAAACAGAAATAAGAATTAAAACAATTGACATATTTCATTGAAATAGATAGTTAATTCTAGGACACCTTGTATAGCCTTTACTGAATGTGATGTAAATATCCCTATTGGTAAGTAATGGGCTGGCGTGGAGAGGCTACCAAGGGTATGGAAATCAAATTTATCCGTCAGTATGAAAAGAGACTCCTTTCAAACAATTACAACATCAGTAATCACATTGTATGGAAGTACTGTATGGGCATTAACAATAACATCTGTAAAAAAATTAGATGGTACATGCACAAGAATGGTGTTTGCTGCTCTAAATATATCATAAAGACAGTATCCCACCATAGATAAAAACACATCTCCCTCTAATCTCATCCGAGAAAGAACATAATTTGCAGAGCATTCCAGGGGAAATAAGAAGGACGTGTTTCAAAACATAGAAGAACAAGTGTTGGTCGTTCCTTTAAAACGTACATTCAACAATTGTGTGAAGATCTATGGTGAAGAAGACCTTCCAGGCGCAATGGATGACCATGAAGAGTGGAGAGAAAGAGACGTGAATCCGTGCAACCAGCACGATCTAAGAAAGGTTGAGAGAATAAGAACAATTTAAAGTTTAGGAACGCCGGCTTGGATTAATAATTCAGCTTGTGTCTTTTCTTTTCTTTAACCGAATCGAAAGTCTACGAGACGATGTCAAGTACATAAAAAAAACTATTGGTTAGTGTTTCTTATTGGTTTCGTTGATACTTTTCTTTCTTTCAGGACGTAGCTCTGCCAACTCCCCCAGACCACGTTGTCATCCACTTGCTTAAGCCCGCTAGGTATGTCATGCGTTGTTTTCCCTTGTCTCCAGGCCCTCCTTCCCCGTTATGTGTCTCAGAAACTTAAGCTGCCACTTCCTAATGTTAAGTATAAACTTCTTCATTGTTTACATCCTCTCTAAGATTTCATCTTTGCTCACACGCTCGGTCCATGGTATCCTTAGCATCTCTCTGTAGAACCACATCTCTGTCGCCTCGAGTCTCTCCTTCATCTTTGAGGAAATCGTCCAACATTCGCTGCCGTAAAGAAGGACGGATGTCACGTAACAGCTGAGTATTCTTTTCTTTGTTACCAAAGAAATCCTTCGTCTCGTAATACTCTGCCCAACTTTTGGAATGCGTCCTTGGCCATCCTGATACGTCTACGGAACTCAGTGTCACACTTACCGTCCTCTGTCAAAATGTTTCCCAGATATTTAAACTTCCGCGTCTGCTTGATTCTAATGTTCCCCACCTGCAAATCGCATTTCGGGCTCATCCTTTTACTGATGACCATGCATTCTGTCTTCTTGCAATTTATGCTTAGTCCCTTCTTCTCACTCTCTGTCGCTACCTTCTGTGGGAGATTTTGTAATTTCTTTTCCTTGTCTGCTATCAGTGCTGTATCCAATTAATTCACGACTGGCTTTTCTTTCTTTGCATGCTTGCCGCTTTCTTTCTTTCTTTAATCTCTTATTCTTCTTTGTAGGTTGGTTTTCTTTCTTTTTTAGATCCTATGATGGTGTATTTTCAGATTAGGTGAACATTATTCGAAAATAATTGTCCGAAAACAATTATTCGAAAAACATTTATTCGAATTGTAAATTGTTTGAATGAAAATTAATCGAAAGGACAATTATATTAAATGATAATTATTCAAAATGCTAAATTCTTTATTGCAATAAAGATGTAAACATTGAAAGAGGAAAATACACAAATGATAATTATTCGAAATACAAATATCGTTAATAAAACAATTTAGTGAGTAAAACTCCTTATAACCTTAAGTTATATGATACTGCACACAAATAGTTAACTACTGAAGAGTACTCGTTAAAAGACGCCATTAATTTTTAAAGTTTTCCATTTACGTCGCGGTATTTCTTGGCGCTCTTGATATTTTGGCAAACTGTTCTTACTTTTGCAATATAGATTTCTTGCAAGCCCTGTTCTCTTTTAAGAACCTCAAAGAATTTTCATATTGTGGGATGATGAGATGACACTTGCATTAAAAAAGCCCTATGCCATTCTTCAAGGAAGTTATTAGTTCTCGGTAACTCAGTATTGACTCTCTCAAAGCAAGACCACATACGTATTTCAAACATAGGTATTTCGAATATTTATCATTTAGTATAATTGCACTTTCGATTAATTTTCATTCGAATAATTTACAATTCGAATAAATGTTTTTTGAATAATTGTTTTCGAAAAATTATTTTCGAACAATTTTCTCGAAACGGTATTTTCATCACCCTAGGTATTTTTAAGATTTTCTTTGTCTTTATTGTTTCATTACGATATTTGGCTTTAATCTTTGGCTTTATCAGGTGTATGTTGCATCCGGTGGTTTTAAGAAAATATTCTGTTTCTCTTTATTTCTCGCTTCATCCCTCTCTTTCTTTTACATCTTTCTCTCTTTCAATCTTCATCTTTCTTTCTTTCTTTCTTTCTTTCTTTCTTTCTTTCTTTCTAATTTTCATTCTTTTTCTCTTTCCTTTTCTTTCTTTCTTTCTTTCTTTCTTTCTTTCTAATTTTCATTCTTTTTCTCTCTTTCCTTTTCTTTCTTTCTTTCAGTGGAGCCGATAGGCATAGTTAGTTACTAACATATCATGTTAATATAAAACAAACGAGATTGGAAACATTGTTTAGAAACGAAAACCGAAAATGAAGATAATAGTCAGGAAAATGAGCGAAATAACATTAAAATGAACTTTTGATTTTTTTTGGCAGATCAAATTCGAAAATTTGAACCGTGCGTCTCCTGCCAACTTTTTTCATTCCCAAATAAAAAGGGGGCACACCAAGGAGAACAACACTCGATATCCTGTGCCCTTTTTAAGATCGGACCAAAAGAGTCGTTTGAAAAACTAAGTAGATAAAGAGGCAGTCGGTCTACAGTTGGGACTGAGACGCGTTCGTTTCATTTTCCGTAATCATAGTGTTACTCTGACTGCTTATCAAACGGCTATCGGCTAATACACAGACCGACATTAAAATCTACCTTGTGAAATGTCGGCAGTCATTCTGCATGGGTGGGAGAATAGAGGCATATGGTGGGGGAGCTTGTTTAACAAAAGCAAAGATGGATGATACGGAAAATTGAGACTTAGCATTTATGACACTAAGAGAAAGTTTTAAGGAGTAGAAACGATTTTATTATCGGATAACAGCAAATAAAACAGACGAAAAAGATGGAGAAAGAGGTTTTAGGAGAAAAATCATTGGATGGTTCGATATTAAGCAAAGACTAAAAGAATTAATTTCATTTTTAAAAAAGAAAGAAAGACTAATGATAAAAATAATTTCAAAAGAAACAGACGGAAATCAAGAAAATGAAAGAAAATAAGTAAGAGAAAAGAAAGAAAGAATAAAAGAAAGAATGAAAGAAAAAGTGAATGAAATCGAAAAAGATAAGAAAGAAAAAAGGAAGAAAGAGTGAATGAAATCGAAAAGGATACGAAAGAAAGGAAGAAAGAAAAAGAAAGAAAGAAAGAAAGAAAGGGAGAAAGAAAACGTGAATAAAATCGAAAAGGATAAAAAAGACAGACTGAATGAAATAAAAAGGATAAGAAAGAAAGAAAGAAAGAAAGAAAGAAATAAGTAGTGAATGAAATTGAAAAGGATAAAAAAGAAAGAGTGAATGAAATCGAAAAGGATCAGAAAGAAAAAAGGAAGAAAGAGAGAAGGAAATTGAAAAGGAGCAAACAGAAACAAAGAACGAATGAGTGAATGAAATCGAAAATGAGAAAGAAAGAGTGAATGAAATCGAAAAGGATCAGAAAGAAAAAAGGAAGAAAGAGAGAAGGAAATTGAAAAGGAGCAAACAGAAACAAAGAACGAATGAGTGAATGAAATCGAAAATGAGAAAGAAAGAGTCAATGAAATCGAAAAGGATCAAACAAAAAGAAAGAATTATTTTTAAGCATTTCACCCCAAGCAAGGCGGGATGCCATTAGTACGCAAGGGGTTGCAGAGAGTGGGAGCGAGAGTAAAGAGGCGTGATAGAGGAAAGGATGAAGAGAAGGACAGGGAATAGATCAAGGCATCTGGAGATATCGATTGACATTACATTTGAATAGTTGGAGATTATAGATACTAGGGAAACAAATAATAGGAAGAGAATTCCACAGACGGGAGGTGCGAGACATGAAGCTATTGGAGTAGAAGAGACGGTTACATTTAACAGTTTCGACAGTGAAAGGGTGGGATCGAGATGCCAGCCTAGTTGCACGTTTAAATTAATGCAGTCTAGGAACTAGCGAAAGTAGCTCGTCGGAGCAGTTACCGTGAAAAGATTTGTAGAAAAGACAGAGAGAGGCGACGACACGTCTGTGAGAGAGTGACTGTAGACGAGATGCCAGATAAGGGCCAATCGCATTGCATATCCATCTTTGGATTTTGTCGAGGGCCTTAAGATGAACAGCGGAGGCTCCAGCCCATATATGGCAGCAGTATTCCATGCAAGGGCGAATGGTTGATTTATAGATTTGAAGGATGGACTCGGGCAAGAAAAACTTTCTGTCGCGACACAGGGAACCAACTTTCCTTGCGGTGGATGAAGCTATTGATCCAATGTATTTGTTCCATCTCAGGTTAGTGGACAGTGTGAGGCCAAGTAGTCGCAAAGAGGTGCCCTCGTGGAGTTGGGCATCAGACATTCTAATGGGAGGCAGGGATGCCAAACCCTATCAAACGCTTTAGAGATATCTAGAGCCACGGCACGAACTTCTCCGTTGTTGGGAAATGCTTGGTAAATAACTTCAGTTATGGACGTGAGCACATCAACTGTAGAACGGGCAAAGCGGAAACCATATTGCTTGTCAGTGAACAGATCATGGGATATAATGTGCTTAACCACTTCGGCGTTGATTAAAGCTTCAAACACTTTGCCGACGAGCGGTAAGAGACTAATAGGACGGTAGTTAGATGGGTCAGAAGGGTCTCCAGAGTTCTTAAAGGCAGGTACAATAGACGAGGACTTCCAACAGGCTGGAAAGCAAGATTCATTGAGGCAGTAGTTCTATAATTTGGAGAGGGCAGGGGCAGTTCAGGAACACATTTCTTCAGGACAGTGGCCTGGGTATGACGACAAACTACATCCGCGTCCTGGGTATGACGACAAACTACATCCGCGTCCGGGGTATGACGACAAACTACATCCGCGTCCGGGGTATGACGACAAACTACATCCGCGTCCTGGGTATGACGACAAACTACATCCGCATATTTGAACTTTATTTGAGTAGCTAAGCAATTAAATTTTATCAACAAAATAATTGCTTTTTTATAAAGATCACAAAAGACCAGAATGAAAATGAAAAAATATTATTACCAGCTCTACGTTTTTGAAAAATATTATTACCAGCTATACGTTTTTGAAAAAAACATTATTACCAGCTCTACGTTTTTGAAAAAACATTATTACCAGCTCTACGTGTTTGAAAAAATATTATTACCAGCTCTACGTTTTTGAAAAATATTATTACCAGCTCTACGTTTTTGAAAAAATATTATTACCAGCTCTACGTTTTTGGAAAAATATTATACCAGCTCTACGTTTTTGAAAAAATATTATTACCAGCTCTACGTTTTTGGAAAAATGTTATTACCAGCTATACGTTTTTGAAAAACCAGAATGAAAATGAAAAAATATTATTACCAGCTCTACGTTTTTGAAAAAATATTATTACCAGCTCTACGTTTTTGAAAAAAATATTATTACCAGCTATACGTTTTTGGAAAAATATTATTACCAGATATACGTTTTTGAAAAATAATATTACCAACTATACTTTTTGGAAAAAAACTTTTTCAGCATTGAATGGCACAACGAAGGTCGATATGCTGGTTAAATAATCAATCAATCAATCAATCAATCAGGACAGTGGCTGGTATCCCGTCTCCACCACTAGCCTTATGAGAGTCTAATTTAGAGATGATGCCTAATACCAGCGACGGGGTTATGTGCAACTCGCTCAATAGATCTCCAGTTCTAGGGGGGAAATCGGGTGTGGGTACACCGGATGAGTCGAGCGTTGAGTTTTGATGAGAATTTCTGAACAAAGCACTCAGCCTTATCAGCTGAAGAGGTCAGGACCTCAAATTGGTTGAACAAAGGAGGTATTGAAGGTTTGCTGTTGCAGAGACGCCAATACTCCTTGGAACCGAATTTGCGAGATGCAATACGTTGTTTCATTCTATCAGCAAATAGTGACATTGCTTCATTGAGGACACGCTTGCACACGTTACAGGCTGAGACAAAGAGACGTCTGTTGCAATCTGACACGTCACTACGATATATGCGGAAGGATTCCTATGGGCAATGGCAGCTGAGCAAGCAGCAGAGAACCAAGGGGAAGACCGTGATTTAACCTTATATATCCTTGCGGTAATGAAAGCCTCGATTCCAGCTTCTACCCAGGAGGAGACCTCGGAAGCGCATTCTTGAACGGGGAGCTTAAAGACCACATCCCAAGGGACATCGCGAAGGAAATCCCGAAACGATGTTCTGCTGGTAGAAGCCTCTTTGCTGGGGGTTGAGTAGGAGATGTTGACAGACACTACAGCATGATCAGAGTTGCCAAGAGGACAGAGCTGCGTGGCGCGAAAGGACTCGGTGAAACAGAGATCGGGAAGGAAAGCCTTACCGTCCAGGTTGTTGGGGAAACATGTGGGAAAGTCAACTATTTGCGTGAGGGCCTGAGAAATTGAAAAGTTAAGGATTTGTATGCCAGCAAGGTCAGTTATAGACTTTTTAAGTCACTTGGTATGGCGGGCGTTAAATTCCCAGAACACGAATATATGAGCAAACGGATGAAGAGAGATAGCCTTGTCTATATTATTGGAAATGCTTTCGAGTACACCACAGTCTTGGGAGGATGGAGAGCGATAGAGGAAGAGGAGGTAGCTTACAACATTGAGGAGAGGTAGACGGAGACACATGTACGAATGGCCTGGAGATTCGAGAGAGACAGCTCACTTAGCCAGTGGGAGATGACCCTTAGTGAATGGAATCAAAAAAGAGCAGAAAGCAAAAAGAACAAAAGAAAGAAAGAAAGAAAGAAATAATGAATGAATGAATGAAATAGAAAACGATCAGAAAGAAAGAAAGCAAGCAAGAAAAAAGAACGAAAGGAAGCGTTAATGAAATCGAAAGGGAACGGAAATAAATAATGATAGCGAGAATGAAATCGAAAAAGATCAGAAAGAAACAATAAAGAAAGAAAGAAAGAATTCGAAAAGTATCGGAAATAAATATAGTGTGATGAAATCGAAAAGGATAAGAAAGAAAGAAAGAAAGAAAGAAAGAAAGAAAGCGCCAATGAAATCGCTAGGGATCGAACAGAAAGAACGAAAGAAAGAGTGATAAAAATCGAAAAGGATCAGAAAGATAGAAATAAACAGTGAATAATATTGAAAAGGTTCAAACGGACTGAAAGAAAAAACGAAGGAAGAGTGAATGAAATCGAAAAGGATAAGAACGAAAGAAAGAAAGGAAAACAGAAATAAAGAAAATTAACAGGAAGAAAGAAAAAAAGAATGACCGAAAGAAAGAGTGAATAAAATTGAAAAGGATCAGAAAGAAATAATTAAACTTTGAATAATATCAAAAAGTATCAAAGAGTAATGAAAAATAGAAAGAGATAAGAAAGAAAAGAAGAACGAATGAAAGAAAGTAAGATAGAAAGAAAACGTGAATGAAATACAAAAAGATCAAACAGAAAGAAAGACGGAAAAGAGGAATGGAATCGAAAATGATGAGAAAGAAAGAAAGAAAGAAAGAAAATGTGGATGAAATCGAGATGTATTAAACAGAAAGAAAGAAAGTTGGATGAAATTGAAAAAGGTCAAACAGAAAGAAAGAAAGAAAGAAAGAGTGAATGAAATCGGGATTGACCAAGCAGAAAGAAAGAGTGAATGAAATAGAAAAGGAAAGAAAGAAAAATGAGAAAACAAGAGAAGAAAGAAAGAAAGAACGAACGAAAAAAAGTGTGAATGAAATCGAAATGTATCAAACAGGGAGAAAGAAAGAAAGTGGGATAAAACTGAAAAAGGTCAAACAGAAAGAAAGAAAGAAAGAAAGAGTGACTAAAATCGAAAAAGATCAAACAGAAAGGACGAAAGAAAAAAAGAAAGTGTGAATGAAGTAGAAAAGCATATGAAAGAAAGAAAGATAGAAAAAAGAAAGAGAGAAAGAAAGAAAGACTAATGAAATCGAAATTGACTAAGCAGAAAGATAGAGTGAATGAAATAGAAAAAGAAAGAAAGAAGAATGAGAAAGAAAGAAAGAAAGAAAGAAAGAAAGATAGAAAGAAAAAGTAACGATAAGAAAACAAGAAAGAAAGAAGGGTAAAGACGAGAAAACAGGAGAAGAAAGAAAGGTAAAAATGAGAAAACAGGAGAAGAAAGAAAGAAAGAAAGAAATAAAGAAAGAAAGAAAGAAAGAAAAGTATAAATGAGAATACAAGAGAAGAAAGAAAGAAAGAATAGCAAACACGAGAAAAGTAAACATCTGAAAAAAAGTAAGAAAAGTAAACATGAGTAAAAAAATGAACGAGTGAATTGAATCCAAAAGGCTTAAAGGCTAAAAATGATCAAACGAAGGAAGAAACAAAGAAAAATTTAATAAAACGTAAACAAATGAAGAAAAGTAGAGGAAAAGTAAGTTTAAAAAAAAACATGAATAAAGAAAGCACAACAAAAAAAGTGAGAAATGAGAGAGAAACAGAGAGAAAGTACGAAGTGATGTCTGCAAAAGAAAGATAGACGAGGGAATAAATAAAAAGATACAAGTGATAGAGAGGAGCAAAGATGAGGGGAAAATGAAATGAAGCTGATGGAGAGAAATCAAATTGGGTAATGTCGCCAACAAATAACCGTAACTGTGAAATAAACGAAAACATTATAATACTATTAGCATTTAATTAAATGATCGTATTTATTTATTTTCTTTCTTCTGGGCGAAAGTCTGGGGCGTTAATTTGGCAGGAAAATATTTTAGACGAAAATAAGCGATGAGTAGTCGACAGTTTAGAAACCCCTTATGTTGTTTAGAATTTGTTTGTCGCTGGTAAGATGGGAACGCGGTATTGTTTCCAAACAGGACATACCCGACCTCGTCTCTCTTCAGCTTTTTGTTACCTCTGCCTTCTCCTCGTATTCTATCATCCGAATTTATTCTTGTCTTTCTCTTATTTCTCCCATATCTGGATCAACTTATCTTCTCTTGCCTTTTCCCACCTCAATTAAAATGTTTATCTATTTTTTCTTTAACAATCTTTTATTTTCTTCGTTAAACCTTTCTGCTTGATTAAAGAAATGTTTGCTTAGTTTGATGCAAGGCGAAACGGACTATTGACTAATTGATGGTTCTAAGCAGTCGCCCATCTATGCACTAACCAGATTCAACGTTGCTTAATGGCTCGTTGTCGTTTCTTTTTACTTACAACGTGTTATTTATTCTGATGCAAGATCACGAGTTATTTCCATTACTTGAGGTTCTAAGTGGTCACCCATCTATGTACTGACCACATTCAACGTTGCTTAATGACTCATCTTCGTTTCTCTTCATTTAATCTGACGCAATGTCACAAGTTATTTCCAGTACTTGGAGGTTCTGAGCGGTCACCCATCTATGTACTGACCAGATTCAAAGTTTCTTAAAGACTCATTCTCGTTTCTCTTTACTTACAAGGTTTTATTTAGTCTGACGTAAGGCCACAATTTATTACCAGTACTTGGTTGTTCTAAGCAGTCACCCATCTATGTGCTGACCAGATTCAACGTTGCTTAATGATTCGTTGTCATTTCTTTTTACTTATAACATGTTATTCATTCTGATGTAAGATCACGAGTTATTTCCAGTACTTGAGGTTCTAAGTGGTCACCCATCTATGCACTGACCAGATTCAACGTTGCTTAATGACTCATCTTCGTTTCTCTTATAATATTCTATTTATTCTGACGCAAGTTCACAAATTGTTTCTAGTACTTGTACGTTCTAAGCAGTCACCCATCAATTTACTGACTGATCATATTCAACGTTGCTTAATGACTCTTACTCCTCTTTACTTACATTTTACTTAGTCTGACGTAAGGCCACAATTTATTGCCAGTACTTGGTTGCTCTAAGCAGTCACCCATCAATTTACTGACCAGATTCAATGTTGCTTAATAATTTTTCTCGTTTCTCTTAATGAACAACACTTTACTTTGTCTGCTGCACCATCAGAAGCTATTGTCCAACTTAGTGGTTCTAAGCGCTCACCCATCTGTGTACAAAACAGGTTTAAGTCTTTTTATCTTTGGTGATTAAACAGAAAACTTTCATTTCAATGTGACTTTCCTGTAATCCACGTCTCGTATTTTTTCTTTCACATCATTTTTTCTCTTTTCTTCTCTCTTCTCTTATTCAATCGTTTCAATTCTGTGATCATCTATTTAATTTTTATTTCCTCTTTACAATCAACATTTTTCTCTTTTTTTCTTTTCTCTGTCTCCTTTTCCCGTTCTTTTCCTTTCTCAGTCCCTTTTCTTGCTCTCTTTCTTTCTCTCAGTCCCTTTCTTATACCCAAATTCTTCTTTTACTAATTCTTTCTTTCTTTCTTTCTTTCTTTCTTTCTTTCTTTCTTTACTTTCATTCTTTAAACCTCCAGTTCTTCGCTGGCACTAATTACAATCTTCAGCATTTCAAACTATAGTATTACATTTCTATTTTAGAATTCGGTTTTGATTTACATGGTGCAAGACCGGTGTAGTGTAATTTCTTAAGTTCCCATTAATCATCTTAACAACGAATCCGCCATTAATGTGTGTGTATATGAATGACGTTTGTTTGCACATGCGTGTGTTACCTGTGAAGCTCTACAGTAATTCACTCATTCCGTCTAACTATCTTAACCTTCTACCTTCAATAAAATAATGTCGCCTGAATTGATCCTAAATGGTTCTATCTCGGGTCGCTTAGATGGTCGACAAATAAGACATTAAATGACATGTTTATTGTCACTTAAGTAAGCGCAAGTTTACCTTGAACTTTCCTGTTGCAGGGGTTGAACCGGGCGTTTCTCGGATGAAGGTTAGGAGTCACTAATTATATTGCTACGATTGTCGTCCTTGTCATCGTTGTCGCTAGTTACCGATGTCTTGCGTTTGCATGCCTCACCTTACAGGGCATCATTTTGCTAAAAGTGTACAGTTGTTTCGTTCGCACCCAACATTTTAACTTGGTGCTTACATACCTAAATTTGGTTGTAGTTGTCCGAATATAAGAGTACCAAAAGAAATGCCAGCAAGTTTTTATTTGTAACTTAAATACTCCGTTAGAATGTCACCCACGAAAAACGCTGCAATTTTGAGCTCCTACAGTTCTCTCACAGATTTTCTCGGTTGTCCATTATTGCAAGTTACTTCTGCATTTGTTATTAAATCGTGATTTGAGATTTTTGAAATTTGAAGTAAACAGGTTAGAATTCTCGGGAAAATATTTTGATTTTTTTTTACACTGGGTATTAAGAACACTAAATTTACTCTTTTTAAAAATTTCATGAGTATTTTATTTTTACTAGTATAATACTCGTCGAAAAATGACAGGATAACTTATGTATGGATCGGCACTTCTGCCTATTTTTAGTGTAGTATATGTGAATTCTGCCATAGACTAAAGTGTCGTTTCCAAAAAGGTTTAACGATCTTCAGTGTAGTATCTGCGCTAGTTAGAAGTTTTTGAAAGCGACACTTTCCTCATAGGCAGAGTACATATATGAATTGTATAATGGGTACCTCGAGGCGGTGTAATGGTTAGCAAGCTTGTCTCGCTAGAACGATTGAGTAATGAGTTCGAGCCTACTTTCGGCCTTATGCCACATCTAAGCTAAACATGGAAAAAACACTATATCAATTGTAGAAAAAACACTTTGCCTACCTCCTATTTTCGAACTAAAATAATTTTTTTTTTAGCCTATCTCGTATTTTTAAACTAAAAAAAACAACTTGAATTCGTGGATCTTGATAATCATAAACAGATAGCATCTTTTAATACCAAAATTGATGACGTTGCAAATTTTCCTTCAAAACGAATCTCCACAACTCTCACTGAATATCACTTGGATCTGAAGCAAATGGATCGTGTTTTTAGCACTAAAACCATTGATTAACTTTAAAATAGCAACATTTAGAATATTTAATGTTCCGAAATGGTTCAGTTTGATCGATTTCTTAATATTTATTGAGGAGGTGCAATATGTATCACCATATATATATATATATATATATATATATAAAAGTGGACATGGAAGTCAGCACTTAGAGGCGACAGTCTGTTTCATGCTAGTGCAATCGTCAGCCTGACGATTGCACTAGCATGAAACAGACTGTCGCCTCTAAGTGCTGACTTCCATGTCCACTTTTATATTTACACACGCTCTATCTCTGATATTGAGCACTTTACCCCATAAATATAGCACACTTTAAGACTATATTTCTGCATATATATATATATATATATATATATATATATATATATATTATAAATTTACTAATATAAAAATATGGTTCCATCGTTACACAGGAATTACCATGTTTCAAAAACAGAAACTAAAAATTTCAAATTTAATTATAGAATTAAATTAAAGTCTCTAGTACTGTTTCATTTTCAAGCGAATTTTGGAATAACTTATTTTGAAATTTACAAGCGCATTATAAGCACATACATTCTTAACCCATATTTTGATACAATAATTGTCAGTGAAAATGAATACCCTACCACCCCTTGTCAAAATGATTGAATTTCCCCGTATCCTTAGAAACTAATACTAAGAATGTATGTGGTTATAAAACTCAGTAATTTTCAAAATAAGTTATTCCAAAATTCGCTTGAAAATGAAACAGTACTGGGGACTTTAATTTAATTCTGGAAGAAACGTCGGTAGTGTTCAGCGTTTGCTTTTTTTTTTCAATGCTCCACGTAGAGTTGGGTTTATCGTCCCGTCAACCTGTTGCCGGCCTGGTCGTAGTTTTTGCTTGAAAGATGAGGTTGTTTTGGGGATACGTGGATAAAATTGGCGCCCATGGATAAGATTTAAGCAGCGTTGTGGTGAAGTTGGTGGCTGCTGCTGCAGCTAGGCTTGGCTGTTTCTTGTGGTCATCGACGATGGTCGGCCAAGTGATGATGAGAGGGGGGAGCGCGTTGCTCTACCCCGGGGCCAAGCCTGGCGTGCTATATCATTTAGCTAAAGAGGAAGCGTCTGGTTAGTAAAGTCAAATTTGTTGTTTAAAATCAGTATTTTGACATTGTTAACCAGACGCTTCCACTGTAACTAAACAGTATAGTACATCAGGCTATATGACGGTGCTGTGTAGGATACAGTTTTGATTTGATTCTTTTCAGAGGACACATATTTTCTATAAAATTTATCGGGCAATCAGGCTGGTAAATGTTATTAATACTGCTTATTATAAACATAGCATTTACTTAAATATTTGTATCTATACAAATAACGTATAAATAGAAAATAATTGTCAGACTTAGTCCAATTCATAATATATATATATATATATATATATATATATATATATATATATATATATATATATATTGGTGTTGTGGTAGGATCCACCTAATTTGCATAGTGGAGTACTGACTATATAAATATGGTTGGTACCGGGAAGACAGAGAGGCGAATCAAGAGATCCAACTAGAGACTCTGCCCGACTGCGACTTAGTCAACACATTCTCCAGGAACGGTCTTCCCAGGAATATACAAAAGACTATATGTTTCTTGTTTAAATACATTTTGTTCTAAGTACATTTTGTGTTGCATTATTATTCCATGCATTAGTCAAGTTTCAACAATTGGAAAAGTAGCACTGAGATCAACACCTAGCGGTGACAGTCTGTTTCATGCTTAAACGCAATCGTCCGGCCATATGCGTGGTGTTTTGGCTTGATTATGTTTTGTGTACGTAGTTTACAAATAATTAAAAAGTACAACAGGAAAACAACTAACAGAGCATCATGATAAATTAAAGCCACGTGCAACTGCAAAGCAAAAAAACGAATGTCCTTTAAACGACAATTGCTTGCAGATCAATGTAATATACCAACCCACCGTAAAATCAACATGTAATAAAGAAAATTATACATAGGAGTAACTAAAGGACCCTGGAAACAAAGAAACTACGCACACAAACAATCATTTACAAATAATAAATACGTAAACAGCACAATGCTTTCTAAACATATCTGGGAAATTAAAAACGAAAAAACAAATCGCACCAAGATTATCATGGAATATAAGAAAAACAGCATCAGCCTACACAATAAACTCTCAAAATGTAAACTCTGAAGCATAAAATAGCTATAATTACCTTCCTAAACCAACAAAAATGTATATAAATAAAACGCAGTGTGCGGTGTCCGTCCGTCCGTTTTTCGATCTCGGCATATCATAAACAACCTGAAGTAACAGGTAGTAACTACTGTATGTACACGCGATTAAAAATTAAATAAATAACTCATTTAAAATTAAATTTAAATATCGAACAGAGTGAAAGGTTTTAAAAACAATTCTTTATTAAAGGTTTAACTTTAATTTCGCATGTCGACGCAATTGATATCGTCTATTTAAACCGTTATTACAATTATTAAAATTTAAACGGGACACGTTACATTGCTCATATCTATTTTTTTCTTTTTCTAGCACGCGTACTGTGACGTATTCAAAATATACTGCATAGTTCGTGTTCCCTAATGCCTTTTAAGAGTAACTTTATGTGAAGGGATCATAAAGAATGACTATTTTAAAAGTAAATAAAAATTGCGGTTGTGTATACGAAGAAAGATTATGCCGAATTAAGGTGTCGAATAAATATAAAATAATTTCATTATTTTTATTTTTTATTTTCTTACAGTGAGGTCCAATCTTTACAAGGCCCGGGGGCCACTCGAGGTAGAGGGTTACGTTTGGAGGCCATTTGTGTGTATAGGAATGGAAGACAATGATTTAATCCAGCCTTGAACAGCTTAAGATTGTAGTGATCGGGAAAACATCCTGTTGGAATTCGGTTCCATAGAATAGTGATTCGAGGGCTAAAGCTGTTCGGGTGGAACTTACTTCTCACTGATGGGATACGGAGGGAATGTAGGTGGTTTGCTACTATGTAAGTGGCATGGCGTGTTCTTGCTGGGAAGGTTTGCCTCAGCGGGACCACGGAATGTAGTTCGTCCGACCACTTTCATGGAAGTAGCAGTAGAGCAGAGAGAGGTTTACCAAATCCTGCCTGTGGGAGAGAGGTTAAAGGGTCTAGAATAGTTCATCACCAACAAGTATCCGAAGACGCTTTTGAACCTATCAATACAGGCGTGTACGGTCTGGGCAGCTCCCGCCCAAATATGATAACAGTACTCCATTTTTGGACTGATCTGGCTCTTGTAAAGGTACAGGATAGCAGGAGTAATCAAAGTACTTACTAGAGCGGTACAAGGAGAAAACCATTTACCTGTATTCTTAACAAAGGATCGTATGTAAAAGTTCCACTTGAGGTCGGGTATGATTTTGAGGCTCAGCAGTGTTTCGAGGTACGGTGCTTCCCCGAGAGGACCGTCGTTCATCAAGATTGATAGTAGTTCGGTGATGATGGAATGTAACTCGCTTGGTTTTTGAGGCAGTGAATGTAACCAGCCAGTTTTTACCCCATTGTGTAGTTTGTGCAAGATCGGAAGAGAGTTCAGTCGCCAATCTCCGACCATCGAGCATTTTAGAGGTGCGCCCGTACATAGTCGTATCGTCGGCATAGATGTTTAATTTTTACGTTCATAGGAAGCTGAAGGTAAAAGGCTAAAGCCCCAAAAGTCCTCAACAGGGGCCCAAATAAACGATCAGCACTCATCTCAAAATGAAAACACGAAAACAAATTTTTACTAAGTTACTTAAAAATCGAAAACTAAAAACGAACAAAAATAAATAATAAAATAAATAAACAAATAAGTAAAATAAATGAATCCAAATCGATAGATAAGTAAATAAATTAAGTAAATAATAAAAAAATTAACAAACTATAGACGTGCACATAAACACAAGTAAACGTAATAATAACAACCAACAACAAATAATAAAATAATCAATAATTAATAATGATTAAAAAGTTAACAAGCTATAAAATAGCCACAAAACTGTATTCGGATCCACAATTATTTCCACTTATAAGCCCCTAGAATAATTCGAAACAACAGTTACCGCCCATCCAAATAACCATTAGAATAATACAATTACTGGCCAGCATATATAAATAGTCGAGCCAAAACACAACGCGCATGGCCTGACATTGCGTTTAAGCATGATACAGACTGTCGCTGCTGTGTTTTGACCTCAATGCACACTTTTCTATTTACATAGGCTAATCCCTGATATTGAGCACTAAATATAGTATACCTTAAAACAACATTTTTATAATTTTGTATATATATATATATTTTATTTATTTTATTTTATATATTTTTTTTATATTTTATTTTATTTTATATATGCAGGGGTTGGACAAAATAATTGGAACAGTTGCAAAATCCACTCCTATATTTCAAAGACCTATTATATTAAGAACTTAAACTAAAACTTCGTAATTGCAGGTTATATCTATTGTAAATACGTTTATTTATCTAATTTATTGTCTTTGTCTTATTTATTTTTAGAATTTAGTAAAATTTAAGCTAAATGCGTGACCTCTCCGAGTTCGAAAAAGAGAAAATTGTTGGAGCTCGCATGGCAGGAGCCTCGATCAGTAAGGTTGCTGAACTGTTTGGATTTTAAGAGCTACCCTATCAAGAACACTGATGCAATTCGAGAAACAGGGCAAGACCTCTAGCAACCGTTGCAATTCGGGCCGGACTTGCAAACTTACTGACAGGGACTGACGTGCATTGAAACGCAATGTGGCAAAAAATCATCGGACAAATGCGGCCAAAGTGACTGCTGAGTTGAATAACCATCTGAATAGTTCAGTTTCTACTAAAACTGTTCACCGTGTGCTCCATAAGGCTGGATATCATGGAAGAGCCGCCGTAAGGAAAACTCTTCTCTCCACTCACAACCTTCAAAAGAGTATGAAGTGGTGCAGAGATCACAATGCCTGGTCTGCAGACCAATGGAAGCAAATCATATTCACAAACAATTACAGTTTTTCTCTTTTCCCAACTTCAAGGCGAGTTTATGTGTGGAGGCAGCCCAAAGAAGCTTACAACCCTGACTGGCTTCTTCCAACAGTGAAGCATGGAGGTGGATCAGTGATAGTTTGGGCCGCCATGTCATGGAAATGTCTGTCCAATAGTCACCCTGCATGGTAAAATCAACAGCAAAGATTACCTGAACATTTTGGGAGATCATGTTCATCCAATGGCCAAGGCTTTATTCCCTGATGGTGACTGCATCTTCCAAGACGATAATGCTCCAATACATACCGCTCGAGTGGTTATGAATTGGTATGAAGAGCATGAAAGTGAGCTAGAACACATGGAGTGGCCTCCCCAATCTCCAGATATCAATATTATTGAACATTTGTGGTGCATTTTGGAGCAACAAGTTAGGAGCCGCTATCCTCCATCGTCGTGTCGCAAAGAGATGGAGAAGGTTTTAATAGAAGAATGACAGAAAATTCCTCTGGATGAAGACAGGAAGCTGTATGATTCCATTCCTAGACGTATTAAAGCTGTCTGTGAGGCTAAAGGAGGACCAACTCCATATTAAATAACTTTTCTTTGAATTTAACAAGTGTTCCAATTATTTTGTCCAACCCCTGTATATATATATATATATATATATATATAGAGAGAGAGAGAGAGAGAGAGAGAGAGAGAGAGAGAGAGAGAGAGAGAGAGAGAGAGAGGGAGAGAGAGAGAAAGAGAGAGAGTTTATGAATATTCTGTTTTGACTGTTATCTAATTATGATTGATTGTTTTGCGTACAAACTTGGGAAAATAACGCACTAGCCGAACTTCAATTTCAGGTTAACTTGTCACAGGTTTTCTTTTGTTTTCTAAAGATTTTTTCTTCTGATGGCATGATGTTCATTTTTCCTGTCATGAGATTTTTATGTTAATCTTTAATTTCTGCTCCAATGAATTTGCAAATTCTAACCGTTTCATTCATCTGGGATTCACACAGTATTACTTTTTTTTTTTTTATTTATTCACCAGAATTTTCAGGTCGATAAAATCTATTTTTATGGATACTTTAGTGCCAGATTTTGTTTTCTAGAAACTGAAACTTTGATCGTTTAAAAATTGAAATTACAAACATGAAACAATAAAGTCAATATATATATATATATATATATATATATATATATATATATATATATATATATATATATATATATATATATATATATATATATATATATATATATATATATATATGCCGTGCGCTGATAGCTTACGGGTAGAGTCTTTGACTGATACCAAATCTGTCGAGTTTCGATCCCGAAGCAATCGGATGTCTAACACTCAGATGAGCTGTAATACAGCGAAACAGGCTTGTATATATATATATATATATATATATATATATATATATGTATGCGTGTGTGTGTGTGTGTGTGTGTGTGTGTGTGTATCTGCGTGTGCCTGTAAAGTAATAGGTATACGCCCCCTCTCGTAGGTTGAGCACTTTGGAAGAAAGGAAAATTGTTGGCTGCTACTAATTAACGCTAAAAAGCTCTTCGCTATGAATTGAGCACTCTGGTAGCCGGTAATGCTTATATATCGTATATAATGCGTTAAAAATTACCTTTCTCCGCTGCGTTCACTGATAGCCTAGGGGGTGAGATTCCGACTGATGCCAAATGCCAACTTGAAACAATCGCACGTCTCGCCACAGCGAAACAGTCTGCTTGCAGATGAGAATATATATATGTCTGAGTGTGTACGATTAATTAATTGACACTCTTTATTTTGTCGATTCTTCTGCTGGCATAGTAGAAACAGATTTTTTGTTATTTAAACTTGATTAAAAAAAAGCATAGTTTTTGTCTTACATCATTTTGAGCTTGCAGATTGATTTTAAGCTTGCAAATGATTGGACAGTAATTTTGTAATCGCATGTTACTTTTAAAATATAAAAAAATATTACAATTTCTGACGGTACAGTTAAACTAAAATCATAATATAAACAAACAAAATCGTAATAATAATAATATCAAAATGATAAACGCCAAGTTTATATTAAAATTATAATATTAATGATGATGAAAATTAAGAAAATTAGACCATAACTGCAAGTTCCAAACATGCAAACCAGGTTCCGTATAGAAATATTTTGGAACGATTATTGGTGAACAAGAAAATGTCAAATTGGTTTATGAAAATAAAAATATGACCTCCGAGGAGCAGTTGTTGAAGGAAAACTTGGAAATAATGCATTTACAATGCTATAGAGTTGCTCAGCAATTTCAAAACCGGATTAAGGATAGAGAAGTTCTAGGATGAATGGTCAGAGACAGAACAAACCTCAGCCCAAATAACACTGCGAAATGAAGTCTAACGAACAACTACAGACCAATCATATGCATACCTGCTAGTGTGAAAAACTACTGACTGGAAAAATAGAAGAAATCCATCACTCAGTGGAAAGCAGAGGACGATTAAGAAATGTGACATAAAAAGAGTTAAAGAACCAAATAACCTACTCTTCGTCGATCAGATGATTCTGAAGGAATTTAAATCAGGATAAGAATATATTGTAATTGAGTGGATTGCATACAGGGAGGGGTACAGAATGTTTATCTAAATCTGAATCTTCAGACACTTTAAGATGCTTAATACTGACAAAACAATGTTCAAGCTCATAGGTAACTTGATGAAAGAAACGGGAGAGTGGATTTGATTGCTAAAGAATGATTTTTATCAAAGATGAATATCATCAATGAATTCTTTTAAGTGTGAGTTATCTCAGACTACACTGTTTATTTCATGTACTGTAAAAACTATGGCGCTACTATATATTTTAATATATATATATATATATATATATATATATATATATATATATATATATATATATATATATGGTGTATTTCGGCAGCAATAATTCTTTCAAACATGTCTGTTTGAGTAATATCGACAAGTTCTGTCTATCATATTTTTTATTAAATTTTTCAAATTTCCGAATTTGTTGTTTTCTGCTATCGCTAAATTTGCCAAAGTTCATATTTATTTTTACGAGGACTTTCTAATGTTGCTACATTCCATTTCAAGGATTGCATTTGTGTATATTTACGCAATTTTTATTTGACTGCGGCAATTTCAAGTCACTCAAGGTGATATCATATATATATATATATATATATATATATATATATATATGATAAATGCCACTTCTTTACAAAATAAGGCCAGCTCTTCAACGTTGAAGTGAGCGGCCATGGCGACTGCAGGTGATTTTGCAAACCACCCCTCGCCCCTGCATAACTTTTTACATATGTGCCACACGAAAGACTTTTGGAGTGTCTTGAAAGAGACTATTTCCTCATGCACTGTCATGTGCCTTTTCAATCCGGCGTCAGACCTGCAAGTTTTATCACGAAACTGACATAAGTACCCTGCAGGTATGTCAGGTAGAACATTCACATAGCCGGCATTAGACTGTTGATTTTCATGTGATCTATCTGAATATAAAAAAAATGTAAAAAATAAAATATAATTTCCCTAACTCAAAAAATACTAGAACTCTCAAGAATTAACAACGATGTCTAGAAAATAGGAAGTCAAAATGGCTACAAATGAAAGAAAAGAGAAAAAAAAAAGAGAAAACGAGAGAAAAGGTTAAGGAGTGAGTGTAACGTAAAAACAACGCTGAAGAGGAGAAATAACCACGACTTTTTATATGTACGCACATACGCGCAGACGGGCGCATGGCACACACGCGTGAGCGCACACACGCACACATATACTATGAAAAAAAACTTACACCAATTAAAAAGAAAAATTGAGAGGTGTAAGCAGTCAATTGCTGATACCCCTGACGCGTGGACAAAGTGATTCCCGGAGGGTCCGTCTACTTAACTCTGGAGTCGGGATGCTCAATCAGCACAAACCTTTTAACCTGTATTAACTCTCTCTCTCTCTCTCTCTCTCTCTCTCTCTCTCTCTCTCTCTCTATATATATATATATATATATATATATATATATATATATATATATTGCTTAATTTATTAGATATGCTCCGCTAATACTCGGTTACACCTTCTTTTGCCTTTAGAACTACCTCAATTCTTTTGGGCTGGGATTCAACAATGTTTTGAAATCATTCTTTCAAAATTTGTGTCCATGCTGTTATTATGCCATCCTACAATTCTTCTAGGCCGCACATCCAAGATTCGAATTTCCTTTTTCACCACATCCCAAATGTGCTCTATGGGATAGAAATCCCGGTGACTATGCAGACGACTTTAAAACAGAAAACTCATTGTTATGTTCCATAAACCAATTTGCCGCTATTTTTGATTTGTGATTTCGTGCGTTGTCCTACTGGAAGTGGTCACCAGAGAGTGGGCGTACCGTAGTGATAAGCTGAAGTACATGGTTAGCCACAATATCTAGGTAGATATGGGCATTTACACGATCATTCATTGGTATTAAAAGTCCCAATGTATGTCAAAAAGATGTTCCCCATAAAATTACACAACCACTGATCTGTTGATATAGGGTAGAATGGATCGATACTTTCACGTTGTTTACGCTAAATTCTTAATTTACCATCCGAATATCGTAGCAGAAATCGATACTATTTTGGATTAAACAACGTCTTTCACTCTTCGATTGTCCACTTTTTGCGATCCTTGGCGAATTAAACAATTGTGGCCCTAGTTTCTAGCTATTATCGGACTGAAGTGGCACACGTGGCCCAAGAAAAATAAACAGAACAAGTTACTCTGTTCAGACTGATCACTTCATCCAAGCAAATAAAGTGGATCTTATAATTATAAACATGGAAAAAGATCTGCTGTAGGGTTGCCAGCGGACCGCATGGTGAAAACGAAAGATAAATGAATAATTACCAGGAGTTTGCTCGATAGAAGAAAAAATTGAAATCTAGGGTTGTTCCATAATAGTTGAGGCATTTAGAACAGTGACCATAGCAGAAGTGATACCAGATGAATTAAAAATTTATAAAAGAATTGAGACTGTTCAGTACACAGTGTTGTTAAGGTCTACAAGAATAGTGTGAGACGTGCTGGGGATCCATGAAAATTTGTGATTTAATTTTCATTGATATCTACTATTCTCGTAAGAACAAAAATACAGGAAATAATAATAATAATAATAATAATAATAATAACCCACTGAATATAAAAACCGTCATGACAGAGTGGGCCAATATCTGCACTGGAAAATTTGCAACTCCTATGGGAAGGAAACTGGAAGAAATTGGTACGAACACCACCCTGACCCGGTTACGGAGATAGGACCTGTTACAATTCTATGGGACTACACAATATACACTGACAGAACAATCAAAGCCAACCGCCCAGACATTGTTATTAAAGACCACAAACAAAATAAGTGCCTCCTTATTGATATGGCAGTCCCTGCAGACTGCAATGTGTCTTTGAAGATATTCGAAAAACTGTCAAAATACAAGGACCTTGAAATCGAAATCTCAAAAATGTGGCACATGGGAACATCAACAATTCCTGTTGTAGTTGGAGCCCTTGGACTGGTTGGAAAAGATTCCAGTAGGCTGATTGAAAGGATCCCTGGAAGTCCATGCCTCAAAGAGATACAAAAAATTGTTCTGACAAGTACAGCCCACACTTTACGAAGGGCTTTATCTATGTAATTTTTTTTTTTTTTTTTTTTTTTTTTTTTCAGTGGAAAGTGTCATGATGCCATTTCTAACCTTAGGTCCCTGGGCGGGACCCGGAAAGAAATGTGTAAACGCCAGATATCAAAGGAAATAAAATAATAATAATAATTGCATAAAAGTATGAAAATATAAAGATAAGCAAAGTTTGGACAAAAACTTGTGTTTTTATATACTTTTACTTGTACGCAATTTATACCCCATACACAACGAAAAGCATTTGGAGTTAAGAAAAAATATAAATTTTTATCTTTAAATTCAAGTTCCTGATTATCAGCTATGAAACTTTGTTGGATCTGATCAAAAGTTAAATGGTGAATAGAAATATTCTTCTCTCACTATTAACTTGAGAAAGACAAGGTAGGTAGTTACTTTGAATTTAAAATAATAAATAATGGTTAGAATTGCATTTACAGTAGGATCCCTCATATCCGGAATCCCTTATATCCGGAGTGCCTCATATCCAGAATCCCACATGCCCGGACATGATTTTGATGTGTATATTTGAACAATTTGGGTGATGTGTAACTGATCTGAAATTTCTATTTTTCAGGAAATTGACTTTGGATAATTGCTTATGGATATTTCACCCTAATGGTTTGTATTGGTGCAAAAGATATTGGGAATAAGAGGAAATGAACAACTTTGGAGTTATCGCAAAAAGTGGAAATTTTAAACAGACTAGACGCTGGTAAAAGTTCATTGTAACTAATGGCTGAGTTCAACATGGGAAAATCAATATTGTATAATATAAAATCTTTCAAATAAACTATTCTCCTGCGTTCACACTGTCACAATGAACAAGGAAATAAAAACATGATTGTGGTGAAACCTGGACTGAAATTGAAAAAGTTGTTGAAAAGATTGTCAGTTTTATGGAAAGAAAGTCATCATTCAACTATGACGGTTGGAATAACGCACGCAGAGTTAAAAAGTGGCATTCGTTTAAAAAATTTCAAGAACAAAAGCAAAAGGAAATGCGGAAAAAGTTGAGAATGACATTAGAAGAGAAAGAATCATCATGCAACAGCGATTAAAAAATCCTCGTTATATTATTTGTTTTGCATACATGTCATACTTAATTTAATGAATTTTCATTATTTCTTTTTCCTTAAAATTAATTACATTATATTTCACTCATTATTTTCACTCACCATTAGCTTATTTTGTTTACTATAAAACATTGAAAATAAACGTTAAATCGGATTTCAGTTCTTTTATTTTCATCTAAATATAACTCCTCATATCCGGACTTTGTAACCAATTCCTCATATTCGGAAGGCCTTCTTAGTCTGGTTGCTACTGTAGTTTGGAAGTGCTTTGTTACCTACGTCTCATAAAAAATAATAATAATTTACATTCGTCGATATACCTTCCCCCAACACCAACACCAACAAGTACGAGGAGTTCGGAAAAAAAGTAAGAAAATAAATAAAATGTACGTTTTTACTTTTAATTTCAAGTTTCTGATGATCAGTTATGAAACTTTTTCTCTCTGATCGTAACTGAACGGTGAACATAGATATATTGCCCTCTCACTATTAACCCGAAGCGGTCAAGGTAAGAAGTTACATTGAATTTAACAATGATGATGATGATGATGATGATGTTTTTTTAATCGAATATTGTTTAGAAGTGGCTCGTTACCGACGTGTTTTATAAAAAATTACATTCATCAATATTCCTTCCCTACCGAGGTGTACCAGGAGTTAGGAAAAAATATAAATGTTTATTTTTTGGTTCGTTTCTGATTATGAGTTAAGAAACTTTTTGGTTCTGATCGAAATTGAATGACGATCAGAGATATTGCTCTCTCTCTCTCTCTCTCTCTCTCTCTCTCTCTCTCTCTCTCTCTCTCTCTCTAACTCGACAAACGTTAAGGAAAAATGTTACTTTGAATTTTAAAAAAATAATAATGTTGTTTAGAACTTAACTAAGTTAAAACTTATATGTTTGTATATATGAAATCTATTGTCGGATGGTCGGCGACTAAACTGGCGCCCTCACTCCAATTTCTTACGAATGAAGCTGGCTGTTAGCGAGCCTGTGGGATGAAAAATAAAACCTATCAAAATGCTGAATAACTCTCGACGAGTCAACAGCCAACTAACTAGAGGTGGTGTCTCAATAAAATCACCTTGAAGAACGCAATCCACTATCAGTTCCAAGAAAACTCATGAGTCTTAACAATCATATTACGAAAGATAACGGTGTGAGGAACGTTCAAGTCTATTGGAATTAACTCCTCGCCCAATAAGGAGAGGCATGTGCAACAGGTGTCACTTGATCGTCATCCAGCGACTGTTAACAAAAGCGTAAAGAGGATCAAACTCCTTGGAATTGATCCTTCGCGCCGTAAGGGAAGACATGAGCGACAGGTGTTACCGGACATTCATCCAGTGACTATTCGCATCAAACAAAAATGAATTATCGGGATATGGAATGTAAGAACATTAAATTAATGAGGCCAGTTAGAAAATATAAACAGGTAAAATTAATATTTTAGGCGTATGGTGATAAAATAATGGTTTTTTCATCAGTAACAAACACAGGACGCTATATGCAGGCCGAGAGAAAAATGAGAGGGGGGCATGTGACTGATATTAGACCAAGTCATAAAGAAAAGGTCTTCGACAAGATCTAGAAACGGATAAGCAATGTGGTTGGTTCTGATCTGGCATCTCGTCTGCAGTCGCTCTCTCACAGACGTGCCGTCGCTTCCCTCTGTCTTTTCTACAAATACTTTCATGGTAACTGCTCCGACGAGCTACTTTCGCCAGTTCCCAGACTGCATGAATTTAAGCGTGCTACTAGGCTGGTATTACGGTCCCACCCTTTCTCTGTCGAAATGGTTAAATGTGGCCGTCTCTTCTACTCCAATAGCTTCATGTCTCGCACCTCCCGTCTGTGGAATTCTCTTCCTATTATTATTTTCCCTGATAGCTATAATCTCTAACTATTCAAATGTAATGTTAATCGATATCTCCAGATGCCTTGATCTATTCCCTGTCCTTTTCTTCATCCTTTCCTGCATCACACTTCTTTACTCTCGCTCCCACTCTGTAACCCCCTGCGTACTAGTGGCATCCCGCCTTGCCTGGGGTGAAATGCTTAAAAAATATATGTCATGGGATACTATCAACTATCTGAAAGAATTATTACAGTCAAACTGAAAGGAAAACCTTTCAACATATCCGTCAGAGTTGTATAAGTACTGAGAGCACAATGTACAGAAGAAGAAATTGAAAAGTTTTATTATACATTAGATAACTTCAAGGCTCAATGTAAATCGCAAGAAATTACAATTGTCATGTGAGACCTGAATGGTAAAGTAGACAAGGAGAGATATGGTGAAATAGTTGACAAATTTGGACGAGGAATTCGTAATGAATGTGGATAATGATGCACGGCTAATGATCAGGTAGTAGCCAATACCTGGTTTCAAGAACATCCAAGTCATTTATAGATATAGAGAAGTCCAGGAGGAGAAACGAATTGACTATATAACTATTAATAAGAGATTAAGGAATGCAGGTTTAAATTATGAAACACCCAAGTACTGACCGCGGGAGCAATTAAGCTTCCAGTGATATGGAAACTTAGGGTGAAACTACAGACATTGAAGCGGACCAAGGAATCACCCAAAATGCAAATGACCCGAATGGGAAGAAGAAATATATGGACGGTGTTAAAAACAGATACAATGGACAAAATGAGAATGGAAACTCGAAGTGGGACACATTAAGAGAAACTTTAGTAACATCAGCAATCGAGATCATCCCAAAGAAAACTAGACAAAGGAAAAAGGAATGCATGACAGATGACATTCTTGATATGACGAAAGGGAGATTAAAATAAATTATACGGTCTGTTTTAAAAGCAGATACAACGAACATAATGAGAATGGAAACTCGAAGTGGGACACATTAAGAGAAACTTTAGTAACATCAGCAATCGAGATCATCCCAAAGAAAACTAGACAAAGGAAAAAGGAATGGATGACAGATGACATTCTTGATATGACGAAAGGGAGATTAAAATAAATTATACGGTCTGTTTTAAAAGCAGATACAACGAACATAATGAGAATGGAAACTCGAAGTGGGACACATTAAGAGAAACTTTAGTAACATCAGCAATCGAGATCATCCCAAAGAAAACTAGACAAAGGAAAAAGGAATGGATGACAGATGACATTCTTGATATGACGAAAGGGAGATTAAAATAAATTATACGGTCTGTTTTAAAAGCAGATACAACGAACATAATGAGAATGGAAACTCGAAGTGGGACACATTAAGAGAAACTTTAGTAACATCAGCAATCGAGATCATCCCAAAGAAAACTAGACAAAGGAAAAAGGAATGGATGACAGATGACATTCTTGATATGACGAAAGGGAGATTAAAAACAATTATACGGTCTGTTTTAAAAGCAGATACAACGAACATAATGAGAATGGAAACTCGAAGTGGGACACAGTAAGAGAAACTTCAGTAACATCAGCAATCGAGATCATCCCAAAGAAAACTAGACAAAGAAAAAAGGAATGGGTGACAGATGACATTCTCGACAGGATGAAAAGGAGACAAAAAACAAAGCCAGGGTAGAGGACGAAATATAGGACACTGCATAAATAAATTAGGAACAAATGCAAGCGTGCTAAAGAGGAATGAATCAACCAAAAGTGTGCATAAATAGAAAGAATGGGTATTAGAGATAAAGTAGATATGCCTAAAAAATAAGATGACAGGACAAAAGACGAAAGAGGACAACTGGTGATACACAAAAATATCGAAGGATCAGAAATATTGAAGGATCAGAAATATTAAATCTGAAGTGAATTCAGCGAAAGTGTGATACTGAAATATAGGATTCAGAAAGATGCCTTCCAAAAGTGAATCAAAGTATTGAGAAACAAGACAATTTCGTTAGAAACAAAGAAAAGAGTACTGAACCGTTGCGTAATGTCATCCCTCCTATATGGCAGTGAATGGTGAACAGTCTCCTCTCAGACGAAGAAGAGCGCCGAAGCAAGAGGAATGTGATTCTACAGAAGGATGTGGGAGGATGGACGACGAACGAATATGTGAACAACGACGACGTTTTTGAGAAAATAGAAATCAAAAGGACACTTACACTTAATATCAGAAAGTGAAATTTCTAGGACACATGATGAGGAAAGAGGGCTGGGAAAATTTGAGACTCACAGGATAGACTGAAGGCAAGAGAGACACGAAAACAACGCATAAACCACCTGGCGAGCTTGTGTAAATGGACGACAAGACAGGGTTTAGGAGAGAGGCAACAAAGGACAGGAAATTGACTGACAATGCACTGAAGGAAAACGACACATAGAAGAAAAACGTTTTATGCCCCGTGTCCCTTCAGGACGCAGGCGATCATAGCCCTCCACTTTCTCCTATCCCTTGTAGCTCTCAATACGTTTTGTCCCTTTGCTACTTCCCCTAGGCCCTGTTCTCTCATCCACTTGTTTAAGCCCGCTAGGTATGTCATGCGTTGCTTTCCCTTCTCTCTCTTTCCCTCTGTTCGTCCTGTGAGTATCAAATTCTCCAAGCCGTCCTTTCTTATTAAGTGTCCCAGAAATTTCAACTGCCTCTTCCTGATGTTAAGTATATGCTTCCTCCTTGTTTGCATTCTCTCCAAAACCTCATCGTTGCTCACGCGCTCGATTCATGATATCCTTAGCATCCTTCTGTAGAACCATACATCCGCCACCTCGAGTCTCTTCTTCATCTTTGAGGTGACCGTCCAACATTCGCTGCCGTAAAGGAGGACAGATATAACGTAGCAGTGCAGTACTCTTTTCTTTGTTACCAACGAAATCCTCCTGCCCCGTAATACTCTGCCTAGTTTTTCGAAATGCGTCTTTGGCCATCCAAATACGTCTCCGGATCTCAGCGTCGCACTTGACGTTGTCTGTCAAAACACTTCCAAGATATTTAAATTTCTGCACTTGCTTGATTTTAGTGTCCCCGACATGTACATTGCATTTCGGTTTCATCCTTTTACTGATGACCATGTATTCTGTCTTGTAGTTTATGCTTAGTCCCTTGTTCTCGCTCTCCTTCTCTACCGTCTGTAGGAGGTTTTGCAATTTCTTTTCCGTGTCTGCTACCAGTACTGCGTCATCTGCGTATCTTATGTTGTTAAGATTGTGATCGCCAATGACGAATTCCAATAGGATATCCAATTCTTTAAGAATTACCTCACTCGTTTTGTTTAATGATAATAATAACAGTAACGAGAATAATAAAAAGAAAGAAAGAAAGAAAGGCATAGTTTCTGATCTTAAATGATTGGATAAGTAACATTTCCATTTATTTAGGTGAATTAGTATGGGGTACAGTAAATATCTCGCTTAGTATCACAGATTTACTTGTCAGTTTCCTGACCTTAACCATTAGGTGATGTCTCCTTCGGGCTGACACACTGTACAATTCTGATCATGAGCGGGAGTATTGGGTAAGCATCATGACTTTGTTATCCGACCTGAAAATATTTCTAATATGACCCCATCTGCAAAGTTATGCGCTGATTTTTCCAGAACCGGTAACTATATCGCTTAGATTTGGTTGTAATGCAAGCGCCTGGTATATTTTTATCAGACTAGGATATTTTGGATTTGTAACCCAGCGCCATTTTGTTGGCGTGCGGCTCTATGACTGGATAATAATAGAAATCTAACTGAACTGGAATTAGAAAATGAGTCCCCAAATGAAATTGCAAAAATATATAAAAAATGCAGGGAAACATATTGGCCTTAAAAACACTTGGGAGAAATCTGAGAGAAAAAAAAAACATCTGCACGACAAATATCAATCAGAGCCAGCAATCATTATTTGGATCAAACTCTTATCCATTCGTGGTTGACAGGCTCCAAAAAGTGAAGGATTTATAATTGGTGTACAGGTTTAGTGTCTTACGAACAGGAACTGGCAATGTAATGTCCTTGTTCGAGAATTTGTGAAGAGAAGCAAACAAGAAGTTAGAAAGCAGAACAGGTGGAAAGTGATTTTTAACGTCAGTAATGCGTTTCATGGCGGTCCTGTTTTTTTTCTTTTTCTCTTATTTCTTCACTGACGAAACTAGTCTCTCTTTCTCCTGTCTTCTGAAACGCGATGACTCTCTCTCTCCGGTTTTACGTAGTTACCTCGACACCAGTCAAAGGTCCTTCCGCCCACCGACAAATTCTTATCATATATATATATATATAGGATAAGAATTTGTCTAGAGCTAGAAACATCCGAAGAGGGCGGAATAAATCGTCCAATGCCATAAGTTTTTCGTTCAAAGAAAAAAAAACAAGCGAGTAATAAAGCTAAAACATAGAGTGCTCAATACGCGAAGTAGAACTGGGATAAATAAAATAAATCCGAAAGAGCCAAGGACAACCTACGTAGGTTTCACCTAAACGGATCTTCAGGGTAATCTGACCAGATTACCCTGAAGATCCGTTTAGGTGAATCCTACGTAGGTTGTCCCTGGCTCTTTAGGATTTATTATCTACATATATATATATATGTGTGTGTGTGTGTGTGTGTGCGTGTGTGTGTGTGTGTGTATATATATATATATATATATATATATATATATATATATATATATATATATATATATGTGTATGTGTGTGTACTAGCTTATCGGGTGGAATTTAAGCTAGCTCCTGTTTTAGGGAGGAGTAGATACGATAGGCAACAATAAACTACAAAAGAACTCAAAATTGATTGCTGCATTTAAGTAAATTGAAAAATTGTTTTGCTTCAGTAACATATTTGCTGAAATTTTATTTGGAACTTCTACTAAAATGGTGTTGTTCCTTAGTTTTTTTTATTGATAAGGTTTTTATTAAAGATTTCATTGTTTTTTCAACAATGAATGGAGACAACTTAGTGATTGGGGTGTTCTCTGTTGACTCTAAGACAATAAATCTAGGGAACAGCTTTTGATAAAGTTCGTTGTCTGACTCGGTTTCGGAGTCTTCAATATGGGGTCTTTTGTTTTTATTTGTTGCCATGAGTTTTATTTTTTTAAAATTCACCGTCCTTGCTCCCCACTCTCCTCGGAGCCCATCAGTGGGAGATGTTAGGGGGGAAACCCATTCGCCCTATTATCCCAGGGATACAAGAAAGGTATACTCGCACTAGTAAGTGGCTGTTAACATTTCAGGTTTCACTTTGTTTTCCAGACCCGTTTTTGATGAAAAAGTAAGTTAAAATCCTTATCTGTAACGGCTTTTCCTTACTAGTAGATTGACCCTTGCCACCGCCTTCTAATACTTACTTATGATCTATCTCTTGTTTGTAGTAAAGAGTCGGACAGGTTTTGTGTAACATCTTATGGGTTTTTATGTGGATAAGTATTAGTGCTTGACGTGACTAGCCGATTGATCGGATCGGGCCTCTCCAACCGCCCGTCTAGCCCAGATAAAGGCCAAAGTGATGTATTGCATGACCATGACCTCTTTGCACCCGGGCCATGGCCTGCTCAATCACCAGGATCCCGCCCCTAGACGACACGGGTCGCCACCCACAGGCAACAGGTGGTCCCATTGAGGGACTTTTACCCACTGCAGAGGTGCAGTCGACGTATTCTAAAGCCCCATCAACAGGGCATGCATTAATATTTAATTTTACCTTTTAAAAGTCCAACAATAATTCTTCTGCCACCACTTAATTAAAAGGCAATTTCATATGCTTACTTTCCGTGCAAGTATTTATTTTTATTTCATATGTGGATTTCGCAATTAATTTCGATTATTCACAAATTTATTTGCAAGATATAAAAATTGTTGTCGTACAAAAAATTTGTCGCAAAAAATCACGTAAAAAATCGCAAAAAACAATGGCAGTAATGAAAACTTGGGAATCCAAAATTTCAGGATTGCAGGTCTAGATCCGTCCCAGGATGTTTTTAATTTGCTCACGGAGTCAGCCTGATTCCAAAAGATAATATGTCAGGGTAATATGTTGGGCTATGGTCGCTAAGAGTAAAGTTGAAGAAGTGTAACACAGTGACATTCGCATTTATGATATACATACATACATACATACATATATATATATATATATATATATATATATATATATATATATATATATATATATATGTATGTATGTATGTATATGAAGAAATATAGTTTTAAGGTATGCTATATTTATGGAATAAAGTGGTCAATATCATGGATAGAGCGTATATAAATATAAAAGTGAACATTGACGTCAACACTCAAAGGCGACAGACTGTTTCATGCTAGACGCAATCAGGTGTGGCCTGATGATTGCGTCTAGCATGAAACAGTCTGTCGCTTCTGAGTGTTCACTTATATATATACATATATATATATATATTCAATTATTTATATATATATATATATATATATATATATATATATATATATATATATATATATATATATATATATATTGAATTTGCATGGCCGTCTATCGATAATTGCATCAGATATGCCAATCCGCGTATGCTCCTTTTCAAAATTGCAAGTTGCAGACAAAGCATACGAAGCATCGTTGCCTTCTTTATCTCGGTAAGTGCGTTGAATGTTCGTCACAGACCTGAAACTTAAGAGCAGCCCATCCTATCGTGTATATAGAAAACAGCTGGAGACAGCTGGCCATATAATAGCTGGGTGTATCCGACTGGTACTAACAGATTACTAACAATGACATGATCGGGCAGCTCGGTACATGTTGGTCGATATGCCTCGCTTTCCACCTCCCTCACAAAGAGAACTGTGGTAAAAATCAGCTACCACAGATTGTACACTCTGGAATTTCAGTCTGAAAACCGATAAAGACATGCAAGCAAATCGAAATTGTGAAAATCATGTTGAAAAGACGTGTTTTCTGATAGATGCTGCATGAAACCATATGATTGAAAATGTTTAAGTGAGTAAGAAAATACAGGGACCTCGTGATAGAAATGTGGCATCTCAAGACAATAACATTATTTTTTGTTATTGGGGCTTTGAGAATGATATGAAAAGGAAAAAACAAATATGAAGATCAGCACAAAAATATGCGAATTGCGAATAAATTATACTTGCAGGTATTTCACAAATCTTCCTTACATTACTTTCCACAATTACATTTTTTCTTAGTGTTGGTTTCACTCACTGTAGGGAATGACTGCAAAAACATACCCCCTCCCCAGTTTTTTAGACAAAACATACAAACGCATGCTGTGATCTCTTCCTAGTCAATAAGATAAGCCACTTGGTTCCATCCGACTTAATTCTTGTTGCAACCTAGGAAGGATTACTGAATGAGTAATAACCAAAACCGAGGTTGGAAACGAAATGGTAATCTTTATAACATCAACAATATACAATACTCGCCAGCGGCGTGAAGTAGGTAAACCACTGCTGGTGGTGAACTACTTAGCATATTATCCCACTTACAATAGTGTCCAACGTATTTACAAGGATTGAGGTTCATAGGTACGGTATATAACAGTTTTGTTCTTTCTTGTAGTGAAGTCATAATGCTGCGATCGCTTGTCTGTATCCCTTCTGTATGCTAACACCATTCTTAGTTTATGAACTTTTTACTTTATTACTGCTGCTTTGCCTACTTTTGTCTTGCATATATTGTTTACTTAGTATTATTTTAGCTCTGTTCTTTTCTTTCTTTTATTATTGCTTGTTGCGCACTTGGTCAGTTGTGTTTCTTGGGTATTTCTGCCAATTACATTTAACCATGGTCAACTACTCAGCAGCGTGGCAGCTCATCTGTTTGTATCTTACGAGGCAAAAACTTGTTATCTCTGGTTGAGACTTGTGGGGAGCAAATCGTACTACAGAAATCAAAGGCAAAACATCATGATCATGCCAGATAATTGATTTCACTGTCGCGTCAGACTACAGACGAAAGTTGAAGGAAAGGCAAAAACGCATAGCTATATCGACTTTTCCAGGGAACTAAAGAATTGGTGAAGTATAGAGATGACAGTTATTATCAGAAAGAGTGTAGGCCAGAGGAACTGAAAATCAAGAGAAAGGTCAGGACCACCCAAACAACAGTATTATAACTGGAACACTCCAGTGAAATCTACAAGATATCTTTATAAGATAATAATAAAAAAATATACAAAATAAACTGTATTTTAAATAATGATAACAAAGATCGTTTACGCCTAACAAAACACGTTGACCAGCAAATTACTGGAAGATAACGCGCTCATGGACCGCAGACTTTTGCGAATAAAGTGTTCAATATTTAAAAAAATATAGAGTGAAAAAAGTGAATAATAAAAGTTCAGATAACTTCCGGTATGGAGTTTTGCTCGTTAAGGTAAGATGAATATACTGAATTAATTAACAAATATCTGTTAAAAAATTCAATAGATTTATCTTACCCAGACGAGGTGGGGCTGTGTCTGCATCGGTTCAAATCGGAAGAGATATCATCCGCACTTTCATTTATCTATTCATTATTCTAAAATGAATATATAGAATGATAAGTAGAAACAAAGCCGTCAAGAGGCTGATCTATATCTGGGGCGGGAATTTTTTAGTGCACGTTTCCATTAATTTTTTGAAACCCACCATAACTCCGTAAATTTATTTATTTCCAAAGGCTCTGGTTTTCGTCAAAGTAATATTAACTCTCCTATAAATGTTTTGTTTCGTTTTTGCTTTTTTTGCGCGCAATGTGTTATATAATATGTACGAAATATTTCGACTGAGTTCCAATTCGATGCTGAGTCGGTCTGATTCCTCCAAACGACCTCGTAACATACTAGTTCTTCAGTACTTCATTCATTTAAGTGTCCTGCTGAAGATGAAATTGCAAGTATCAGGATGTTTGGAAAGAAAGAGGAAATATTTTGGTAACCTCTACAGTCCAAGATCCAATACAGGCATTAGAATATCCGTGATACTATAACATTTTAACAAGACAGAGGGAAAGACTAGAACACAGAAGTAAACCCCCCAAATAAATTAAGTATGAATTCATTTTATATTCAAAAGATACATAGAGGACATACTAAACATATAGTACATATTTATAAGTAACAAATTGCCAAACAGAACGAATTTTGAGCACATATAAAAAGCCAAGTTGTATGTATCTGTGATAAATAAAAAAGATCATGTAACTTCTCCAAGGTAGACACGATACAGCGCTGTGCTATTTTTCGGTTTCTTTTTATAACGTATCAGATTGACTACTGTCCCCAACCGGCTGTCACGTCGCTCTCAAGTGCCCCTTGGGACGTAACTATAATTTTTTTGTCAAAAGGGAGATAACTGCATTCTGTATCCCCATACAAGCATGGTAAAATATACGTTGAAATGTTCTTAACCATTTACATCAGTTTTGTAAATTCCTACCAATTACAAATACTCGGAAGTCAAAATCTTTGTAATTTCAGTATGGAAAAAGCTGCTCATTATCGTTTAACATTTTTCTATTTTCTTTTTCTATTAAATTTCATATGTCAAATCCACTATGTTTGCCCTTGACGTATACTTTTTCAGAGCTTGATTCTAAGTTAGTGCTTCCAAGTGTGATGCCATTAGCCACTGGAGATGGTTCATGATCAAGTTTTAATCTAAGGTTTAGATAAACTCCTTTTTCTATCAGTTTGTTTTTGAACAGCTGGTTCAGCTTTTGCTGATACTCACAATTTAGCTTTTTTGGAAGAAATCCCCATACCACATCATCGCCTCTTATCTGTGTGTTCTCGCTCAATTCTTGCTTTTCTTGTATCTAGCTTTCGTTCTCCAGATCACTGCTTGTTTATAGAATTAAAACATCAATTTCCTACCGAAAGTGCAACGAGACGGCTCCGAAAGAGCGTCAGCCTTCAGGGCAGCGTTTTTGTTAGTCTGACGTGATGATCCCATTTGTTGAGCAATATTTTTGATAGTTAAGATCGTGTACATTGGAGTGTATAGTAAGAGTGGACGTTTTGGTCTGGTAACACCTGTCGCTCATGTTGTTTTGTAGCAATATGAGTCAGCTGAGATCTTGTTAAATTGAAAACAGCTGGACCTGTCGCAAAAATGGATACGAAACATTTACTTTCGATCGATGGTTATCAGTAAATGGAGTCAACTTCAAAGTATAGAGCAACAGGCTCAGACAGAGAGAAAGTCAATGAAGAAAGATAAATTATTTTTTTAGACGAATATGACAAGACAAAGAAAAATCTATAAAACTGACTATCCCGCGAAACGAGACACAGAAGCGGTCCCCAGGGAATGGACGGAGTAGACAGCCGCTGGACTGTGCACACACTCACCTATCCCTAATCTTTACTTCGCTCGCTTATGGCAGTAGGTTACAGCCCAAGAATAAAATCTGGTTTACTGCGAGAGTTTTTTTTTCACTCGTGTGTGACGATCTGGCCGAATGGTAATTTTTAAGCCACAAGCGTTTGACAAGAAGAAACTGCACCCTGTCAACGGTGTCTGGTCTCAGCTTCAACACTTTCCTTAACGGAGCAGCGAATAACATACCTAACGAACTTATGTAAATGGATAGCAGAACAGGGATTGGGAAGGGCAGTGAAAAGACAAAACTTACTAAGAGCTACAAAAGATGGGAAGTTGGGGTTAGCCATGATAGGCCACATCCAGAAGAGGCACGGCACATAGAAAAAGAAGGGGGAGGATACATTAGAGTTTCCTTAAACAACTGAGAATATTAGCTTTGTGTTATATCACATTATATACGAGACTAATTGGGGCACCTCAGCGTGGTGTAATGGTTAGCAAGCTTGTCTCGCTAAATCAGTTACAAACTGAAGAGTGAGTCCGTTCCTCACTGGGTACCACATACTTTCAGGTTTGTGCCACATCTAAGCTACGCTTAGAAAACCAATATACGAGACTAATTAGAAAGACGATTTCTTATTGGCTGACGTGCTTATCAGTTACTACAAATTGGCGCCATTGGATACAATGCAACGAAGGTTAAATGTAGCTTGCTGCTTAGATGCGCACTGCTGCATGATCGATGATGGTGATGTCAACGGGGCAAGATGGTAAGATGTTGACTGAACCCGAAAATATCAATGAAGTCAGTAATAACGCATCCCGGTGAATCTTTGCGACTTATACTGAGAGAAGAATGAAGATACAAACAGTTATCTATTTAGCAATATGTTTTATTGCCTAAGCAAACTAAAAAGGAAAAAAATTAGAACGAGGTAAATGAATTTGTGTATGTCAAAATGTCCTTTGTTGTACGTACGTGTGTGAAGTTCCGATGAAAGATTGCGAAAGATTTACATTTGAGAAGTCTTTGGTACAATTATTAGATATGACTTTCGTGTAGTCAAGTGATCACAGGGAAGAAACCATTCTGTAATCATCAGTCAATACTACGGAAGCCCTTTCCTGAAATTCTGATGCATAAATTAACCACAATATTGTACAGAGTTTGTTCGTGTGTCCAAATTGATATATCAGTCATAAGGAAAGGTGTTATTTTCATACTCTTAAGTCCGAAATGGGCGGTATTGTTGGAAAATTCCTCAAAAATAATTTGTTTTCGGAACAAAAATAATGGAAATGAGGCTGGAATAAACGGACCGTTTTGAAATAAACAGACAAGTCGGAAAAAAAGTGGAAAATAAAATAAACGGGGGTTCTTATTCCTCGATATAGCTCTGAAAAATGAAGAACTATAACAAGTCAGCATTTTTTTAATTCTTTTTTATTTATTTACCATTTTAAGGGAACTATGCAAACATAAACCGAGGCTCCCTCTCAGTAACCGGACACATGAAACCACACGTTGCATTTCTATACTCCTTCGCGCCGGTATGCACCAAAAACTAGGAAAAGTCCATTGTACATTCACAGGGGAAACAAAGCGGGAAAATAAACGCGTCGGTTATAAATGAAATCTTGAACTCTAGTTCCAATATATTTCGTTGTTTATTTCAGAAATTCTCATGCACAGTCTGGTTATGTTGGTAGGTGACAACTTCTACCCTTTCTGAGATCTAAGAGTAACAGATCAGTATTTCCCTGGAACTTGAACTCTGACTTTCTCCTACTAATTTTCTGCCAATCCCTGCATCACGACACATGACTAGCAACTTGCTCTCGATAGTAAAGGGAAGCCTGAAATTAGTTAAATCTCAATTGGGACAGTTAAGATAAGTCTGTGACCGGAAGTTTTCAATGTCCGATTTGTTATCATTTGTTCCCAAAAGTTTTCATTTCTGTTGTTTTTTTAATAATTACTTATTATTTTATTCCCTAAGAGAAATAATAGTCCTACCAAGATTTATTATTGTTGGGCACGGTCTTAACTAAGATATGCAGATGACACTGTGTTGATTGTAAACAAAGAAAGAAAATAACAGAAACTCAGAGAATATGTATTAAAAGAAAGCGGGAAGAAAGGACTAACCATAAATAGTAAGACAGAAATCATGGTTGTCAGCAAAAGAAAAAGCCCAAGATGCGATCTACGAATTGGACATGCCAAAATCAAGCAATTACGAAAATGTAAATATCTCAGAAATGTTTTAACAGAGGACGGATTATGTGACACCGAAATCTGAAGATGCATTAGAATAGCGAAAGATGCTTTCCGAAATCTAAGCAAGGTATTAATAAACAGGACAATTTCATTATAAACAAAAAGTGCTCAACTGCTATGTAATATCAATTCTCCTATATGGCAGTGAATGCCGGACAATTACCTCACAGATGACGTAGAGACTTTGGGCAACAGAAATGTCGTTCTACAGAAGGATACTGAGAGTACCACGGGCGGGGCATGTGATAAACGGGACGTTTTACGGAAACTGGAAACAAAAAGGATGTATATAAATAGAATCAGAAAGAGTCAGCTGAAATTTCTAGGGCACATAATGAAGAAAGAGAGCTTGGAAAATTTAACACTCACAGGACATACTGAAAGCAAGAGGGAGAGGCGGAAACAGCGAGCACTCTAAGGAGCTTGTGTAAACGGATGCCAGTTCAGGGAGTAAGAAGGATAGTAAGAAAGCAAACAGTCCTAAGCGGCAGAAAGGTTAGGAAATTGTGGAGAGCCCCGAAGGTACACGACACACGAAGGAAGGATAATGAAGACATGGATTTCGAAGAGAAATGTTTAGAAATGTCTGCTTAATGTCTTCAGCTATATTTTTCCTGATGCTAAGCGCAAATCTAATATCGAAAAACTCTGGTTTAATCGACTTGGCAGTTGTACTCCAGCTTCCAAAATTACACTGCAGAATTTGAAAGCATTTAATTCTGCACATCTGTTCCATTGCTATGTTCTTAATATAATCTCCCGTTTAAGCTGTGCGGAGAGTAATAGCTCCAAAGTATATTATATTTCAAATTGTCACATGAAATTACCCCACTTGTCTGTCAAAGAACCCCTGCTAACAACTGCTAGATGATGTTACAAAAAACAGAGCATAACAAAAGAGCGTAATGTATCATACATTTTTTCTCTTTCAGCCACTCTCTGATCGAATCACACTGATAACACCAGTTCCTGTTCGAAGGTGACAATGCAGTTATTATTAAGAATAGTTGAAATTAATGCATACAAGATTTCATAGCTTTATCATCATTCCTTCATAGTCAGGCTATGAACTTGTCATCCCAACCTCGTACACACCCGCATAAACATGCATACATATACCTTGATATATAACAAAATAAAAAACAAATTAGAACGAATATTCACATTCATATTTTGATGGAATATATAAAAGTACGCCGGGATGATCTTTTTGTGTGCAGTTCATCAGTTGCTGTATCCTTAAAGAGGTTACAAACAGACAAAGATGGTACTTGAGTGAAGGAACAGCAACACGCGCGTAGATGAAAGAAGAGAGGTTTATTGTAAAAGAAAATACACTACTGAAAAACAGGGAATTGGGTGGCAGGCCAGTCATTCCCAAAGCAAGCCCCCCAGGTATATCCTGTGCTCACTGTATATAGCTACTGATATAGTCAGTCCATATAGGCGATAGGGAGTGTGGGACATTCCATTACAACAAAGACCAAAGTCAGAATTTCGGTCCTTTAAATGAAATATCCTTATTTTGACGAAGGTTGGCCAGCAATCACTCCTGTGCTTTGATCGACCATTAGATGTGATCCCCACTGCTATATTGATAATAATGAAAAAATACCAGCTTGATGATAGTGATGTGAGAGTCAGTATCTGTTGCTTAGTCACGCGCAAAACATATGCTATTGTTCAGTTAAATTTCCTTCCTCTTCCTTAATGCATCATGCATCGCGCTTGGCTGGTCATGTGACCTCTAACGGTCACTCAACGACACTCTTTTCTTTTCTTTCTATGTGCCGTGTCCTTTCTCTTGCAGCTCTCAAGTTCCTTCCCTCTGCTATCCCCCCCAGACTACGTTCTGTCATCCACTTGCTTAAAGGTAGGTATGCCATGCGTTGTTTTCCCTTGTCTCTCTTTCCTTCTATTCGACCCGTGAGTATCAGATTTGCCAGGCCCTCTTTGCTCATTATGTGTCCCAGGAACTTCAGCTGCATCTTCCTGATGTTATGTATAACCCTCCTCCTTATTTGTATTAGACGCCGCGAAAAGACAATGCTTCGTGGTCACGTGGGAAAAAACATGACTTCTTGCAACATCATGCTGCGATTTGTGAATAAGGTCAGACGTTTCTAATATTCGCTAACTTTCCTTTACAGGGTCGGAGAGGACATATAGCATAGTTCTAAACTTTGTTTGCATGTTCTCTATGTATAAAATGAATCGTTCATTTACTTTTTACCGACTTCGTCCTAGACGTCTTTATTGTTTTGTTTTTCATGTTTGGGTAAATATCTGTACTTATGACAAGTACAATTAAAGCCGCCCATATATATTTGGTAAAGCCAACACTATGTTTTTGTGCATGAATAAAAGTGTAGACCAGATACACGTTCATATTCAGCATATGTAACCAAAACATATAGCTGCCTAAAATAGTAAGAAATTATGTATTATTCATCTCAATTTGTTAAGTAACAAAACCATTGTAAATTGTATCATGAACTATCTCATAAATATTTAATAATTTTTATTACACTAATTTAATTATCTTATCTGAAGTTTTAATTATAAGAAAATAGCACACGGGCAATCGTAAAAACTAAACATAACTTTTGCGTATCAAATGCAAGTTTTAGACTGTAAAGTCAACTTTTGTCATTCAAAATTAACTTCGTTTACGACCTAATTTAATGCCTGACGATGTTTCCATCGTCAGGCATTAAATTAGGTCGTAAACATTCAAACTCTGTAATTAAATATCTTTAAAAGAATAAATAAACTTTAACAGAAATAAAGATTTTAATGAGAATGAGATAATTTAATGATTACTTAACTGTATTAAAAAAATTACATATACTTAAAATATGTAATGGCGTGGTTCCCGAGTATATGAACAATATATTTACCCAGGCCAAGAAGATTAATGGAGGATGATAATGACGAGGAAACACACGGGTAGTTTTAACAAAATAAGATAAGGAATATATTACCGAATTTACATGGTTGAAGTAGTGTCAGTAGCTCGTTTCAGGAAAATAAATGAGAAATTTTAAAGTCCGTAGTTTTAACGTATGGTCATGAAAAGGAAATGTTCATACAACAGATTAAATGATCTGACACAAAATAATATTCCAAAATGTTTAAGACAAAGCTAAGAAAGTCCGTTGCTCATCGAAGGAATATATGGCTTGCATACATTCAAAGGTAGACGAAGGTAGCTTCCTTGGATTGTTGAGAGAAAATTCTTTGAAGTCCCGCGTGCTGGTTAGAGGCCGATAATATAATTGGCAAGTAATTTTACACTGGCCAGTACTTCAACGTTGATCGCGAGGAACTGAAGAGAAACCCTTCACATGACATCAGACAATCTACTCTCATTAATTTAATTTTTCTCCTCATTTTATATCAAATGGAATTTCGCGTAAGCTCCTCACTTTTCTTTTATTTCTCGGTTGACCGGCTAGTTTCTGTGACGGCAAGGTTTTCATTGGTCCAAAGAAAATTTCACATAGGCTCGCTAATTCCTTTCGTTCTTCTTCCTTGGTCCTCCGTATTTGAAGGGAGTGAGTGAAGATAGTTATTATTTTTTCGTACTCACCAAATATAATAATAAAAATACATACATTGGGTGTCTACTCCCTATCAATTCAGTTCAAAGGTAATATAGGCATTGAGTCTAGTTAAATATATCAGTGTCTTATCGGACAGATTTTTTATTTAAATGGTAAACATTATATTACTCATAATGTCAAAAATAGAGTACCATCATCACCATATTGACATACAATAGGTAACAGTCTAGCACCTCTCGTTCTATCTTACTATCACGAGACCCGAAACCCATTAGGGATGTAGGGTCAGCAGATGTACTGCAGTAACAGTAGCAGTGACGTTTCCAGGGCAAGATAGTCTGACGGAGTCCAACCCTTTCCAAGCTGGTTTTGAATTTTGAGTGTTTCCTTCTCCTGGACAGGTTGCCACCCAAGGCTATAGAACCCATTCTTTCCTGCTATTTCACCCACAGCTTGAGAATAGATAGATTAATAGATTCTCAAAGGGTATTAATACGTAAGTGAATGTAATGAACTTGACTGGAATTCGAACTCATCTCTTCCGATTCCTCAATCCAAGCTGTTATCCATTACGCCACCGTGCTTCCACTGTGGTTCACTCTATCTAGATTCACCTTAAAACATTCGTTAGCGACTTCTGCTTTCACAGAGTATGTTACTACGGAGATGCATTTATCCTCATTCGATATCCTACGTTAGGCGAGACTAATCTTAAGTTAGTAAAGTGCGTAACCATTTCATTATAGTGTTCGATTCTGCAGGCATCAATTACACTGTAAAAAGAACAGGGATGTCTACTCGAATTACCGAATTTGTAAAATAATTGGGCATTGGTCAAACCGTAATTGGCAAAATTGTCAATAAACAATGATAAGAGAAAGAAAAATGAACAGGGCAAAACAATATGAGACAAACAATATATATATATATATATATATATATATATATATATATATATACACTTATACACACACCCACACGAATATACACATTTACACACAACATACTCACTCACTTTCCTAATGAACCAAATGATAACACACACCCATAGCAATATACAAGCTAACACATATCATCCTCACTCACTCCCTTAAAAACTAAATAACACACACACACACACTTACCAGAGACTAAATAACTAAATAACACACACACTAAACTAAATAACACACACACACACACACACACACACACACACACACTTACCATCCCCTCTGTAGGCACCAATAAAACTGCTGAACTGACCGAGGGATTTCAAACGAGCATGAATCCATCCATCTCTTATCTCAAATGACAACTTAAAAGAGACTGTTTGACCAACACAAGGAATGTTAATAAACTCATGTTAAAAAGATAAAAAACAAATAAAAAAACAAATGAAAACTATAGACAAAAGTTCATTTTCTCCATCAAGACATTCATTTCTGTAGTTTACTGCTACAGCAATCAGAAATATTTTTTTCTCCCGATGATGGCCATGTTGGCCGAAACTAGTCGAGGAATCTAAATGAAATAATAATAATAAAAGCATAAGAATATTAATCTACAACCCAGTATGTCTGAAAATTTTAATTAATTTTTTTAATAATTTTTATCGTTCAAATTATATATATATATATATATATATATACATATATATATATATATATATATATATATATATATATATATATATATATATATATATATATATATATATAAGTGAGATATAGTTCTAACGAGAGAAAAGAGAAGCGGCAAACGTTTTTGGTTATAATGTGGATTTTTTAATATTAAAGTATAATATATATATTTTTAAAATTTCCATTATAAGCAAAAACGTTTGCGGCTTCTCTTTTCCCTTTTAAATATAGACTTTTCTCTTGTTGGAACTACAATCTAAATTGTCATCTAAATTACACTGATATCTCATTTTAACAGATATATTTACCAAAATGACACAAAAATATCTTGAAATACTAACGAGTAAATTTATTCAATAAAATCACCATTGGCTTCAACCACGGCTTACAGACGGCTTCGGAATCTCATGCAACTCTTCTGGACGGTCTCCTTGGTGAATGCTGCCACAATCCTTGCTCTCAGTTCATCTTTGGTGTTACAATTAGTTTTGTTGGTCTCTCTCTCAACTAGGCCCCCACACATAATCATCAAGAAGGTTGCAGGCTGGCGAGTTAAGTAGCCAGATGTAATGGGCGATGTGATCGCAGAAATTGTCTGAGAGCAATCACTGAGTTCTCCTGCTTGTGTGATATGGTGCAGAATCCTGTTGACGGACAGAGGTTCTTCCAGCCGCCACCTTCTTGAGCCAGGGCAGCACTACCTCCTCAAGTTACTTGATGTAGGCCTCCGTGTTGAGTCTGAGGCTCTCATCAACAAATTCTGGAGTTCTTTTCGTTTCAGAATGATCAGAATGAGTTTTCTAAGCTGCCGTACGTTCGTAATCACCATTAGACTCATCCAACTTTATCCAAATCCTCTGCTTCATCCTAAGATTGACACTTAAACTCTCTGAAATGTTCGTATTGGAGCTTCCGGTGCGAATGCCAAGCAGTACAGCATGCTGTTTTCAAATTTCTGGCGGAGTGAAATGCGTCATTATGTTCTTTTACTCACAGACGGTGCCCAACTGACCCTACTATTACTATACAGTGCAGTGAACAAAATAAAAAAATCAACGCGCATGCACGAAATTAAAAATATAAAATGCCGAAAATTTACCCATCGCATCATATATATATATATATATGTGTGTGTGTGTGTGTGTGTGTGTGTGTTTGTGTGTATACAGGTTTTATAAAAAAACACACGAAAACAAGTACAAAATCTATCTAAACATGTCCGCAAATCATTCGTTTTTGAGTTATTAAGTGTAAAGAAAGTTTACGGTAGATGGCGCTGTGTTGCCATTTAGGCTAGGTTACATTTGTCACTCGTGTACATTTGTTGCTAGTCTGTCTTCAACGTTTAACGTGTGTAGCAGTGAGTTAACTCAGAAGTGTTCCGTTTAACAAGGCAGGATATTGATGTCGTGAACAGGCAGATATGATTTTTACATACGCCCGCGCGAATGGTAATGAACACGAGGCAGCACGGCTATATCAGGTTGCGTTTCCAGTTTATATCGACATTTTACATTGTTTTAATGTTAGGAGTCCGCCCCACAAAGTTTGGAAAAGTATTTTTGGATTGTATCTTGGATTTTACATTTAACGGCGTCAACTAAACTTTATAATTAATATTTCAAAGACGAAGGATTTGAGAACATATATTTATTGATTTGGTGAGAGGATCCCGCCCCCAAATTTGAAAACGCATTTGTGATACACCCTGTATGTGTGTGTGTATATATATGTGTGTGTGTGCAACAGGTTTGCTAAACATTACACCACGTCGAAGTTCTTAAACGAGACACGCAATATATGTGTGTGTGTGTGTGTGTGTGTGTGTGTGTGTGTGTGTGAGTGCATGTGTGAATGCGACAAGCTCGCTCAACATTACACCACGTCGAAGTTCTTAAGCGTGACAAACAATACGCGCCGCATGAACGTACACATACACACACACACTATGCAAAAAAAAAATAATGAATAAATAATAACACCAATGAAAAATGCATATAAAAAAGAAAAATCGAAAAGTATATAAACAATCAATTCTTGATCGACGTGGAGTGTATGGTGTAATCCTCGGAGGGTCTATCGACGAAACTCTGAAATCGGGATGCTGAAGGTAACATCAATCACCTAAGAGACAAACCTATTTTATATATATATATATATATATATATATATATATATATATATATATATATATATATATATATATATATAAGTGAACATTGAAGTCAACACTTAGAGGCGACAGCGTTGACTTCATTGTTCACTTTTATATTTACACACACTCTATCTCTGATATTGAGCATTTTATCCCATAAATATAGCACACCTTAAGAGTATATTTCTTCATTCATATGAATGGCGAAAGTCTGTTTCATGCTTGAACGCAAACTTCAGACCAAAAGTGTTGGGTGTTGTCTCGTCTATTTATATATGATGATCGCTGGTGCATTATGGGTATCAGGTTCTATTGTATTGTTGGGATTGCTATGAATTGAGTGTGAAATCAGAAGGTTTTTGTTACTAGAGTGATGAATTTGAAAGCACGTTCTTCACATTAATCACAACAAATAAAAGCATAGACGTACAAGTCGAATAAAACTCAAAAATGAACTAAAACAAAGGTAGATGTGCATTCAACTCGAAAATATCGAACATTTATATACAATTTTTACAAATAGAGGAAAGATTGTGTTTTGGTTCTATGCAAGTTGACGAAGCTTGCATCAAGAATATTAAGTGCATTAAAGTTCAGCAATGTTCTTTTGTTTAGAAAAATGTTCACGTGTAATATTAAGGAATATTTATCGAGAAATAAATTAGAAAGTAATGTATGTGAGATTTAAGTTGGTTTTGTTCACCCTGGACTGTATTTTCTTTTGTCTTATGCTAGAATTACAATTTCTGTTTAGTAGTGTAGTTAACACTTTTTTTAGAAAGTGTAATGAATATAGAGTGAGACAGAAAGAGGTTGAAAGTTGAGTCAGGTGTTGACGCGCGAAAAGTTCTTAAGTCAAAATGTAGACACGCGTGGATCTGTGTGGAATCTCTCTGAAGGCGAATTACTGACTGGTGAATTGGACTGAAATTCGTCCTTTTATTTACTTTGGGAAGCCAAAGTAGGCTCCCGCGAAATTAGCGAAAAAAGAGTTTTGGCCATGGATACCCATTCTGGGGTTGTCTCGACCAATAGTCTATTTTTAACAGGGCTGAGTGGAAAAATATAGACGATTCCACAGTATTATTCTAACGGTTATTAGGTAGGCGGTAACGGTTATATTTAAAATTATTTGACATATGTCTCCACCTTTATATTTACATACGCCTTATCTCTGATATTGAGCATTTTTACCCATAAATATAGCGTACCTTAAAACTAAATTATTCGCAAAGTTGGAATAGCGTTCACACGCAAAAGGGATACAATCAAGTAGTCATAGCAACTGGGTAGTCAATTGCAACTGAGTAATGAGTTCGATCCTCAGGTGCTCCGCACTTACTACCCTATGCCACATCTAAGTTAGGTTTAGTAAATTACATTCCTCGAGATTGTAACCTCATTATATATCAAATTTCTTTCCGATTCTGACTAAATGGGTCTTTTTTTGTTTCCGTTTTCTTTAAGAGTTCCTCGTTTTCATCAATAGTATTCTTAGCATCCTTCTGTAGAACCGAGTTTTTGTTACTTCCAGTCATCTGTTCCTCTGTGAGATTGTCCTGTAAAAGTCCGAAAAAGAACATTGGGGGAAAATAGTGCTGCATTTTATCTAATGCTTAATATTTCGTTGAGGGTGTGATAATTCTTTATCTCTGACTTCATATATTTATTTTCCCATGAATTATTACCTGTCTTGAGTGAGACAAGGTAAGAAAAAAAAATGAATGTCAAAGATGAATGAAATTAAAAAAATATTCAGTGGTGGCGAGAACAAGTCAATTTACCATTGAGAGGCAAAGATATTAAACAAGCGTATAATTTCAACAAGAAAACAAAATATATTAGCATTAATACAACATTCGTTTGGTTAATATTCTGCAGAAATACAGGATTTATTTCAAATAAGTGTAGTTTGTATGTGAGTGGAAATTGAATTCGTAGGAGTAATTTTCCAGGTTTTGTGATTAGAGTTCTTTTGGAGGAAGTAGTTCAGCGAAGACACAACGCCACCATTTCTAACATTGAGGTGAAAACTTCCCTTTGAAGTCGCGTATTTGACGCGATGCTGACTGAGCACTGGCTATTGATGTCAATTTATTAATGCTTTAAAATTAATATTACATTCGTGGAAGTAATTTTCCAGGTTTTGTGATTAGAGTTCTTTTGGATGGAGTAGTTCAGCGAAGACACAACGCCACCATTTCTAACATTGAGGTGAAAACTTCCCTTTGAAGTCGCGTATTTGACTCGATGCTGACTGAGCAAGTATAGTTGTGTTTTCGACGAGGATTTTCCGGAATTGGGTATGCGGCCAGGCATGTTGTTTTAAATGCCTAAAAATCCTCGTCGAAAACACAACTATACTTAAACATGAAAACAATAAACAAAAACTAAAAATTCTTGAAGCTATATACATAAAACAGCTGAAACCTAACCTGAACAAAATAAACTATGAAATCTCCACAAATATCCTTAAATGCCTATAATTAGTAACAGAAGCCATTGGTTCATACCAACGGCGTTCCATACTCAATACTCATCGGATTCACTCTCGCGTGGTCATGTGTGACGTCATGAGCTGTTGTGCTATTTTCGCTTTCAGCGTCTTATATGCACGTGTTTATCGTTGCTTGGAAATCATCCATGTAAACAAAAACAGACTATCATCAATTTCTTGTTCGTGTATTGCTTAATATATTGTGTAATTGTCATCTTCGATAATGGCTTATGTAAGCCGAAAGCTTAGATTGGATTAAAAAATATGTATCAATATTGTGATTTTCTTTCATTGTTTAATGATAATGTTATTAAGCTTATCAGACAATATGAAAAGAACTTACATAAAATAAATAGACAACACTTGTCTATATTATTTAATGAAACATGTATGAATATATATATATATATATATATATATATATATATATATATATATATATATATATTATTGGAAAATAAGGAAATTATTATATAAGGAAATTATATATATATATATATATATATTATTGGAAAAATAAGGAAAAGATCATTAGCCTACAACAACCAATCCAAAACTTGCAAACTTTGCTTGGAGGAAAAAAATAGCTATCATTACCTTCCCAGACCAAAATAAATTATTAAATAAACGATCCGAGCTCATCTCAAAATGCAGACATGAAAACAAATTTTTACTACGTTACTTAAAATCGAAAATTGAAAAATAAATAAATAAATTAAATAAATAAACAAAATGACAATAAAATAAATTAACCTAAACAAATTACCAAATCACACCAGTTACAATAGGCGAAATAGAAAAAATAAATAAAAAATAAAAAACAAAATCAATAAATCCAAATAAATAAAGTAAATAATAAACAAATTATGAACTATTATGACCAAAATATTAGTTAGACTATAAAAAGCAAAGCAAAAATCGGGCGAAAAACATAGCTATAACTGTTATATAACGAGAAAAAATACTACGTTACTTAAAAATCGAAAACCGAAAAGAGTAAATAAAAATATACAGTATAATAAATAAATAATAAAAAACAAGTAAAATAAATTAATACAAATAAATAAACAAACTAACAAACCGATCCCGATAAATCAACCGTTAGAAAAAATAAGTGAAGATAATCAAGCCAAATAAATAAATGAAGTAATAAACACATTAAAACTGTTCCTGCCAAAATAATAGTTAGAATAAAGTACAGCAATCAACCCCAAAATTGAATAAATAGCTTTAATTATCTTCCCAAACCAAAACAAAACTATTAAATAAGCGATATAAATAAATTTTTACTACGTTAATAAAACACCGATTAAAATAAAATAGATAAATAAATATATAAGAAATAAAAATAATTAAAAACAAGCAAAACAATTTAACACAAATAAATAAATAAACAAATAAACGACTTCCGCCAAAATAGACTACCCACTATGCCCCACAAACCCGTATATACAAACGACACTCCTGGTCTGACGATTGCGTCTAGCATGAAACAGCCTGTCGCCTCTAAGTGTTGACTTCAATGTTCACTTATATATATATATATATATATATATATATATATATATATATATATATATATATATAAATATATAAAACATACCTACATGCATATATATATATATATGTGTATATATGTATAATTGATTGGTTAATAAGTTGAAGTGTTTTTCTTTCTTTTCTTTGAATCAAACCGGAACGTATGCGTTTTCGTCGGTGCACTATGGCTGTTATAGGACGCATATCCGGCGAATTATTTTCTCACTTAAAAATGTATTCTAGCCTTCTGATTGGCTCAAAATTAATATCAATTTTTTTGACAGTGAATTTTGGATAAAATCATCACACATACCGACGAATGGTAAGAATTTTTTAAACAGAATGTGCAACAAACGAGGAATTTTAAATCGAAAACAAAAGAATCAGAGGAATGTAGCGGGTAACTTCTTTGAAAAATTTGTGCCAATTGGCGGAGGAATGAGTACCAGAAACACAACCGCCATGACTATTGTGGCGAAGAATGCACCGACTGCATCCCTACGCAGAATGGTAACACCCGTCAAAAAGGGGACACCTGTTTACTATACAAGTGTCTATCTTAGGACACCTCGAGGCAGTGTAATGTTTAGTAAGCTTGTCTCGCTAGAACAATTACGACTGAGCAGTGAGTTCGATCCTCATTGGGTGCCCCCTTACTTTCGGCCTTGTGCCACATCTAAGCGACTCTTGGAAAATCACTAAGGGACACCTCGAGGCGGTGTAATGGTTAGCGAGCTTGTCTCGCTAGAACAATTACGACTAAGTAGTGAGTTCTATCCTCACTGGGTGCCCCAAATTTTCGGCCTTGAGCTACGTTTGGAAAATCGCTACAAGTGTCTAACTTTGCAGATGTCGTGCAAACCAAACCCATAACTATCTTTTCTTGTCTCGCGCCCAAACAAAACCTATATCTACTACTCTTTTTAACTCTCGTATAAACTAAACCCATGTCAACCGTTTTTGGCTCACATGTAAACTGAAACTATATCTACCTAATTATTGTCTATCGGCATTAAATAACCTGGAAAAGGTTGATACGCTCTAAATCAAACTCAAAACAAGTCAGAAACGCCGAGAAACGTAAAAGAGCAAGTATCGTTGAATAAAAACAACGAGAATAAGATGTAGAGAGTAGTGATTATGGAGAGAAATATTCATTTTGGTTCTCAGTGGACGCATCATTCTAGTTGCCTTTTGCCATACTAAGCTTAGCAAATGATATATTCGTCTGTGTGTTTGTGTGTATTTCAATGATGAAATGATTTCATGGATTTTGTAAATTTTAAAAATTTATACTCAAGTCTAACAGACACACACACTTTTTTTTCCTCGGGATGTATGTAAGCGAAAGGCAAAGGTAGCACGGTCAATTTTGATTGACTTTGTTTCTGTTTTTTTTTTGCCCGTGGTTTGAAAGAAAAATCGTGTGAAAAGCTATATTGTGTTTTAATGTCATGCTACATATTTGTAGGCTGTCTATGAGGAAAGCCGGTGCTCTCTTCCTGTGTGCTGTTCATAATTATTACCGGGTAAATGACCTTTCCTTTCGTCAGTGTACGCATTCGCTGCAACGTAGTCGTTGATTAAATCAAATCAGGATTCCATTGGTATGTCAAGTATACATATATACGCAGAGACACACATACTGAGACACAGACACATATACGCAAGGTGCTACTCTCGGTTCCAAGAATTTCACAATGAAGACCATGAAAAAAAATGCTATCTTTCCAGAGATATAAGCCACATGTTTACCCCTAAAAATTTCCAGAATTATTCAACATATTCTACCCCGATCGTTGCATTTTAGGTACTAGCCTCTAAAAAAACTCTATTTGACACACTGGTACTATGATGACGCTGAATTATATGTTATTATTATTAAAATTTAATTACAAGTCAAATAAATTTTTAAAAACTTTTAAAGAATTTTCGTTGTTCTTCAATCAGAGGTGAATGTATGCGTGTATTAATGTATTTATATGTGTTATGTATTTGTTTAGCAATTTCTCTCTGATGCAGGGGTTTTTTTTTTTACAATGAGGAAAAAGGCCCGAGAGCCACTCAAGTTAGAGGCTTACTGAGTAAGAAACACAGTTTATGCGAATATCTGAAAAAGATAACGGTTAACCCTAGACTTGACCATGTTAAGATTGTAGTGATCGGGTAAACATCCTCTTGGGAGTTCTGTTCCACAGAACAGTAGTTCGTGGGAAGAAGCTGCCCGAGTGGGACAATTCGTACCAATGGAATACGAAGGGAATGTGGGTGGGTGGCTCCAATGTGCGTTGCGTGGCGGGTTCTAACCGTCGTGGAACTTCGTCTGAACACTTTCCATGGAAGAAGCTATAGAGCAGTGAGGGGCTTGTGACATCTGGTCATTGAGAGAGGGGTTGCAGGGTGCAAAATAATTCATCACCCACAAGGACGCGGAGACACTTTTGGACTCTATCGAGCCTGGAAAATGAGAAAATTGCTCGAAGATACTTCTGTATAATTTGTATTGTATTTTCCTTATGTGCGAACATTTCATTTTGGGTATAGAGTATGGGGAAAGTATTCCGATGATTGTTCGTTCTGTGGGCTTTCAGCTAGTCTCTTAGCCCTTCCCAAGCATTTTGGTTGCGCTATGGCAAATGGCATGTAGGTTTGGCATTGTTTAGGAATTCAAATCATTTGGAATATTCTTCTGTCATGGTCCAGAATGATGGTATTTCATCATTCCGAAAATAACCTTATCATTAGTAATGATAGAAAAGAAGCATATTTCATCATCCTAACACTCGTGATTATAAAAACGACCTTCCCACCACGTGGAGAAACCAGTAGACAAGTAGTAGTTTTACAAAAACTCACGGCTTTGCCAGCACTCCGTGAAGATCTAAAACAAACAATTTCAAACGCGATCCTCACAAATTAAATATACCATATTCAAAAAAGTCATCTCTGCTTCATGAAAAATTAAAAAAATAAGCTTAACAGAAGTAGCTCGTTAGTCTTTTTCAGTGAAATCTGTGTGCATGTTCACAAAAATATATCTTATGATAACAAAATATATGTCTCTGCCAAATTTGTGATAGAGGTTTTAAGTTTGCCCGGTTTTAAGAGTCATATAAATTCAAAGCAGAAACTCTTACATTGATATCTTGAAATGGTCATACTCGAAAACGAGTGACAGCTGTATCGTATGTATGTCTGCGATTCATATCCGGATATACCAGTTGGTCTGAATTGAATTTAATGTCACCAAAAAGCCTTTGCTCTAAGAAAAAGTTGATTTGTGATCCCAATATGTATTATGCCCCCAAGTCTACACACCCATACGCTGAAGAATAAACAAAATAAATAATTTTATACGTGAGAGATTTTTCATAAATTTATTAGTCTTTACAACAATAAAATTGCATACATACGTGGCCAGCTATTATGTGTGTATGTGTTATGTATGCATATATGTATGTATTTATGTGTGCGTCGGTCACGTTGTGAGAATGGGGATAACAGCATTCTCAAACAATTTTTCTTCAGGAAACATAAGCCTAGGAAGCGGTTTAAAGATAATTTGAAAGATAATCTGAATGCATTGCATATAGAAGTGCAGCATTGGGAAGAACTGACTTTAAACCTTACAGAGTAGAAGCTGCGATTTCAAAACCGGTTTTGAAACCGCAAGGTCTGACGAAGCGAAATCGAATTTTATCGGACTCGCGAAATAAAATATTACCATGGGTTTTTGAAGTCTCCGATTTGTTAATTAATTATTACTTTCTCTGTTTACTAATTAATTATTGCTATTATTATTATTGTTAATTAATTATTACTTTCTCTGTTATATGCTCCCTGGAATTATCCATACGGATTACCAATTAACTTTATCATTTTATTATATATATATAGTGTGTGTGTGTGTGTGTGTGTGTGGTGGGGAGGCTGAGTCAGAAATAATTTCCATTTGATTAGTTGTTACAATTATTTACGAAAAACGGAAGCTACTTATAACTCAACCATTCCTGTTTTCAAGAAGTTATTGTAATGAGAAATGCATCATTATTTATGACTCAACCATACATTTATTTCTACACTGTATCCTCTAGAATAATTTGAAACCTGAAGTCCTAAACATGGCTTCTCCAGAAACACAGAAGAATGTCCATATTACATGTAAGACCATGCTTTTTTTGTTTCTTCTTACATTCTGCTCGCTGTGTAGACATATGATATATTGAAACACGTGTCAATATGTATATATAGTTTTGTGTATGTCTTAGTGGTATAAACCTCTCTCTGAGAACAAAGCATGTTTGTCATTCCTTTTCCTTTCAGCCATTCTGTTCCGTCCATTAATTACTGTATCACAGATATAATATTGGCCATCATGGGGAAATAAAAATGGGAGAATAAACCTTTTTTTCATAGACCTCTCCTGTTATACCACCTTGTAAACTACTAAGCAATTCAGTGACTTTCAAGGTCATCATAATATAGTTCAGTTGTGCTCCTCGTACAGCATATCTTTCAAGCACTATTTTCGTACAGTTGTAGAGTTACGGAATGTTTAATCGGTATAGATGCAAACACTTTGCCATGATGCTACGGGTTACACTTAAGATTAGCCTTTGAGTTGTCTATGAAAAGCCTCCAATGTTCTTCAACATATTTTGCCCACTATATGGGTTGTACCCAGTTTCATGCCAAAGTCAGGAAGATAAACTTTGTTAAAAAATATGTGATATTGTTTCGCTGCCTAGATAAAGTGTAGCATCTAAAAATATAGCAGAAGATATCAGGGATTAGGACTATTTTTGCATTTTCTTCTCTATGTTCATACTTCTGAAATGCTAAACATATATTCAAGCCAGTTGGGGAAAATATTCTCAGAATTTTCAACAGCAAATGAAGGTTTGTAATGGCAAAGTTCCATAAAGAGTATACATACCGTGGAGTTCTTTCTACAGTTCTTTCAGAAGCCTTGACAAAAAGAAAACTTGACCCATGTATCCTTAAGAGTTCATTCAAAATATAGTTTCATAAGAAATAGTTAAAGGTTCAACCAAACACGTTTCATTTAGTTTGTAATGATAATCACATTAAATCAAGCAGTGTGAGTATATTTGCAAACAAATAGAAGAAATTCCACAAATATGAAATATATATGTCAAGCCCCACAACACTGTGTGGTCCTTGACATCTAATTGTATAAAGGATATTTCTATCATCATCATGACATTTAAAGTTGGTTAGATTGAAAATAGTAAAATTTGCTGAAATTTGATACTTTTTGTTCACTGAAGGTACACTTAAATTATGACTTTTGATTTCACTTTTGTAGTTCTATTTACTTTATACTGTTTTCAAAGTTATGTCAGTCCCTATACATGGGTCTGATTTTGAAGAAGCAAAAGCTATCTTTAGAAATGATACCAATATTGGAAATGTCAAAAAAAAATGGACAAATGAGTTTATGAAAAATTTTATAACAGGACCTCAAAATTACTAGAAAATATGTCTCCAACATCAGACAACAAAAAACAGGTTCCTCGGTGTTATATATCAATAACGTAAACATGAGGTGAAACCAGGTATTTCAGAACACAACTTAAGTACGTACTAAATGGAAGATATCGCGTAACGTAATGTCTACCCGACATGAACCAAATTTTGACATTCTTATTTCTCATTCAAGTGTATCGGGTGCATGAACATCGCATTTTCCAATCTGACACCGGAAATTAAGTTGATTCGAGGATCGTCAACTTTTTCAAAGTGACTAAATCTTTTTTTATTTTCTTCGTTGAAATAAAAAGTGTGGCGGACCGTGGTGAGATAATGTGAAGAGATATCTCTGGGTTATAATTTCCTGCTGGCGGGTCCAGCTACATGAGAATGTCGGAGTTTAATTATGTCTAAAGAAGACAAAGAAAACAAGACCGATATACATGGGTAAACAAATATATATTATGGGTAAACAAATATATTAATACACGAAGACATGAAAAGTTACATAGTGTTTGCATGGAGAAGTTATGTGTTGTGTTGAGTGTCCGTACGTACGCTGTATCTGTGAGATGTCACATATTGGCCTAAGTGAAAAAGAGAAAGTTTTACCTCGCCTCAGCGCGAGGTTGCGGCCCAAGGCCTGGTCGGAAAAGAGATCGAGGCGAAGGGTCAGCCAGTATTTATAGCCAGGGGAGAGAGACCCCTGTTGAAGGATTAAGGAAATGAGGAGGAGCTTTCCTCTTTCAAATTATATTTTTTTAACACAGAAACTTGATGTTTAATTGTTGAAATAACCATCTTGAAGCAAATAAGACTATTTTTTTTTAATCTGAGAGGACTTTAAATACTTATTGCTTTTCGAAATAACTATTTTTAAAATGAAAAAAAAAATTTCACAAAACGCAACTTTTTAAAAATTATTATTATGAGAATAGCTTTTTCTCGTATCAAAGCCTTTTGCACTATCATCACGGCATTATGATAACCTTTCATTTTTCAGACAATTTCCGTTCGAAAACTTCGTTAATATGCAAAAAGCGTTTTCGTGTATTAAATTTTAAATGCTTTTTTTGATAAGTTGAATATTCATTTTTGCAACTCATAAAGAATTTTAATCTACAAAATCTCAAATGTACTTTTCTGATTGAAAAAATATTTTATGTAAAAAAACGTTTTTAGGATAAATGCTTTCAAATTCTTTTTCCAATCTGAAAAATCCTTTTTCCCACATTGCTTTTTCTCTAAGATAGGGAATTAAAATTCTATCGAACTCAGACATTCTTTCTGCTAGGAACATCGACTGAATACTGCAATGTGCTTTTTGGTGTATGTGTAGTGAATTGGGGGCTACAGGATGAAATGGGCGAGGTTATTGTTGGTCATCAGTTTGTGACGAGAGAAGTGTACCATTGTGACAGGTAGAGGTTGAGAACTTTCAAAATAAATGAATTCAACATTTTCAGAAGTAACGAATTCCAACACGCGGAGGATTTTACATATATTTATATAAAGCAAAACATAGCTTAAGAAAGAAGAGAAAGAGATCAAATTATATTTACGTGTGTACAGATACCGCAAAAAGGAAAAAAAAACATTTATATACTTAGCCGCAATGTGTGCAAACGTACGTGTATCTGTGGGGTTTGTTTCAATTTAAATAACCTCTTTGCCTGGGGAAAGACGTCTCCACCAGCAGAGACAAGTCAGGATGTTGGGGCTACATCGATGAGCAAAAAAGAGAAAGTGATATCCGTTTCATTTATACTCCTGAATAGAACGACACCAACTATCAGACAAGTTGGAGTAATCCCGACATGTGCATTAAATAACTAAAAATAATTGTAATCTTCATAATGACATTTAAAATCTTTTAAACATCATTATTTTAATAGTAATGGCAAACACAGAAAGCATTTTAAGTTTGGAGCAATCTGGGAAATTTAAGTTTTCACAAAATTTGTTCACGCATAATCTACAGAAACTGAATGTATAAAATTATCAAATTTACTTTCAACTGCGCTCGAAAAGGACCTCCAGTCAGTTGTTAACTGGGACAAGAAATGGCTTGCAAATTTTAATGCCTCATGAAGTAAAATACTTTCATTTAATCACCACAGAGGACATTTTCTGTCTGCTATCAACATGGCTGATGCTAAACTCCAAAAGAGCAGCACTCTACGTCAACTTGGGCTCCCATTTTCCATTGATGTGAAGTGAGGTGATTATATTCAATCAATTGTTACGTCTACAGCTTAGAAAATTGTTTCACTGTTTTGTGCCAGAAAAATCTTTTCATCAGAATTTATAAATTATTATTATATTCGCCGTATATTGAATACTGCTGCCATATCTGATGTTCCTGCTGTATATCTCGAGATTCTTGACAAAATTCAAATAAGGATCTGTAATGTAATCGATCCTGACATGGCATCTCGACTTCAGTGACAAGGTTTCCCTCTATCTTTTCTATATATATATTTTTATGGCATCTGTTCTGATTAGTTTTTTTCACTAGTGCCTTGATTTTATGAATTTAAGCGTGCTACTAGATTGGCAATTAGGTCCCCCCGTTTTACTTTTGAACTAGCTAGATGCAACCGCCACTTCTATTCTAACAGTTTCTTTTCTCGCACTTCTCAACTATGGAACTCACTTTCAATTTCTTGCTTCCAAGCCACCTACAATCTTTTAAAATTTAAATGCAACGCCAATCTCCATCTTCTGTCTTCCTGAACCCTTTTCTTTTATTGCCCTTTTTCTCGCTTATTCTTAATAAAATCTTCTCATTCTCTTTTACTCCCTGCAACGCTCTGCGTCTTAGTAGCATTATCACCTTGCATGGAGTCAAATGATTAAAAATATTATATATATATATATATATATATATATATATATATATATATATATATATATATAAAGAAATATAGTTTTATGGTGTGCTATATTTATGGGATAAAGTGCTCAATATCAAAGATAGAGCGTATGTAAATATAGCGTTGACTTCAATGTTCACTTTTATATATATATATATATATATATATATATATATATATATATATATATATATATATGAAATATAAAATATAAAAATAGATAGAAAATATAAAAAATATAAAAATATATATAGAAATGTATATTTGTAACCAAAATGTGTACGTATTCTTCATATACACGTACAAACATGTTGACGACTGTTTACTCGATTTAATCATGCCCACTTTCTTACGTGTAAGAAAGTATCTGTCAACTCAAAGAGATTATGGTAAAAAACACTTATAAGATATGAATACTATTCTCTGCACATCAACTACTATAATCTGATACAAAGAATACTGACGATAACTAGTGATGGCTTCAGTAATGGATAGCGGCTCGGGTTGAGGAATCTAAGAGCCGAGTTCGAATTACAGTCGAATACATTACATTCACTTACGTGCTAATACCCTTGGGAAAAGTGTGAATCCTCCTCTTCTCCCCCAGCTATGGGTAAATAGCAGGACAGACTGGGTTCTATACCCTTGTATGGCAGCTGGTCTACCGCAGAAAGAAATGACAACCTACTGCGGGGAAAAAATCTGCCTCGTCAGTCATGTATCGAAAGATACATGATCGCCTAAACGTGTATCACGCATGACACATAACTGACTGACTGTTCTTTTAGACCAGTCTGCTCTATTATTTAACCCTTAGATGAGGAGAGAAGAGATGGATTCATACCTTTCCCAACGGTATTTGCGTAAAATTAAATGTAATGAACTCTCCTGAGTACGTGATGTAAGAGGTACCGCTTCCGAACGAGACGAATTTGAAAAGACACACACACACACACACACACACACACACACACACACACACTATATATATATATATATATATATATATATATATATATATATACTGACATGCCAAAGTCTTATGACCAGTGATAGTCAACAAGAACGACAGCTGCTGTATCGTAACAGCTGCATCTTTGACATGAGAAAGAAAGATACAAGCAGGTAAGTCGGTCCCGAATACTTCATTTTGATGTACTCAATGTCATATTTACGGACAAGAAGATAGATATGAGAAACTTTGTTAAAGTTCAACTTGATGAGAGCATTTCTGAAATAGCACAGCTTTTGGGGTGTCCGTATTTATTTGAGATGAGTACCGATTGGCAATGGTCCAATCAGGAAAAAATCACCAGTTACCGAGTAGGCATTGGGCAAACAAAACTTATCGATGTGAAACGTGAACGGAAACTTTCACACAAAGTACGAACGTAGAGGCTATTGTGACACAAATTGCAGCTAGCTCTAATAAAGATGAAAGAAGAAATGCATCACAAAACACAATTATATTGATATCCGCCCTTGTGACACACGGTTCTGCATAGCCGCAGTACAGTGAGAATACTCACGCTAACCAATGTCCATCGCTGAAAGCGTCTTCAGTGAGCACGCGAGCGTCAGAATTGAAACTAATATCGATAGTAGAGGATCACCCAGTTCGGTGGAACTCACCACTTTTTTTTCTGAGTAATATGACCGGCATGGTTTATGTGTGTCGTTGTCCTGAATAAATTATGGCGCCGTGAATGGAAGTAGTGTAACGGTTTAGTTAGAATAATGGCTCGTATCTTTCACGTGGAAGCTACTTTATCGCGTACTACGCAAATCGCCATTGCTGAAGACTAGGAATGCTCCCTTGTAGCAACGGTGGTAGTGACATCTTTCATCGTGACTAAGAAAGTTGACTCACCGTGTCGTGTTAGACAATTTTTATCGCCAGAATTTAACTTACATGTTTACATTGTCTACCATTCGTCCATGCATTGACTATTACTGTTACATCTGGTCTAGAGCTTCTGCTATGTATTTAGGCATTCTTGATAAAATACAAAGAAGAATCTGCAATATTATCGGTCCTGACCTGGCATCTCGACTCAGTTTTTTTCCCACCGCCGTAACATAGATTCTCTGTGACTTTTCTATAAATATTTTCACGGTACTTGTACTGATGAGCTTTCCACTTTGTCGCGAACCGGATGGGGAGGGTGCCTTCTGGAAGGAAGACGTCCGTAAGAATTTCCCATCCCTGAGAAGTGTGCACTCGTGCGAGGAGGAGGCCCACCGTTTACCCCGAGCCGAGTGCTCCTTCTATCGCGAATGTCGTATTGCTCTGAAGCGCCTCTTATGGGCGTCGGATGGCCTCTCCAACGTCCAGGCGTTGTCTCGTAGGGCGTTATATCAAGTTTTAGTCAGGGGGTCCGTTCATGATGAGCTGATTGGCGAGCTCGGACTTACGAAGCAGGAGGCTCGCTCAATATGGCCTTGGGCGCCCGGGTTGAAATGTCTCAATAACGATGAGGCATCACTCACCTGGCTGGTGATTCGTGGGGCCCTCTGGGTCACCAAAAGACTCTGTTCAGCTGGCTTGGAGAAATCTCCAAACTGCCGACGCTATACTGGGGAAGTCGAGACCCTGGGTCACGCCTTCTTTCAGTGCAGCCTGGTAGTGCCGTTGTGCAAGTTTGTTGAAGGCCTCATGGTCCGCATGCTGCGGGGAAAGTTCTTTGTCCTGGAAGCCTCTTCCGTTTGTAGCAATGTGGCACCGCCGCTGACGAAGGCTGAACTATATGTGTTCCACTGCTTGCTAGGTGTTTTGAGAGTCGTGATATGGACGACGCGTCAGAAGGGATTCTATGGAGGCGAGAAGTTCACCTCTTCCCAACTGATCTTGTACTTTAAGCATCAGCTTAAAGTCAAGATTAGGACGGAAAGGCGGCGGCTCACTTCATCAGAATTCAGCAAAAGGTGGGTGCATCTTGCGCGCATGTGTCGTGTGAAAGGAGCTGACCTTGAGTGACACTTTGATGCCGGTTAGGCATCAGGATATTGCCCTTCCTGGGTTGAACTAGGGCAACCCATTCCAAAAATTAGGCTAGTTTAGGTTTCAGTTTTTGATGTTTTAGTTTCCCTTTTCCAGTTAACTTAGCTAGGGTATGTATGCTCATTTGGCCCCTTTTATTTCTGTCCCCCTTTTTTTCTTTAAGTTTAATTCCCCAGCCCCTCCCTCGTTAGGTGGTTGGTGATGTCAGTTCGCAGGTAGGATGCGGGGCGCCTTTCGTTTCGCGTGAGTGTTTTCGTATTTGTTGTTGTGTCTGAATGAGTGTGTGTCAGTGTGTGTGCTTGGGATGGATGAATGTTTTATAATATCATAGTCCCGCATTGATTTCGGCCAGCGAACTGGTATTTCTGCCACATTTAGTTATTGTGGGGGTTTTATTTACTAATAACATTTTCTTTAGTTTCTTGTAAATATTTTGTATTCATTTGTATATAATCATTGGGGTTAATTTTTAAAATTGTTATTTTATTCCCCTCCCCCCACAGACATTGAATTGTACATATGGGGACTAGTCAGTATTTTCATAGAGACAGTGAGGTATTATGGTGGTTGTAGTAAGAACGGTACGTATGAATGTGGTGTTTTGGTGTAAGGAATATTGTTCGTACGATTGGGTCAGTGTTTGCGGCTAGCTAAGTTATAGTTAAGACAGATGAAGACCGTCCTATTTTCCCCAATCCCCCCTTTGGCCTTGTGCCACATTTCTGTACATTATACAGAATAAATATCGCTTTCCACTTTGGTACCTAGAGTCTACGAATTTAAGCGCAGTACCAACTTTTGCAGTTGAAATGGCTAGATGTTGCCGTAAGTTCTATGCTAATAGTTTCTTCTCTCGCATTTCTCTCTCGTGGCACTCATTTCTGGCGCTTGCTTTCCAGTCAACTTTGATCTTCAAAAAGTTAAATGCAATGTCAATCATTATCTTTTGTCTTCTTAATTCCTGTTCTTTTATTGTTCTCTATCCTTAATAATGTTTCGCTTTTTCTCTTTTTTTAATACTCAGTAATCTTTTCTGTCTTAGTGGCTTTATTGCCTTGCTTTGTTCCGTGCAACACTGTTGTATGGGAATTGGTACTGGAACATAACGAAGAGTTCCACATGTTTCCCTGGCCTCCAAACATCCCAAATCTTTATCCTATTGGGAACTTATGGAATGTGTTGGACCAAAATGTTTGCTCTACAGAAACTCCAATATTTAAACTAAGAAAGTTAAACGATCTGCCATTAACACAGTATCACCAGATCCCAAAGTCTTGAAGAGTTCATGCCTTGTTTGAAAGCATATGAAGACAGACAGACAACTTTTGGGGGTTCATCGGGGTATGTGCGTGTGTTTCTATGTGTACGTGCTTCTTGGGGCATGAGGATTATTACAAATAACTTCTTTATAAATAATTACTGGCATTTTATAATATTTGCATGTTTCTGTTTTTTTCCTTCTTATCATTTAGGTTCTGTGTTCATCGACGCATTGTCCGCCAAATCTACTGTTTCGTAAGCCTTTCTCGCGTTCTGATTCGTCAAATGGTGTTACGTGCGAATCTGGCTGACAGCTTGAATCTTCCTGACTCTAGTTAAAAGGTTGCTTCCCAAAACGGACAATTGTTTTTAAAAATGGCCTTGAAAAAAAAGTTGTTTGTTTATTTGGTCCAAAGAACATCATTATTATTTGAATGTTTTTATTTTGGAGTATTTAAATTATTTTTTCATGCCTTTGTGATAAAAAGATAACGAATATATAATTTTAATTCGGATATATAAAACGCAATGTGTACTATATATTTATATCTATAACAATTTTTTACGTTATCAGAAGAGTTCATTGAACTGACCTTATTACAAGAATATACTGGCCATGATTTTACTGTATATTAACTGAACGTCATTTTATTGTATAAACACACTGGAAAGGATTTAACCACATTCGTACATATATATATATATATATATACACTTTCAACCATATATATATACACTTTCATATATATATATATATATATATATATATATATATATATGAAAGTGGACAATGAGGTCAAAACCAATTGGCGACAGTCTGTCTCATGCTTTCATGTAATCTTCAGGTCAACATGTTCACCTTTTTACGTACGCTATATCTCTGATATTCAGCAATTTTGCCCATAAATATAACATCCTTAAAACCTTCCTCTCAGCATGACCCTCGCCTCTTGCATCCATGTTTTTGAGTCCCGCGCCCTCAGGAGGTTCAGTGTTTCGATCTTGTATCCAATGAAGAGCACAGCCGGATGATCATCTACCAGTTAGATCTAACATTTTCAGACTGCAGAGAATCTTGCGGTAACCCCCGTAGCCGCTGAAAGGACGTCGTCCACCGGGACCTCCAGCAGATCAATATAACTCTGGACGATGTTCTACCAAGACCGTGTGAGTTTGGGGGAAACGCCTTCATAGCATAAGATTTAGCAGTGTGTGTGTGTATATATATATATATATATATATATATATATATATATATATATATATATATATATATATATATATATATATATATATATATATATATATATATATATATATTGTCATCCATAGACAGACTGTTAGCTGTATCAGACGTCTGGTTGACTCTAGCTAGGATTGAAACCCGACTGAATTGGCGTCAGTCGGGAATTCTACCACTAAGCCGTTAGCGCACGGCGGGTATGAAGGTGAAATTAAGCGTATTTATTTTTAGACAGAGTGACTGAGAGGATTCGATTCGATTTACAGAAGAGTCATGCATTATTAGCCGTAATAGTCACTAAAGATTACATGAAAACATGAAACATGAGACAGACTGTCGCCAATTGGTTTTGACCTCATTGTTCCCTTTCATATATATATATATATATATATATATATATATATATATATATATATATATATATATATATATAGAATGTGGTTAAATCATTTCCAGTGTGTTTATACAAGACTATACTTCCTCCCCAGAGAGCTCAACCGAAATAAATTTTTCAGTAGCATATATATTGTCATCCACAGACAGACTGTTTCGCTGTATCACAGCTTATCAGTGTGGCTAGACGTCCGGTTGCCTAAACTGGTAAAACTGTCCCGCTGCTAACGGGAAAAACCTGGATATAACTCTTGTTGACAAACATGTGCACATGCGATCCGAGTTCTCTTTTGCCTTTATACTGACGCGCGATCTGCTTGAAGGTAACTTAGGTGCATCATAGACCTGTAATATAGTGATCAAAACAATCTTATTATAATTCTGTTTGCCCTCCTCCATTAGTTACTTAATTAGGAGGTACGTACGTAGCACCCTACAAAATACTTTATAAATAATGGACTATTCCGTTTTGATCGCGCGGAAAGATGGGAAAGACATATCAGAGATGCTAACTGATTTCAGTGTGAAAATGAAAGAAAGAAAAAAAACGAAGGGAAGATGGAAGTGTTTAACGTCTGTTTAAGTGTAATGGGAAAAGCTGTCAATTGTAAATCTTTTCATTTGAACCACCTTACTTTAAATTCATATTTATGATAGTTATTGCAATATTTTGTTAAAGTTTCCAAGCTCAAATATTTAACGATGCGATAGGGGAATTTCTACGGATATTTTATTATCGTAGAACGCGCCATGAGCCTATTTAATCATTAACTTAAGAATTAAGATTCATCAGAAAATTCAAATTCGAAAATCGTGACGTTTTCACAGTTATTTCTAGTAAAGATAAAAACAATAGTAAGAATAATGATGATGATGATTTACCTCAGAAATTCAGACGATGGCCGGAGTGCGCACCGGGTGAAATATAGGGATTACAACAGCAACAGTTGCACGAATTGCTAACTAAACACTGCGGGGTATTTCTAATTACGCTGTAGGGGTTCATTCATTTTTAACTTTGCGTTCACGGAGATAATACTTGACATACTAGACAGGAAATAATACGTGCACGGATAACAGGAAAACATGGTAAATTGTATGTTAATTCCATACAATTTATTTATATTTTTGTATGTATTGGTGTGTGTATTTTTTTAGGTTACAATTGTTTTCTGCTACATTTCATAAAAGGGAGAAGTTACTTCGTATTACAACACGCCATATAACGGAGAGAAGTCGAGCACGTGTTGCCCGTACCAAGGTTTGTGGTGAAGAGATTGAATTGAACGTCTTTTGGCAGGTTGTCCGTATTTCCGGCAGGAACAGTTTTTGTTGCATGCTGGGAGTATTTTTTATTATTTTTATTTAATTTATTTTATACAACGTTTTTATGTTATTGTTTTATTTTATTTATAATTTTCATTATTATTTTATATTCTATTTTTATTTATTTATAATAATAATAATATTCCTACAACTTTAGCTGCTACAATATCACGGTTGAGAAGTAGACAGTGGGGATCGAACCCACTTTCAAAGAAATTTGGACAGTGAGACGAGCTAGCTAAACATCAGTTCAAGATTCCCGCCCAATATATACGTGTATGTTACCGTTGATTAAGCTTAGTTTGACACAAGGCTATAAATATGGGGCACCCAGTGAGGGTTGAATACACTACTTAGTAGCAATTACCAATCAATCTAGTAATTATTTAAGCTTAGCTTAGTTTGGCCATTTGTGCATCTAATGGGGATCAAACTCACTACTCAGTAGTAATGACCAACCAGCTTAGTAACTTACTAAGTTTAACTTAGTTAAGGTCATAAATACGGGACACTCAGTGTGGATCTGACTCATCTTAATAATCAACAAACATATCTAGCTAACCAATTCTCAATGCCATGGCTCCCGTGTGTGTAAGTTTCTTACAAAGTATTCGTTATCTATTTTTTGTTCCTGACAACAGGTGCAAAATGGCGTGTACATTGTTGCCGGTTGGCGAAAAAAAGAAACATCGGGAACGTTCGTTATTTCTGACGCAGTTCTTGACCTTTCTTTACGTAAATGGATTCAACATAGATTTTCTAACTTTGCCGAGTTCATTTTGCGTTACAAGATCGTTTTTCATTCCCTCTTGAGAAAATAGAAAATTGTGTGATAGATAATGAATATAGATAGATAGATAGATAGATAGATACAAATCAATATTATTGTGGTAAATAGAGAGAAATTAATATTATTGTGATAGAAAGGTAGACAGATAGAAATTAATATTATTGTTATAGATTAAGTATTATTGTGATATATATATATGTGTGTGTGTGTGTGCGTGTGTGTGTGTGTGTGTGTGTGTATAGATAGATAGATAGATAGATAGATAGATAGATAGTGGGGCACAAAGGTTTGCTACACAACCTCCAGCTATGGAATCACTGGAAGGGTGTTCTCTATTATAAAATCCTTCCTAACAGGTAGATCCCTGAAGGTAGTTATTAACGGCCAGTCATCCTAGGCCCTGGCGGTCAACGCAGAAGTCCCTCAGGGGTCACTTCTCGGACCAACCTTTTTCTGATTTACATAAATGATATACCTAAGAATATACTCCAGTCATTTGTAAATGTCTACGCCGATGATATGACGATATTCGGGTGCACCTCTAAAAGTCTTGAGGACCAGAAATTGACAATTGACCCTCTCTTCCGATCCAACACTAACTTCCCAGCGGGGAAAAACTGGCTGGTTACATTCAATGTGTCTAAAACCAAACATATATATATACATATATACATATATATATATATATGTGTGTGTGTGTGTGTGTGTGCAAATATATAGAACAATAGGAAAGAACACGTTAGGTTAATAATCCGAAGTTCTTTAGTAATTTTGTTTTTATTTTTAAAAAACAGTACTCAATACATAAGTAGAGCCTAAATTATAATTATTTAAAAAAAAAAAATGATTCCATCGCTATATATGAGTTCTCATGTTTCAAAAACAGGAGCTAAAACTTCAATTTAATTATAAAAATTAAATTGAATTAAAGTATCAGGCTCTGTTTCATCTTCAATCTTTAAAACATGAGAAGTCTTATGTAGCGATGGAATCATATTTTAAAAAAATAATTATAATATATATATTCTTGGGCCCACGTTTTCCACCAACATGTAGTGGAGTGATTATTTTGAATCAATTGTTCGGGTTGTCGTTAGGAAAGTTGGTTCTTTGTGTCGTCAGAATCCATCTTGCATATTTATAAATCTACCATTCGTCCGTGCATTGAATACTGCTGCTATATCTGGGTTGGCCTACTATATATCTCGAGATTCTTGACCAAATTCAAAGAAGAGTCTGTAATGTAATCCATCCTGACCTAGCGTCTCGGCTTCAGCCATTTTCTCACCGTCGTGACGTGGCTTCCCTTTGTCTTTTCTACAAATATTTTCATTGCAATTGTTCTGATGCGCAGTTCTCCTTAGTTCTTCTCAATAGCAGGAATTTAAGCGTCAGTTCTATTCTAATAGTTTCTTTTCTCGTACTTCTCGCCTGTAGAACTCCCTTCCGATTTCTTGCTTCCCTGCAACCTACAGTCTTCAAAAAATTAAATGCAACGTCAATCGCCATCTTCTATCTTCCTGATCTCTGTTCCTTTATTGTACTTTTCCTCACTGCTCCTCAATAGTCTTCTCATTCTCTTTCACCGCGTACTAGTGGCATTATCGCCCTACTCGCAGATAATTCATTAAAAGTCTTACAATCACGTTTCCTGGCGATTTGATGTAATTTTGATAAAACTCTGAACAGGGATAAGATAAAAAGACATTGATAAGCAGAGATAATTAATATCAAACTTTTTTTTATAGATTTGGTCCAAAATACTCCCATCCTGCAGCTTCTTTCCTTACAGACGAAACATCGCAAATTTTCATGGCAAATGTTCAGATAAGCGCTCCATTCTTTAGTTCTACTAGTTCAGACCTTTACAGCTAGAATACACCATGCTATTTCCCCGGAATCGAAACACCCTAATTTCTTCCATGTTTGAAACATGAAAGAAGGGTGTTTCGACTCCGACAGCTTTATTTATTTATTAATTTTTTCAAGAACTGCCACTTTGTGGAAAGGCGTAGTTGCTTCCCTGACTACTACAGTCTTAACCTCTTCAATTTAAGGGTCAGTCGTTATCTATTCTCATAACCTTTACTTCTTATCACATACCTCATTCATCATTATCATTTTAACAGCCATCATCTACCTTGAGTGCCTTTTGTTCATTGTATTGGCTGAATTATAGCATTAAAATATTCAAGAAACAGGACAGGATAACTCCTTTTTTATTCTATTACAAGTTTTACCCAAGTATCAGTGGACGAAGAATATCCAGAAACAATAATGTGGTAATTATTCTTAAAATATTTTTATTTAACCCTCACCATGGTAATCCGACCTTCTTGTAAGAAATGATGGCTGTTACCCAAAGAAGCACTGCCAACAGGAAACGTCTATGCCGATTCCTGCAGGTAACGCTCATCCCGATCCCTGCATGCAATCGACTATTTTCCTATCTCCTAACGTGCCGAAACCTACGAGGCCGTCGACATGGTTCTTGCTGTCATTGGCCAATGTTAATCTAAATCTGTCGAAATGTTTGGGTTTTTTTTTACGTTTTTGAAATCTTTGAATTTGAAACTTGTGACACCTTCGTCATCCATTGGAACAGGTGGGGGAAAAGGATGACCCTTATTAACTTAAATATCCAGTACAGCCTCCTCCAATTTCATATTCTTGATCCCCCCCCCACACACAAAAAAAACATTTTCGTTTCAGATTCTACAGCAATAAGAATAGATTTAACACTTTTTAATTTTTTAAATCACTTATTCCGAAAAATAATGTCGCTGTCTCCACTGGGCATATGACCATATCAAGTTGAAACACCGGTACGATCACCGTAGTTAAGCAATACCGAGCCTGATCAGTACCTAAATGGGTGAACGCTTGGGAATACCAGCTGTTGTAAGCTTGGATGGACGTAATGGCTAACGGTTCGAAATTGAAAATTGGAGAGCCGAGTTCCAATTCCAGTCGGGTTCGTTATATTCACTTACGCGCAAATACCCTTGGGAAAGGCATGAATCGACGTCTGCTTCCCTAGCTATGGATTAAGTACTAAATCTTGTATCACCAAATCATTATTATTTCCCCAATACTTATATAATTGAAAAATATTTTCTGGCTTTAAATAACAAAGGCTGATAAGCCTTTAAATAGGTATGTCCAATATTTCGCTAAAAAGTGGTATACCTTGACGACAAAAGGTCCCCAAATTGATAAAACAATTTTTAACGTTTAAATATTTATGTTCTTATTAAAGAGGAAAGACCAAAGTATTTTCTGAATATTTTTTCAGATTTTTTAATCCTTCCTATAAATGTTAAAAATTTTATTAAAAATCTTGTTTTTTTTTTCGAGTCAAAAAATTTCGTAAAATGGAACTTATCGACATTTCTGTCGGAAAGATCATAGTTTGTTAGTTAAAAAATCATGAAAAATAAATTACACCTTTTTCTTTTGTTATCTTAGGAAATTTAGAATGATTAAAGTATACTTAATGTAATTTGAAAGAAACATTACTTACATTTTTAGCAGAAATTTTTTTAAGAGAGATATTTCCAACCGTAGTCGTTCCTTTTTTAAGGAATTGACAGGCGTTAATTGATGTACGTCAATATATTCACAACTTACTGCACGGAAATTCATTGGATGGTAGCGCCAAAGTGATATAATTCGTTCTAATTTTAAGTGAATCTGGTTAGTAGATTTTTTTTTTTTAAATTCACTTTCAAATTTTTTTTTTTTTACCTTACGTTTGAGGAAGAATTCTGCACTGAAAATAACATTTAAATTATGAAAGAAAATCAAATTTTACAAGTAAAAATAAAACAGTAAAAAAAAATACATTTTTTTAAATTGAGGTTTATTATTTCAGTCATGAAATATTTTTCTGAGAATATAAAAATTACATGAAACACCATTAATTGAAACGGGTTAACTTAATGAAATGAGATTTTATTTCTTTTTTATTAAGGCAGATTTTTTTCTATTTATTAATAATTATATGGCAGTAATATGAGTTTTATTTTATTTATTAATAAAATTAACATTCTATGTTGGTTTTGTTTTGACTCAATAAGTATTTTTTAGTTTGAGTAGTAGCGAGCTAACTCCAGAAAATTTAAACTCCAAAAATCGTTTTAATTGATAATTTGTCGTGTGGATAATAATTCCAAAGTAATGTACAATGAATTTATGCATTCGATTTCAAACTTGAAAATTTGGGTGGACTTCCAAGGGCGTTTTTTTTTTTTTTTGTAATTGTAAATAGTCGATATTTTCTTTTATCCCACTATTCGATTATATTTGAATAGAAAAAGAAAAAAATTGAAAATAATACGACGATATTCAGAAAACTTGACAAGCGTTGTTTTCTTGTTACTGAACGAATCAAAGCCATTTCTGAAGTAAAAAAAAACTTGCTTCTATCAAAGGAAACTACTCATGTGACATTATTTCAACAATGTGCATCCGTACTTTCGTTGTAGACGATTTTAAATACAATTTTGGAATATTAAAAATTATTTTTAAAATAATTATGGTTGTCAGATTTTAATAAGCTTTCAAATTTATGATCTTTAAAAAGTAGAGAACATAATATATCATTTCCATAAGGTTGCAGAAAGAACTTAATGTATAAATATATAACAACCTTTTGTCATATTGTGTACTTAAAATTGAAAAAAAAAAGAAAATTAATGTAAAAATTCATTGTTCATCAAAAAATTTTTTTTCTTTCAGATAATAATTACCTTCGCATATATTATTCAGAAAAGCCATTAAAAACTTTCTTAATTAAATATTGTCTTAGTTTTATTGGGTTTTGTATTTTTACAATTGAGGTAAAAGTTTGGACAATTTCGGACATTTTTTTTAACAAAAAACTCGATGATCTAGATTTTTCAGAGTTTTGTGCATTTACTTAAAAAAAAGAATTCAGGTTGCAAATAAATTTTTTTGTGTGTTTTCATAAAATTAAGTTCGAGGGGGGTAACAGATATAAAAAAAAAAATATTTATACCATGACTTTCAAAGAGACAAACATTTCTAAAATAAGTTCATTCATTTCTGAATAAGTTCTGAAGTTTTCATTAAAATCCAACAAGTAGTTAATTTTTACAAGAATTTCGAAATTAATGTGTCTTTCAACTGACAAAAAAACAACTAAAAAAAAACGCTAAAAAGGTCAAAATTGGACATACCTACCTTTAAATCAGATCAATTACGCACTTAAATATAATTTCATTTTCTAATGAAGCTTTAATAAAATTGTGGCAGATAAGAACATTTTTTTATATTTATATTTATTTATATATATATATATAGTACGAGGCAAAAAACGGAGGCACCCATAGAAAGTCGATTTTTGTATTTTTATGAAGACACGTAATAGAATTTGCTTATTAATACAGGGTATTAATAGAGGTATACATATGCACATTATACAAGTCAAAAGGATTTAGTATTTTGTTGGGTAACCTTTTGCTTTAATAACGGCCTTAATTCTTCGTAGCATACTATAGACTAAATTCTAGTCCTGACCTTAACCCAATTGAAAAACTTTGGGCGATAATGAACAAGCGTGCCTGTAATAGAAAAGTTAACACGGAAGATGAGATTTTTTGTGAATTGAAAATGTTGGAAAAATCTGGCGAAGGACGTTGACTTACTAAAGAATTTACTCTATAGCAGGGGCCGGCAACCCCCCGGTCCACCAGTGAGTTTAATCAGGCCCCCAGGCTTTGTGTGAAAAACCTGTCAATTAGTGATTCATTAGTCGATCAATGGCTTGCCATATACTGGAATTGTGAAGAACGCAAAAGAAATTTGACAGCACTGATGACTGATCATTAAACAGGCTTCCGTTGCAGGTACTAAAAGTAACTAAACTTTAAAATTAGCAAGAGTTTTGCTGATAGTAGTACGATTTTGGCGTTTTGTTAAATACTGAATAGAATTAGTGTGTAGTTACGGCAGTACCATCTTTTGTTTCAGTGGGAAATCCCTCCACTGACGTCATATAACTTTGGTATTTTAAGAATCGTTGTAGGTGTATGTCTTTATGACAAACCGTTGCTTTTATGCGTAAAAAAATCTCACAGTTTATCACACTGCTGTCTTTGCATTTTCATTTATTTCTTTAATCTCTTGTATTTGCAGAAATCTTTTTGTCTGAGCAAAAAAAAACAGAACAAATCCATGGAAACTAAGAAGAGAAAAATAGATTCGGGGTGCAGAATCTTTAATGATGGTTGGACACCGAGCTATTTTTTCGTTGAGGACTTCGAAAGATGTGCCTGTTTAAGTTGTCAAGAAACTGTTGCCGCGAAGAAAGTTTCAAATATTAAACAGCACTATGAAAATCGTCATAATCATTACAACAGCTTCGGTGGAAAAGCAAGAGATGACATTGCAAGGCTGAGAAATAGTTTAACAAAGCAGTCACCCGTTTTCACTAGAAAAGTTAAAGAATATGACCAAAATACTCATGCTAGCTATGAGATGTCGAAACTAATTGCAGAAAGGATGAAACCTTTTAATAATGGAGAGTTCTTCAAAGAATTATTGTTGAAAGTAGTGGATGTTGTCAGTCCAGAAAAAAAAGGAATTATTTTCTGCAATCAGCTTATCAGCAAGAACAGTAACAAGGCGAATCTAAGAACTGGCAGCAAATGTCAGAAATGGCTTCGAGGGCATTTTAACTAATCTGGAGTATTGCAGCATTGGTATCGATGACTCGTTGAATTATTAACATACTATTTTACATTATATTTCATTTCAAGGCCCTCCTCTAGACACTGGCACAGCTGATTGGCCCTTGCTATCTAAAAGGTTGCCGACCCCTACTTTGTAGCATGCCACGAAGAATTATTAAAGCAAAAGGTCGCCCAACAAAATACTAAATCATTTTTTGATTGTATAATGTGCATATGTACACCTTTATTACTACCTTGCATTAATAAACGAATTCTATTACTCACTTGTCTTGGTAAAAATAATAAAATTGACTTTATATGAGTGCGTACATTTTTTGCCTTGTACTATATATGTAAGTAAACTGGGATTGCAAAGGAAATATTTGTCGCAGATTATTTCCACGTCACAGAGAATAAATCACTAAGTTCCAACTCGAACATCGAGGGCAGAAAGAAATGCCGAAAACTCGATTCGCAGGTACTATCTCGCTAATCAAAATGCACGCCACCAGTCAGAGAAATAACTCATTCTCCACCAAACGCGGTAGCCAAACTTGCCGAATATATTTATTTTGTAAAAACGGCTATTCCGCGTAGGGCCGGACTGCACGCCCCGTCCCTTAGCCGACGAAGGAAGGGCTCCAACGCCAAAGCATAAAGTAAGGGCGACAGTGGGCACCCCTGTCGGACCGACCGAGACAGCACAAAAGCGCTCGACCGCCTTCCGTTCACCTGTACCACCGCACGGGGGGGGGGGTGATACAGGAGACTAATCCACCTGCAGAAGTCGGGTTCGAATCCGGCGGCCCGCAGGACAGTAGCCAGGTACTGATGGTCGACCCTGTCAACTGCCTTGGACTGATCCAAATTGATCAGCGCGGCCTCATCGTCGTCTTTTACACCCTTTATGATCGTGCGGATCAGATGCAGGTTTCGTCCCTTCACAGCACAAGTCTGCTCAGGTCCCAACAAGCTCGCGACAACTGACTGCAACCTCTACGTCAGGATCTTGGCCAAAATCATTTAACTCTGTGTTTAGCAGAGTTATGGGCCTGTAATCATCTAAATCCCGCACAACATCCTGGCCCTTTTTCAACAGCGTGATCACACCCATGGAAATCCGGCTGGGGATGGACCCCTGCCGGAACCAGTTGTTGAACACCACTGTCAAAATCGGGACAAAGATGTGCGACAGCCTCAAGTACATTTCGTAGGGCAGACCATCAAGTCCCGGAGACTTGTCTCTTAAACGCAGACTGGCCGGAAATCTGCGGGTTTCAGGACCCCGACGGATTGTCCCAGGCTCCCTGTACCCAACGATGACGATGTTGGCCAGTCTGCGTTTAAGAGACTCAGTTTTAAATTATGCCAATCAAGCTAGCCAGCCTGAACGTGAGGGGCCTGAGAGATTAGGGTAAGGCTGCTCGCCTGCTTTATGATCTCAGGTCCTTTGGAGTGGATGTAGCTGCCATCCAGGAAACACACTATCAGGCTGGACTGATGGACCCGTTCGCATCCTTGGGGTGTGGTTTGGGCCCGGACTCCAGCTGAAGAAGAATTGGTCAGAAGTACAGGCAAAGGTCGGAGCGTCGGTTCAGACTTGGCTTCGAAGGGGGTTGTCCTTAAAGGGTAGGGCTGAGGCGTGTGCCACTTACGTCTTGCCCCTCATCCGTTACCGCTTGGCTGTACTTCCTCTTTATAGGAAACGCATGGAGGAGATCGAGCGTTTGTTGATCACCCTCTTGTGGGATGGTCGCAAACATTGAGTCCGTAAAGAAGCCTGTTACTAGGGGGCTGGGATTGCCACACCTGGCGAGTCATCGCCATGCCTCAAGGTTGGCTTTCCTGCGCCGAGTTTTGATGGAGGACTCGATTTTGGCGCCGGGTGTTGGGGACGCATTCCCTGGCCTTACTATCACTCCCCCCATATCGTGGGGTAAGCGCCGTCGCGGTTGTGGTACGTTGTCGAGGTTCTTCAGTGAGTGTCGGTCGGCCTTGAAGGTCATTCCTCGGTCCAGTGATCTTTCTCGGCGTCGGAGACTATTGTATCATGAATTAGTGGAGGGGGTCTCGAAGGATCCTCTGTGTGGCTGGCTCGGCTTGTCGGCATCAGAGTTGCGCTTTTTTTGGTCTTGGGCGCCAGCGGCGGATTATCTCTGTAACCCTGAGTTTTCGCTTAGCTGGCAATTGATTCGGAACGCGCTACCTCTCAATGACGTACTCTTCAGATGGGGCGAGGCCGATTTGCCAGATTGTCATCGGTGTGACCTTGGTTTAGAGGAAACGGCATCACACGCCTTCTACCATTGTCCTCAGGTGCGCCCTTTCTGGGATTATGTCGGCGAGTTGACGGCTCGTATCGCTCCCGAACGGCTCATGTCCATCGATCTCGCGTACGCGTGTGACAATGTGTCTCCCCCGTTCTCTGGGGTAAAACGGATGGTGTTTTTTTACGTTCCTAGCCGTGGCTAGAATGGTCGTGTGGCTGACGCGAAAGGATGGAATCTTGCGAAACGATCGTTATTCGTATCATGATCTGATTTTGTTCTTTAAGCATCAGCTTAAAGTGAAAATCAGATCGGATCGAAAGCGTTTGATTTCGACAGATTTCAATGAAAGGTGGGTGTCTGAGGCGAGCCTGGTTCGTGTGGACGGGGCTAGCCTTGATTTTCTTTTTTAAGTCCCCTTAACGCAACGGGGCGGTTTCTTGTTGACCCGCCCCTGGTTAAGTTAGACATTATTTTGTGTTCCTAGTTAATGTGAAATCTTGTTCCCGGCTTTTTCTTCTGTTATGATTCATATCGAGATTCCCAATGTCCCCATTTTGTTTTCACCCCCCGCCTTTCATCTCGGCTGATTCAGCTTTCGACTTTCCCCATTCCGTTATTCATTTTCCCCTCCCCATTCCATTAGTGAGTGTGCTTCTTGATTCTATCTATCGATAGAATACAGCGGCCACTCTTATTTATTTTGAGGGGTGGACGGTTCCTACTAACATTGTTTTGTTTTTGTTTTGTCTTTGGTTGACATTTTGAGTTTCTTGTCGGGGTTCATATCCCCTCCCCATCATTTCATGTTTCATGGAATTTTTATATATGTATATATATATATATATATGAACATTAAAATTTTAATTCATGGGGTGTTTTGTAGGACCCCTGTGTATTTGTGGTATTGTGGTGTGTGCAGAATTGAAAGGTGATGGATGAGTTCTTATGGTGAATATGTAATTGTAATGAATGAATGGGTCATGATTGTGGTTAACTAGGAATAGGATAGCTAGTGAAAGACCAACCTTTTCTCCACTTCCCCTTTCGGCCTTGTGCCACAATTTTGTAATTTTTACAAAATGAATATATTCAGCATGTCATGCGGAATACGGCTTAGCTCACGAGTTCCTTAAGTGTACACCAGAGTTTTTTCTTGTGGATATACGACCAGCTTGTGTGGCACAACTTGACCGGCTAAGTTTTAAATTTTTCGTTTTAAGAACTTTTTGAATTTTTCAGTTTTTCTTTTGTTCTGTTTATTTATTTGTGTACGTTTTGCTTTTCCTTTCTTTTATTGTTTATTTGCTTTCCTGCATATTTACCTCCTCTCGTTTTTAGTTTGCATTACCCTTTTCGTGTTTAGTTTGAATTGCCTTTTCTCTTTGGTTTGCCTCGTTCCATTTATATTTTGTTTTGAAAACAGTTTTATTTGAACTCCCCGCGACGACTTAGTCGCAAGACCTTATTCAAAAACTTGTTTTTTATTTTGCCACGTTTCGTTTTGATTTTTTATTTGAACTCCCCGCGACCACTTAGTCGCAAGACTTTATTGGAAAAAATTGTTTTGTATTTTGCCACGTTTCTTTTTGATTTTGGACGAACAGTTTTATTTGAACTCCGCGCGACGACTTAGTCGCAAGACTTTTATTAAAAAAAAAAAGAGAAATAGGTAAACGAGCTTTTGTCGTGATAGGACCAGCCTGGTCCTATCATGGCGGACAATTCAGTAAACAATTCGGTGAACATGTAGGAAGAATCACCGCCACAAAAAGTAGCTTGGAGTGAGGGCCGATCTCAAAAGGATTCAGCATATTATAGAGCCCTCAAAACAAAATTGGACGCATTTTTTAAAGGCAACGAGTTGCTTCCAATACCAGAAGCAGTCGATGCCGTCAAGACTAGAACGATCTCGTTGCTAACATCAGACGTGGGAACACGGAAGTTGATTGGCGTTAGTAGGGAGACGCTGGAGGAGGCACTGAAGAGCCTCAAAATAAGTCCCAAAATTTTATGTAGACGGACGAATGCCTTATGGGACATGTTGCTTACAACAGAGGAAGAGGCCAAAGAGTTGACAGAAACTAGTATGACAACAAAGTCTGTCCGTCTGCAAATGGAGTAGTTAGGGAGGAGGAAGACGAGAGTGACAGTCCATGGTGTTCCAGTGGATGTAACGCTGGTAGTCTGGGCGTCTTTTTTTTTTCACAATATGGAGATGTGGAAGAGGTCTCAGCTATTACAAGCAAAACTGGAATTGCTACTGGGGATTTTGTGCTTCAGGTGACCATGGACAGGCAGAGTTTTGCAAACATTCCGAATACACTGTTATGCCAGAAGCGTGTAATTCCGGTGGTGGTAGAGGGGCGCCGACCGTATTGCTGGTCATGCGGAGAGATGGGACATATGGCAAAGGCTTGTCCCGGCAAAAAAGCGGCGTTTCAACCTACCAAAGCAGCGGAAGCAGCAGTTAAAACAGCGGCAGTGCCCGGCGAGGTTCCGGATGGCGGATGGAAGGAGGTGGTGAGGAAGGGCAAAAAGACGCCAAGCCCTCCACAACAGAATGAGGTCCATCAACAGTCACCACCCAAGGAGCAGCAGACAAAACAGCAACCGCGGCCTCAGCCCTCAAAAGGGCTGCAGCAAGTAGAGGAGCAGCAGCAGCAACACAAAAAGGAAAACAGGAGGAGACACAAAAACAGGAGGGGACACAGCAACATCAGAAACAACAAAAGTCACCCCCAAAAAGGCACAAAAATAAGAAAAAATGTGTCGATATGGAGGTGGAAGAAAATCCCCCACCAAGGTCTTCTTCTTTAAAGAGGGGAAGAGAAGAGCAAGAGGAGGAGATAAATTCAAGGAAGGAGAAGCGGGTTGAAAAAAGCAGGAAAGACAAGTCGGCAGAAAGAGCAAGGTCCCAACCCGACCCTGTGACACCAGCTGAAATAGAGACACATCCACATCTACTCCACCCCATCCTGCAAGGGAGAAGAAAAAGAAGTTTTTCGCAAATGCAGAGGACATTTGTAAAGTAAACAGGAAAGAGTTAGAGAAAGACTTATCCACCTAAAAAAGATCCCTCTTGGGTCCTTTGTTTAAACTGTCGTCGATCGACGGAAAGTCGATTGAAGATCCCCGTAACTTTCCCCAAGCTACGGGCGTTATTACATTGGTGAGGGACATTGGGAGGTCACTAAAAGTATGGTACCACCTAGAAGAGGCTAAGGAAGCTTTTCCTGAACTACGTATGTTAATAACGGGTACGCCCATATTGAAAAAGTTGTCTGTATTTTGTTCAGGGAGGGTTCCCGTACTTCTCCATCCCTCACTATATAGGGCAGTGAAGCTAACTTATCCCATGGACGTTGGCGGTATTGTCTTAAAAGTATAGGTGAACGGAAAGTTGTCGGGCGCTTTTGTGCTGTCTAGGTCGGTTCGTCAGGGTTGTCCACTGTCGCCTATCCTTTATACTTTGGCATTGGAGCCGGCTGAAGGACGAGGCGTGCAGTCCAGCCCTTCCTGGAGGGTCTCGAGCCAGGGTTTCCGCGTACGCCGATGACGTATCTGCTTTCGTGTCGTCCCGCAGCGACATTGAGGCGGTACAGAAGGCGCTTGATCGGTACGAGAAAGTGACAGGGGCCAAGATAAACCGCGACAAGTCGTCCGGCTTGCGGTTAGGTGCCTGGAACGAGCGTGATCTTCCGGGCCGCTTCGGTTGGACGGACGGTCCTGTCCGCATTCTTGGAGTGTGGTTTGGACCCGACCTCCAGCTGGAGAAAAATTGGTCTGAAGTACGAGCAAAGATCGATTCTGCCGGTCAGATTTGGAATCGACGGAGGTTGTCCGTGAAGGGCAGGGCGGAGGTGTGTGCTACATACATTTTCCCCCTGGTTCTTTATCGATTGTCCGTACTTCCTCTCTGTGAGGCCCACAGGAATGCGCTCGAGAAACAAATGGTGTTTCTGACGCTGCTAGCTACGGCCCGAATGGTGATTTGGACGACGCGAAAGGAGGAAGTCTTGCGAGGCAACCGTCTTTCTCATCAGGATCTAATCCGATTCTTTGAGCATCAACTCAAGATGAAGATTAGAACTGATAGAAAACGATTGCATTCGACAGTCTTTAGCGGAAGCTGGGTGAAATGGGCGAGCTTGGTTCGTTTGAACGGGGCTAGCCTTGATTTTCTCTTCTAGGTCAACTTGATTCACATCGGGGTGGTTTCCTGTGGAACCCTCCCCTTGGTTAGGTTAGACAAGCTTCAGTGTACCTAGTTAATGTGAGTAAGTGTTGTTCCTGACCTGTTCCCGGTTATCTCTTTTGTTATGATCCAAGTCGAGATTCCCAACCTCCCCAGTTTGTTTTGCCCCCCCCCCCCTTTATCTCGACTGGGTCAGCACTTTATTTCCCCTATGCCCGTGTAATTTTCTTATCTCTTTCCCACTCCCTTAGCGAGAGTGCTTCTTGATTTTGTCCTATGGGCAGAATACAGCGGCCTCTCTGTTTTGCGGGTTGGACGGGACCTACTAACATGTTATATTTAGTTTGGTTTTTGTGAATTTTAGTTCGTTATTGGGTTTATCTCCCTCCCCTCTCATTTCTCATTATTATATTTTTATGTATTATTTATTATCATCAAATTTTTATGCCATGGGGCGTGTTTTGTAGGTCCCCCTTGAGAGGATGCGGTATTATGGTGGATGGCGGATTGAATGGTGACGGATGAGTTCTTTTGGTGAATGTGATAATTGTAATGTATGAATGGGTCGTGAATCGGATTAGCTAGGTATAGGATAGTTAGTTTGGACCAGCCTCTATCCCTCCCCTTTTTTCGGCCTTGTGCCACAATTTTTGTATTAAAACAAAAATAAATAAATGTCATGCGGAATACGTGCCCTTTTGTTTGGTAATTAATTTTCTTTTTCGCCAGCTTTTCCGTCGTAAAATACACGCGACTAGCTGTCGCTTAGTTTGACGAGGTAAATCCCCGTTTTCTTCGCTATAATATATAAATTAATGTTCTCGTCTGCCAGAAAATAGTTGCCTTTTGAATCAACACCTGTCCTATCACAAGCTTCATTTATTTTGCGATTTATCTGATTAATTTCTGCCAATCATGTATTGATAATATCTTGTTTATACAAACAAAACTTTTTCATATTTTTCTGTTTTCATAGCATAAGTTTTTATTTTCGAATCTTTCTAGATATCCTAGTAGGCCGTTTATGCCTTTAACACTTTTAAATCGAGATAGTTGAACAAAAAACTGTCTTTATAGAGGAAAAGGGATTTGCTTAGTAAGAGAAAACAAATATCTTAGTTTTCTCCACTCTCCAATGCTCACATTAGGCATTATTACAACTGTGATATACTAACACGATAACATGACGAAAGACTAAAATGACACAAAGAAATTAATTTTAAAGAAGAACTTGTGACTGAAAAGTTTTTTATACAACCTTAGGATATGTCATCCAAAAATGCATTATATAAATACACATATATTCGTCACAATTTGTCCAACACAACAAAATATGAAAAAAGTACATATGCAAAAAGCAAGGAAGATGTGAAAAGATGAACATGAAGAAGGCTTTACCTAATGCTTTCTAGGATGAACACAGTCGGCCCAGGTTATATATTTTATGCTTCTATTTAGGACGTATCCCATTTGCCGAACTGCCGCTGGTTACGACATCTATCTCTGTTAGGAACCCATTTAGACTCTGAATATCGTTCGCCACAAACTATCGTCACTTCTCGTTATTAGGTGACCGTTACGGCACTTTAGGGCGTTAGTAAATTCGTTTTGAAAAAGGGTGATAATTGCTTTTTGCGTCACTTCTTTTGAATAATTTTAATTAATTTTACAAAAAGATAGAAAAAGTCTTAATATACTGTTTTTCTCTTAAGTCAAACATCCAAATATAATACATTTTTCAATTCTATAGGGGTTAATTCTTTTGTAATCATTTTTTATTTATCCTTCGTTACAATGTTAAAATACTTCTAACGTAGCTGCCTAAACTCTGAAATTTTATTTACTTTTTTTTTCATCAATAGGAGTAGATAGGTTAACCTGTCTTCTGATCCACACTATTTCCAGATCTTTTAAACAGGGGAAATTATCCTGGTTTATCCCTTGTTTCCTTTTAAGGATGGGGTTTCCGGTTCCTTCTAAATTCTATTTCAACTCTATACTTCTAACGTCTTCGCCAGAATTCTAAAATTTCATTTACTAATTTTTACTTTTTTTTAGGGGAGTTTTTTTGCTATCTCTCCTACATCTGGTTTTGTCATCCATTTACACAAGCTCGTTAAGTCACTTATGCGCTGTTTTTCTCTGTCCATCTTGCTTTCAGTATGTCCTGTGAGTGTCAAATTTTCCAAGCCTTCTTTCCTCGTTATGTGCCCTAAAAATCTCAACAGTCTCTTCCTGATGTCAAGTATAAGTTTTCTTTTTATTTCCATTTTCTCTAAAACTTCGTCGTTGTTCACATATTTCGACCATGGTATCCTCAGTATCCTTCTGTATAACCACATTTTTGTTGCTTCAAGTCTCTTCTTCATCTGAGATGAGATTGTCCAGCATTCACTGCCATACAGAAGGATAGATATCACGTGACAGTTTAATACTCTTTTCCTTGTCTCTAGCGAAGTTTTTCTATTTCTTAATACTCTGCTTAACTTTTAGAATGCATCCTTGGCTATCCTAATACGCCTTCGGATTTCAGTGTCACACTTTCTGTCCTCTGTTAAAAGACTTTCCAGATATTTAAATTTCAGCACTTGTTTGCATTTGATATCACCGATTTGCAATTATAGTTTCAGTTTTTATGTATATTTAGAGAAAATTAATCTAGATAATCATCTGAGAGACTTCTTTCTACCTTCCATCAGCATGGCTGATGCTAACCCCCAGGAAAGTGATTCGTTACGCCTTCTGGGGCTAACATTTTCGGCTAACATGAAATGGAAAGATTATATTGAATCCATTGCTAGATCTGTTGTAAAGAAAGTTGGTTCACTGTGTCATGCTAGACAACTTTTCTCTCCAGAATCTATCTTATATATCTATATGTCTACCATTCGTCCATGCTTAGAATATTGCTGCCACATATGGTATGTATATTTAGAAATTCTTTATAAAATCCAAAGAAGAATCAGCAATATTATTGGTCCTGATCTGGCATTTCGGCTTCAGTTACTTTCCCACCGCCGTAATATTGCTTCCCTATTCTATAAAGACTTTCATTGTAATTGTCCAGATGATCTCCGAGTTATTGTATGTCTGGTTCGGTCTCAATCTCCTGCTGGAAATGAATTAGTCGGAAGTGCATGAGATTCCGAGGTCGCAGTTAATCTGTGGTCTAGAAGGAATCTTTCCTTAAATGGCAGGGCCCGATTCTCCTTTATCGACTCTCTGTGCTTCCACTTCCGTATGCTATATTAATGTCATTCGTAAGACTCTTGTTCTCCTTCTTGTGGGGAGGCAAGGCCGCTAAGATACTTCGGGAGATCCGTTACCCCCACCTTTCTGAAAGCGGTCTGGGTATGCCTAGCGTTGAGATTGACATACGCTTCACATCGCTTTCCTAGATCGAATGTGCGAATTCTTGAAGGAAGACGCCCGTAAGAACTTCCTATCCCTGAGAAGTGTGCATTCGTGTGCGGAAGAGACTCCCCGTTTATCCAGAGGCAAGTACTCCTTTCGTGAATGTCGTATTGCTCTGAAACACTTATTACGGGCGTTGGATGGCCTCTCCAACGTCGAAGGACATTATATCATGTATTAGGGGATCCGTACGAGATGATCTGATAGAGGGAATCGGTCCTACAAAACATGAGGCTCACTCAATATGGTCTTGGGCACCTGGGTTGAAATGCCTCAATAATAATGATGCATCATTCATCTAGCTTGTGATTTGTATGGCCTTCTGGGTCGACAAAATACTTTGGCCGGCGGGCTTGGATAAATCTCCAAACTGCGTTCCCTGTGATGGAGAGGTGGAGACCCTGGGTCACGTTTTCTTTCATTGCAAGCTCGTAGTCCTGTTGTGCAAGTTTATTGAAGGCATCATGGTTCGCATGCTGCGTGGAAAGTTCTTTGTCCTTGAGGCCAGTTCAGCCTGTAATAATATCGTACCGATGTTGACGAAGACTGAACACTACGTATTCTTTTGCTTACTCGGTGTTATGAGAGTCGTGATTTGGATGACGTGTCAGAAGGAATTCTACAGGGGCGAGAAGTTCACTTCTTCCCAACTGATCTTGTACTTTAAGCATCAGCTTAAAGTCAAGATTAGGACGGAAAGGTGGTGCCTCCCTCCATCAGAATTTGGTGGGTGAGTCTTGTGCGTTTGTGCTGACTTGGAGTGGCACTTTGATGCCGATTAGGCATAAGGATATTGTTTTCTCTGCTTTGAACATTGGCTAACCCTGCACAGATTTAGGATAGTTTAGTGGGGGGTTGTCCTTAATTTCTTCTTTCAAGTTAACTGGTCTAGGGGATGTATGCTCATTGGCCCCTTTTATTTCTGTCCCTATTTTCATTAGTTTAATTCACCTTTCCATCTCCCGTTTAGGCGAGCAGAGATGTCAGTTCTCTAGCGGATACGGGCCACCTATCGACTGTTCGCGTTTGTGTTTCGTATTTGAGTGTGTCCTTAAGTGAGTATTCGGACGAATGAGTGGCTTATATTTTGTAAGAAAGTCTTGCATTGATTTCGTCCAGCTAACTGATGTTTCTGCCACAGTTAAGGATTGTTTAGCGGGGGATATTACTAACACTATTTTGTTTATTTTCTTGTAAGTAGTTTGGTTTTATATTAGTAAAAATTCATTGAGGTTTAGATTTTTAAAATTGTTATATAATTCCCCTCCCCCCGCAAACATGAATTGTACATATGGGGACTAGTTAGGATTTTCATAGAGACAATGAGGTATTAGGGTGAATGTAGTAAGAATGGTAAGAATGCGTTGTTTTGGTGTAAGGAATATTGTGCTGTGTTTGGGTCAGTGATTGTGGCTAGCTAAGTTTAATTCTAAGACAGAAGACCATCTTTTTCTCCATTCCCCATTTTTTTGTCCTTGTGCCACATTTCTGTACATAATGCGGCATAAATATCACTCTTAGTTATGGTACCTAGACTTTATGAATTTAAGCGTAGTACTAGATTGACAACAAAGTCTCATCAGTTTGCAGTTGGATTTGCTAGATATAACCGTAAGTTCTATGCTAACAGTTTCTTCTATCGCACTTCTTCTTTGTGGAACACTTTTCTGGCTTACAGCCAAATATGATCTTCAAAAATTTAAATACAATGTTAATTGTTATCTACTGTCTTCCTGATTACTTTTCTATTGTTCGCACTCCTTAATAATATTTCTGTTTTCTAATTCTTACACACCCATTAGCCCCTTGTGTCTTAGTGGCTTTACTACCTTGCATGGGATGAATTCGATTTTTTGGAAAGAGATCTAACAACAATTTCTCTTTTAATTAATGTTTTTTTAATATCCGAAAAACATATAAAAGCGTGTGAATTTTAGTTAAGATATAAAGAATTAAGTCCTTAATACATAATACAAGATGAAAGAAATTTCCTGATGAAATTGCAGAGAATGAAGCAATTTGGTGCCCGAAATAAATTGACACTTTAATTTTATTTAGCGTCTGTAGGTTTAATTGCAAATAATAACGGTTCGAGATTTGAGTCGTTTAAAAATTTGGCTTTCAAATTTCGTGCTTTAAGTATACAACTTTTTGACAATGTAGATAAGGTGTTAAAATTAGATTTTTGGAAGATATGTACTCAGACATAATGAACGAGGACAAGTTTTTCGTATTTTCTGTCTTGTATTTTATTTTTTATTTTTGTTTTTAAAGACCTGTAGATGCATTCCAAAATCTCAGCAGAGTATTAAAAAATAGAAAAAAAAAATTCGCTAGAAACAAGAAAAAGAGTATTAAACTGTTGCGTAATATCTGTCCTCCTGTATGGTAGTGAATCCTTTGTAAACTTGAATGTATTGATTGTGTAATGGATAAAGGCTCAGAATTGAAAATCGGAGAACCAAGTTCTAATTCCAGTCGGGTTTATTATATTCACTCACCTGAAAATATCCTTGAGAAATGTATGAATCTACCTCTTCTCTCCCCAGCTATGGGTTAATTAGTAGGTCATTATTATTTTTTTTAAATTTTTACAATAATATTTTCTAGTTTTAAATAACCTGCAAAGAGTTGATAAGCCGTGAAAAATCAGATCAATCAACCGCAAAATAAAATCTATAATTAATTTTAAATTAATTGATACTTGTGGTGCACTTTTTCTTATGAGTTTCTTCTTCCTAACTTAAGAATCTGGCAACGCCCCTGCTGGGCTGCCAAGTGAAGATCATACTCTTATTGTTAGCGAATTGGTCTGAGAAGCTTGCTTACTGTCTAGCATGCTACGGTAGGCGCCTTACATAGACGAGTGCAAATTTACAATAGTGGGATATCGTTGAGGATCGAACTTCCTATACTGGCCAAATGGTTGTTGGGACTTCGAAAATAAATAAAAACATGTTTTTTCTAATTCGCAATTTCATCAAATCTAAAATATAAACACAAAAAAGCAGACTCGCAGTCGATCCCAGGGGGTTCACAGCGAGAACACGCAGAAGTACTTACAGTAAGGCCTCACAGGGGCCCACACGGCACATTCGGGCACTAATTCAGAGCAGCACAAAATGTTGTCCCGAACATCCAATTAGGTCGACCGCAGAAAAAGAAACCTCCTAAGTGAGTTATTTCTATCCTTAATTTTTTAAAACCAATTCATCACAAGTAAGGCAATAGTGCCACTAAGACTCAAGAGGGAGTGAAAGAGAATGAAAAGACTTTAGAAGGAAGCGGAAATCCAATTCTAAACATACGCATACACTCACACACGTACAATATATATAGTCGTCCCTCGCCGCTTCCGGCTTTGACTTTCGCGGCTTCACTCTATCGCAGTTTTTTCAGATCTTATCATTAAAAAAATCATATTGCGGTTCCTCGCTACTTCGCGGTTAACTACAATCCACTACAAGGTTGGAACGTGTGTTCATTGATTGGCTATTGTTGCGGGTCTGCTGTGGATCATCTGTTGGTGATGTGTTTGGCTGCGTGTTGGTACAAAGGAGTCCGCAAACAAAATTGTTCAGAAGATAGTAAGTTGATAACAAAACAAGTACAAAACAACAAGTATTTGATCAAAATAAAGTCAAATTTTATTTTTGGCAATAAAACCAAAACTACATACAAAGATATTTATGTAAATAGGATAATTGATTTCAAGGATGTGCTGAAAA
>OZ038482.1:19815851-19910851 GCA_964036315.1 Acanthosepion esculentum
GCCTAGTGAAAAAGTGAAAACAAAAGGTTTAGTTTAAATCCAAACAAAACTCAAACAGAAAACGGAGAAGACAAAAGTTGTGGTTTCAATAACAGTTGAATTAACAAATGAAACAAAATCTTCGTTTTTGAAGGCGTGAAGTGAAATGGATATTTTTTACTGAACAAATAATTATCTGTCGCTGGAGAAAGGAAGTCATACGAACGCTGTGTGTGTATGTGCGGTGGGTAGCTTGCAAAGTGAACTGTTGTCTCTATTTGAGTGGGCGGTCTGTACGTTCAATGAGAGAGTGTATACGTGGGTGTTGATGCCTACATCTCGGAGAGATGAACGAATGGACTCGATTCAGACGCTACTGGTGGACAGCATTCCTTGTATAAAGGTTAATCAGATCAGATTAAGCTGTTTTTTGAGTCGTTAATACGTCCATAAATCTAAGAGAGACATTTCTTTTCAAACTATAGCAGCTTATCCGAATGTTATCGGCTGAATCCCTTGAAGTCCGAATTAGAAGCTTTACGTTCGGAAGTAGCTTTCCTAAAAGGTACTAAAATAATTGTTTACTAGCAATCCCAGTGAAAATTTCACGGTTTTCCTACTTAAATTTTCTGATGGATCCTAATTCTTATTGAATAAGCCTCTTGGCAAGTTCTACAACAGTAAAATATCCGTAAAAATTGCCTTATCGCACCGTTACATATTTGAGCTTAACAACATTGACAAAATAATTCAATAACAATCATAAATATAGGTACCTCCAAAAATTCGTATACGTAAGGTTTAAATGTATTTTTCATAAAGGAAAAATCCTTTTTGAAGCTTTCTCCCAGCTTGAATTGAATACTGTGGAGTATTTCAAATAGAAATTTGAATGATTTTTAGTCGATTCTTCCGAAAACCAATCGAGACGACCATTTTTAACGTTTTTAGAGAAATGTAAACTTGTGGCAGAGAGCAATGGTCAACCTTGAAATATTAATAGTTATTGTAATATAGAATTTTGTTTATAGATGAGAAAAATAATCTGTGGTGAAGTTTGTGCCCAGAGAATCTGTGCTTTGTCAGAATTATTTATATAAGATGTCAAAACAATAGATTATGCGCGTGTTTGTGCTAAAACAAACAGTGGGAGTCAGTCGAAGTCGACTAGAGAGAGGGGCAGTGAGAGTGAAAGCGTCTGTTTGCTGCTGTAATAAGGGAGGAAGTGAACTCAAGTTATCTGCAATATTGGCGCAATACTGCCAGTGAACCCCCTTTATATCCTGATAGTGAAATAATTATGGCAACTACTAAAAAACAAAAAGGGTGAACCCGAAAACTACTTCTATCCTTTCAGAATTATTTGCAATATTTGTTTATTTGTTTTTTCAGGACTTTATTCATATACACTACTTTCTTGTAAAAGAAGAATCATTCTTTTTGTACCAATTTCTTCCTTATATACATATACATAAATTTTTCTTTGGACTCGAATCGACCGGAAAATGTCCATTACCACAAGTAGTACAAAGTTGACAAAGAAAAAAAAATTATCTAAATTTCGAACGTGTTAGAAAGAAGGAAATTAAAATAAAATATTTAAAAAATACTTTGTTCTTTCCTCTTAATAATAACATAATCATTTTGACGGTAAAAAATTGTTTTTATTAAGTTTGGGGTCTTTTAACATTATGCTATACTGATTTTTAGCGAATTATTGGAGGTACCTACATAAATATGAATGCTGATCGTTATTTTAAGAAGAGGGTACAAATGAAAAGATTTGAAATTGACAACTTTTTCCATGCCACTGAAACAACCGTTAAACACGTCTTTCTTTCTTTCTTTCTAGCCAAATTCCCGCCTTAAGAAATATTTGTCAATAATAATTTAAAAAAATAATTCAGCATACGATGTTATCGTATTTAATTTATGGTAATTTGATTTTTGGCGATTGCCTTAGTTGGTTTCCATCGTTCGATACTGTGCGTCTGTAACATGCCCCATTTATCGCGGTCGCCATCGCTTCTCGGTTTTTAGGCTGAGATCAACGTTTAGTATCTATTCTTATCAGCTTAATATGATTCTCTCTCTACTTATATATCTCCACTACTTTCTTTCTTACTTCCTTCTTTCGTTTTATCCCTGAAAACAAGTAATGTCTTTTCGCCTCTTTCCACGCAATCCAAAACGCGGATCAATCCTTATTCATGAGGAAACAACGATCGTGCTAACTAACGAAGTGGTGGTGGTGGGGGACAAGCACAATTATAATAGGGTGAGATTTGAATTTGAATTTGCTTCAACTTACTACAAGCGTTATGCTTTCAAAGAAAAAATTCAGTTTTCTTTGAATGACGTGAGAAATAGACACTTCAACATAATTCCCTAAAACAGCTACTTCAGCAAATCTCCGATATCAAAAAATATCTGATCATTTGGCCATGCTGTTGTGATTTTATAACCAATAGACACTTTGATTTAAACAGTATGTGTTGTATTATGCAATCGTTTTAGCATGTTCCTTAAATATTGTCTGCTCTAGAGTAGAAAATAAAGTTTGGGCGCGATTTAATGTGGTATGTATGTCAGTATGTACTTGTGTTGGAAATAGTGTTTATTTCCTAATCAGTTTACTTTGTTACACTTTTATAGTTTGTCGCAGTTAGCTCCTCCTCAGTTCTTTAATCCTTCAACAGGGGTCTCTCTCCCCTGGCTATAAATACTGGCTGACCCCTCTCTCTCTCTCTCTCTCTCTCTCCCTCTCTCTCGACTCAGGCCTTGGGCCGCTACCTCGCACGGAGACGAGGTAAAATCTCTCTTTTTCCACTTAGGCCAATATGTGACCTCTCACAGATACAGCGTTTTCCCAAATTCTGGGAACGCGCTAAGGACAATACACGTACATACGAACACTTACAACACACACACATAATTTCTTCATACAAACTCTATGTAACAGTCCATGTCTTTGTTTAACTTGTTTTGTTATTAATATATATTTGTTTACCCATATATATCGGTATTGTTTGTTTTCTTTGTCTTCTTTGGATTTAATTAAAGTCCGACATTCCCATGTAGCTGGACCGGCCAGCAGGAAATTTTAACCTTCTGATATCGCTTCACATTTTCACCCCCACGGTCCGCTACAAGTTGTTTTGCTTTGCTTTGCATTAAATTGTCTTCTCTCGTATTAGTTTACTCTATTCTTCTTCTTCATTTTATTGCCATTGAGAATTTTGTCAATTAAGCATACCTGTTTCCTCAAGACTCCGTACATTAGTTTCGAGAATGTTAAGAAAAAATTTCAAATAATAGAAATCAATTAAAAGAAAACGAACAGTAATTTTTCTTTCAACTTTAACTTGGCGTGTTGAATTACCGCCCCTGACTCAAATGACAGGTGGCGCGATTTTTGAAATGTCTGCGCTCTTTTCTCTTTGACTTTGAAACGACAAAACGTGTTTTTTCTTTCTATCATGAAATAAACAGCATGTAAATCTTCGAAGACATCAAATGAAGATGGTGCTGAACTATCATTAAATTCAACGTTGAAATCCATTTCTTTTTTTTTCTTTTTCTGCAAACATTTTTGTCAATATATTTATTTTAAGTCCATGACTTTTGTCCTTTTTTACTCAGACTTTTTTTTTCTTTTGATGTGTTTCTATTTTATTTTGTGTATTCATTTTGTTCGTTTTCTTTTAATTAAAATGTTTTGTTGTTGAGGAGGATAGAAAACGTTTAAGAGATCACCCTGATTTTGCAAATGGCTGACAAGGGTCGTACCTTAAGAAAGTCCTTTTCCACTCCTTTACTAAAGTAGAGCCACCAGAAACTAATCTTCAGTATGGGACTCTGATGTAAACCCCTTTAGCATCCCGATACCACTTTCTAATCAATGCTGAATTTTGAACAAATCTGTGCAAAAAAGTGGATCAAGAGCTTACCCAGCTTCATACAGATTTTCAGGAAATGTCAGCTTCTAATTGTCCAATAAACACACAAGTGGGCGTTGCCATACACCCACGTACAAATATTTTTCCAGCGCGTGACCAAGTCAAGTTTTCCCGTTATTTTCCTGGAAGCCTGTCACGTGGTTACATTAATTATAAATAGCAGACACAAGCTTGTTCATTCTCGTTATTCTTTTCCTGCGAAGATGTAACCTTAAAGGATTCCCGTCTTGACCATGTGCGGTCAGACGCCCATAAAAACATATTCACGCATGCACGTATGTACGAAATTTTCCAAACTACATTACAAACATACAAAACATTTCCAAACAAGCAACAAGAACTTGTAGAGAACCGGGGGGGGGGGGTGAATATGAGGATGAAATCTCTGAGCTAAGACTTCCTGCTGGCCGGTCCCGCTACATAGGAATGTTGGACTTTGATGGAGTCCAAAGAAGATAAATAAACAAACAAGACCGATATACATGTACAAAACAATTATATATTAATGACAAATAGATTAATACACGAATTACAAATACATTGAAGACATGAATAAAATGTTACAGTGTCTGTATGGAAAGTTGTGTGTGTGTTGTGTTTCCGTACGGAGGTGTATTTTGTTTTTAGCGTGTTCCCAGAATATGGGAAACGCTGGTTGTGTGAGAGGTCACATAGTGGTGTAAGTGGAAAAGAGAAAGTTTTATACCTCGCCTCTGTGCGAGGTTGCGGCTCGAGGCCTGAGTTCAAAAAGAGATTTTTTTTATCTCATCTCCCCGCGAGTTGTCCGCCCGAGGCGTAAGCCGGAAAAAGAGGAAGAGAGAAGGGTCAGCCAGTATTTATACACGTGGGAGAGAGACCCCTGTTGAAGGGTTAGGAAATGAGAAGATAACCCGATAAACTTTTCTCTTTGAAATACTCTTCTAAAGTTAAAAGTTTATTCAGCATTTCTCAGCTTTATAATTCATTCAACTTTTGTGAACTCCGATACAAATATTTCAATTTCATCAGTAAAACTTTAATTCAGTCAAAGGGACAAAACCAAACAAAATAGTAACCTCTACGCATGTACATCATTACACAAAAATAAATATAAATGTTGTTGTTATCAAACCGTTTTTGTTCCTTCTTGTTGTATCATATTTTGTGGTATTTTGCGTTAAATATAAATCGTGAAGTCATGTTAACAAACAGACATCTACAAATGGTCATATATATTAACACTGTGGAATCTTCCACGTCTGCCAGTCACCTCCGCGGGGAAATGTACTCTTCCTTGTTGTGATTATCGTCACAATCAAACATACATACGAAGAAATCGTATGACAAGCATTCATTGGCTAATCTACTCAAAACTAGCTCGCTGATTCGTCAGTTCCGATCAATCAAATCGTCTGCACGCGACAAATCTGTTTTCTCTCTAAGGTTGAGCCGGTCACGTGTTACAGTATCTTATATAAACAAAACACGAGTGGTTCTCGCTCTCTTTACCCGCTCTCGCGTCTCGTCTCTTGCTGCCAAAAATGTAACCTTCAAGGACTCCCGTCTTGACTATGCAGTCAGACGTTAAAGAACATTACAACATTCACGCAAGTACCAACTCTTAACTCTTCTGAACGCTTTTGGTCCAATAGACAATTCCTAACATGCAACAACTCATTTTGCTAAATTACCGTTTAATAATAATTACTTCAACCCTTATGAGCTCCGGTACAAATATTTTCCAATCTAAGAGACATAACTCTATCAAATCTTTAGCTTATGTACATGTACACTAAGACCAATAAATTCAATTGTTATGTTTTGAATCATTATTTTCTGTCTTGTATTAATTGTTGTTGATGGCAGATTATTGAACACACCCTATTTTAAGTCTTCTCACCATTCAAACTTTCTGATACCTTTCTAACATCTTTACACATCCCCAATAACACACCTCAGCACCCCCATACGCTGGCCCCACAAAGTCAAACTGGTCAGAAAAATAATAATAATGAAGAAATGAGAGTAGCTGGGGAATCTCATATATGAAAATCCATTCCCAATATCTGTAATATGTAACTAAGGGTTAACTTTAGGCCGAATTCCTCGAGTTTATTCTTTGGTGCCTACTAGACGAGGGACGATTATTTACTTAATTATTAATTTTATTTTAACTTCACTTTTAAGAAAAAGCTTAAAAGCACTCTGTTTATTAATTTCGCTCTTTTTGACCTTTTAAATGGTTTTTCCGAGAAATTGAGTTATTATGATGTCTGCATCACGTCGGTGAAGTGTAAATGTTAATTTATAAAAAGAGGTTGGTTGGTCGATTGATTGATTTTGTTTAGCGGCATATCAACATCTCTATGGGCTATTTAATGTCGAAATCTAAATATTTGGTTCGCAATTGAATGCTTTCAACTACAGATAAAATGTATTTTTGTTTATTTTACTATAAATATGTATTGTTGTTAATTTTTTTTCATATAAAAACATATTGCTGGTATTTTTACTATAAAAAAAATTTGTTTTACATACATAGTGTTTTTTTTGGGGGGGGGTAATAATTGTTTATAGCTGGGACCCTAGTAGATGCTATGATCTCGGGTCGGGGTAGACCTGGTCACGATAGCAATTAAGAGGTGCTTCTACGCTCATCAAAACCTCCAATCTCCCGATCAGAGGCCTTGCTGCCAGATGTAGTTTATCGTCATACCCCGGCTATAGGGAAAGAAAGAGGAAAACCTTGCAATCGAATAGGCCGGTGATTGTGACAAGCCGGGTTAAACGTTATGACCTTTCTTCCACTGTTAAACCTCGTGCAGTATTTTTTGTATTTTATACACGAACTAGCCGAATTACCCTCGCCTTGTTACGTGTCACACATTTTTTGTAAGAAAATGATGAGTGATTTTAAATCATTGTTATAATTTGTGGAGAAAAATGATGCATTTCAATATTACTCAATGATCTTGCCGATGTGACCCCCATCCTTCTATGTTTTAGATACGAATCATTCCCTTGTTCAAATTTAAAATTAATTTGAATCAAAATGAAAAAAATCTTCAGTAGGGGCGTGTGCAAAACAGATTGATCTGACCCCTTTGATAAGTATTTGATGCAATACTTGATTGAATGAACTGGTGGCAGATTTCAACATTGATATGACAGTTGAATTGTTACAACAAATATATACTTTAAGGCACTACCTACTGATTGGCGATTTCTAGCTCAACTTGACATCCACATTGTCTCATTTTGATCTTGCCGATGTGACCTCCATCTTCTGGCTTTCTCCTTCTATATTTTGGATAGGAGTCATTCCCTTGTTCAAATTTAAATTTAATTTAAAACAAAGGGGAAAAGATTTTCGGGGGGTCCCCCACCAGGGACCGCCTTTTGATCAAAATGAAATATAATATACAAGTACCCTGGGTAATGTAGTTTTAGAATATATATGGTTATGGCTATCTCCAAAACTCTAGGAGGAGTTCGATAACAAAACAAACAGACGGACAGAGGCTACAACTTTATATATATAGATAATTATTGACAGAGAAGAATATTCACAGAGTCTGGTTGCTTTGTTCGGTAAACTAGTTCATTCACGTAATCTCACACGAATTAAAGATGTCTTTATAACCTAAAAACATTGGGACATTTGTTCACTAAGATCAATTTATTCTCTCATTGTCCACTAAATTCTGCCACAAAAACACCATTAACTGAACTTGTAGTATCATGTATACATATCATTGTTAGCCACTCATGCAAAAGAGTTGTAAACTTTGTATATAATATTTATTTGTTAACTGAGAACCCCCACCTTTCTTTTTTCACGTTATGTCTATTACAGCACGCTTGTTACTGTGGTAGAGGGTATCGTAACTTTTATCGCCTATCACATTTCTTGCTTCAGTCATTTCCATAACGACTCCTATAGTAGTAAGAAGGTTGTTATAATGAGCTTATGGTTGCAAAGGAAAGAACAAACAAGGATTAACATTTCAACAGCGTGTATTGATCAATTTTCAGAATATATACATAGTTGTGTGAAAAGGTGACAAAATTGTTGATATGTGGTTCTTTAGTTGCCGTTGGTAAGGGAAGCGATTAGGTGTAAAGGTGTTGTTAGTAAGACGGGGAGTTGACAGATTTGTTGAGTTGGTTGACCGAGGTGACGGTTGAGTCAGGAGAGGGGCCCGTGGAATAGTGAAACTGCGTGGTACACGCGTGAGGTATCGTTGACGGTGTTGATCCATCTATCTTATCGATGAGGTGTATGGATGGGGTTTTTTTTTGGGGGGGGTCTTTTTTCAGCAACATTCGTGACTGGTTATTTTAGATTTTTGCGGAGATTTGTTTTGTATACTGGATGTGATGCTCGGAACCCTTGCACAAAAGACGAGATTTTTATTTTGGATTTTGTTTTCTTAGCGCTCACATCCAGCCGACGTATTTAGTTAAATGTATTTTTGAATCAGAAGACGATATTTATTAAAGTAGTATAACAGGATGTACAGGATTATTTTTTTTCCTTACTTCGATTAAGCCATCGTATTATTTTAATCGATAGATTACGAAACTGGTAAGGAATTTCGAATAAACAGTACGAGATAATTTTGTAATGAACGGTTTCGTAAAATTAATGTAAATGGGAAATAGGTTTTATGTGTGAGTGTGTGTGAGAGTACATTTATTTGTAGAGGCGTGAACGTATATAAAGTTTTCTAATTTCGTTTGATTAAGATTATAAGGTTAGACTTAAAGATTTTTATATAATAGTATGAATAATGAATGTATTTTTTTTTTAGGAAAAGTAATATAAGTGGTAAGGTTTAGTTATCGAATTAGTATTTAAAACATTGGATTAAACTATGCAAGAACAAGTTCAGCTTACCTCGTTATGAATTCCGGTGAAATAACGCGAATCAAAACCGGATGAAGCAAAAAGACAAGACTATATAGGAGGGAAGGGGGAAAGCCTTTATTTCATTGGCTGATGTTGACTGACGTATGTCAATAAGAACGGTCGGATTCCTAGCCAGATCTGAATTTTTTTTTGCAATGTCGAGGTGCGTAGCACGACACTATCAAGGAGGCGGCTTGACCCTTTTGGAATCAGGTCGGGGTTGCTGTTTGAGCCGATATGATGCAAAACCCGAAATCGGCGATGAAGACAGGGCATCACTGAAGACCATCCTTGATGCATCTGAAATGTATTAGTCTACTACACCTATCTCTTGTCGATTTCTCTCTCTGCTTAGGCCCAGTGACCTGCTACTTACCAGTCGAAGAATATTGTTATCGTATTATTATCACAGTGTTGCATACAAAAATAATACCACAACGACATTATCCGAGTTTATGGTCCAATTCATTGCACTTTGTATAGGATCTGTTTTATATCAACGAAACATACCTTTAACTTTTGATTTGGGTGTCGCCTACCTTTAGCATCGGCAGGTAGAATGACGAGGTCAGAGAAAGGTAAAAAAAAAACTAACTGGTTTTGAATATCGGTTGGCCATACATTTGTTTTGTATTAAGGCATTGTTGCCAGATATATTATCTACTTGATTTACTTTTCTTTTCTTTATTTTTAAATGACTTTTTTTTTTTCGTAAACAACTCATGAAGTTATTAATTGGGCGATAAAGTACCTGGAATTTTATACTATGATATCTACCTTTTATGTGTCTAATATTTCTCGCGTGGGTTTTGTTAAAGCGGTGTTTGAATTATAAAGATGGTGCCCAAGTTCCTACAATTGAACGACTAACATTTGATGTTTGATGTTTGTTTTCTATTTATTTATTTCTGTATTCAAACCAGATCCACCTTTTAATATTTTGAACTAGCAGCCATACCCAGTTGGTCGATCAGAAAAAGCGTTCAATTAGAATGGTGCAAAAACAACATCATGTTTAGATGTAACAGAGTCTATCTTCTGCAATTACTTAAAAAAAAAACATTTTAAATTAATGAGGTTACTGATATAACAGCAGTCTGCATTTATTCAATCGAAGTTAGCCGAGGACATGAAGGGGTAAAACAGGCAACATGAAGATCCACTTCAGACTACAATTATTTTGGAGTTTTTGAAATTCAATTTGTCAGTGTGATACCAGGGATGTAAAAGAAGATACATTTATAAAGCAATTAAATTTGATGAAAATTGGTTGAAAGATCAACGAAAATAAGAAAGAAACCAGTAAAAATCGCTATTTACGCAGGTTTTCACTATATGGGTGGACTCAATTATCAAGTTAAATGACTGTTAAACAATCAACTTATTGTTGGCTACAATTGGAGAAAGTTTGTATTAGTTTGCTTGAAAACTAAGGGAGTTTTTAGTTTAAAATTTGTGTTGAAATCGATTTTTCGTTTTTCGAGGTTCTTCGCTAAAAAAAATAAAAATGAGGTATCGTTGTGCTCGTCATGATATAAGTAACCTACATACCGAGTTTGAATGAAGTCGGAGGAGAAAAGTTGAATTTATCAAATTTAATCGGCTTTATCGATTATTGAATTTTTTAAAATTATCGATTTCTTACGCAAAGAACCTATCTCTTACAGTGAACAATGTATGTCCCAAGATGAATCTCGAGTGAAAAGGTAACATACAGACATCCTGCTTTATACATATAGATATATAACCTAAAATGTAACTGCATAAAATGGTAACATTTATATGTTTCTCTTTTCAAATAGGTGATTATCAAAAATGTTACCAATTGCAAAGTTTAGGCACTTGAAATTTATATATATATTTTAACCGCAACTTTTAAATAGCTTTTACACTGCTTTTAAATCTATTTTTTTGTTAACACAAAATTCACAAAGCTAATAAAAACTTCAATTACACCATGATTAGTGTCTGCCAACGCAAAAACATTTGACTCTGTAATTAACGCAATAAAGTGTGGTTAACCCACTTGGCTTCGCCAAACGCTCATTAGGTGGCGCTGTTAAGTCTTTAAAAAGACAAACATTTTCTGCTCTTCCTCTTTCTTCCTTTTGCGCCAATATTTAAGAAATCTAGATGGGAGCTTCCCTGCTGAGGCACGTTTCGCTTCCTTGGTCTACAGACGACTGAACTCTTACACACACGGACATACACATACGTGTCTATCCTACACACATTCACATTCTTAATAGCTAATATTTTAATCTGTCTATATTTCTTAGATGAGGCATTATGTACACTATTTACATTATTCGGACTATTGTCCTCATCTTTGTCGCCATATTTATTACAACGTTTCGGCCATTGTACGCTCCGGCCTTCTTCAGGTGGTTGGAATGCCGAACTAAACCCTTTATTTCTCTCACTGGAAGACTGTTTTAGTTAAGAAATAAAATAAATTACAAATAAAAGAAATTAAATTAATTATAAGGGAAGTCTAGTCTTTATCTTGTTTTGTTTTTTGTTTTGTTTTAGGGGTTAATGCCACATACAGTGAGCCCCCTCCTACTCGTGTTTCAGCATTCGCGGCTTCACGCATTCGCGGATTTTTCTTTAGAATGTATGTACTTGTTATTCGAGAAACCCCGAATATTCGACTTTTTTTTTCTGAAGAACTTAGGTACAAATTATTCGCTGGGAACTCGCTCGATTCGCTTATTTTTTTATTTTATTTTACTTTTTTTTGATAGAACATATTTAAAATATTCTTGTATTATTTTCCTATTATTTAAGTGACTTAAAACATGTAACAGTCCATTTTTATGGTAAAAATTGGCAGAATTGTACATCTTCATTGTAAAAAAACAAACGTAAAATCATGCGTAGTGCTTGGGCTTTTTTCTTTATTCGGGGCTTCGGCCGAGGTCTTAAAAGTGGCTTATGCTAAGTCTGGAAGCATCATCACAGTTCTGTTTTTAGAAAATGCTTTAAACTTTATATTTTATGTCTTGTTACACATATGCAATATTTTCAATGGCTGCATCGAGCTATGCGTAATTCAAATCGGTTATTGTACGTATGAATGAAAATTTACACTCAGTGTATGGTCACCAATATTATTTTTTTAAAAATGTTTTAAAAGGGGTCTGAAATGTTTCTAAAGTGTTTAGGATGAAAGTTCAAGGCATATGGGATTTTAAATTACGTACTGGCCGCTCTCTACCGAAATTCATGCACACGAATTCCACGTGGTTAGTTTAATTCTATACCACAAACCCTTCCGCCTTCACACTGCGATTTCATTTATTATTTTATTTACAATTTTTAAAAAAATATGAGTAGATAGGTTCACCTATTTCCAGGTTCACACTCCTTCTTTGTCTTTTAATCAGGGGGTAGTAGTGTATCACTTGTTTCCTCTTTCCTCTTCTGAGGCATTAATAAGAGTAAACTTTTTGGTGATCTGACTGGCTGGTGGCTCTGACTTTTCATATTGAGGCTACCGGGTTGGCAGTTTTTGGGTTCCTGCATACTGACTAGTATCAAGGAGACCGGACTCTTAGGTAGCGCTTAGAGAGGCTGCTCTGGTCAACCGTCGCATAATATTGAGGTTCTTGTAGCGCCATGTCGCGCATGAATATGTGCCCGCGCAAGCACTTCCGGTAGGCAACTCTGAAGCCACACTATGTTGTAGTCTTCGCCACCTTACGGCCAGCTTTCATTGCCTTAGACAATGAGCAGTAACTGTTATTCTTGACCTTTTTCACCATAAATGTTTATTCTTTGACAACAACGATTAAACTAATCCAGTTTGCAAACACTTGAGCCCCTCAGCCTTTCTTTCTCCCAAATTCGTGTTATTCGTACCAATTTCTGTAGTGTAGATTATTTTCTCTTGGAACGCTCTTCAGACATCCTAGCACTGTGAAACTAACTTAAATTCCTCAATCTCTATCACTGAATTATATGTTCCTGGCTATTGTCCTCTTTATCTTAATGCATGGCCTTGGTCTCTCCGTTGAGGAGAATCTACAAATGGCACAAGGGAGTTGTTTTTTTAAGTAGCGGACCGTGGGTTTACGTGTTGTTAAATTAGGAACACGTGCGTTTATTTCCTGCTAGAAGAAGGTCCACTACAAGAACATGGCGGACTCAGAGATTGAATCCGCCATAAAGAAGTGTAAAGACAACTAACAAGACCGATATATATATATATATATATATATATATATATATATCAACAGATATATGTATTAAACAACAAAATTTACAATAGACATAGACATTCATTAACATTTGTGTTTGTGTGTGAACGTAAAGAGTTTGTATTTTGGTGAATGTTCATACGTACGTGTATGTGTGTTTCATGGCGTTTTCCCACAAGTGGGGGAAACGCAGATCTCTGCGAGAGATCACATTTTGTAAATGTGTCCGCCGAAATGCAAAGTAAAAAGAGAACGAGGCAAGAAATCGCCCAGTATTTATAGTGTAGGGAAAGCGTGCTCTAGCGAACAATTAGGAAATTAAGGATGAGTTAACTCCGACAATATGAGGAATAACGAGGAAACACATGTTATATTTAACAAAACAAGATAAGTAATTTATTTACAAGTTTACACATTTGGAGTTGTCATTAGCTTGTTTCAGGAAAAGGAATCAACTTTTTAAAAGTTCATAGTTTCAATGAATTGTCAAGAAGAGAAAATGTTCATATTAAATTATCGGACACAAAGTAATATTCCAAAATGTTTAAAACAAATTGAGAGACTTCATTTTTCACATACGGTTGTATTCAACATGAATGGAAATATATATTTTAAAGTAGTTGAATAAAGTTCTTTGAAATTGCCCTGCTCTCATTAGAGGCTAATAATATATCAGCATGTAATTTGACACTGGCGTTATTCAGACGCATGGATCTCTCTCTCTCTCTCTCTCTCTGTGTCTCCCTGTCTGTCTGTCTGTCTCTCTCTCTCTCTCTCTCTGTGTCTCCCTGTCTGTCTGTCTCTTTCTCTCTCTCTGTCTCTCTTTGATTCAACTTTCTTTGCCTATTTATATCAAAAGGCGATCTGACATCGGCTCGTTACTTTTTTCTCAGTTTGTAAGCTGCTCCCTTTTCCATTGGTCAAAATAAATTTTCACGTAGGCTCGTTAAACTTTGCCTTGGTCTTTTCTTCTGCCCGGAGCCAATCCCTTTTTCTACTGGTCAAAATAAATGTTTGCACAGGCTCATGAATTTGAAAACAGTGAAGAAAAGGGAATTATTTTTATATCGTATTCACCACAGTTTCTTTCTCCGCATTGTTATTGTATGTGTTTCCGACATTCAATTAAACTCTGTTAATTATCTTTTCTTAATTTATCGACGCCCCTTCTTCTTATGACTGTTGCTTCTTAGATAGAATATCTGAGAGTCTCAGAAATGACTCCATTTCTCTACATTCGTCTGCAAATATCTTTATGTTTGGCGACTTCAATGCTGAAGTGGTTTCATCATTCTAATGCTACTGATCTCGTCAACATCTAAACTTTGAATTTCTCAATTGCTCAAACTCTCAATAGTAGGTTTACCAACTCATTTCCCTGGTAATTCTGACTGACACATTTCTTGATTTGATCTTATCGCCTCTCCGGACTCTTGTTGCACTTTGCAACTCTGTCCGCTTGGGAACAAGGATAATGATGCAGTGTCTATAGATATTTCTTCCCACTCGTCTATTAGGTATGAACCCCCTATTCACAAGACATCATTTTGTTACCAAAACACAGATTGGGATTAATTTCATTCATTGGAGTTAGATTTTTAATCTTCTCATTAAAAATTGTGCTACCGAGGTTTCTTCCCGGATGAAAACCGGCACAGAAATTTTCGTGCCAGCACAGAAATATCAAGTGAAACCATAATCTTCTCATTTATAAGTTGACTCACTTATGCCTGTTCAGTAGCTATAGCCCACAGCAATTACTTCTGGCTATACCAACTTGATAGTAAAGATCATAACAAATGCCTCTTTGCATCCGTCCGCTCTCAACAAGGTTAAATCGCTGTTCGCTATGGAATGGGACACGATATAGCCTCTTTAAAGTTTGGTACTCGTGAAGAGTAAGTAAATCCTCAATCCGTCCTCTCTTCAATCAGTTTTGTCATAAAATCTTTTCCAACTCTACTCTCAACTTATCAGGAGTGTCTATGACTGATTTCCCACTTAGAACGGAATCTTCACAGAGTGATATGCATATTGTGACGACGGCTTCCGCACGTCCGTCAATGCACAACTGTGATGACATCCAAAGTCGGTTAGCTATGTTCACAGGTTAGTCTCCTTGGCTGTGATCGAATTCAACAATGAATAACAACAAATGCGTTTCAATACTCTGATTGGGGAATAGCAAACAATACGATCTTCTTCCGGCTTCATCGAGGTGAACTGCTATCTTACTAACTTCCGGCCACGATCTCGGTGACTGTTGATTCCTCACTGCTCGCCGGGTCTTTCCTCTCTGACTGCCCGTCACTGACTGCTCATTATATGGACACAGGCTGAGGTCCCATTACCCCTATCTGTGAGCCAGGAAAGGAAACCACAAAAAAGCTGGATGGGTGGGCACTTTTTCAAATGACTCTTTTATAATAATCTAAAATCATTAACAAAATTTTATGTTTGCCAATTCAAAGGCGGGATGGATACAGGAATCCTGAAAACTCTGGTCATTAAATTGACTTGAAAGGTGGACTGGAGACAAGATTCCTAAGAAACTCTGGTAATTAAATTGACTTAAAAGGAAAAAGAATCTACATATTTATCTTCGAAGGATGTGTGAGAAATCGTATTGTCACAATGTAACCTCGTCTATGGTTTCTGTTATCACCTCCAAACTAGATACCCACAAGGCATACGGATTTGAGGATATCCCTGCAATTGTCCTAATGAAATGTGCCACTGAAATGGCTCCTGTTCTCTCCAAGAAATGCCTTGCTGCTTCTTTGCAGTGTGTTGAAAGTCATTTTCTGTAGTTGTTTTCTTTAAGAAACCCGTGAATATTCTGATCAAGTGAATTGTCGCCCTATTTGTCTTTTACCTTTTTTTTCCTAGATGCTCTAATCAACTCCTAATTGGTTAAACATGTCACATCACAGGATCTTCTTTCAGATAAAATATATGGCTTTAGTTTCTATAGAACAACCGCCGATGTGTTAATGGTTATTACTGAAAGTCTATTAAAGTTGAGATAAGAACAGTGAGGCTTGGGTTGTGGCATTAGATGTCTCAAAGGTGTTTGCTAGGGTTTGGTACGTTTGCCTTCTTCACAAGCTGAAAATCTATGGTATTTGGCCGAATATTTGACTTGATCCAATCTTTTTTAACAGATCGTGTAATGGGTTGTATTGAGCGGCCACTTGTAGATAATTTCACATTAGTGGGGGTGTGCCTAGGGCGCTATCCTTCGGCCTATTTTGTTCCTTATCTTCATCAATACTTTTCCGGTGTCCTAAGTTTCCAATTCGGTATTTATGCTGATGACAAGTATTTACTCTTGTTTCAATAGCAAGTTTGATATAACTGGAGGCTGATCTTGAAAATGACTTCCAATCAGTTGTTAACAGGAGTAAGAAATAGCTTGTTAATTTTAACGCCTTCAAAACGAAACTGATGTATTTTTGTGACACTGAGTCGTCGGCCTGTCGTCAACACTAAGTCGTGGCGCGAAACGGTGATATTTCTCTTACTAGCGTTTTGGGGTTGACTCTTAGTCGCTGCCACCAACCTGTGTCCCGGTCGATCGGTGGTCGTCGCTGCCCAGCGGGATCCTTTGGTCAGGGTACCAAGTGGGATGGTCGGTCGATTTCAAACGGTTTCACACCAGATGCAACCGGTTCGACACCAGCTCCGTCGTTCTCAGCTCACTTCCAATGTCTGGTTACAGAAGCAACTACTTCGATCTCAAGTCTCACCTACCCACGTTGTGATTTTGATCTTAGGTAGACGATATCAATCAGGCATCAGGCCGTAGTGTAAGATGAATCTAAACTGGAGGTAATATCGCACAAGCGTATAGGAAAGAAACAAATAAAAACCCAAGAGGTTCAAGTATGTTGAGAGAAACAAATTAGCTTTTATCCGTCTGTTATATACAGGAGTGTGTGTTTTTCTGCCAACCCGTTTCTTGGACAGTGACACATTATACTTCTGGCAAGTTCTGATTTCTAAGTCAACTGATTTAGTTTTTTATGTGTTGGCTTAGATTTGTTCGTAAGTATAACTTGTTGTTTCGTAGGAAGGAAAAAGTCGAAGATAGGAAGTCGTGGAATCTCTTGGTCAGCTTCAGCGAGGCAATTCTCTGGTTCCTGCTAGCGAACTGACTCCAACTCCAACTGCTACTGGCGAACTGCCTGAGGGCGCTCGCTTATATGGACACCGACCAAAAACCGGTGCGGAGCTAGACGCAGCCTGGGGTTTTCGGTAAATCCGATTTCTGACAAGGGACCTCTTTGTTGTCTGGCTAGGAAAATTGATTACTTCCCATTTTGGGAAAATTAATTACTTTCCATTTTGGGGGGATCCCTTCGGTCGTGAGGAGAGGTTGCAAGATAGCTATCCTCCCAAACTCCCTCCTTCTCACATTGGTACCTTATACCAATTCCTTTCAGTGGGCGTTAATAATTTCCCCGTCTTTCTCATCAAATTACCTCCGCCTATCACCATTGCTACCACTCGACCAATGGCGTCCCTGCTGTGCGGGTGTGGCTAAGCTGGCCTCATTAAAATTATGAACTAGAATTTTTGTTTACAAAATTCTTGTTCTCACCGTCCAAAATTCATACGAATAATACACGGCTCTGTCTTCTAAAATCTCTGATATCTTCTACGCTCCTGGCCACTTTGCGTCTTCTTATGCTTTTATAAACAACATCAATCAATTGTCAAGGTCTGCGGGAACCCTTGGCTTCTCGGAAGAGAAAAATAAATCTCTTTATCTTCAAATCGGCAATTCTTTCGAGATATTTTCTCATGCCAAAATTCTATAATCAACACATGGCCACTTAAAACCATATCCTCGACGCTTGGTTATTCTGTGTTTTTCTCGACCAGTACTTTTACAACGTCATCAGTCAATTGTCAAAGCCCGCCATTTTGTCCCCTTCGTGGAGTTTGGCGTCTACACGAACCCTTGGCTTCTTTGAGAAAAATAAATAATGGTAATTCTCTCCACTTCGTATTGGTAAATATTTCGGAATATTTTCTCATGCCAAAATTTTTATAATCAACACATGGCCTTGCCTTGCCGGTACTTAAAATGATATCTTGTTCTCGGTTTTTCTTTAACCAGTACTTTTACAGACATCATTAATCAATTGTCAAATGCTCGCATATGGCCTTTTTGTGAGTCCACTGTTTACGCCAATTCTCGGGTTTTTTGAGAAAAGTAACTTTTTTGGAAATAAAATCAAATCTTTTTAATATCGAACGGGATATCTTTCGTGATATCTTCTTTCCGTTCTCAGTATTTCTTGCTTAATTTTTATGGTTAATTAGTTAATCAATTACCATAGCTAAATAGTGTCACATTTTAATCATCACAGACAATTTTCTACCTTCCATCATATGGCTGATGCTAACCTACAGGAGAGCAACTCATTGTGCGTTCTTCGTCTCACGTTTTCCACTGACATGAACTGATTATATTGAACCAGTTACCAGGTTTACTGCGAAGAAAGTTGGTTCGCTCGGTCGTGCTAGACGATTTTTCTCGTCAGAATCCACTTTGCACATTTAAAACTCTACCACTTGTCTGTGCATTGAAAATTGCTGCCATATCTGCTCTGCTATTCTGGTATATAGTTCAAGATTATAGACAAAATCGGAAGAATGGTCTGTAATTTTATCGGCCCTGACCTGCCGTGACATGGCTTCCCTCTGTCTTTTCTATAAATATTTCACTAACGTCTTCTCACTTTCTTTCACTCTCAGTGTTGCATACTCCCTCTCTTGGCCGTCTTCTCCCGGTTGGTTGTCGAAATGTTTTTGGTAGCGAAATGCTGTATAGTCACCTTCGCGTTGGGGATCTCTTGGGCAGCGGTCTTGATTCAGTCATATGTTGCGTTCTTCTCTCTGTTATCTTCCGGCCGCCTTCTGCCGGTTGGGTGATTGCCAGTTAGTTTGTTCCGAGGTAAAATAAGAACTTCAACAAAAGGGATTTTAAAACTTATCTATTTTATTAATCACATCGACCTGTACATTTTTTAATTAGTGGGTGGGGTTGCTATTCCACCCCACTGGGGACCAGTTACCGCACACGAAATTAACACGACTGCATTCTTCAACGCGTAAAACTTAACTCCCTGAAAACACTTTCTAACTCTAACATTCCCACATTCGGCTCAGCCGATCAAAATGGACATCCCTATTTTGTCTACCATCTGACCTTAAAGGTCAGCCTCAGAAGGTCTGAGTCAAACACACTGCCACTAAAAAATAATAGTCTGAAATTATTATTTAACATCAGTAACCCCCTTGCATCTTGGTGGCATCATGGCTTGGTTCGGTGGAAATGATTAAAAAAATTAAGACATTTTCTAAAATTCCTTTTATCATTATGCGAAGGCTACTCGCATTTCCTACTCTGGGCACAGTTACATGGAACTGACCATGAGAGAAAGTTTAAAATAATTGTCCAATGTTTATAATAATAATCAGTAACTATTTTCCCCTTTCTTAAATAAAACGGTACGGTTTTAAGAAAAACTAAATAGATAATTTTGACTAATTTAAAAAAAATTATGAATGAAATTCTCATTGCTCGCATGTTCCATCCATGCATCCTTCTGTAGTACCACATCTCTATTGTCTCAAGTACCACATGTCTCTATTGTCTCAAGTTCCCTTTTCATATGTGCAGAAACTGTCCAGCATTCACTGACATATAGGATGATTAATATTTCATAGCTGATCAGCACTCTTTTCTCTTTCCAATAAAATGTTCATGTTTTTTTAGCAATTTGTTTAGCCTTTGCAAGGCACCGTTCACTTGTTTTCTTTTTTCTTCCTTTTCCTCTACTAGCTTGATGGTCAAGGTAAAGAACGGTTTTTCTACTTTTAGGTGGGTGGAAAAAACTGCATATTGCTTTTTATTGAAGCCATTCAACTCTTGATATCTACATTATAAATTAATTTAAATTTGAAGCACCCATTCGAGGAAGAAAGGGAAACAAAGAAATATTTAAAATGGTTTAAAGTTTTTTTTATGTTTTTCTTCTTTTTGTTGTCATGTGATCCATCATAAATGTAAGAGACCTTTTATTTATAAGCTTCTTTTGATGTGCTTGTTTGCAGTGGTAGGGTGTTTGGCTTTATCAGGCATGACATTGTAAAAAAGAATTGATTTATTCCTGTTGAGATTAGAGGTAGAAATTAAAGTATGAGAAAAGACGAGGAACTTAGGATATAAAGTAAGGAGCCTATTATACACTTGACCAATCCTTAAATGACTATAAACATTTTAAGAGACAACTTTCACAATTCCAATTATATTGGCTTTCACAACATTAAGAAAAGTATTTTACAAAAAGTTTGTACATCCCAAATTTACTGAGAAGAATTCACACCATTAAAAAGCAGATGTTTATTTTCAAAAATTGTGAAAATCCAAATTGTTATAAAAAGGGTTTGAGAGGAAGTAAAAGAAGGCTGAGTCCATATAGCTTGAGCGGAGCTTTATTCCACTAGAAATCTACTCCGGGAGCGAACCGTAAGAAGAAAATGGCCGACTACCTCATGAAGAGAGAAAGACGAAAACAAAGGGAAATCAATCAGTCCTGGAAAGTCAGGGAAAGATTAAAGAGTTCCTTTATTTTCACCACACCAATGCTTTGTTTTTCTTGTTCATATTTGAACAGCCTGATACTTAAATTGATTTTTACTAATAGAGAGTTCTATCATGTTTGATATCACTAGGTGCCTCACTCTCATGACTCTGTACCAGTCTAAAAGTAAATGTATATAGATGTCAGACCTTGGACATAGAATAATGGTGAATAACTTAATGCTTGTTTGTTTTATTGCCAATATATCATAGAGATGTCTAGTGAGTTTGATCCTCACTGGGTGTCTCACTATCATGACTCTGTATCAGTCTAATAGTAAATACATGTAGTTATTAGACGTTAGCCGTTGAGCAATGGCCAAATAAGTTAATAATTGTGTTTTTATTTATTTTTATTACGTAATAAAGAATATTTAGCCATGAAAACTAAATTGCTTTCAGGAAGATAGGAATCATTTCATTACAAACTCTTTGTGAATTTGTGAAGGACATATAAAGAACGGATGTTTTTTTCTTTCTTTAAGGATGCCGTCTATTTATTTCCTTATTCATAATTATCTATTTTATAAAACAAATTAATATTTATTTTTACTACAAAGTTTCAACAGATCAATTCTCTGACTTTTCGCTGGTGTATATCTCTTTAAATTAGAACACATCAAAATAAGTCATTTTTATTGACTATTTTACGTCTGATTTAAACTCGGAATGCTTTAAAAATATGTCAGACAATTGAGGATATTCCAAGTCTAGAGAACAAATCTCAAAATTCGTATCTTATGTGCTTTAGCTTTCTGACCATAATTTATTTTCATTGAGACGCGTGTTAACGACCTGTCCGTGTGAAATGCTTGTTCGATAGTGAGAATATCAAGTGTTTGTGTGTGTGTGTAGAAGAGAAAAGTGGGGTCGATTCTCATTGATTTAGAATGAGTGAATTAATGATTATTATAATTGTTATAATTATTTTATTATAATTATTATTGACACACCAACTTTTATTTATTTACTTTGTATGAACACGACACAGTATACCGTAATTCCCCATGTATAATACTCATTTTTTTATCTAAGAAATAATATCAAAATCAGGGGTGCGTATTATGCACGGCTACAAAAAATCTTTAAAAAATTGCCATTTCATAGGTCGATTTCAGTTACGAAATGACTAACCACCACAAACATACGACAATTTAACACTAACATTTTGCGATTGCGACTCCATAAGGATGCCAAATACAATTATATGTACCTAACAATACTTACAAATGTAAAATAAAATAAGAATTATCATAAAACTAAATTAGAATAATATTATTGTATGTTTAAATTTTTTTATAAGAGTAGCAAACGCTGACCGTAATGAAATTGGAGAGGCACAATTTATAGGGTTTGATTACCAAACAAGGGGTGCGTATTATAAGTGAGTAGAAGCATTTTCCCACACTTTCACCACCATTTTAGTGGTGCGTATTATGGATGAGGGCGTATTATAGATGGGGATTATGGAAATTATATTTTAATTTATGTATTTCTTTATGGACAACAATAAAACTAATGAAAGATATCCTGGAACCATTAGCCATTTTAAAGGGAAGTCGCCATCTTTGATTCTATAGAGGTTAAGAATCTTGAAGATCGTAACTGGCTGATTAAGAGCTGAAACTAGTAAAATAACAAGGGAGCAGACTGATGTACAAATAGTGTACTGGTCCTTCTTCTATGTGCCGCGTTTGTCGGGTTACTTCCTCCTAATTTTCGAAACCGCTACTAGGGGACGCTTTCCGGACTATAAATACCCAGCGATATTTTTTTTCTCACTCACTTCTCATCTTATCCGCTTATTCGTGAGCATGTAAACCTCTCGCGAAGAACGTGTTCCCTTTTGGATTCCCATGGATAACACACACACACACACACACACACACACACACATACGCACGCACACACGTACGTACGCACATACACTCACTACACATACTTTGCACCCAAAATGTTTTCACATTCTTTTTTTACACACATTATTGTCTTTGTCGCTTGTATACCTTTGTTGTTAATACATTATCATTTGTTTGTACATATATATTGGTTCTTGTCGTTTCTTTTCATTTCTTGACGTGGACTCACATCCCGAGTCCGCTATGTTTGTTGTGGGTATTTCAAGAGAGGGCGTGTTATTCCCAACTTCAAACGCCGACGTTACGAAACAAGTTGGGAAGCGCATTAGCCGGCCCGCAACATGTCCCTTCAGAACATGGACAATCATGGTTCTCCATAATTTCCTGTCCTTTGGAACTTTAAGTAAATTGTCTTTTCGCTATCTCTCCTAATCTTTGTTTTGCCAACCATTTACACAAACTCATTAGGTAAGTTATGCGCTGCTTTCCTCTGTCCACTTTGCATTCAATTTGTCCTGTGAGTATCAAATTTTCCAAGCCTCTTTCCTCATTATGCTCCCTAGAAATTTCAACTATCTCTTTCTGATGTTAAATATAAATGTCCTTTTCCTTTCTATTTTCTCTAAAACTTTGTCGTTGCTCACATGTTCGGCTCATGGTATTCTCAGTGTCCTTCTGTAGAACCACATTTCTGTTGCTTCAGTAATAAAAATAAAATCAGTAAGCCGAGTTCAAATTCTGGCCTAATCTGTTACATTCACTTTTTCTCGGTTGTCTTTGGAGAAGTATGATTTCTCCCCTCCAGATAAGGGTTAAGTAGCAAGATAGACTGTACTGCCTAGCCTTAAGTTGCAATCAGCCCATAAGAATGACTACTTTGGTTTCAAAACTATGTAGAAGGCAATAGGAAACATTTCATCTATCTTTTTCAAGAATGCTTATCAATTTATAGATAATAAAGAAGCAGAATCAGTAGAGCCATAATTGCTAATGTGCTGAAGAGATATCTTTATCATCAAGCTTATCAGCAGTCACATGATCGGGTGTAGTCATAAGGTCACCGCACAGATGAGCACCTGTCCAGTTCCCTCGACATTATGGGTTGTATTCTATCATGCATAGTGTGTCATGGGCAAATTGACCTGCTGGAGTTCATCCCTCTCCAGGTCAAACCACAGCTGATGTCCTTCAAATTGAAGATTCACCTTGGTCAGGGACATGTTGCCAATGATTCCATTGGCGGAACCCTTCGCTCTGGACATTGACTTCAGTCTAGGAAACCCTTCAACTAACGATATTATGTCATCATCACACTGGCTGTGTATATAACTATGGAACCCAGTCTAGCAATCAATGCACTTTCTGTACATTTTTACCATAGTAAACTGCTTTCTCTTTAATTACAGCAGCATTACTTAAATCAAATTTTTCGTCAGACTCATTATGGTGAGCAACTAATGCAATGAGTTTGTTATTTTGCAAAGGATCTCTTTTGTGTTCATATAATCATTTATTTAAATTCCTAGAGGTTTCTTATATATATTTCCTGTGGCAATCATTACAGGCTATTGACTAAAATCCTGCTTCAGGTTTTAGGCTGTTACTATTTTATTTTGTATTTATATATATATATATATATATATATATATATATATATATATATATATATAATACAAAATTTTTACCTGTAGAACATTTCCGCCTCGAAAAACATGATTTTAAAACCCATGCCAAATCCACTATAATTGAGAGAATAGAAAAGTTCAGAGCAGATAACATTAGAAAGATTTTAGAGTTCCATGAAAATAAGTGGATACAACGTTTAAAAACGCACTATCCAAACGGGCTTAATCACAAATTTAACAATATATATATATATATATATATATATATATATATAGGATTGGTGTATACGGAATAAATTCCAATAGCCAACAAATACTATTCTTAAAAGAGTGCTCAGTACAGAGAAGAGCAAAAATAATTAAATTAAAATAATAATAAAAATAAAATAATTAAATTAAAAATGAGCAAGAGTTCGTAATACTAAAGAAAACAGGAGATAAGTCACGGAGGTTCGTAAGGGTCGCCTTCGCTCTCTCTCTCTGTCTGTCTCACTTTACTTCTTCAATAGCTTGTCAGTCTTTTATAGACTGACCAATCCATGTCAGGGTGTGCCAGGTTGTTCCACTATAACAATATATATATATATAACAAATAAGAAAATTAAAAATTCAACATTTACTTTCTTTTATTAGGTAATAAATTACATCACTTAAAATGCAGCATAATTAATCTTGACTTTCGCAGTTAACCTGAAGAATATTTATGAGCCTTCATAAGCCTTAAAGGAATTTAAAAATGTTGAAAACCTAACAATGTTTTTACTTCTGTTTATAAATACATGCTGAAAAATAAAATCTTTACTTGACAATGTCCATCAGAGGATGAAACATCTCAGTAAAGAATAGTTTGCTTTTTGTCTTTATTTATACTTTTTTACAGATATATTTTTTTAGTTATATTTGAGTTTTAAAACAGATATAGTAGGAATGCATTGACGATAATTTGACTATACATATATATTTTTTTAAATTTTTTTTTCTACTTGACCTCCCACAGGGCCAGGTTGTGACACAAGGTCGAGGTTTAACGTGGGAAGGGAGGGGGAATGAACCCGAGTTTACACCCGGGCCGCAGTGCTTTGGCTTTAGCTGGTCTTAGCTTGTCCAAGCTGGTCTTTAGCTGGTCATAGCTAGTCTTAGTGGTCTTTAGCTGGTCATAGCTTGTCAAAGCTGGTCAAAGCTGGTCATAACTAGACGTAGCTGCGATACTACCAGCGCAGGGACGAATCCCTGCAACCGGCCTGTATCAGAGATCGAATCTCAGCCCCATAGGCGATCGTCCAGTGAGTAATCTGAGAACAGATACTACACCGTGATCTTAGCCTTTGGATTTACTTGACCTCCCACAGGGCTAGGTTGTGACACAAGGTCGGGGTTTAACGTGGGAAGGGAGGGGAATGGACCCAAGTTTTCACCCGGGCCGCAGTACTTTGGCTTTAGCTGGTCTTAGCTTGTTCAAGCTGGTCTTTAGCTGGTCATAGCTAGTCTTAGCTGGTCTTTAGCTGGTCTTAGCTGGTCATAGCTTGTCAAAGCTGGTCATAGCTAGACGTAGCTGCGATACTACCAGCGCAGGGACGAATCCCTGCAACCGGCTTGTATCAGAGATCGAATCTCAGCCCCATAGGCGATCGTCTAGTGAGTAATCTGAGAACAGATACTACACCGTGATCTTAGGCTTGAAGCCGAGAAGCGACCGGCCAGCACCGACCGCGAGCGGGCAGTACCGACCCTATACATTTATATTATAAATTATTTTAAGATAAAAAAAATATTGGGAATTAAAAGGAAATTGACTGAAAATGGCCAGCAACTAATGCAAGTGTTACTGACAGCATTATATATATTACTAAGGACCAGGGCCTGTGTATGCTACCCCGAACAACCCAATCAAAGGAGAATGGGGTGCAAGCCTGATTGGGAGCTCTGGGCAGTGCTTTGTGATCCTCACCATTTTATCAATATTTGCTTTTTTATATCTACATTTATATATGTTACAAATTAAACTAAGCTTGACTGACTATTAAGAGATGAAAAATCTTTGAAGATTTTGACGCCATTCTGGGTTTTTTTTTTCATACAAATCTGTGAATTTGTTTTTCGCGTTCTAAGTTTAAACAAAAAAAAACACGGAATATAAAATTCACCATTTTTATCCCTAATGTTGAATGTGTTAAAATTATTCAACTTTTTTAAAAAATCTCAAGCTAATGCTAAAAATTGTTGCAAAACATTGTTGATGTATTTAAGATGGAATGATCTATTATAACATGTCTCTAATTTATATTTAGATACATTGTATTTATTTTCAATTTTTCTAGTTGAATTGTTCAACTATTGTTATATACTGCATCTATGAACACTAATGGGTATCTCCCAATCCTCATAAATATGTTGGACATTATTGTAAGTGAGGGCAATATGCTGCCTAATCTAACAGTGTGTGCTGTCAGCATGTGTCAAACTCCCCGCCTTTGGGCAGAGAGGCACCCGGACAAGGCTATGCTGAAGGGCAGAGTCTCGTCTGGGGAAGTAGACAGATACCCAATCCCATGTATGTGGGGTCTATGGGAAATTTTTGCCCGAGCCCACGGGCTCGGATTTCACCACATTAAATTTGGCCTTGTGCTGCATCCTACCTTGTGGGGAGGCAGGTAAATATCGTAATATGCTGTCTAAGTAGTCCACCACTAGCAGTGGTTTACCTACTTCACACCGCTGGCGAGTATTGTATTTTGTTGATGTCATAAAGATGTTACTATCTGAAGACTATGTACAGGTCTTCTTATATAAAAAGTGAATGTCATTTTTGTCGGTTGGTCTTTGTTTCCGTAAAACAAACACATTTATAAAATTAAATCAACCCTGCTTTGATCCAAACCTCCAACCTGGAGGTAAGCTGGTTAGTAACATTTCTACTATTGTCGAAATATTTTTGGAATAAAATTCAAAGAGAATATTTTAACAGCAGTAGGTATAGTTTACTTTTTTGCGTGTGTGGGGGGAAGTGCTCATTTATTCTTAAATGAATGTAAGAAACCTGGAAAAACATGTTGAGCATAGAAAATACATAATTATATTGCTCGGTGAAAAACTTTTACAGAACTTAAATGCTGCAAGTTAAAACATGATTCAATACCAAGTGTTTAAAAGTAATATAAATATATATATATATAAAAAAACTTCATGGGCAAACTGCGGCCTGCATACCACATGCAATCCAATTGACATTCCGAATGACACGCCTAATTTCATGAGAAAAATAATATTATCAAAATGTTGTTTGTTTCTTTTTGTTCTCACTTATTCACTCACACACTCTCTCATGCATAGTCACATACATAAACAATGATTAAAACAATGTTTCCTGATTTTTTTAAAGGTAACATTGTAAGCATTTTAAACCATTCGCAATTTTCACTAAGGAAGATCATAAGTGTAAACATCTTTTCGTTTCAGAAACAGGAAACATTAATGATAATTATTTTTCTCTAGAGAATAAATATACTTCTTTTAAAAAAATGTTTTTGAATCATCAAATGAATAGATTAGAAATAAATCAGACTTAACAACATATGTTAAACACTCTTTCATCAGTGATAATATATGAAGATTTCATTTTTTTTAATTGTAAAAGGAATATTTTCTACATAGAAAAAAAAATGAACTTTTCTCCATTTTTAAGGCAGATGCTTATTCACATGGTATTTTGTTACAAAAATGTCTGCGATATCTTTAATGAAAAATTACTTATTGTTTTGTTTTTTAGTGCAGCCCACCTCATGATGAACTGTGCCTCGTGCACCTCACTGTTCGAAAAAGGTTGCCCATGCCGGATTTAAAAGTTTAAAAGTAATATATGCATTGCTGAATAGAAAGAATTATCATTTCTACAATTCCTGATAGTATTTGTCCCACAAACAATATTCTGCAGAATTGTGCAAGTCCAGTTGGTTGGTTGATTGTCTTTTGTTTAATGTCATATCAACAAATCTGCATGGAGGCAACTGGTTTACCGCAGAAATAAATGGTAACCTACTGCGAGAAAAAATCTGCCTCATCAGTCATGTATCGAAAGATACATGATTTCCTAAGTGTGTATCATGCATGGCACATAACTGACTGATATATATATATATATATATATATATATATGTCATTCACAGAGAGTACTGTTTCGCTGTATCACAGCTCCTCAGTGCGACTAGACATCCGATTGCCTCAAGCCAGGACTGAAACACAACTGATTTGGTGTCAGCCAGAGCTATCTTCACTCGGTAGAGTTACACAACTAAATCTAGCGTATTGTTTTTACAAATGTAAACAAATGCCAATCAGCCAAAGTGCTCCATTCATTTTACTGAAGAGCTTTGCATTAGTGCAGGTAGCTGTTGTTTATAGAATTAGCTTATATATATATATATACAGTGGGTAGCAAAAGTATTTAACACATTGGTTTTTCTTACATATCTCAAAAAATAACAGATCAATTTCAACGAAACTGATAGGAAATATTTAAACGAACATTGCCGATCAAAACATAGAAGGAAAATTTAAAACCACTGTTTTGAGAAACATTTATTAACAATAAATAAAATAACCCATATGCAAAAGTATTTAACACCAATGCAAATATTATGCTAGAAGAGACGTGTCGTCATGATTCCTACCCATATTGATATGATGTGATATGTCGACCAATGACAGCACTGCACGTCACTCAACTGGCTATTAGATAACAGCTCTGAGACACTGCAGCTATTCTGTTGCCACTACTGCAAGAAAATGGTGAAAACAAAAGAATTGTCGAACGACATGCGCAAGAAGATCATAAAGAATCACAAAGATGGTAAGGGAAATAGAAAAATCGCTCAAGATTTGAATTTGCTTGTGAGTACAATGGGTGCTGTTGTTCGAAAATGGAAAAAATTCGATCCTATTGAAAACATTCAAAGGAGTGGTCGTCCCCGTATCTTAAATGAGGCTAATGAGCGATACATTTCCCGTACTGTGAAGAAAAATCCATTTTCAACTCGTCGAGAAATTCAGAATGATTTGAAAAATGCCGGAATTGAAGTTAGTAAAGATACAATTAAAAGATCACTGAATCGTGCAGGTCTCACTTCAAGATCACCGAGAAAGACTCCATTACTGAAACGCCGACATGTTCAAGACCGTTTGAATTTCGTAAAGAAATATGAAATTGAATCTAATGATTTCTGGGAGAAAGTAATTTGGTCAGACGAAACGAAAATTGAGCTTTACGGACGAAACATGCACACTCATGTATGGAGGAAAAAAGGAGCGGAATACGAGCCAGCAAATACCATCCCTACAGTCACACATTGGGGGGGGGATATTATGATGTGGGGTTGTTTTTCCTTAAATGGAGTAGGAAAAATGAAAATCATCGAAGGAACAATGAATGCTGCAAAATACACTCAAATTTTGTCAACTCAACTCTTGAACAGTGCCACATTTTTGGGACATGGTCGTGATTTTGTATTTCAGCAAGACAATGACCCGAAGCATACTGCTAAAACAACTAAGCATTGGTTTAATAATAATGACATTAATGTCCTGGAATGGCCAAGCCAGTCACCGGATTTAAATCCAATCGAAAATTTGTGGAAACTATTGAAGTTACGAGTTCATAAAAGAAATCCATCGAATTTAAACAAATTGAAGAAAATTTGTGAAGAAGAATGGGTCAAAATACCAAAAATACCTGCAAGAAACTAGTTGAAGACTACGGGAAACGACTGGAGGCTGTGAAGCAGAACAGAGGCTACTGTACTAAATATTAGTAAAGTGTGTTAAATACTTTTGCATATGGGCTATTTTATTTATTGTTAATAAATGTTTCTCAAAACAGTGGTTTTAAATTTTCATTCTATGTTTTGATCGACAATGTTCGTTTAAATATTTCCTATAAGTTTCGTTGAAATTGATCTGTTATTTTTGGAGATATGTAAGAAAAACCAAATGTGTTAAATACTTTTGCTACCCACTGTATGTATATATATATATATATATATATTATGAAATGGATTAAGTCTGACCAATATTTTAATATATTTATTGTTTATATGCTATTTTTATAAATACAAATATTTAAGTAAAAGTTCTGATTATAATAAACAGTATTAACAACAATTACCAACCTGAATGTCTCAGAAACTTCATAGAAAATATGTTTTTATGGGAAATTTGTAGTTTAACACCAGTAATTTCACTTTGCTAACCAGATGCTTCCTCTATAGCTAAATGGTATAGCACATCAGGCTATATGATGGTTCCATGTAGGATAAAGGTTCAATTCTTGTTGCTGTGAAATTTCTCAGACATTCAGACCAGTAAATGTTGTTAATACTGTTTATTATAAACAAAGCATTTACTTAAATATTTGTGTCTATATAAATAACATATGACAGTAAAATATATTAATATATATATACAGTGTAACCCGGATATAGGAGACCCTGATATAAGAGAAACCCGGATATAAGAGAGATTTTCTCTGGTCCCAAATTAGAGCCATACTTACCTAAACAAAATAGACCAAACCCGGATATAAGAGACTTCTTCTCCGGGCCCTGACAACTCTCTTATATCCGGGTTACACTGTATATATAATGTGTATGTATATAACATATTTATGTTATAATTTTTGAATAAATTAAATTATATTTGCTCTACTCTGTATTGAGCACTCTTTTAAGAATAATATTTTTGGGTTATTGAAATTTATTCCGTATACACCAATTCTATATATATATATATATATATATATATATATATATATATATATATATATATGCAATTTTTATATATATTATTTATGTATTATATATGTGTGGTACTTATTACAAAGTGCTCAATATAATTTGCGATTTTCTGATGATTGCAAAGGGCGTGAAACTCAGGGTTACAAACTCACATCAATGCAACTAAATATATATATATATATATATATATATATTCTAACAGTAATTATTGCCTTTATTTCTTATAAATATCAATCCCTTTCTTACTGGATTTAATTTATTAGTATAGGAGAATTTTTTTTTTATTAATGCTAACTCAATACAAGGCTCAAGAGTCACTCAAGGTAGAGTGTTCCTGTGTGGTGGTGTTGTATGAGCAGAGGAAAGGGCAAGAAGTGAAGTTCATGAGGTTATGCAGAAAAGATAAAAGCTAACTCTAGACATGAAGGGGTCAAGATTTAATATGTGAATAACAGAGTTCAAAGATATTACATGTATAGTGTGGAAGTAGACCTTAGAAGGAAACAGAAACCCAATTCTAAATATGTAGAAGAGAGGTGGCTACAAAGTACAATTGCAAAAATAAATTTGGTACTATTTTCAAACATCTACCCCAGTAGAAATAAAAAAAAAATGTATATATTTTTTGATATGAAGACAAAAGTTTATTGGAATGTTACCATTTTATTTTGTTATTTTTTTCTAACATTTTATAATTCTTCCAATATTCTATAATGAAAACCAAATGTAACAAACAGCAAAATTTATATTAATAGCAAAAATAAAATTCTGTTCTACAAACTCTATATACCAGACTAATGGCAGGTAACTGACTGACAAAATAGAAAAAAATGTTAAAAGGACTTCATCAGAATAAAATAATTTTCTTATTGATGGAATTATATAAATGTAGTGAGAAGGGGAGGGAGGTGAAAATATAAATAAAAAAAGGTTGGTTATAATTATACAAGAAGAAGAAACACTGATGATGTAAGGACATTAAACTTTCAATTTTAAGTCGCTAGTATCTGACGTGTCTAGATGTACAGTTTAGCTGACTTCATTCAGTATCTCAGGGCTTATGCATTTGTTTTTATTGTTGTTGTCTTTTAAATATTCCTTATTATGATAGCCATAGATTTGTTAAGAAAGAAACTTGAACACAAATTTATGGTGGAAAACTCAGAAATCAATGCACTTTCTATATACTTTCTCTTTATTAAATTACCCCCTCTCCATCTTAATTAAAACTGCATTCTTTAAGTTGAAATATGATCAGATTCATTACAATGAACAACTAATGCATTGGCTGATTAAAATCAAGTGTTGGAAAGCTGAATGAATATACTTTTTAAATTTTGACCTATTGCTTTCATCTTGATTGATATAGATATTGTTATAGGCTGAAAATTCAACCAATACCCTCTGGTTATCATCAGGTGTCCATTGCTTTTGACAGATACAGGATATATGTTGGTTGTGTTATTTTGTCACTGTGATTAAAGTTATAAATTATTCCTGTCAAATCAGTTTCACTAACAGATCCAAAGATTGAGCTGACAGCCACTAAATAACAAACACAAACTTCATAATCAACAGATATCCCATATCAGCCAAAATAATAGATACCTGAAATGTTGTAGCTATAATAATAAGGATGAGAACAATAGTTTTAAATAATAAAAAGTATACTAACAATTAGTCATTACAAAATGAAATACTAAACTCAATGAATTCGACTAAGCCGTACGTCGAGACACATTTGCTGCTTGAAATTTAAAATTGAACATTTAGTGTCCCTGCATTTTCAGTGGTTACACTGTATAATTATAACTGACATTTTTGTTTATATTTTCACCTCCCCAGCATATAAAATTCCATCAATAGGAACATCATTTTAGTCTGAAGTCCTTTCGAAGGATGGACACATTACTATAGTAAAATAATTGCCAATACATACACATTTGTCTTCAACAAACGTTTTAGGAAAGTGTAAAGTGCATTAAAAAACTTAAAATTGTGTTTCTAAATTTAATCCAAAACTTAAATGGAGATAAACAGCACATGAAAGAATATATTAAAGTAAAAATAATTTTTAGTTCCAATATCGAATAATAGAAATTTTATCAAAAACTATAAACATTTTAGTTTTAGACACTTTAAATATGACTTAATAAAATAAGAAATTAAATTAGTTATGCATAATTTAGAAACAAGTAAAACTCACATTTGATTCAATTTATATATTTTATTAACAAATATCATGTGTTTCAAGTGAAAATGTCTGAAAAATTGTTGCTGTTTGTCTAAAGAGTAAGTCCCAGAAAGGAACATCCTGGGTAAGATGATAAACTATGTCAACATCAAGGCCTCTGATCAGGAGGTTTTGAGGAGTGTGAAACTACCTCTTAATTGCTGATTTTCCCAGGTCCACCCTGACCCTGAGCAGTAGCACCTGTTAGGGTCCCAACTATGGGTAAATAGTTAACACCCAAACTGGGGTCAAAACACTATGTAAGTATAAAAATAGGTTTTAATACCAGTAATACATTTTTGCAAATAATTACTACCAGCAATACATTTTTGAAGGAAAATATATTACCAGCAATACTTTTTTTAAAAAATATTACCAGCAATAAAAATTAAAGTAGATAAGTAATAAGTATTAAATAAGTATATAAGTAATAAGTATTAAATAACCTTATTGAGTTTGATATACAGTAAAACAATACAAAACTGTTATATCCCATGCTAATAGGAATATATACTTGAAAAACACGGTGGATGAAATAAGTAAAGGTTTATTGTGAAACCCAGTACAATAAGAATAAAGGTAACAGTTATGCACAAGGTCGTCGCAAGTCAATTCAGTAGTGAGTGCTACTATTGGAAAGTTGGTAGTTTTCGTGTAAGTCTGAGTCATACTCAACAGATCCCAGCTGGACTCTGTAGTCCATTGACTTACAGATACTTATAGGTAGTTACTACCTAAAGTGTAGTCACTCAAGGGGGTGACAGGTTTGTTATGTCTTTAGGATGTAACCCATTGCATCCTAAAGACAAAACAAACCAAGCAGAAAGGAATTTCCTCTACCCTAGAAATATCCCACCATAACAAATTTATAAGCAGTATTTAGAAGAACAAGGATTTTCTGTTAAAATAAATGAAAATTATCTCTAGAAGAATTGAATTTAATAAACATCCAAAAAAAGTGTCCAAGTCAAATTTTAAATGACTTGAATTTGATAAACATTGTGGGTGTAGATACAACCAAATGCTGTCTATGGAAAAATAATTTATTTGATGAAATTTCTGCTAAAAAACTAAAGTTCATAAATTAGTCTTTCATTTGTGAGAAGAGTAATTGTCAATATTCTTGTATTATTTCAAACTGTTGTTCTCATCTTTGTTGATATAGATGTTTCGATCAAGTACCCTATGTTTAATCCACTAGGCCATTGTCCCATAGGACAGTTTGTTGTAGTGAACTTAGAGCCTTAAACTTAACCTGCCTGCTGATTAGAGTTGTAACTGCTGCTACCCATCATGTTTTGATTGCTATCAAATGTATTTACATTATCCACAGATAATCCTGGCTGGCATTATTTTATTTCATTAAAATCTTTTTCCTGATATCACACGTGTTATTTAAACACTTTGCATTTAAAATAATTTCAATGAAATTCTATTGATACTTTAAGAATTTTCTGTATTTTTGTTAATCTTTAGATCAAATGAATGTTTTGGGCATTCAATAAATCCTATCCAGTGAAATGATCCAAAGGAGAACAAGAAAACTTAGTAGGATTTATCAGTGGGCATAATCTGCACAACGTATGTGCTGAAGACACATCAGAATATCAAAAGTCCCTTCAAGAAACTAAGCAAGAAATTAAGAAATAGGAAAATTTTGTTAGACACAATAAAGAATGCTGAACTGTTTTCACTATCAATCTTCCAATATGGCAGTGAAAGCTGAACAACTACTGCACAAATAAAGAATAGGCTTGGAACGACGTAGATGTGGTTCTCTAGATGGATGCTGAGAATACTCTGGACTGAAAATAAGCAACAAAGTAGTTTTAAGATCTAAAAGTAAAATTGTAGTTAAAATCAGAAAGAGACAGTTTGAAATTCCTGGGATGCATTAAGAGGAAAGAGAGCTTAGAAAATTTAACACTCACAGGACATTATTTACATTCTGAATATTGGTCCCACATTTTGGTCATTGTGCTCTCTGACCATCATCAGGGAATTTCAAACTGGTCCCTTTATTTAATCTAAGGAGATAGATTGTTCTTGTTCTGCTGTACATGTCTAGAGATATCTCTTCCAGTTCTTATTTAGTTCTGCTCTTCTATTGCTGGCCCTGTTTCTCCTGTGCATGAATTCAACACACAGTTATTATTGCTAAATTCATTGCCAGCCAAGACACCCACTAGTTGATGCTGTTCAGGACTAAAAAGAAGAAACGACAAAACCTCTTCCTCTTTTGATTTCTTTGCACCAGATATACTAAAGACAATATGATGCTCTTCCCCTGGGAAGACTTCTTGGTTCTTGAAAAATCAAACTACTTAATTACAAACAAACCCCGTGTTTACACAAACACACACACACTAGCTAAGAACAGAAATGTTTTCATTTTTTTCTTTTAACTACCTGTACCCACATAAATATATCTTTTTCTTTCTTTTCTTTTGTGAGATAGGTTATTGTTTAAATAAAAATATGTTTTCAGTCTGAATTTCTAGGATGTGGAGTTGTGATCCACATTATTTATATTTGGACTATTGTCTTCATCTTTGTTGTTGTTATCACGTTTCTTCGATTGGCCTATCACATCAGCTCCATTCCAATTCGATAATTTCTGCCTGAATTGCTGGGATGAAGTAATTATTTACACTATTTATATTCACACTATTGTCCTCATCTTTGTTGTTGTTATCACGTTTTGGCTATTGCACCCTCTGGCCTTCATCAGGTGTATATTCATCTGGATAACCTACAGGGAATTCTGAACTGAAATCTTGATTTAATCTATGGGGGTTGGGGTAGACTGTTCTCATTCCACCGCCTATGTCTAGAGATACCTTGTCTAGTTCTTATTTTTAGTACTGCTCAGTTATTGCTTGCCCCATATACACACTACCTGACCCAGTTGTGATAACAACAACAGAGATGAAGTCAATAGCCTGAATATAAATAGTGTAAATAATATATATATACACGCACACACACACACACATATATATATATCACAAACTCATATTCATACAACAGAATATACATATATATATATTTCACAAACTCATATTCATACAACAGAATATATATATATATCACAAACTCATATTCATACAAGAGAATATATAAATATATATATATATATATATATATATATATTGAATATGAGCTTGTGATATATATATATATATATATATATATATATATTGAATATGAGCTTGTGATATATATATATATATATATATATTGAATATGAGCTTGTGATATATATATATATATATATATATATATTGAATATGAGCTTGTGATATATATATATATATATATATATATTGAATATGAGCTTGTGATATATATATATATATATATTAAAAAAATCATATTTATTCTGTTGTATGAATATGAGTTTGTGATATATATATATATATATATATCACAAACTCATATTTATTCTGTTGTATGAATATGAGTTTGTGATATATATATATATATATATATATATATATATATATCACAAACTCATATTCATACAACAGAATAAATATATATATATATCACAAACTCATATTCATACAACAGAATATATATATATGTATATGTATATATATATCACAAACTCATATTCATACAACAGAATATATATATATATATATATATATATATATATATATATATATATATATATATATATATATATGTATTAGATAAAAATGAAACTCAATTGTACCTTGTTTTCATTTTTATGTAATTCATTTCTATGCTCTATAATAAATATATTGAGTTCTCTTTTGTAGATCAGTTTTAATATTTTATATTATTAGGATTCACTTGGATTACTTACCCATATTACCTATATATATATATATATATATATATATATATATATATTCACACACACACATACAGATAGACAGACAGACAGATTGTTGTCATCATCGGCAGTGGCTTTATTTAATTTCTTCTTTGCTGTTCACTTCCTTTATGATGATGTCATTGATGACTACGTTCTCTGCCAACGTACAGGTTCAGGACTAGAAGCTCCCAGTCTCACCAAAACCTGCTCCTGTCATCCATTCCCTATTGCTATTTGGCTTTGCAAGAGTTTGTTGAAGGTGAAAGAAAATCATAGAAGAAAGTGCCTATGTCATGAATTTGTTTAAGGTGGACCTCAACTTGCCAGGAAATGACCCACCCACTTGATTTCATGACCTTCTTCTGCGGTACGTGTGGAATAAGACAGGCAGAATCCAGTTATGAAACTGCAACGGACTACCATTGACTCTGTTATTCATTTTGAGTGGTGCCTTCTGTAGCATGTCCGTCATGCAAAGCCGTCTTCATTCATTGTCTCAACTGCTGAGATCTGTTTTAAACATCTGCTTGTTCCATTGTTGGGGTCTTTGGGCTTGGTTATGCTTAGACTTTGTGTTGAATTTGTTTCTTTTAAAAATGTTAACTTCTTTTACTTTGAAAGTCTTCATCCTAATCAGCCATAACAAATAATAACTATTAAATGCTGTTGTAAATTAAATTATCTCCCCTTCGATCATTCCTATCCCTGTTTGATACTATGAAGTATCGCAAAGAGATACCTAATTATTCCCCTTTCCCATTAGGCAAAAGAATCCCGAAAAGACCTCCATGTTTGTTTGTACATAATGTGTGTATTTGTTCGGTATTAAAACTTATACTAACGGTCTTCTAGTCTTACGTTCATTTTTAACTCGCAACATCTACATACCACAAACTTGTGACCAACTGCTACTGCATCTATTTCAAAACTTAGACACCCATCTGCTGCAGTTTAATCCACTAGTCTATTGTCCCATGAACCCAGAATTTGGAATTTTAAACATAATTTTCTTATTGCTTGTCTATTGCTGACACTGCTGCTGCTACAATGATAACACCTCATCTCAGAAATTCTGGTAGAAACTCACAGGACATATTGAAGGCAGGAGAGGCAGAGGGGAAACAGTGGGTAACCTGTCCCTACTCCGCCATCTGTTCATACAAAGAGAGATGGTAAATAGTCAAATGTTCATTAGAACTAAAAGAGACAGGAAGTTGTGAAGAGTCATGATCAGAAGGGACACAGAACATAAAAAAGCTGAAGAATAAATACTATACATGATATCGCAGGTTAGGCAAGCAACTGGTTCATAGACATATAGTATTGTCTATATATTTAGTATTGCTTATAAAGAGAAAGTGAAACAAAGATGTCCCATTTTATTTGGTTTATGCAACAGTAAAGTTTTAAAATTGTTTTCTTTTCATTTATACTTTTAATATTTTTGACTTTTTTCAGTTTTCAATTGTAATGAAAAAAATTTTGATTTACTTTGAAGATCAGCATGGTACAATTTAAAGTTATACTCAACTTGCAAAGTAATTTTGCCATAGACTTTGTTTTTCAATAAAGTTTATTTATAGAATATTACATAAGGACGATTTAAAGATGTCGCTCAAACTTTTACGATTATTTGATCTCTCTTCTTGGTTTGGTGAAACAAAATGGTTAAACGTGCTTCATGACTCAAGGGAGATAACTCTGCATTGTCCACATTTAAAATCCTCGACTTAACAATTAAAAAAAACTGTTACACACCTTTTTATAAAGTACTGTATAAATTGATTTTGCGTGTATATTGTCCCTAAATTTTGCATTATAAAATTGTTAATTTATTATCTTCTTTGCTATGACTGGATTCCATTTTTTTAGGGTAATGTCCCTCACAAAGTATAACCGTTTAAGGCAAAAAATGCATTTAACAGAAAACTCTTGTTCCAAGTAAATGGTACTGAGTTAAGGAAGAATATTTTTAGTATTTTTTATTTTCTTTTATTTGGAATTTTTTCCCGAGTATGCATTTAATGACTTTATAGCTTACAATAATGTGGACAATTTCCCTGGCAACAGTGTTAACACATGCTGTCAGACACATATCGGTGGGAATTAAAATTCTATATTAAGTGTTTTAAAAAACCAAAATAGAAGATTTTAAAAATAAAAGTTTAAAAAAAAAATAAAAATATCAAAAAATCATAAAAATAACAAAAACAAAAATATTAAAAAATGAAAATACATAAAAATATATCAAAGGGTCTTTATTATTTTCTCTCAACTTATGGATACTATAAAACTATAAGTACACAAACTCTCATCAAAACTCTTGGAACCAGAGAATTTGGGGGATTAGCATTTCAAAGTCAAAAATCTATGTGTATAAGGCAATGAAAAACCAGTCCCCTATCTTTCCCAAGAATTCCTGGCAATTCACAGATATTAAAGGAAAGGAATGTATAGAAATCTACAATCACTTACATTCTGAAAGAACATAAAAAAGTACAAATAGGCACTGAAAAAGTCTTGGTTTGACCAAGAAAGGATTAATGATCAGACTGGATTAATGATTAGACTGGATTAATGATTAGAAAGGATTAATGATTAGACTGCATTAATGATTGGAAAGGATAAATGATCAGACTGGATTACTGATTAGAAAGGATTAATGATTAGACTGCATTAATGATTAAAAAGGATTAATGATTAGACTGCATTAATGATTAAAAAGGATGATTAGACTGGATTATTGATTAGAAAGGATTAATGAAAACCAAATTGTTAATGTTAGTTCATTTGGTCAGATTTTGGGAAGTGGATTGAGAATAGTTAATTAAAAGTGAGTTCGATCCTCACTACCTGCTCCATATTTGTAGTTTTGTATCAAAACTAGGCTCACTAAAGAGGAATCCAGCAGAATAAGAGTTGAAAGTTGCCTTGTACAAACTTTATTAACATAAAGATTTAAAAAAATAGATACTTTTTATTTTTTTATTTTACAATGATGTTCACCCTGTACAATGCCCAAGAGCCACTCACGGTAGAGGGTTACAAGCCCAAGTAGGGTGATAATGACACCAAGCTGTGAAAGAAAAGTAAAAACCCAAACCTAAACTGAAAACAAGAGATAAATCTCTACTTCTGTTCAAAAGACCAGCTCCTTGCTTGGATGTTGCCTCTTACTGTGACCCTCTGTGACCTTGAGTGGCTACTGGGCCTTGTATAGCGTTGTGGTGTGATGGATATCAGCTTGGAGTGAAAACTCGGAGACCCAAGTTCAAAATCCAGTCAAGTTTGTTAGATTCACTTATGCACAAATAACCTTGGGAAAGGTATGAATCCATCTCTTTTTCCCCCAGCTATGGGTTGAATAGCAAGATAGACTGGGTGAATAAACAGAAATACTAACCAGTTGTTAGATCAAAGGAACGAATGTATTTTCAAGTGTAGACATAAGAATGAATTTAAAATTCCCTAAAAACGTTTTTTTTGGGGGGATGCACACTTTAGTGTTGATTCATTTATATGGGTACTAGCACATATGAGTATTCATATATATATATATATATGTGTGTGTGTGTGTTTATATTGTATATCATGTTTTTTATATGTAGCTAGATCTATGATTATTGTTTATATATATTTAAAATCCCTTTATTTATGTTTGATATTGTTATCATCATTATTATATTTATTCTTCATATTCAGGGCTCCTTTATTAGATTGACTAATTTGGAATTGTGTTGATTTGTCCTGCCTAAAATAACAGGCCATATCGGTCAATTTGCTGTAAAAACCGATGTACAATGTTGCACACTTTAAGGAAAAATTGTCCGGGTCAGTCTATTTTAGGCTTATTACTTTCTATTCATCTTTTTCTTCTTCTCTTTCCTTTCTTTACCCTCCATCTCACTTTTTAAAAAGAACTTTTGATCATCTGTCACTTTCCTTCTCTTTTGCTTTCCCTTCCTCCTGTCAATCTAGCATATCAGTCTCTGGGGAAATTGTCTCCATTTACTAAAAGATTTTGGTCTGAAGAGATGAATATATAGAGATATTCACAAAATAAATTATAACTGAAATCAATATTTAAGGTATACTCTGTAGTTTACATTGAGCTCTCCCTGAATTAATATCTGCCTTGGAATTATCCCTACCAGCCACAAATTGGTAATTATATATATATATATATATTGGGTGTTTTTTTTTTTACGAAAGTATTTATTTGTGTTTCGTAAAAAAAACACACAATTTTTTTTCAGTTATTTTATCCATATATTATATACATATATATATATATATATATCTCAGTCAGTTATGTGCCATGTGTGATACATCCATAGGCAATCATGTATCTTTGGATACATGACTGATGAGGCAGTTTTTTAGGTTGTCATTTTTTTCTGCGGTAGACCAGTCGCCATCCAAGGCTATAGAACCCAATCTGTCCCGCTATTTACTTATAGCTTGAAGGAGAAGAGGATTCATACTTTTCCCAAGGGTATTAGCATGTAAGTGAATGCAATGGATTCGACTGGAATTTGAAGTCAGCTATCCAATTCTTCAATCCGAGTTGCTATCCATTACTCCACCATATATATATATATATATATATATTTTTTTTTTTTTTTTCAGTCCTGTAATTATGAGTTTAGCTAATGTAATCTCTTTCTGAACTGTATATATTTTTTGGAATAAAACTTTTCTCTATTGTATTGGTGTGTTTCACCTACAGTATCCAACATATTTTTATTGCAACAAATTTATTATAATTTTCATTTCACTAATTATATCTTCAGTTTTGATTTAATGTATATTTGTAAAGGTGGTTGCCTGTTATATTATATTTTTTTTTTCCAGTAGTACAATATTTTACATAATTGTAACACTAGAAGCATTTTTGTATTTGGGTGCATAAACACCCCAGGGGGCTATACATTTTCAGAAATCCAAAGTGACTAATGCTGGATTAATACTGAACTTTAATTTGAAACGCATCTTTTCCTATTCCAATGTCCTTCAGCTTTTGGTGTCATGTTCTGTCCTCTGTTAAAACACATTCTAGATACTTAAATTTATGTACTTGCTTGATTTTGGTATCTCTGATTCACAGTTCACCTCTTGGGCTGTTTCGACTGTTGGCAACCATGCATCCTATCTTCTTACAATTGATGTTTAGTCCTTTCTTCTCCCTTTCCTTTACTACCTTCTTCAGGAGTTCCTACAGTGATCCTTCTGTTTGTATCAAGTGTCATCTACATATTTTGTGATGTTAAAATTTCAACTGCCAATAATGAATACAGGTAAAAGTTCTAATTTTCTCAAGTTTGCCTCACTGTAAAGGTTAAGTAAGTCTGGTGAGAAAACACATCCTTGTCTTATGCAACTTTTTATTTTTCTATGTCATTCACAAATTTTCATATATCTTCACCTCATTACTAAAAAAAAAATTGATATGAGACCTGTTCAGAAAGTATCCAGCTATTTCCTATTTAAATAAAAAAAAAAAAAAAAAAGAAACCTACCTAGGGTAACAGCATCTTAACCCCACCCCCTCAAAATACTCTCCTCAGGTCTCGCACACTTGTACAAACATTGCTTCCATGCTATAAAGTCCTTTTTATTAGAGAATGCTGAAACCGAGACAGGATGAGCAATTTGTCAAAATACCTCGTGGGCATAGAATTCTAATAGTGATGGATTGCATTTGATTAAGTTTTGGATACAAGACCAAAATGACAAAATCAGCTGCAAGAATTTTGAAGCATCGACATACTTTCCATATCTAGATTGCTTAGAGAGGCTAAGCTCCATGTGGCAGAATGCTAAGCCAATAAGTGGGCATGTGTTCATCTACTTCCAAGAACTGATGTTTCCATGTTCCTCTCATATAATAAAACGAATTTTAAAAAAAAAATGAAGAGAGACCATTTTTCATTTGTTGATATAATCTCTAAAGTGATATTGGAGGCTGAAGCCAGTGGTGACATTGAACATAACATTTTTCAAGATCGTCATCAGCTACTTCTCTGTGTTCTCTTTCAACGATGATAGGTGCAAAGGAGAGGTGGACAATATTATTACATATCAAATCTGCAGTGAGGGAGAACAGTTGCAGCATCTGGGTCTTATTTAGGGCAATGTTCAGTGGACTAAGGAATGGTGTTGTAGATTCAAACTTCAAAGGGAGCCAGGCTAGAGCTTGAGGAAAGTTACCTTTATACTTTGCTGTAAGAGTGGTTCCTTCATTTACACATGGTAAAAAAAAAAAAAAAATTGCAGCATATTGAAGACTCTCCAACTGTAACATCCCAAGACCACATGGCTGAATGAATACAGAAAGATTAGCCTGTCATTTCAACACAAGAAAAACAACGTAGTCGTTGGGAAGAGGATGCACAGCCAGTTGATAAAGGATCAGTTGGAAAGATCTCCATATGGAATATTGTGATGTTCCCATTAATACCTTCCTTCTTTATGTCTCCATGAAGTGTTCAGATAAACTATATTCTATAGTGATTTTCCAAGCGTAGCTTAGATGTGGCACAAGGCCGAAAGTATGGGGCACCCAGTGAGGCTCGAACTCACTACTCAGTCGTAATTGTTCTAGTGAGACAAGCTTGCTAACCATTACACCACCTCGGGGTGCCCAAACTATATAGTTCCATCAGTTCTAATCTTCATGGTGAAGACATTCCATGCTATGCACATGATAGCAACTCACCCTCATTCCCTCCGTATACCACTGGTGAGATGTAAGCTCCATTTAAGTGGCTTCTTTCCATGGACCACCGCTCTGTGGAGCCGACTCTCAAGAAGATAGTTTCCTGATCCCTACGATCTGTTTAAGTCTTGGCTTAATCATTGCCTCCCCATAAACTATGCCCCTCTTACCCTGTCATCCTTTACCGGCTCTTGTACAGTGGACATCATTATTTAACAGAAAGAGAAAGAGGGAGACTGTATTTTTTTTGGGGGGGGGGGGTTGTGTCGATTCAAAGCCCATCCTTTAACTAAATACATGATTTATTTAATCAACTCTACCCAAGGTTGGAAAGGACCTCCAACTGGTTGGTTTGTTTGTTTTTTTTATTTTAGTTCTTTATATTCCAACTGCAGTCATTATACAAATCAGGGGAAAACAGTGGACGGGGAGGTGAACAGTCTAATGGGCATCTCTCTTGTCCGTCATTCTCCGAGGCCCATTTCGTCTCTATTTTTTCATGGTACTGAATGTTCAGAATCCATTGTGACAAATCCAGCTGTTTTCCATTTAATAAGATCTCAGATGACTGATATTGATACAGGGTACTGAGAGTGAAAGGGAATGAGAAGACTTTAGGATTGGGTTTCTCCATCCTTCCTAAACAGGAAACAAGGGATAAACCTCTTCTCCTGTTCAAAAGATTGGGGTGAAGAGTGAACTGGACAACAGAGTTTATGTGGAGCCATTAGAAGAATAGAATTGAAGACGACTTTAGAAGGAACCAGAAACTTAATCCTAAACAGGAAACAAAGGATAAGCATCTACTCTTGTTCCAAAAGGTTTCCACTAGAATGTGTATCCACACACAGTCAGTCGAGACCTAAAAGATTTTATCTGGACCTAGGTTTATAACAGTAAAATCTAGATATAAGTATTTCAAAGCAATCACCTACTGTCCATAGATAGGGAACAAGGGGGATAAATTAAAATTTTCTGGATGAGCTAACACTTAATCAGAAGGTAGAAAATTCTAATCAGAGAGCAGGGTGTGGACCTGTCCTTTATGATATAAAGAAGCCATAGTCATTGGCATCCAGAAAGGGGGGGGGGAGGAGATAAAGAGACAAACATACACACAGACAGGTAAGTTGAGTTGCAGTCCTTGTTGGCTGAATGGAAGATTTAGCTTGTGAGAAAACAGAAGTCACAGCAAAGATGCCTCAAATGTCACTTACATACCTGCAGGCAATGCCAAGTGATTCCTTGAGATATCACACACACAATGGGGAGGGGAAAGAGAGAGAGAGAAATATTTGTTGCTTTGTTTTCTGGGTGTGGCATTTTTTCCTTTAGTTTCTACCAAGCCAAACAATGAACAAAATATATATAGTAGCAGGTGTATGCAACAGCTTCACTATGTTCAAATTGTAAATGCTAAGTCTTAATTTCTGATGTTATCAAGATCATACTTGCATTGATAGCACTGAAGGCTATAATGTAGGTATATTTGACAGAGACATGGATATAGATTCACCAACCATGCTGGTCATGGTAACATTTCATGTAAGTGTAGACATTTGGTGAGGTAAGCATTGAGACAAAAAAAAAAAAAAAAAAAAAAAAAAAAAAAAAAAAAAAAGATAAAAAGCTACACTATGATTTGCTGGACAAGTTCACTAACCATATACCCACACATGGATTAAATAAAATAAAAAAAAAAAAAAAAATAAAAATTTCTCAAAAGTTGTCTTTATTCCCTGACTTTGTTACATGGATTATGTACAGTTTTGGTTTCCTCATAAAAGTTTACCGTCCATTTTTCAATAATACAGCATTTTAAGAGAAACAGGTGAGAAGAGTGTGGGTGTGTTCTGGAATGGACAGTTTTTTTTTTTTATCCACTTTTTTGCTCACCTGGTTTGATTGTGGCCTGCTGAAAACTGGGAGATACAAAATCAGAATTATGAAAAAAAACTGTTGAAGGAATGGATATATATGCAATTTTTTTCTTTTTTTAAATATATATATATATATATATATATATATATATATATATATATATATATATATTCCTTGCATATCGTCTGATAAGCTTAACATTATCATTAAAAGACGAAAGAAAATCTCAATATTGATACATATAATCCTTTCTAAGCTTTCAGCTTACATAAGCCATCATCAAAGATGACAATTACAATATATTAAACAATACACGGACATAATAATGATAGTCTGTTTTTGTTTGCATGGAAGATTTCCAAGCAACTAACATTTTTAGGCATTTAAAACATGCCTGGCCGCATACACAATTCCGGAAAATCCTTGTTGACAACACGATTATGCTTAAACATGAAAACAATAAACAAAAACTAAAAATTCTTGAAGCTATATACATAAAAACAGTTGAAACCTAACCTGAACAAAAAAAAAAACAAAAAAAAAAAAAACTATGAAATCTCCACAAATATACTTAAATGCCTATAATTGGTAACAAGCCATTGGTTTATGCCAATGGCTTCCCATACTTAACACTTCTTGTTTTCACTCTCACGTGGTCATGTGTGATGTCATGAGCCGCGGTGTGATTTTTGCTTCCAGCGTCTTGTAAGCATAAGTTTGTCATTGCTTGGAACTCTTCCATGCAAACAAAAACAGACTATCATTATTGTTATGTCCGTGTATTGTTTAATATATTGCAATGTAATTGTCATCTTTGATGATGGCTTATGTAAGCCGAAAGTTTAGATAGGATTAAAAAAATGTATCAATATGGTGATTTGCTTTCGTCTTTTAATGATAATGTTATTAAGCTTATCAGACAATATAATGAAACACACGCACATATCTTATATATATATATATATATATATTAGTCCATAAGACCATTAAGTAGAACTGTTCATTTATTTTATTCCTGCTCAGTGTTTTGCAGAGATTATATCTAATCACCAAGAAACTTAAATATAAGATTGAAAAATAAATTCAACCTTACAATAAAGTTTCCTGAAAAGTGTACATAACCTTGCCAAAACTGAGTAGGGATAATTGAACAGTTAAAATTTGTTCAATGTATGAATGAGGGGTGCTGAGAAGGTCTTGGCCTAACCTACTTTATTAAGGAGAGGGGGAAGAAAAAAACAGAATTGGGATTGAAATAAAATAAAAATAAATGAATAAAAAATCTCAGTCTAACCTTGAAGAGATTCCAGAATACATTTTGAGGTTTTGTCAGATTTTGCTAAGCAGATTGGGCTCTGACTTTTTTTTTTTTTTTAAATCATACCTCCACACTTATGATAAAATCAAGTGATATAATTTTTTTTAAAAATACATTTACATCACCCCCACAACTCTATTTTAGGTTTTTTTCAGCAAGGAATAATTTAATCAGCATTTTTATCTACTTAATCAGAATTTTAATCTTAATATGAAACTTCAGTGATTTACTAAAGACATTTACAAGATACAATTAGTTGGGTATTCTATATAAACTAATATCTTCATCTTTATCAATTTTCAGCTGCTAAAGTTTTTGAGGTTATGCAGAAAAGATAACAGCTAACTCTAGACATGAAGGGGTCAAGATTTAATATGTGAATAACAAAGTTCAAAGATATTACATGTATAGTGTGGAAGTAGACCTTAGAAGGAAACAGAAACCCAATTCTAAATATGTAGAAGAGAGGTGGCTACAAAGTACAATTGCAGAAATAAACTTGGTACTATTTTCAAACATCTACCCCAGTAGAAAAAAAAAAAAAATGTATATATTTTTTGATATGAAGACAAAAGTTTATTGGAATGTTACCATTTTATTTTGTTATATTTTTTTAAACTAACTTCCTAACATTTTATAATTCTTCCAATATTCTATAATGAAAACCAAATGTAACAAACAGCAAAATTTATATTAATAGCAAAAATAAAATTTCTATCATTTAACAATTGTTGGTCACATTTCATTTTCATACTTTCTATTTGTTTTCTGAAATATTTTTTTTTATAATTTATTAAAAACAAATTAAAAATGCCTTTTTTATCACATGGTAACATTCCATATATATAAAAAAAAAAATAATTTTTTTTCTTTTCTGCCAAATGAATTTGTTTTTGATTGATGAGGAATTATGACAAGACCCAATTTATTTTCTTCCATCCTTCAATGCTTAGAAAAAAAAAAAAAAAAAAACAATCTCACCAGTTCATTTAACAATAAAATCTGAACCATCAAGATAAACTTGAAAGAAGCCATTAAATTTCTTAATTACTTATTTCAAGTTCCTTAAGAATTTTTGGGAGTAGGGGGGTTACAACTGCTGGGAAAGAAGGGTGGACAGGGAATAAAAAAACCTTTACCACCATCACTCCTTTAATTGATTGATTGCTTTAGGGACAAATTACTTGAGAACAAGAAATTGCCATATTTTTTTTTTACCTTTTTAAAATTCTTCCTTGGGTAAGTAGGGATTTTTTTTTTCACCCACCTACTATAAAAGAACTACATAAAATTAACAATTAGAAATTAAATGTAGCTCAAAATGTACATGAAATATTTTCAATTTTTCAGTTGACACAAGAGAGCTCAACAATAGGCAAATCTCTTGGTTCCCCCAAGATCTGATGAAATTGGAAATTAAATTCTCTTTTCTTCCATGATGATCTGAAGTTGATTTTCTGAAAAGTTTTTATAAAAAACAAAATGCATCAATTATTTAAGCAATTTTCCTACATAACATAAAAAAAAACAAATAAACAAACATTATTCGCAAACAAAACTATTTCTTAGTTTGTATTTTATTAGAACTTTTATTTTGGAATGTAAAAATATATTAATTCTTTCACTGTAAGCCCAGCAGCTGGTATTAAGGGTATTTTAAGCGCAAAAGAGAAACCTCTCTCTCACATCACTGTTTGTAAGTTTTATCATTTGTGCTTTTAAATCAGGATTTGTCCAATGAATATCGAGAGAAAGAGCAATAGAAGTGGAAAGGAGACGGAAGAATTTAAGAAATGGTTGCCATTCGAATAAGACAGTCACCACATAAGATGCCCTCTGGGAAGTGACAACATCCAATGTCGATGGGGCATGAAATTTCATTGTCAATTATTTCTATATTCACCCAGGTAGAGATGAAACTTACTCAAAAGGAAGGACTTGCAGGTCTTTTTGTTTACATGTAAAATCATCAATGACCGAAATCATAAGTAGACAAAGTAGCAAAGTTACTGCTCTCTCTCTCTCTGTATATATATATATATATATATATATATATATATATAGGAGGCAGGGTGGAGTAGTGGATAGCGCTCAGGTTTAGGAATTAGAGAGCCAAGTTCAAATTCCAGTCGAATCCATTACATTCACTTATGTGCTAATACCCTTAGGAAAGATATGAATCCTCTTCTCCCCTCAGCTATGGGTAAATAGCAAGACAGACTTGGTTCTATAGCCTTGGATGGCAACTGGTCTAAGAGAAGGACAATTCTGAATTCAAAACCTGCAGAGGCTTGTTTGGGGACCTTGTGGCACGTAGTGCACCTGGTTTCTGTATTCAACTCTTCAAAAAGTGTGGTCGGCTCTGCACAAAGCCTTCACCACTAGAATCAAATCATTTGTGCAGGTGTCTGGCTGTGGGTTCCTAGGAACTGAGTTGCTTGACCCTCATATGTTGAATATAATGCAAGTCCAGCATTTTATATATATGTGTGTGTGTGTGTGTGTGTGTGTGTGTGTGTGTGTATATATATATATATATATATATATATATATATATATATAATTAGAAAGCTGGAGAATTTATGATTTACAAAAGGAGATAGTAAAAAAAAAAAATTAACATTAGATCATAACAAGCAAAAGGGAATCTGGTCCTCTTACAATTAGAGCAGGTGAAACACTTTAGCGAAGTATAGAAATGACTTTACAGCATCCACTATTATTATCTGATAAGAAAAATCTAATTTTACACTAAATTTCAATACAGAACAGGATTCATTTGAATGAAGAACTGTTGTACATGTCAAATTGGGAAATAACCTAACCCTATATCTGATATGTTCTTGATACCCAGTCAACAGTGCAGAAAATGGAATCTGTGACCAAAGTTCAAATTTTGGAATAGGCAGTTGGTGTTTGCTTCAAACAAATGCCCTTGCGTAATTTTTAGAATCCCCAGCTCTAAGTAAAAAAACAGAGCTCTCCTCTATAAATTGGTTGATAATCAGTGTAGAATGACAATTCTGAATTCAACAACCAAGAATGGTAAGTAGGAAGTGGAGCCTGTAATACCCCTGCCTTTACAAACACATCCACTCAACTTGTTTAAATATGTAGTCAGCATGCAAGATGATTGTATTTTAGCAAAAACTAATTGGTTTTACAATGGTGTTCTTATAGAAATGGATTTAATTATCTTTTAGAAAATGAAACAGCAGCTACTGTTTATTGATTAGGTTGATATAAAATATTACTTTTAGATATTGTAAATAGATCCCTTGTGGAAATCTTATCCAGCTTCTTGCTATCCAGTCAACTTTGTTCAAAAAGCTAATGCAATGTCAATCATTATCTTAATATATTTTCTCAGATTCTTTCACACACACTAACCCCTTACATCTTAGAGGCTTTAGCACCTTGCATGGGATGAAATAATAGAAGTTATATACATATATATCAGTGGGATTGGTGTGCAGAGCTTGCTGTGTTCAGTTTCCACACTAATACCCTTGAAAAAGGGATCATAACACCACCTCCCTCACTAGTTAAATAGCAACATAGATTAGGCCCTCTAGCCTTGGTTGGCAACCAACAACAAAACAGGAGCCAGTGCAAAGGCCTGCATGTCTAGTCAATAGGATGATGATATTCCAAAATGATGTGACCAGTGCAGTCAAACAGTAACTGCCAACAGTATTTCGAATAAGTATTAATGTCCTGCACATTGGACACGTTGCAGTAAAACAATGCTTAAAACCAGCCAGTTTTGCTTAGCCAATGCTACTGCAACAAATTTCATCCAGGCTATATGCTCAGTGCTTGTACCAAACTAAGCTAAGTTTAAAATACCTATTCCTAAATTTCAAGGATGATTGCATTGACTGGACTCCTCTAAAATAAACTCTATAAACCTGGACAATGTTCAACTTTATAGTGAGGTGGAGAGATGAAGTTTCAGACCACTTCTGGATACATTGCTTAAAACGAAGTCTATATTTGTGGCCAATGCACTTATTGTCATGCCTACATAAGATACTGATGACAAATTTATTCTTATTGTGTGAAATTAGCGGATATTTTACTGGCTTCTGCTACACAAGAAAAGCATTGTTAACATTCACCGCTACTTTGGACAATTGAATCCTTACATAACATCAATAAGGTCTTTTGCTAGAGTTGTCATTAGAAATTACCATATAAAATTAGTTATTTTGGTAAACTAAATTTATTATCTTGTAAAGAATGCTCTTCATGGTGCCATGTAACATTTGTCAGAGGCAATATGCCAAAAGAGGGAAAGGCATTAACTTAGGTGGCATTGAGTTTTGAGGGTGGGGTGGTGTTGGCTGATAACTTTACATAATACTAAATCTAATTCAATGCTCCTTTATGACATCGATAGTTTTAGGATTTGGGAATATTCAAAAAGCAGCATTATTATTGCTATTATCTATTTGAAGAATTGAAATTAAAGTTTCAAAGATAGCTATAGCTTAATGGGAAGGTGATAAAGCCCACTTGCTAAAAAGAGAGAAAAAAGACAGTAGAGTCTACACTGCATTCAGTCTAACCATTGCTCCATAAACTGACAGTTGTCAGCGCACTTCTTTGCTAGTCAAGTTACAACTCACCTGGGGAAAATGGATGCCTCTAAGCAGTAAAATGTCCAAGAAGTCCTGTATCATTGCAGCCAGATCAGCAAAGGATCAGATCCTACTCAACAAAAAAGCTGGACATCGAGTGAAAAATAAAAGATCAACCACTTCTATTTCTTTTCTCTCATTTCCAGTGCAAAACTGGGAGTTATATACTCATTCGTTGCACGTTGTTCATACTCGAGTAGAAAGTTGTATAAAAATCATTTAAAAAGAAATGAACCAAGTCATTTAAAAACAAAAGGAGTCGGTAATGACGAGAATTAATGTCAACAAATCATGACGAGAATTAATGTCAACAAATCCTGAAATTGAATACAGGCAATAAACATGAATGGATTCAATGCAATAGCATTAACAGCAGAGAATTTTTTTATGAATGCCCATGGAATAGGGCCGACTTGATTGTGTAAAGAGTTTAGCAATCATATAAAAATCACTTTTTTGTTTCAGTTTCTTCGATATTTTGAATATTTTTCAGACAATTTTATTTTTTTTTAATTTTAAATCATAGAACAATGAATAGCTTAAATATCATCTTGCTTGTCAGCATCCCACCTGCAGGGTTGTCAAGGGAAATAACTTTTAACAGTTATTTCCCTTGATATTTTAAAAACAGCAAATGATACAATATTCGATTTGCAATGCTCAACGAATGGTTCGCCCTTGTTATTTTCCAAAGTTTAGACAAACAAAATCACCATGCTATCTTAATATATTTGTGTGTATCCTCAAAATTTGATTTATTACAGCAGTTTATAAAGGCATGCATAAAAATAATTGGTAATTCAGCAATGATGAAGGGGGGGTGAAGGTGGTAAGAGAAATGTTTGCAGCTGTAATCCACCAGTCGTGGCCCTTTTGAAAGGCGAAACACTTTGTGATAAAGTAAATGTTAGGGAGAAAGGGAAGATTTTCTTATAAAATCCCTGCAGCTCCCTATACCTTCCAAAGTGCATATATTTACACACGCACGCACACTTCAAAATACTTTCCTCTGCCAACTCTTACTTGTAAGCAAGGCTTCTGCAACATAGAAATTGGTCTGTTCTTCAGTTTATCGCTTTCATATGGCAATTTTCCTGGTTGCCTGTGTCCATTTTGAACACAACATCGACAAAACCAACCTATTCATTGATAAATGATGGCCAGTCAACTGGGAAGCATAAAAAAAAAAAAAACAATCCCCAGAAAGTCTTGGCAAACAGCCCAACCAGAATTTTTTTCCATTCCTGTTACTATATTCTTGACCTTTTGACCTTTTATTCCTAATTTGGATTAAAACCATCTCAGGATATTAACAGATTATTAGGGGAGGGGAGAAAAAAAAAAAAAAAAAAAAAAAAAAAAACTTTAAAAAGGTATGGTAATGACTAAATGAAAAATAAGTTAATTAAAAAATATAAGTTAAAAAAAAAATAAATAAATAAAATAAGCTAATGAATGAAATAGGGGAAAAATAAAAAATAAAAAATAAAATAAAATAAAACTGTGTGTGGAATGAAGCTGGTATGAAAGAGGAACCAGAGTTTAAATAATCAGCTGCTTAAAGCAGCTTTGCGTTGTGGAAGGAGACTTTTATATGACAATGTTACCAGATCACAGAACTGGAACAAATTGATTGATGCTGTGTTCCCCCTCACCCAGCAAAGGTCAGGTCAGATGAATTTAGGAGGCACTATATGGCTGATGCAACAGCAGCCAGCCCAAAATGAATAACCAGAAATGAAAGCAGGAGTGTGGAAAAAAAAATTAAATTAAAATGTCTTCACTTTCGCCCACTGCTGCTGCTTCCCCCTGGACCGGAACCGCTGCCACCAACCACAGAGCTTCGTAATTTGTCTACAATGTTACACAACTTCAAAACTGGGCCAAGTTTCAAACCCAAATATTTCATCATCATATCACTACTCAGCAGAAGCAGGGCCTTCCCATCAATCTCCTGAAGAGACAGAAAAAAAGAAAAAAATAAATATATATGTATAAATTCATAGATGTTTCTATATTTTTGTAACTTTTTAAAGTATAACCAGAAGAGTCCATTATATAAAGAAAGTGAATTATCAATCTATATGCAATTAACTTTCTCTAGTGATGGAAAAAATAAATAAAAATAAACAATTTTGTTATATTGAACTTGATAAATAATTTTCATTTACTTAGTAGGGGTATAATTAAAAAAAAAAAAAAAAAAAAAATCTCAGAATTATAGTTTGTGTAATACTTTTCAATATACAAAAAATTTTTTCCCCATATCCAAAATATTTAGTTTATTATTGCAGAAAATGACTAAAATTTACGAAGAGATTAGCAGTAAAAGCTGTGGGAAGTAATTAGAAACATCAACTCTGCTTAATGCACAAACAATGAAAGGAAGAGAGGGATAAAAAAAGAAAAAAAAAAAAAGCCTTGCACCAATGAAAAGTTCATATATAAAAGAAAAACAAAAATATAATCATCCAATTGCTGATACTCCCTGACGAGTGGATAGAGTGATTGCGGGAAGGTCCATTTATGAAACTGAAGTTGGGATGCTGAAGGTAATACCAATCAGCTAAGTGACAAACTTTATATTTGCATGTTTTTATATATATATATATATATATATATATATAAAATCAAATGAAGTTAGTACTAATATACAATTGGAATCATAGTGCTATTTTCTACTGTTTGAATTTGATATGCAAAATAAAATGTAACATTAAAGGAAATGTGTAGACTGCTTAAGCTACAAATATTCATCACATTAAAATAAGATAACTTCTTGGTAAATTTAAATCCTGTGAGAAGTCATTTACAGAAGTTTTTCTAAGCCATATAGAATAAGCCAATATTGAGGCAAATATGAAATCCATTGAGAAAAACAGAATTAATACTTAACTTGCCCCCCTCTTCAAGCTTTTGTGACTGCCTTAATTATTTGAGGCATGGATTCTACAAATTTAAAGTAATATTCTTTATCAAAGATCTTCCAACTTTCTTGAATGGCTGTTAATAGCTCTTCTGTGTTGGATGGAGGAGGATTATTCTCATCATCATTGCTTGTATTATTTACTGTTATCCTCATCTTCATTGCCATATTCATAACATTTCGGCTGTTGTACACGTCAGCCTTCTTCAGGTGATTGGAATTTCAAACTGAACTCTTTATTTCGACCCTGGGGTAGATTGTTCTAGTTCCATGTGCCATGCTAATACCATGCAACCTGATACAAAATGGTTAATTGTTTCTGGATATTTATCACAGAATCTGTATATCAGGTCAACACAATTTTCCAGTATGTGTGCTTGATAATTTTCAGTTCCCAATCATTTATGGTATTGTATTGCCTTCACTGACTCAAAGGTATTTACATGCTTCTTGCTCCAGTTCCCTAAAATCTGACAAAATAGAGAACTATTAAGTGTGTTTCTGTAATACTCCCTTTTCTTGAAGGTTACTTTTGCACATTCATCTGAAATCCATACCAATGTCATCACTGAAACATTTTACAGTATTGAGGATATCCTTCAACTCATTGTCATCTTTGGTAAAAAGTTTGAGATTATCCAAGTTGAATAGGTGATTAAATATTTTCTTTTTTACTTTGTATGCATAATTATTACTGTTTAGTTCATGCAAAAGGAAGATGAAGGACAGACAGAACAGATGACAGGGAGTCTCCTTGAAAGATTCCTTGTCAAATATTCAAACAATTGGAAATGGCAGTACCTTTGGTGCGATTTAGAGATGTGGTTTTCAACAATTCCATGCTATATTTAAGGAAATTTACTATCACTGAAAAGACTTTGCATATTTCCAAAGCCTTAAGGAAATTTACTATCACTGAAAAGACTTTGCATATTTCCAAAGCCTTAAGGAAATTTACTATCACTGAAAAGACTTTGCATATTTCCAAAGCCTTAAGGAAATTTACTATCACTGAAAAGACTTTGCATATTTCCAAAGCCTTAAGGAAATTTACTATCACTGAAAAGACTTTGCATATTTCCAAAGCCTTAAGGAAATTTACTATCACTGAAAAGACTTTGCATATTTCCAAAGCCTTAAGGAAATTTACTATCACTGAAAAGACTTTGCATATTTCCAAAGCCTTAAGGAAATTTACTATCACTGAAAAGACTTTGCATATTTCCAAAGCCTTAAGGAAATTTACTATCACTGAAAAGACTTTGCATATTTCCAAAGCCTTAAGGAAATTTACTATCACTGAAAAGACTTTGCATATTTCCAAAGCCTTAAGGAAATTTACTATCACTGAAAAGACTTTGCATATTTCCAAAGCCTTAAGGAAATTTACTATCACTGAAAAGACTTTGCATATTTCCAAAGCCTTAAGGAAATTTACTATCACTGAAAAGACTTTGCATATTTCCAAAGCCTTAAGGAAATTTACTATCACTGAAAAGACTTTGCATATTTCCAAAGCCTTAAGGAAATTTACTATCACTGAAAAGACTTTGCATATTTCCAAAGCCTTAAGGAAATTTACTATCACTGAAAAGACTTTGCATATTTCCAAAGCCTTAAGGAAATTTACTATCACTGAAAAGACTTTGCATATTTCCAAAGCCTTAAGGAAATTTACTATCACTGAAAAGACTTTGCATATTTCCAAAGCCTTAAGGAAATTTACTATCACTGAAAAGACTTTGCATATTTCCAAAGCCTTAAGGAAATTTACTATCACTGAAAAGACTTTGCATATTTCCAAAGCCTTAAGGAAATTTACTATCACTGAAAAGACTTTGCATATTTCCAAAGCCTTAAGGAAATTTACTATCACTGAAAAGACTTTGCATGTTTCCAAAGCCTTAAGGAAATTTACTATCACTGAAAAGACTTTGCATATTTCCAAAGCCTTAAGGAAATTTACTATCACTGAAAAGACTTTGCATATTTCCAAAGCCTTAAGGAAATTTACTATCACTGAAAAGACTTTGCATATTTCCAAAGCCTTAAGGAAATTTACTATCACTGAAAAGACTTTGCATATTTCCAAAGCCTTAAGGAAATTTACTATCACTGAAAAGACTTTGCATATTTCCAAAGCCTTAAGGAAATTTACTATCACTGAAAAGACTTTGCATATTTCCAAAGCCTTAAGGATACAAGAGTATGGTGCACTATCAAAGGCTTTATGATAATCTATCCAAACTGTTGAAATTTCTACCTTTTTTACTACAATTTCCCAGGATAATTTTATTTATCAATAGTTGATATTTGCAACCTATCCCTTATGTTCCAGTGAAAGAATGTGGTTTTCATTAAGAAGAGAGCAAGTACAATTCTCTTGGACAGACGTAATCAATTTGTGTGTGGTGGACAGACATGTTATTGGCTTATAATTTTTTGGATAATCTGTTTCGCCTGTTTTTTGGTAGGAGATATGTAATACCTCTAGTGATCCATTCTGGAATTTTAATGAGATTATTAATTAGCATTGATAATGTTTGTGAAAGGGTTTTATGGATTGATGATGGAGCCAAAAGTTGAGTAGCTTGTCATTTCTTAGGGATTTCCATTTTAGGGATTTTGTTAGAGATTGCCTTACATTATTTGTGTTTCTATTTTTTCTTGTACAGGTTTTATCATTCATTCATTCTTTCTTGTTCTCATCTGATGCACTCTGCATTGGGATTATATTCCTTTGGCTGGCTCCAAATATTCTCCCAAAGTTTTTGCACTTCTTCAATAGAAGGCAGCTTTTTGACTTCTATAACTTCTTTTTCCCGTAAAACTTCTTGGTCTGTTTGAAGTATCATTTTGTCATTAGAACCTACAACAATTGATATATCATCTTGTTCTTTATACCTTTAATTGAAGTTTCTGTTTAAGTATTTTCTTGATTGGTGGAATTTTACTTAATACTTTAATTTTATATTTTCTTTTGATCTTCCTGCTTTTCTGCGTTGAAACATTTGAATTCTTGAAATCTCATCTAGTATTGATAATTTACATCTGATTTCCTCAATTTCTTGCTTTAATTTTGCTTTCCAAGGGTGCGTTTTGTTTTTTGTCCATTTGATCTTTTCCTTGTCTTGATATTAATTTTTTCCAGTCACTGCTAAGCTATTGTATATGCAACATCATTTACTCCTGTGATGCTTTACCAATTGTCTGTCCATTAACAATGTTTGCAATGCAGCGTTGTATGTTTGCACAGTACATTTGACTTGTCATTAATTTTTGGAAGCTGGTCTCTATCTGACATTTCTGTGCAAGTTACTTGCTGATTATTTGAATGTGTGTGTTTTTTTTTTTTTGCTTCAGTGATTTCAACTGTTTTCAAGAAATTCTGCTCTAATATCGTTTGATTCATCTTCATAAGTGCAACTGTTTATGTCGCAGTTAGATTCTTCCATTTCCTGAGAGATCATTTTTGTTTTAGTTTTGGCTTTTTGTTTTCATCTCCGATTTAGTTTTGCCTGATCTATTTCTGCATTTGAGTGTTTTATTTCACACGTCCCTGTGGACATTGGCAAGCATATTTGAGTCGAGATAGGGCCTTATTTCAGTTCCTACTATATCTCTCCATATTTGGTAGGTCTGATCCATTATGCTCTTTTGCAGATTTTTGAGCACAGTGAAAAAAAAAAAAAAAAAAAAAGATGTCATGACATTTTAATATATTCTTCACAATGCCATTTCGTTTGCTTTCTTCTGATTAATTGATTTCACATTAAGTCACCAGGGTCAAGGTTGGAGTTAATCCAGTTTTGATGACCAGGTGTCTCATTGTTAGTTGAAGAGTTTATTCCAGTGACAGATTTTTTCACCCCAGACTGGTTACTCTGAGGGATGTAGCTCTTATTAACCAGGGTGACTACCAATCCAGTACAAGGTGGTGGTGGTGTTGTTTCTTCTTCATCATCATCATTATTATTATGGGAGTAGAGCTGACTAGTAGCATCCCATCATCACTAAGAAGATGCTGTTTTTTCCCTCCAGTCATGAGAATGAGGTTCCTTGAATGGAATATCTATTGAGATTCAAGCTCACATTAGGCCTCAAGTAAACTTCTACAGATTATTGATAGCTAAAAGCTACAGGGAAAATGGTTGGCTCCTTGTACTGTTCCAGAAAGTATCAGATTCCTCCTGCCTCAGATCAGACAAATGGAGTATTACTGCTATACTTGGGCTGGAGCTGACAAATCATTACTTTCCAGCCTTGGTAGTGTTTAAAAGCATTTACACAGCCTTTTAGATGATGAATTATTTTTCACTCTACAACTCTTTTCCATGGATGGAATGTGATTAGTTGTTTGCTACTATTGTTATTTTTATAGCTGATGTTCAGATAAGCTACATTCCTTAGTTCCACCAGTTCAGACCTTTACAGCTAGGACCCACAATGCCAGGTACTGACATCTTGATCCTCCTCTTATTCCATTGGGGGGGACAAAGTTTCACTCGGACAGCTTCTTTAGAACTGTTACTTAGTGAAACGGTCTCTTGAAAGGAGTCTTTCTCAATCACTAGGATTTTAACCTCTTCAAGTTTAGATGTCAACTGTTATCTGTCTTACATGTATCCATAACAGACTAATTACTTCCTCTTTTCATGCCCTTACAGCAATCACGCTTAGTAATGCTCTACCTTGAGTGGCTCTTGTACTTGGTGAATAGTAGTATATGAAAAAATATGGACTGTTCAATGATTTTTTATATGCTTTTCTTGAAAGGTTTTAAGACACTTTGCTCTAAGATACATTATTGTTAAGGTTTAATATATGCACATCTACAAAATTATTCCCCCTTTTTTTATTTTATTAGCCAACCAGTCTAATTTCTGAAACCATTCACATATATCTTGTATATAGTGAGGCAGGGTGCATTAGCATGCTGAAAAACTCACTGTAGAAGACTTATCATGAATATTCATGCCTGGTCTTCAATAATGTTATAGAAGGTAGCATGTGACTAAATACCTCCTACATGAATGACATGAGTGGGCTTTCCAGCAAGAAATTGTCTAAAACCACAATTCTACCACCAGTTCTTTTCCTCACACAGCCTTCTGGTGCCATCACTCCTCCGAGACAATGATACAACCACCCTGCAATCTACTTTCTTTAGAAAAAATTAAGACTAGATTTTAGGGATAGCCTTACATTGATACAGTGTCAAATTCTGACATTCATAAAGAAGATATTGGTAATGGACTTGCTTATCATGGGTATTTTGTCTGGTTTGTGGTAATGAGGATCAGTTTGTGTTTTGTTTTAATGGCATATCAACTCCTAGTGAGTCATCTAATGCGAAAGTAAGTAGTGCTGGGATTTTATATTTGTGTATTATTATTTTGTAGTGAAATTAAGTTAATTTTTTTTTAACACAGTCGTGTCAAAAGTTCTAGTTAGTTTTTGTATTTATAAACTGTACTTATGTTAAAAGCTTTTATTTTTTTTCTCTGATTATAGTAAATATGTGTGTTTCTTAATTTAAAAATGTCACCTGGATTGATCCTAGTAAAGAGTTACTTCTGGTTTTGATAACTTTTGATTAGGGCTCGTTTCAGATTCTTACATGTTGTCAGTACTTTTCCTGGCATGTATTGGGGCTCTCTCTTCCCCTTTATTAGGGTATGAGTGTGTTATAGATGTGTGTCCTATACAGAGCCTGGTCAGCATCACCTTTTTTTCTGGGCAGTGAGTAGCTTTGCCACTATGCTATGGTTGGTTTTATTTTATGTAATTTATTGTTTGGGTGAGTGTCACAATTCTATTGCCACCTTTTTTCCATATATTTGTTGATGGTTTGTTTGTATAAGGATCAATATACAGTGGATTGGGACATACCTTTAACTACCTGCATATTTTTTGCCACAGGAGCCTTTCTGTTAGCAGGAAGCAATCTGCTCCTTTCCCATATCCCTAAGTCTTGAATGCTTTTTCTTATATAACCAACAGGCATTCATCACTAGTGATCACAAGCATCTAACACGCTTTGATATTTCAGAAATACTTAGAGTGTCAAATCAAGAAGTTTCATTCTTTTCTACAGATTTTTTTCTGATAAGAAAGGGAGGAAGGGGTGCAATGACCAGCCGACTCAATATTACTGAATGACCAGTCTAAGCCGATTAAATGGCTAAAACACATTTTTGTGAAGATGAAGCAAACATGCCAACAGAGTGGATAGAAATAATGAATTGTGAAAAAGGATCGTCACTCACGTGTTTACGGAATGCTTCTGTGTGTGGTGCTAATGCAGGATCAGTATCACAAATGTGGTTGATCACGTTATCAATGGACCAATCTGAAGGATCACCGGTTGGTTTGTGCGGTCTGTGATCAGATGTCGTAGAACTGGCTGCAAGAAGTGAAGGGGGAAAATAAATAAATAAAAAAAAAAAAAAAAAACCACACAAATCTAAGTGATCATCCAATCTACAAGAAATCAGACCAGTTTTTGAATTACCCAGCTTCAAAAGAACCAAATGAAAATCATTTTTTAAAATTTTGCCCAGAGAAAAAGTTCTAATGATGAAAATATTTTAAGACACTTTCATATTTTAATGATAGTCCTTACATTTTTAGGTCAAAGAATACACCCATATAGCCATAAACTGTCAGCCTGTATAGTTATTGGCTATTTGCATAAAAATGGATCATTTCCTTTAGGCATAGGATAAAATTCAGCAAAATACAGCATATATGTAGAGAGCATTGTGTGTGCGCGCACACTCGTGTGTGCGTGTGTCAACATATCAACCTACTATACCATAATCAAATGTATTCTAACTATAAACAAGATGAAAAAGTCCAAAATATCTCATAAGTACTAATATATTCTCCATTGATACCAGTATAATAAAAAAAAAAAAAAAAAAAAAAAAAAGAAGAGAAAGAAAAGATTATACTAAATTTAACACAACCAACTTAATCATATGCAATAATTCTTCTCCATCAACTAGTGTTTTGGAAAAGACCAATGTATATCAGTTTAAATGTCCTTTGGGAGATTGTATCTGACAAAAAATTAAGTACAAATGTTGGTTTAACAATCACAACATTATCAAGACATCTTACACTACCTTTGTTAAATACAAGATCTATTACACAACATCTAAAAACACACTCCTGTCCACCTTCAAAATACAGAAAAATACTTGACAATAATATATTATACCACAAAAATAATAAACAAATGCTGTCAAATTCTTGAGGCCCTCTATATCAAATTCTGCAAAGTAACACTCAACAAAATTTATTACGAATATAGCAACAACATATTAAACATTATACATTTCTACCAATTCTATTTATATTGAAATGCTTGTTTTATAAAACAATTCCATAACTACAATGGATAAAATATTAACTATAACAGTCGCGCATTCGTGCATGTTTGTAAAAATCATTATGACAACAGAACAAAGATTTTATCGCAGTTACAACAGCATGATTGTCTTTGTAATTTACCACTGAAGAGGATCTTAGAAAAGTTCGAAAGTATTTATGCAAAAAACAAAAAACACCCCAAAAACTACAGCACCTTACTTAATGAATTTTATTGACATCAAGAAATTGATTAGACAACTGGAAAAGATCAGTTGAAAAAAATAAGTAGACATAATATGCATATATTAACCAACACACACACACACACACACACACACAGGTATCACCCTACATGGTTAATTGGTTCCAGAGGTCACGACTTCTGTCAAAATAACCACACTATAAACTGAAAATAAGTACTCCCCATAGCCTATTACAGTATTCATTATGTGCACGTACAATATTCTGAATAAAATTATTTGCACCTATCTTCTAGCAACATAGCCTTATACTTAGCATTAGCACTGGGACTTTTCTTCAGAGACATGGACAAAAATGTATTCTAAATCACAATTGAAATGTAATTGTATGAACGTCAATAGCAGAGTACAGATGTAAACAAGTATGAATTCAAAATTGGTGTTGGCGTGGAAAACAACGCACGAGTGCGCCATCTGTCAGCAGGAATTTGAAATAAAAACAGCTGCTGAACATACTTTGTGCTAATATTTTGCTTTTGGGGTTCACACACACAATATTTGTAAATTTATTTAAATATGATTTTATATGTGTTTATTTTTATTTTAGTGATTGGACATTTCTAATATTTTTAACCGACAATTTAAACTCACGTAAAATGGCCTAAGAAAAAACTAACATATCTCCGAAACAATTTAAGCCGAGGAATCACTATATATATATATATATATATATATATATATATATATATATATATATATATATATAAATATAAATTGATTTAAAATGTTTTTTCGCTACAGTGATAACCATGTTTCAAAAATGAACGCTAAAGCCTTCAAATTTAATTTTGTTATTAAATTAAAGACATTAGTTCCATTTCCTCATCAAGATTCGCTTGACGAGGAAATGGAACTAATGTCTTTAAACTACATCCAATTTCAAAATTTAATTACGTAATCCCTACTCAACATAAACAATATTTGGAACTAGTATCGAGTAGGTCTTCCATTTACTGGTTTCAGTGCTTGTATTCAATTTTTCATGGATTTGATCAAGTTATGATCCATATTTTGCCACTCCTTTAGCAATGTTTCTTTAAGGGTTGCCACTGACGTAATTTTGGTTGCACGCTCTAAGTTTTCGGTGAAGGTGCTCCCAAACAGGCTCTATTCGATCCATGACAGGGCTCTGGGCTGCCCTTCGCAGTGACTCGATTCCTTCTAGGCCTTTGTTACTTTGCTCGTATGACATGGCGCTCCATTTTCTTGAAAAGGTAAACTTTCTTGTCAATTTGATTGGTTTCAAATAGTGGGAGTAGTCCTTTCTCTAATATTTGACAGTATTTTGGACCATCCAACCGCTTGTCGACAAGAATCAGCTCAGATTTCCCTCCAAAACAGAACCCCACACTCCAATCCCTCCATGTTTAATGGTTGCCTGCAGACAGTGTCCCAAGTCTCATTCTGATTTCTCCAAACATAAAACAGTCCTGAATTGGAATATTGGCAGTATTTACTTTCATCTGATCAAATTACAGACTGCCAAAATTCATAATCTTTGCTCTTGGATTCTCTCGCACAGCCCATACGCCTGTTCCTGTTAACCTCTGAAATCAAGGGCTTCTTTCTTGCAACTCTTATTTGATAGCCAAGCTCTTTCAGAGTCGTTTGCGCTGCATATGGTGACATTTCCATGCTGTTGACGACATCTTTGACACTCTGAAGACAGTTTCTGATGACTTACATCTTCAGTACCCTTTTCATTCACTCAGATACGATGAATGGTCTTCTTGTAAATGGCCTTCTTCATTAAATTTATTGACAATATTATTAACTGTTTGATCAACCTAGAAAAACCTAGCAATTTCTCTATTTGACTTGCCACTGATGCCATCCTATTATTTGCTCTCGTTGAAATTCAGTTTCCTTACTTCCCTGAATTTTCATTGCAAAACATAAGCTATCGTTCATAGATTAGAGTAGCTTGATACTAACACGACATTGTAAAAAAAATAAAAAAATTACACAAGCCAAAATTGCTGTAATTAATTGTGGCTAAAAACTTATAGTCCACTGTGTGTGTGTGTGTGTGTGTATATATATATATGTAAAAAAAACAGTAAAACTAAATTTAATACCAATAAAGAATTTCAAAAGATTAATGATGTTAATATTCAAATTAATATAATCAGGAATACAGATTAAAATTTTAGCTTTCCTATTTGAATGACTGAATAAGCTCCTTGCATGTTTCTACGATTGTAAGATACCTGTGGAAATTCCTCTAATGCATTGTTGAATATTTGAGATGAACAATTTTAAAATATTGGTTATAATTTAAAGTAAGAGAGAACAAATGAATAGATTTGAAACTCACAACTTTTTCCATTTCACTGAAGTGGACTTCAAACTCATGTCTACATTTTTGCCTCTTCTACCTTTCATTTCTTTTTCTTACTGAAACTGAACAGCATCTCTGATATGTCTTTTATGTCTTACTTCACAATGAAAATGGAATAGTCCATTGTTTATGAGATATTGGCATAATGTAAATGTTAACAAGTAGAATTTTCGCTGATCAGAGGTAAACGATGAATTTTCATATCAGTTGAGTTGATTATTGCATTTGTCTACAATGTATTTGAATTCTATGTAAACAATTCGAGTACAGTTCGGTAAAATAAAAGCTGTAATTTGTAAATACACAAGAGTCCTTACCTTCTGCTTCATATGCAGACATTTTCCGTTGAATTTTATGCATACGGACTCCTTTTTGGCTGTCTATTGATTCTGTGGAATACCGTCGCCGAGGCCCTTTGTGGTGTCTGGATTCTCGTGACTCACGGGACTCCCTTGATTCGCGAGACTCTCGAGAATCGCGTGGCTCACGAGATTCTCGTGGCTCGCGAGAATCACGTGGCTCACGAGGCTCACGTGGCTCGCGAGAATCCCGAGAATCACGAGACTCTCGAGGCTCCCGGGTTTCACGTGACTCTCTTGATTCACGAGTTTCGCGAGATTCTGGGCTGTCTTCTTCTAGAACAAACAAAAACATGCAGTTAACATTTATATAGGGTCTGGCGTTCATAGCAGCAAATGTCATTTGGTCTGAAACTGGCCTCAACAAAACTGTTAAATTGAATCTTCATATTGTCAAATTGTTCCTTTCACTGAAAAATCCAAATGTAGAAAATTAAAAGGAGATAACTTATGAGGCTTCTTACGTAATTTTGAGTGTTCTTATGCCTATATTTTGTAATTAACTCTTGATTTAATAATCTGCATCGATTTTTGTATTTTATTATCCTAATTTTCTCCTCCAAGTATAGCTCTAAAACTATTGGGGGTGTTTGTGAAACCTAAAATTTTTGAACTTATTTGAGGATTCAGACCCTTTTTCTTCAATTCCCAAAATTCAGATTCAAAATTACATAAGAATATATGTATATGTATGGGGGAGTGTATGTGCGTATGGTTACTTATATACATGTATGTGAGTACACATATGTGTATGTATATGTAAATGCACAGACATGTGTATGTGGATACATGTGGGTGTATATGTGTTAGATAGCATGATCTATTCCATTAAATGTCCCGGTATTACCTACAATTCATGAATCTATCAGTCAACTGATTTACCTAAATTTAATTGGTCTTAAGGTTAAATCCCCCATAACCTATTAATAACATTAAACACTTATGGTCTAAATACTATTTACTTTAAATCCCTTGGGGCGGGGGCGGTTCTGTTGGAGGAAAAAAAAAAAAAAAAAAAAAAAAAAAAAAAATCAAAAACAATACAGACTTGTTGCTAGCATACGGAGCACACCATAATAGTAACCAAAATTTAGTTACAGACAATACAGGGCTCTGGCCATAAATAAATTCCAACCCCAGACCACTTACCCTGTAATGAGATACCTCGGCTTTTCCAAGTCACCAACACAAGCACCTTATCATAAACAAGGCATCTCTTGGGGAGGAACTGATATTGAAAATAAATTCTAATCCTTCCCTTACAGACACTGAAGATGGCTGGGTTCAGATCAATCAGAAACAGACTATTCTCATGCTGAGGTAATTTTAGTTTTTACCGTAAAAAATATATATGCTCTGTTATCATAAAGACATTGAGCTCTCTGTGGATCAGTTTTAATATTTGTTATTACTTGGATCCAACTAGATTATATACCAATGGACTTTATATATATATATATATATATATATATATATATATATATATATAATCTCTCAGGAATGAACACAGAATTTTATTGAAGCTTTTGAAACACATTTTAAAATGATATAAATGCTTGTGAATTCTTCTGATTCCACAATTGTAGAACACTTAATAAATGATCTGATCTGTGCTTAGTCTTTCTCTAGGTTTTTTTGTTTGTTTTTTCTCACTATAATCAGCAAAGGGCATTCAGGTTAATATCTTGAGATGATTTATATTAAATCTGGGCAGCCTTCTCTCTGCAAGCAGAAGGAATGGCTACTGCTTCTAAGTGTAATGTCTGATTTATCCTGTTGATTACCTGCTATTCCCTGAGATCCCATTATGAAAAAAGATAAATACCCAATCATTAAAACCTTGCTTTAGTATTTTCTTCTCACAAGATATTTAATGAGACCGTTCTTGCCAAAGTAGTATAAACTTTATTGGACCTCCTTCCGGAATTTAACTAACAGCTTGAATAGTCTAGTAAATATGCAGCATATTCAAATAGTGTTCAGTTTTCTTTTAGATAAAACTTCTATTTTAAATCAATACAACAGTGGAACATTTGTGTTAATATCTCTTATAGTTTATTTTAAACTGGAATAAATAAGTGTCTCTTTGATGTTTGGGTATATATTCTAGCCAATTTCATTTAGTTTCCTTTGGTTTATATATTTATGAATTATTAAAAGGTATCCCACATTGTGATAATAGATTTGCCAAGATAGGTAGAATGTAAGAAACGGGATACAAATTTACTAGCGATCAGACAACTTTCTATATATTTTTGCCTTAGTAAATTGCTTTCTCTTAATTAGAGCAGCTATTTTCTTTAAAAAAAAAAAAAAAAAATTATTGTCAGGTGCATTATAGCCAGCAACTCATGTCTTTAGTGTATTTTGTAAAAGATCCCTTTTATGTTCATATGATCTTTTTATTTAAATTCCTTGAGGTTTCTATGTATTCCTTGTAGCAATTATTACAGGTTCTTCAAGTTTTAGCATACTATTATTGTTCTGTATTAAGTCTTTTGTTTTAGTAGTAGTTGTAACATTTTATTTTAAGCTTAGATAAATTCTTTTCAATTGGAGTCATGATAAAGTTGTTAAGCAGAATATTTTATTTTGATTAGAGAAGAAAAGGAATTTATATATATATATATATATATATACATACACACACACACACACACACAGAGGATACTGTAGTAAATGATCATGACCAGAAGGTACCATACATACCAATTTTGATTCGGTGGGTGCTGACTTTAAGACATTTTGAACAGCGCCCTTCTAGAGGCTGACTTGACAGAAAATTCTCACAACAACCCAGTTCTTCCATCATGCCTTCCAAATAACTCCAGAAATCTGAGATCTTGAATGCTGAGGGTAATCGTTTTGTGTAGGTTCTGTTGCCATTGTTTGCTGAAAAAACAATAAGAAAATAACAATTTATGGAAAAAAAAAAAAAAAAAAAAAAAGAAAGAAAAAAAAAAGAAGCTTTTGAAATGTCATCTTTCAACGAAATATAAATCATACAATCAAGGTTTTCATGATACCTCTGTGTGACGTAGCACCAAGCATTTGTCACTGACAAAAAAAAAAAAAACAATAAAAAAAACAAACAAACAAAAAAAAAAAACACAATTAATCAAAACAGTGTATTCTAATATATTCCCTCACAAACAAAATGCTAACAATCTATTTGTCACTTCCATTGTTGAAAATAAGTAATAGCTGAATGGAGAGGGCATATAATTTTGTCATAGGGAATTTCTTTATTGCTAAATGATCTACAAAGTAATTTTTTTTTATACATCAGGCTGATTAGATCCTTAAAATTTAGTAATGGATTTAGTCAAAAACTAGCACCATTAAACACAACCATGAGTACTTCTAATATTTATTTTTTTTTTATAAAATTTATTTTGGATTATTTAACAAAGCAATCTCATTAAATAATTCAGACTTATAAAAATTTCAAAAGTATTCTTGACAGTATCAGCATTTAGTGGTACTATTTTTTTTTTTTTAAATTTAGTAAAATATCTAGTTCGCTCCTTGCACAAAAATCTATTTATTCTCAGTTAAACTATAGACACTGTTAATAGTGCAATTTCTTTATGAAGTCCGAAATAAATTGTTCAGGAAAGTATTTTATATATCAGGCGGATGAGATTCCTAGAAAGTCTTTGACTAGATTTTAAGAAACTATTACAATTAAACAGTGGCATGAATACCTTTTAAATTTCTATAAACTGGGTTTGGATTATTTAACAAAACAAACTGTATTAAGAAAATTTTATTCGAACTGCTTTGATTGACAGAGTATAAAGAGGAAAATATCAACATTAACATAATCAAAAAAAAAGAAAAGCGAAGTATGAACTACTATAATAGAAGTCTTGCTTCCTTTAAGATGGAACTATTTTGATATGTGCAGTGAGACAACTTTGAGTGCAACAAGTTTGATAAACACTACGAAATTGTTGGCTTCGAATTTTAAAGAGACTTAGAATAAAACCTCATAACACACGAGAAAGAATTCTTTCTTTAAAAAGAGAAAATTTTATTTATTTATTTTTTATTTTTTTTATATACTAATTTTATCAAAATCGCTTTGAAAATAAGATATCAGCAGTTGAAATTGAAAGATATTTCATTGACATTTTCATAGTTTAAACCAGACCAGTTTGATATACCTATTTACAGTTTTGATACAAGGTTACCAAATGAAAATGAAACTATGTAGTAATAATTTGTTATCCAAAATCATCCCCCGCTATCTGAATAGGTAGAAACATTCCTTTGGCCAATTATTTCTTGAACAATATTTTTTTTTTATCTTCAGAAAAGAGATAGGATCACTAAGTTACAAATGAATAAATAAGTTTTAGGGTCCAATCAGCAGAAGTAAAAAAATCCTGACCTATCAGCACAAACTAAGCAATCTTTTTCAACCAATGAAAACAGACACCAAAAACAATTATTTCTGAAGTCTTTCAAAAGCAATCAATAAAGAATTCTAAATTATGTTAGTCAATTGGCATTTGGACATCAACAAGGTTACATTACTTAGAATATATTATTTTTATCACACATATGCCTAAACATTTTAGACTTTAACACTTTGCTCCCTGGTGAGTCACAAAAGATGTATTAACAACACCTTTTATTCCTAAACTGTGTATGTGTGAAAAAGGGGGGGGGGGTAGGAGAATCAGCAATTTATAAAGCAGGTGTGTGTGTGTGTGTGTATATATATATATATATAAAAACAGAAAAACACATTTAGTATTTATCCACTTATGTTGATTCACAACCACCATTTAGGTGACAAAGAACAGTTCTCATGTAAATGCAGAATGACTTCTGCTTTAGAATATTCTTTATACTTTTTATAATGTTTAAATGAGTGCAGTTAGGGCTTAAAATTTGTTGTTTTTATCATTCCCCTGGCTATAGAAAAATTCTACATATGGAATTTGTTAGGAGGTGCAGTATTAGGGTGTCTGTAGTATGACGGAATAGTGTTGGATAGGAAGTTTTCACGTAATATATGTGCAATTGGGTCAGTGATTGTGTCTAGCTAGGTTAAAAGATATGACTAAAGATGACCGGCCTTCCCTATTTTAGGCCTTGTGCCATATTGTGTATTTTTCTATACAAATACTCTTTATTTTCTAGCATGAAAAATCTCGTTCTTTTTTGTGTACTTTTAAAGATGTTTATAGGTGATTGTTGTCATTTTTATTAAGTTCTTAAGAGTCAGATATTTTATTGATTAGAACTTAGGCAAAGTTCATTATAATTATAATTGACACAAATTAACGTTTCCTTGCAAGGAGGTCACCAAGAATTTTTTTTTTTAAGTCCTTTTTTTAAGTTTTTTTTTTTTTTTTAAAGTAAAATAAGAAATTGCAACTGACCATAATATAAGATTCTTTTCTAAATTTAGAAGTTTTACTCAATGTTCCTATTTTCAAATTCATTTGATATAAAGTAGAAATTTATTAATCTGTTACTGAAATTTCATGCGTTCAAATTACAAATTCATGCCACGGTTAACAACTTAAAAATATTATCTGGAGAGAATGACAAACATTTTTCAAGTTCATGTAATGTTGTGAAGATAACTTGTAAAATTCTTTGTATAAATGATCTGTATTATTTTTTATCTGTTTCTTTTTTTAACTTTTGTTTACAAAAGTGAATGTCGCCGTTTAAAATTCATTTAAAAAATCATTTATGATTTTTTTAAAATAATTTTAAGAAAATTTGAAAATATAAAGTTTATTTAATATATTTTGAAACAAAGATTGTTTACTTTTTGCACTGAAAAATGTTCTTTCAAATGGGAGAAAGCCGGTCTGAACTGCGGTGTTGATTGACGAGTGACATGTGTGTTATTTTATCACGCACCGACATGTTACGCGAGGAAATTTATAGTGCGGAAGGTCATAAGTGACAGTTTACCTTTTACCGCGTTATTTTTAAGTAAGCATAGCATGAAAAAACGGCCTTAAACTTGACAAAAGCAGAATTTTATCGCTAAAATGTTTATGTTACTATTAAGGGGAAAGAACAAAGTAATTTTTAATTATTTAAAAAAAATTTTCTGTCTTTATTAGAACGTTTTAACTTTTGATAAAAAAAAGTTTCAATTAAAAGTTTCATTAAAATCTGACAATTATTTCTATTTTTGCAAGATTTTCAAAATTAATGTGTGTCATAAGAAATAATGTACAAAAAATTTACCATGTTATTTACTAGAGTTCCGGTGATGACAAGAAACAAGGTTTTTTTCAATTGAAAGTTAGAATGTTCTAATACAGAAAAATTTTTTTTACAAATAATTAAAAATTACTTTGTTCTTTCCTCTTAATAGTAACATAAACAATTAGATGATAAAATTTTGTTTTCATCAAGTTTGGCGTCTTTTTTATCAGACTATGCTTATTTTTTTTAGCGATCTCATGGATATACCTACTTTAAATGGATTCATTCAAACAAACATTGAAAAAGTATTTTTTTGGTTGGTCACAAAGGTAAGACCATGTAAATAAAAACAGAAAATACCGAACAAATAAGTCACGATGACAATTTAATATTCAGGATATCCTCCATTTTTGCGAATTACGTCGAAAATTTGCTTTGGCATACTCATTATTAACTTCTGCATGAGGGTGCTTGGGATGCTCGCTCAAGATGCATAAACTGCAGCACGAAGAGCATCCACAGTTTCAAATTGCAATCCATGTTTATAAACATCCTTTGCCATCCACCTCCAAACATTCTCGATTGGGTTTCAATCTGGAGAGCATGGTGGATGGCTCAAAAGCTGAATGTTGTTTTCCATAAAAACTCCTTCAATCTTCAAGTGTTGTGAACTGCAGCATTGTCATGCTTTTCTCCAGTTTTTTCTCCACATAGCCTTCAGTAATTAGCTTTGCCTTTCTTAACATGTCAATGTTACTAGCAGCTGCTTGATGACCTTTTACCTCCTCCATTGTACGAAAATGAATACCACTGTATTGCATTGAGAAAATTTATTTTGGAACATCTTTTGCATGCCAGTAACACTGAAAACCATCTGGGCCATCAAGGTTGATTTTTTTTTTTTCACTTTCAACATTTATCCACATCCTAAGTTTGAGAATCAGAAGCAAATTGTAAATGGGAGGTTTTATGGCGATGAAGGAAATGAGGCCTTTGCAACCGTTTCACGTTCTTAAACCTTTTCTTATTTAAATGCTGTTGAATTCTTCGAGAGCTGCATTCATTAACTGGATTTACTTTCATCTGATTTGAGGTTGGGCTTGAATCTCTTAACTTCTCGCCTAATGTGTGTCTAGAGATGATGAGATTTTATTGGGGCAACCACTTTTAAAATCATATGCATCTGGTTTTAATGAAGGTAGCAATAGCAGTTCTGCTATGGCCAATTTCATTTGCAATGGCTTGTTGCGAAAGATCACGTCTTTGAAGTTCAACAATTCTGCCCTGTTTGAACTTTGTTAAAATTTTACCTTTAGACATTTTAAAACCTGAAATTTGATGCTGGAAATGAGCTAAGTAGATGTTGACATTCCTGAAGCTATGAGCACACTGACTAGTTCTAAAATTTTTGCCCAGTACTCCCCCCACTCCACACCAAAAAAAAAAAAAAAAAAAAAAAAAAAAAAGAAAGAATGTTTATTTAAATTAATTAAAAGCTTAAAATTTTCATTTGTTTGTTGCTAAACTACATGTTCTAATTAAATATAGATGATGCACAAATATATTTTGATTAAAGTAACAGTATTTTATATTTTTTAACCCTTTTGTATTTGGTTTTAAGATTGTGACCAGGAGTGTCTGTCTTCAACATCAACCATTGCCAATATTTATATATATATATATATATATATATATATATATATATATTATTCCAAATTTAAATACTTCGAGCTAAAAATGCAAATCCAAGGTTTTTAAAGGAACAAAGTAGTGGAGATATATATGACAAAGTGGGAAAAGTTTTCATAATGCATTTTGTCCTATAGGTCTACATCCTACTAAAATGAGATTTACATTGATGTAATTACACATGCGCATGAAAGAGAGGGGACATGAAATTATTTTTTATTTTTTATTTTTTTTTTTATTTTAAAATGTGTTTTAGGTAGATAGAAAGTAAATGAAACTGACCAGGCTTTTTCTTTGTTTTTATCACTTTTCTCATTAGGTATCCCACATTGTGATAAAAGATTAGAATGATGAAATGTAAGAACCTGGGTGCAAATTTAATGTGAACAATCTAGCATTTAAAGCACTTTCTATACCTTTTCATCTTAGTAAATCACTTTAGCTTTCAATTAAAATAGCATTTTAAAAATCTAAATTATGGTCAGACTCATTATGGTGAGAGACTAATGCATTGAGCCTGTTGTTTTGCAACAGATCCCTTTTGTGTTCATATATTTTATTTAAAAAATATTTTTTTTTAAGTTTAAATTTGCAGCAGCCCCTCTCCTTTGTATGCATGTTGTAACATCAACATAAACATCACTTTAGTCTGATGAAGTCCTAAAGGACAAAATGTGTCACAAAAACTTTTCTCACTTTGTCATAGATTTTCCTTATATAATAAATATATGAAATGGACTAAGTCCGACAATTATTGTAATTTATTTTCTATTTATATATTATTTTTATAAATACAAATATTTAAGTAAATGCTCTTTTTATAATAAACAGCATTAACAACATTTACCAGCCTGAATGTCCGAGAAATATGCGTCTTCTGATAGGAATTGAACCTGTATCTTACACAAAACCGTCATATAGCCTGAGGTGCTATACCATTTAGCTACAGAGGAAGCATTTACTTAAATATTTGCATCTATAAAAAATAAACAGAAAATTTATGAACGTGTGTGTGTGTGTGTGTGTGTGTGATAGAGAGAGAGCACACTACTGGAATAAAACTAGGAATTCAAAATAAAGTGATATTTTTAAACAGACAAAGACATATTTACAGGGAAGTGGGGAAATCAGAAACTATAATGAACAGGTCTCTCCCTATTCCTATATGTAATTAGTAAATTAGGCCTGACTAGAGTTTAATAGGCATACAGTCCTGGAGGAAGACGACTATAATAAAACAGTTGACTAAATGGATTAAACATGTATAATGCTGATAATTACAATGCCAAAGAATGAATTAAAAGAAAATCTAAGAACAACAATTTAAGTAAGATAACTTCGCCTTTTCTTGCCTTAGATCTGCCTTTAATAAGCAATTATGCTTAACCTAATTACAATTAATGGTAGATAAAATCATAATAGTTCAATTATGGTAATCCAATTGTTCAGTGAGTCCCAAGCTGTACTTGTCAAAAGATTGTGTTTAGATTGCATCACTATTTTAGTCAATTAGGCTTATTCCATTTAGTCAATTGCAACCGTTTTATCGAAGTCGTTTCTCTCCCTCATCAGGACAGTGTGCCCAGTAAACAAATCAAATCATAAATATTTTTGATTTAAATAAATAACAAGCAAAAAGAAAACTGCTACTTTTTGGTAGATTGTCAGTAAAGTCATCAATTTAGAATTGGTGAAGTGGTTACAGAAAGAAGAAAAAAGAGAGAAGTACTAGAAAAGCTAAACAAGTCAAACACTTCTTTCATTGATTATTAATTGTATTCATAAAAGAAAATAGCAAATTTAGAATGAAAATAAATTACATTACAATGCATTTTTAATTCTATTACAATATTCATATTTGATGAAGAGTAAATTTGTTAGGTTTCTTTTTAACTGGTTAATTATTTTTGAAGTTATCAAATTTAATTAATAGCATGATGCCGCATCATATTTCAGTAGTTAACAAATTTACATTTCAGTTTTTTTTTATATATAAAAAAATATTAAAAAAGAAAAATCACATCAAAATTAAACAGTGAAAAATCAAAGCATAAAAAAAAAATATTCTACAATTTTAGAGTTTTTTTTAAACTGCTGTTTAATAATTTGTGACATGTTATATTTTTTCCAGGTTTTTGTAAGATGCCAAAAATGGTTTTAGTAAAAGAATCCTAACAAATATATAAAAGAGATACTGTCAGACATCATTCAAATTTGTATAAAGCATTGTGCCAATATTTGTCCAAATAAAACCAGAAAACAGTTCATGTAAAAGTTTAGAAATGCAGAATCCACAAAATTTTGATTGCCTCCTATTGTGAGTGGCAGTCATTTTTCACAAGCTTTTACCCAAGTTTTGAAGCAATTGATAAAAGGTTCTGCCATGGTAGATTCAGAAATAAAAAATTAGCTATGAGACTGAGAATTGATGTAGCAAGTAATGAAAGTGGTTTGAGGGGGAGGGAGAGATGTAACAGATAAGCTCATGAGTTATCTGCCTTATTAACAGACATAAACATGAGTTATCTCTTTAAGTAGAAACTGAAGAGCATTATTTTTCTTTTTTGTTATACAGCAGCTAATCAACCCTTCAGAAGCCCTTTTTGGATTTTATTTTTTTGTGAATGAATATTGCATTAACAACTTTTTTTTTTATAGAATAAGACTTTTCTGATACAAACCCTACTATTTAATCCATAGCAGGGGGTAGATGGAGACGGATTCATACCCTTTCCCCAATGGTGTTTTGTGCATAAATGTATGTAAGAAACTCAACTGGAATTCTAACTTGGCTCTCAGATTTCTCAATTTGAGTTCCTATCCATTACACCACCTGTACAACCAAAAAATGATACCAGGAAGGTTTTACCAATCTATAGCAGATTGATTCCCACTGCCTGCTTCTAAGAAGTCTAATTTTAAGCTATTTTTAAAAATCTACCTTTGAGAATATGCACTTTTTTCTTATAGTCAGAATATATGGAAAAAACAAAAAGGCATCAATATGAACTGATGCCTGAACAATATGGATCATTTGATAACCAGATATTCTAATAAATTTCCAAATGTGTTATTTTTAAGTTAAATGGTAAACAAATAGGAGGTACACAACCTCTCGCCTGAAGAAACCCTCGAGACCAGACATGTTTCTGAATGTTTCTGGATTTCAAAAAAGTAGTACAAATATCATAGAGGGAAAACAATTAAGTTGATGTTTAGAAAGAAAATCAAGTGAATCTTTGTAAATACAGGAATGTCTTGATTAATGTGTATTTGACTAATGCATTTTTGATTAGTGTGCTAAAATTTTTATATACCAAAATTCGATTAGTGCATACATAATACTCGATTAGTGTGGTAAAACATTCTTTAGTTTAACCACAGTAAATAAAATTTGATGTAATCTTTTATTTTTATAATTACCAATATACACAGCCACACTAATTGAGGATCCCTGTACTTACACTAAGTTCAGTAAATTAAGAACATAAATAATATTGCAGTTGATTTCATTTACAACTATACAAATAAACCTAGGCCAGAAAAAAACAAACAAACAAACAAAAAAAAAACAACAACAAACTAGGATAAAAAGTATTCAAAATTTCAGATAATAGATTGTAAACATAAAAAAAAAAAAAAAAAAAAAATACCTAACAATTACATTTGTAATAAATTTCTAAAAAGGAGATTTATATAACCGATTGTTATTTTATTAAACTATAGTTTTTGTCTATTGTATTCTTCAGTATGTTCTTTTTGCAACTATTATTTTTTATTGGTTGGAAATTGACTGATAGATAAGATGTGGGAATGTGTTATAAGATCACAAAAAGATTAGTAGAAATTTAGAACTATCTTTTCAGTACGACTAAGCAATATTGATTTCATACTGGTCTTTTGTTAATTTCTGTTTGATGAAGAAAATACAAGCAAATATATATATTGTAAATATTTCTGGTCAACTTTTCAAGAAGTCATAGTGCAAATGTACTTAGTTTCTGTATGAAACCATGATTAAATGAACATGCATACATTCTGACTGGTTTCTCATTTCAAGAGTTGAGTCAAGTACACTGTTTACTATAGAGAGGGAATGTTTTTAAAAGTCTTAAATTCTTTTAGTAAAATGATTCTCAACCTGTACACAAAGATAAGCTAACAGTTAGGTATTTAAAAAAAAAAAAAATCGTATTTGAATGGTTTCATATTGTAAAAGATCCTCCTGCAATTCATTTAGAAAGTGGGAAAGAAATTTTAGAACTAAACAGTTGTTTATATTTTTTTCATAATACAACCTAAACACTTCAAAATTATAAGTTGTGGTGAGGGAGGTTTTAATTGTTGATAGACTAATTTTTTTTTTTTTTAATGGCTTACCAACCCCTATGGGTCATTTAAAGCTGAAACATATTTTGAATTGTAAACATTTTTGAGAATACCAAGTCCTACTATTTAACCCATAAATGGGGGCAGAAGAGATGGATTCATAACTTTTCCTAGGGTTTTTGCATGCAAGTGAATTATGAACCTACATGGAATTAAAACTGCTCTTCTGAGCCACTGCCCATTGCACCATCCACACATATGGCGAGGGACTATTTTTCATTATTTGGAAATCAATTTAATCAGAAGTGTTATATTGATTTGATTGGAGGAATTGCAGCAGAAACATGAAACATGTTGAGCTCCTAAGACAATTGGAGTTTTCTTTACTAGTTACTATCATGAAGCAGGAAGTATAAAAAGAAACTTTATTTCTTAGAGGCTTTTAGTAAAATAAGAGTAATCATATGCCTATTGAAATTAATATTAGGGTAAAAATATTGGTTTTACAATAACTGAAAATTTACTTAGCTAAAGTTTATAAAAAAGGTAAAAATAATATTTCAAATTTATCAAATCTAAAATTTTTTGAAGCTTTAAATCAATAGGGACAGACAATTATTTTTGAAACTGGATAAAGTTCTATACTGCATTTGACCACATGTGCATGTGTGTGTAAATTATTTTCAGAGAGTGTGAAAAAAATAAATAAATAAAAAGAGGAAAACTATTAGCTGATGTGTTTCGTCCTCTAAGAAACACTTTTCGTCTATATATAATAAATTCCTTAATCTGAGATTATGTCTTAATACTATAAGCATTATTTTTAGTGGGCAAACTTGTTTGAGTTACTATGCTGATTTTTCTTTTTTTTTTCTTCATTTTCTTAAACAGTCAAATTAATAAGTTAATTAATAGTATGACTTCGATTTAGACAGATGTCATTTATTTCACTTAAAAAAAAAAAAAAAAAAAAAATCAAAAACAGTGTTAGCAACTCAAACATGTCCCAGTAAAAATAATATTTATAGCAACAAGAAATAAACAAGGTATGCCAGAAATACCTCCAACATAATTGTAAGGCATTAATGACAATGCGTCTTCATCTACCTAATGTCTTACCATTGTGGGAGGGGTATTCCTACCACATTGTGTGTGTGTGTGTGTGTGTGTGTGTGTGTGTGTGTGTGTGTGTGTGTGTGTGTGTGTACATAAATAAATAAAAAAAAAATCAGTTCAGTTCCTATTTCTGAGGGATTGATTCGTTTTTGGGTCGAGGGAGTTATTTAAAAGCAGAAACATTTTGGGGATTGTAAGAATAAATCATTTTTTTTTTTTTTTCTTTCTTTCTTTTTAAAGTGAATATTGCATTAACATTTGTTTGTTTTTGAGAATGGTATTCCCAGTCCTACTATTTAACCAACACCTGGAAGGAGGAGATGAATTCATATCTTTCTCAAATATAAGTGAATGTAATGATCAAGTGGAATGGTTTTGTGAAATGAAAAGCAATCAAGGTTTTTGATAATCAGGACAAAAGATTTTGTTTCAATAAAATTATGAAATTTGTGGTGGAAAAATAAAAAATAAAATAAAAAAATGAATTGATATTGTCTGGTTGGGGTGAATTGGATAATTATCAAAAGTAAATTTTTTTTAAAATTTTCATATCAATAGTATTTAAAAAAAATGAATTTTCAAGTAAATAAGGTTTTCAATAAATTAAAAAAAAAAATCAATGAAAATTTGGAGTACTCTCATTAAAAAGATTTTTTTTCTATTTATAATAAAAATCCATAAATTTCATAAAATGATGGATTCAATATGGAAAAGAAAGTGAATTTGAAAAAGAACCAATTTCTGAAAGTTTTGTTTGACATGAACTTGTTCCATTTCAGTTTTATTGAATATTCAGAATTTCTGAAGACTGATCCAGTTCACCCCCACCTGAAGGTTTAGCCTATTTATAAGAGATGACATTTTATGAAGCTGGCTCAGTGAATACAAAGAGGAAAAAAATGAGAGAGTATTAAGTGAAAGACGGGAATACTGACATAGGCGTGTACCTGTGACAATGACTTTGCTGCTTCCATCTTTTAATAAGTTGAAGACTGTCTGTTCATGATTGCCACATTCTATGCATCCTTGTGCCACCTCACGAAGGACTCTTTGTAAAGTACCGGGACCATAATGAAGAGGTAACTGTTGGACCTTGCGGGGATTCAAATAACTGCCAGGGTTACAACAACGGTTGATGTAGACACACACTGCCAAAGATATTTAAAAAAAGAAAAAAAAAAAAAAAAAAAAAAAAAAAAAAGAAAAGAAAAAAACATAATCGATTTTTTTTCTTAAAACACACATAAAACATACAATGACAAATTAAAATTCCAATATATTGATACAGATATTTTGAATAAAACTTTTTTCTTTTAAAAAACTTTTACATTGAGTCTAATGAAGATATTTACAGATATATATATATATAATACATGTATATACAAATGTGCCATAGCAATACTAAAAACTATGCAAAAAAAAAAACCAAAACATTAAACAGAAGCAAATTATTGTGTGTGTATGTGTATGTATCTGGAAAAAGAAAAAAAAGAAACATGCTCATTTTAACAGAAGCAAAAGCAAGTGTAGGTTTGGTTTTGGTAGACAAAACAATTCGAGACATTGTAGGGTGGTATATATCTTAATTTAGTGTGGTTGTTTATTTTCTATATATAAGCAATCAGGCATACATTAGGAAAAAAAAGAAAAGAAAAAAAGCAGGACGAGATGCACGAGAGAGGTTGTTTTTTGTTAAGCAAGTTATGAGCAGATGGCTACTGTTCCAAATGTTGTTAGTGTTTTAGTTACAGCATGATACCATTTAATTACTACACTAAGCAAGCAGACCAAATTTTGGATTCGAAGAGGAAAACTTAGGCATATCGTTTGATATTATCAAAATGGACTGTTGAATATTTTTTTGTATGTAGTAAATAAATATAAACAAAAAAACAAACAAAAAATATTAAAACAATAGATTAGGAAATTAATGATGAAATAAAAATAAATAGTTTTATTTAGGAAGAGGCAAAAAGTAAGAAGTGGGCAGAAGAAAATATAAATATATATATATATATATATGCACACACATACATACATACATATATATATATATTGCTGACAGAGCTAATGATGATGATGATGATGATGATGATGATGATGATGATGATAATAGTGGTGCTGATTTTGCAGTGGTGTGAAAATGGTTAGAGGAGGATGAAGGAAAAAGGAGTTATTTTAACTGGAATATGGAATAGTTCGTAGTCCAAAAATGTGTCAACAGTAGCAACAGGTGCTTAGAACTGAAGAGAGTTTACTGACCTGTGGTGCTGTTAAGTGTGGAACTTGTATCAGGTTCTGTAATCATGACTACCGGGGAATGGGCCTCTCGTGGGGAGAGCTGTCGGTCAGGGCTGGAGGGGCTGGCGAGAGAGGAGCGCGACTGCCCCCCACCCCCTGGGCTTGTGGCTGGGGTGGTGCTGGTCTGACCATGGGTGGTCACTTGACTGGATGACGGAGCCCCAGGAGCAGGCAGGTTCAGCACCATGGGTCGGTGCTTTATCACCTTGTTCAGTTTGTACTGCGACGTGCCTACGAGTCAGAAATGATCAACCAGGGTCAGCAACTCGGCACATGACTAAGCTTTACGTCCACACATGGGATTTCACATTAAAGGGCCTCAAAATGACTTTCTTTTTTTTTTTTAAATTATATTTTAGCTTTCTTTTTAATATCATTACTATTATTAAATGAAATACGGAGCAAACCATCGCTGTAAACTATTACAGAGACAGCGATCCATTTGATCTTATCTAAACATCTTAATAGACAGCTAGATAGAAAATTTAAAGAAACTCCTACTAAAATAGTTATATATATATATATGTATGTATATATATATATATATATATATATAAAAAAAAAAAATTAAATCCAAAATTAGAAAATTTAGGAGGATATATGTAACAAAAAGAATAAAATCAACACTGAAATTGCCTTTATTTTAGTGATATATATATCTTAAAATAAAATTCCTAGGATAAATTATTTTTTAAATTCTAAAGTTTATGGTAATTATTTAAAAAAAAAAAAAAAAATTACTATGTCTATATGAATATCAAAATTTCACATGTTACAAAAGATTCAATTAGTATCACACCATTTAAAAAAAAAAAAAAAAAAAAAAAAAAAAAATATATATATATATGTAAAAAAACTGTTTTCAGATCAAAATACAAATTGCAATAAAACATTAATTTTTAAAAGAATCAAAAACCAAAATTCAAAAATTGTCACTCAATAACTCAACAAGCAAATTTCAAGAGGAAAGAAAGTCTTTTCTTGATTAAAAATTTTCTCTCCCTTCCTTTTAACTAATCAATTTATAAACCAAATTACTAAAAATAAAAACAAAATTAAAATCAAGGTGTATGTGAGTGAAAGTTTGTTGTGCGTATGTGTGCACAGGAACATACACATGTTGACTAACTTATAGCTAAAACAAACAAAAATAAAACTCCTGACATGTAAATTTTAGGATGAGAATGAAGTTGTATGATGCATGAGAATGTAACATGCAAGTATACAAGATATATATATATATAAAAAAAATAAAAAATAAAAAAAAAATAATGACAATATTCTTTAAAGAGGAACGAGAAAAAAAAAAAACCAAAAATCCAGAAAGCCAAAACAAACTGGAAAATTTGAAAAGGATGTTGCCAATTAAAAGGAAATGTTGGCAAAATCCTACCAACCAATAAATTAGCAAATAAAATAACAGGTGTACTTAATTTAATGACTATATAAAAAGAAAAAGAAAAAAGAAAACCCTGAAAATTAGGATGTCACTAAAAATGGTGAACTACTTAACAAAAAGGTATGTATTATGAAGATGAAATCCTTAAATGTCACTAGAAATGCCAACTTGAAGATGTTATTGTTAGAATAAAGATTTCAACTATCAAGGTAGAAAAGTATTTAACTGAGAATAAATGACATCAATATTTGATCCTAACCAAAGAAAGCAAATTAAAAAGAAAGAAAAAAAAAAAAAAAAAAAAAAAAAAAAGATATGCATACAGGTGAAATGAAATGATATGATGGGGAAAGGAAATAAGATTTTGTTTCTCTCCATTTAATGAAAGGAAAAAAATAAGTCAACATATGGCAATATGCTGCAAACAAAACATTAAAATTTCTCTTTACAGGTAGAATCTATCTCTCTAGCATCACTGAGCAACGGGTTTAATAAAAAGCAAGAGGACTCAAAATTAAGGTTCAAAGAAGAAAACATTTAGGCGGCTGTAAATTTAATGAAATTTTAAAATGCAGATTATTCATTTGCAAAAAAGCAAAATGAGGAAAGATTAAAAAAAAAGAAAAGGAAATAGCAGGGTAATGGAAGTGAGAGTCAAAGGTCAACCACCATTGCCAAACTAAATATTAGGTGCAGGGTTAGTTTGTTCTACAGGTAAAGAGGGTGATATTTGCATTGCACTAATGTGCTATCTGAAAAATAAATTTAAAAATTAAAATTTGGGGGTGGGGAAATAAACAGTCAAACTATACACACACACACAAAAAAAGTAAATACACAACTTTCATAGACACAGACAAAGAGGGAATTTTTAAATCTTAATATGATGTTGAGGAAATAAACTGGTTTTGATAAAAAGCACGTCTGATATTTGCAGATTATGTGTTTCCATTTAATTTTTTTTTATTTAAAAAACAGACTTTATATTCCTGTAAAAATTATATTCTCAGTATTATCATTTACTTTGGGTCATAAGTCTTATTTCCTGTCCAGCTACAATAACTAATTGACAGAATTAAATTTAAAGATAAATGCAAATACAAGCAGATAATTATTGTTGCTGTTGTTGGCAGCCCAATTCTCCATGCAATCTACACTCAAATGCATCATGCTCACAACATGCCTTAAACATTTGAAAAGTCTAAACAAATACCAAATACAATGTTAGGTATGGCCTAATATCTCAAATTCATTAAGCATTATCAAAATATTTATGAATGGAATAAATATATATTTCCCTTATTACATGAAAAAAAAAAAAAAATTCAAGTTATAGTTATCTAAATGGAAACATTAAAATTTTTTATTCAATGTTTAAATTTTAGTTTCAGATTCATTTAAAAAAAAAAAAAAAAATTCAGATTCAATTTACCCCCCCCCCCAAAAAAAAAACTACAATGCAATAATACAAGAGTAAAATAAATGACATTCCTTTTTTAATGGATGCTATATTAATAAGTGTGATTAAGTATTATATTTTTCTTTGTGTTACACTGAGCCTAAGCTGTCAATTAAAAATAGAAATTCTAAAATATGTTGCATTAATTTATTAACTAGGTTATTATGACATATACACTCACTAAGATTTTATAGTGTTTTTTTTTTGTTTTTTTAAATTTCAGTACATTTTAGGAAACAAGAATTGATTGTCTGTTTTAGTTTAAGGTTTTATACATGTAAATTGCTTATCAAAACTGCTAGCAATTTATTTTTTAAATCAAGGGAGATAAATTGTGTTTTCTACGGCAATAAGAGTAACATAATAGGACAGTATGTACATACTTATAAAATATCAAAACATTAGCAAAATTTAACCTTTGGACTTACAAGAAAAAAATATAATGTATTAAAAAGGTTTGTTTTCTTCTGACACTGTATACTCCTTTAGAATGTTTAGAATTTTAGTAACAAAAATGTTAAACAATATTTAGTTGTTACATTGTTTATTTACAAGTTTAATTCTATGTGCATCAACTACAATGCAATATTTATTATTTAGCATTTTATAAAGAAATAGGAAAACAAATCTTTATCCAAAAATGTGCAAACTATAGAACAAGAAAATTTAAACAAACACAATTTTTCCAGACATTATACATTCTCTTTTCAGATTATTTTGTAACTCAGATTACTTGTTTTAATTTTCCTGTTTTTTATTTTTATAATTGTGACTTAGGATCAAGGATGCCTAATACAAATACATGGTAAAAATTACAGAAAACCTTATTCAACCAATAAATAGGGAGGTACACTTTCAAAATATTGAGTGTGGACGTTTTTTTTTTTTTAGTGGTCAGATTTTAGGCAATAAAATCTAAAATTAAAATAATGTTTCAATCTATTTTAGTGAATTTATGTAACAAGCCCAGTTGAAAGAAATGTCTGGAAAATGCATTTTTTTTTTTTTTTTTTTTTTAAGTACAGCTACTTGTGTGTTTACTTAAATTTTCATATTTATTCTTTTATAAAAAGTTAAATATTGCATTGTAGTCTGTTCACATATTCTTACAATCTTGTAAAACAATCTAACAACTAAATAGTGTTTAACATTTTTGTTATTACACTTCTAAATATAGCTTTTTAAAACCATAAACATGGAGAGAGTATAAAGTAATCATGGTGTCAAAAGAAAAAGTTCTTTCGACAACGTTTTTTTTATTTGTAGGTTCAAAGGCTAAACTTTTCCAAAACATTAATGGCCAATTAATGACTGTCATTTTAAAATATAATTTCATAGAATGGGCAATTTTATATACTTAAAATATATACGAAAGAAAATTTACTGAAATGGATGTCGGATTTAAAACTTAGATAAAAATTGAATAAATCTTTTTTTTTTCAGCCTTTCTAAAATTATAAATAGTATTTTTCACTAATTTCTTCAGTGATTTGAATGAAAGCTGCATAACAAAATCTCTAAACAAAGAAAACAAAAATCTTTTGCAACTGCAAACAAAGTTGGTCTAAGAGGAGAAAACTTATGATGAAAACACATTTTGAAAATTTTCAGTGTTAGATCCTTTCTCAGACTAGATGATAATAATAAGCACATTTGATATTCAAGTGCTCCAGAGTCAAGGCAATGTCTATCCCCACTTTCGTTTCACTGAATTAAGTGATTATGATTTTTGCATGCATGTGTTTCTTTGAGCATTTCTTTGTGTATGTGTACTGTTTCAGGGAGGGAAAAAAAACTACCAACAATAATAAATTGGCTGGTGACAAAAGAATAGAGGGCAAGAGTAGGCCCCCAATCAATCAAAATAAAATATTGGTTGATGCTGTCATAACATAATGAATAATATTTATAAAATAAAATGCACGCACACGCGCACAAAATTAAAAAGAGTGCTAACAAACTAAGAAAAAAGACATCAAGTTATTTATCTCTGAACAGACAGTTATGACATTTTAGTGTGTAATATTATAAAAATTTCAGAAACAGGCATCATAAAAAGGTTTGGAGAATTATTCAAATAATATGCAAAAACTAAGCAGAACAGTCTCTCCAAAAGTAATGCCTCTTATTTTTTTTTTGTTATACTGACCCAAAATGTTAAGATGTTGGGAGTATGGCAGTAGAAGATGGCCTTTCCTACCAACTCATTATTATGTTTTTGGCCTTGTTACAGCTGTCAGCTGAACAGTATCACTGAATTTCTTCAGGTTGGGAAAAATTACATCCACTGGCGTTCAACACTTGCTGAATGATTACAGAGACCAATAGATGTGAACACAGGCAGTGGGTAATGCATTTCAGCCATGGCAAGATGTGTGAAAGCCACGTTTATATGAGCCTGACTTATTCATTGCTGGTAAAAATGTCTGGCCATTAGTTATGACTATGTAACAGAAAACATATTCTATCCAAAGTACTTTCAGACTAATGAGCAGATGAATATTCCTCTCCCTTAATTTTCTTTCAATGCATTCACCCACTGAATGGATAGCAACTGTTCTGGTATAACCAAAAAATATTATTTGAATAGATTTTGAAAGAAGATCCCATAAATACAAACCCATTTCTAAGTTTAGATTTGTGTATTCCACTTATTTGTGGCAGCTTTTAACACACACATTATATATATAGCCATTTTTCAATTTTCAGTTTTGTATATGCTTATTCCAACAAACTCATTATGACCAGTATTAATGAATTGGTATAAAACATTACAGTAAAAAAACAAAAACAATTATAAAAATAGATACAGAATTAAAAGTATACATAAACTTGATTACTAACTTTCCTTTTGTCTTTATTCATATTGTCTTTTTACAGATATCTTTATATCTGCATTTTTACATACTCACTATATATGTGAGAGTATGAGAGAGATAAAAATAGTTTTAAGGTAAGTGATATTTATGAGTAAAAGTGCTCAATATCAGGGATAGAAAAATGAATATAAAAGTCAACAGTGGCGACAATGTTTCATGGATGAATACAATTGTCAGCCAGCAGCACACTGCCACGACTGTGTTAACGTGGGTGTGTGATATGTGTTGGTTTTAAGAGATCTGTAGCATATTATTAAATAAAAGTTTCACTTATTTATTTCAGATATTCATGGTTTTCACCTCATTCTGAAGAAATTTATGATATTAGTCTTTAAAGTTATTTAGAATAAGATTAACTTACAACACAAATACAAAAACTACTTTTATGTAGCTGATAAAAATAATAACACAAGAGAAAAACAAAACAAAAAACAGATACAACAGATACTCACAGTGCCAAGATTATCTTCCAAGATGTGTAGTATATAAGAAAGTCATAAATGCTTATAATAATTCTGAGTAAATTCTTATAGGGATCCATAGATTTTGCTACATAAAGCATTTCAAAACTCTCAGACCCCCCCCCCCCCAAAAAAAAAACTGGCTGTTTCTCACCCCTTTGCTTGGGGAATGATTGTTTGTTTTAGTTTTGTACAGTTTCATGGATATCAGAAAACTAAAGTTTCATACAACTTTTAGTGTTGCTTTCAGAATAAATCTGGAAGGAAATGTGTAATTAAGATAAAAGACTTTGAAATTTTGGATTGAAGACTATTCAAAAATTAAGTCTTGGCGGCTTCATACCAAATGACTTCCTCTCTTTCAAAAAGAACTGGAGATTTACTAGGGATAAACAAATTCAGCATTATTTTTGGAAACTGTTACAGTCTGAAGAAAACTTGCTCCGAGGTCCTTGGAGGTATTTTTTTCTTTCTTTCTTTGTGGTATGAGGTCAGCTTGCAAGTTCATAGGCTGACTAATATATATATATATATATATATATATATATATATAGACACACCAGTTAGTAGACTGCAAGTATACCAGAATACAAATTTTCTCTATATTCTAAAAGACATGCAAGAATATCATAATTCAACAGCTGGCCAGCCAGCTGTTGAATTCTGATATTCTTGCATGTCTTTTAGTCTACCAACCGCTGTGTCTACTTACATATCTTGGTCAGCCTATGAACTTTCCAGCTGACCATCATTATATATATATATATATATATATATATATATATATATATATATATATATAAAGGACTGACAAAGTGATCATAACACAAGCCTTAACAATAGAATAAGAGGACAAAAAAAAACAAAAAAAAAAAACGGTTGCATTTGTGAGAGAAACACTGCCATAAAACCATGCAACACTTAAAAACCAAAGAAAGCAATAATAATCATTTTGACTTTTGTAACAACAGCAATGACAACAATAAAGTGGAACCATTTAAAGAATAAAAATGAAAGTTACCTTTTTGTCCTGGTGGTTGTAGAGGGTGTCCGCTCTTTGCACACCACCCCACAGGGAAGATATCACGGGAATCAAATCGACACCAATAATCAAAAGCGCCTCTCCAGCCATCAAAGGTGATGTAGATTTGATCATTACTTACTGCACCCACCGTAGCAGGACATATCAACTGTGGATTCTTTCGATCAACAGCCTCCAGTTTCATGCCCACTTTAAAATCATTTGAATGTGGCGAAGGTGGCTCCTATGAAAAGAGAGAGAGGAGAGAGAGAGAGAAGAGAAAGACTTTATTTCAACGGAAAAGAGGAGAGAAATATAAATATTTAGCACATCGAAGGTTACAATGTTTAATGAGTTAGGCAGTGCAAGCATTAATGACATTAAAAAGGGAAGAATTGATAGTTTTTTATGGCTTATCAACCCTTTCTGTGCTTATTTTGAATTGTAAGAATTATTTTTTGTGGGTGAATATTTGCATTAATAATATTTTGGAGATAACATTGATATTTATAGATACAAGTCTTATGATTTAACCTATAGCTGAGGGAGGAGATGGATTCATACTTTTCCCAAAGGATATTTACAGGTAAGTGAATGTAATAAACCTAACTGGAATTTGAACTGTGCTCTCTAAATTCTCATTCTGAGTAGTTATCCATTATGCCACCTGCACATCCTGAAAAGGGAGGAAAGGAGCAGGAATTTTTAATGGCATTAAGTTTGGCAAGAATCTCTCGGTTGTTTACCGTATCGAGTCATAAAACTGCAATGACAGAAATTCCCGTCATCTGCAGTTAATGAGCAATCATTTATTGTTCATAACAAAGTGTGTCATTAACCTTTCAGGTTTTATTTAGACAGATAACCTTTTTTTGTGGTATTCTTGATATCACATTTCAACGATAGCTGAAATATACCAAGGCTGCAATGAAAGAGTTCAATTGTCAAAACAAGATATGCCTTATACTAAGTGACTGTTTTTTATGCTTTATCAACCTTTTGCAGGTTATTTAAAACCAGAACATATTTGATTGTAAGAACTTTTTGGAGAATAATGATTTACCGATACAAGTCCTACTAATTAACCCATAGATGGGAAGAGAAAGTGGATTCATGACTTTCCCCAAGGGTATTTGTGAATAAGTGAATATAACGACTGGAACTGGAACTCAAATTTCCAATTCCAAGCTGTTATGCATTATACCACCTGCATATTTAAGTTTACAACACCTGGTATTCCCAAGCAGTCACCTGTCTAAATATTGAACAGGCTTGACATTGCTGAACGTTAGTAACTGTATGAGAACCAATGTTTAAATGTGATATGGTTGTAAGCCAAAATAATATATAAAATCATTTTATATGATAAGCTAAGCATCTTACACTTATGAAGCTAATGGATTGCAGCAGCAGTTATAATTTATTAAAAATAAAAAAAATTTACAATTTCATTTAATGTAAGATCATACACAGAACTGACATTGTATGTAACAGATAGCAAAAACAAAATACAAGGACAAACCACAATTAATCATTTTCATCGGTTCTGTGAAATGGATTCATCCAAAAAAACAAAAGAAAGCTTTGATTTGACACCATTTGAACTTTGAAGTGAAAATTTTGTCAAAATATGGGATTTTTTTTTTTACTCTTTGCAAGATGTACAAAATATATTAAGGAATTTATAGCTTACCATTTTAAAACATTTCTCGGGGGCTATTTCAGCTCCATTCAAAGTTTTCTGTAAAAAAATTGGCCAGGAAGATGCATTCATCCTAAAGCCTGTTAAAAAAATAAAAAAATAAAAAAAATGATTAAACTTATTAAACATAAAACCCAAGCTCTTCAAATTAGTACCACTGGCATGAGAGAATTTTTTTGTTACTATTATGAAAATGAATTTTGATAAAATAAATTCCTTTAATTCCCCCCTTACTCTGCTTCTAATGCCTCCTGTCATGACAATGTTTTTGTTTGCTGTTGCTTAGTAGCATATCAACCTCACTGGGTTATTTAATATTGAAATCTAAATATTTTGTACACAATTTTATTTTTGGAGATAATGGTTTAGTGATTCTAGTTTTACTAATTAACCCATAGCTAGGAGGTAGAATATGCGGATTCATACCTTTTCCAAGGGTTTCAGCATGTAAGTGATTATAATGAATAAAACTGGGATTGGAACTCTGCTCTCTGATTAACAATTCAGAGCCATTATCCATTACACCACCTGCACATCCAAGCTTACAGCACCAGGTATTCCCAAACTGTCACCCATCTAGGTATTGATTAGCTTGCTTAATTTCATTGATCATACAGGGACTGGCGTTTCAACATATGGGTGTAAGCATGGGGATGTAGCCATAAGCCCTCTTGTCATGACAAGGGTTCAAGTATAATTTGTAACAAAAACGTCAGCAACTGCATTTGAAAACCATTTCATCAGATCAGCAATATATATATAAGAAACTCCCATTTTTTGTTAAAAATATACTTACCTAGAGGAGGATGAAGCAACTCTCCAATTCTTTCACAGTAACCAACTGGATGCAAGTCTGAGGAATCAACCAGCCGCCAGAAATCATTCTTGTTGTCACTGCCATCAAGCCGCAAACGTAATCGTGGTCCCTGCATGCCAACTACGGTGGCAATACTGATAGAAGTCAAATTGCGAGGATCACAGGCTTCAATTTTCATCCCATTTTTAAATTCATTCGTTGGTGGCAAACTGGACTGGATCAGAAAACGACAAAAACAAAAGAGAACGAGTTCAATTCCTTCAGTGTGCATTTCCATCCAACTTCAGTAACAATGATACTGGATTGTAATTAGAAACAATATAATCAATTCTAACAGATTATAAATTTGCAGCACAAAGTCTGATTATTTCATCAGAGATCTGCAAGCATTCAGCCACATTGCCACAGGTTTTGCTCTTGTATTCTATGACTGCCTTCAGGGCCGGCCACTGTGGGGTTAAACACAAAGAGAGATCTGCAGACCTGAACTTCTGGAACCAATGCCTGGAGGTGTGTTCACTCACAGCGCTATCCCCAATGGCTTGACATATTTTGGCAACTTGGTGCAGCTGCAGACAAGCCTGCCTTAAAGTCATAAAACAGACAACCCCAAACAAGCTGCTTCGACATTGCCATTTTTCCTCACTGCTGGTCAAGCTATGACTTGTGTGTGCACAATGCACCTGCATTGGTCAAGAGCAATGCCCAAACCTAATTGCTTTCCCGGCACACAACACACTCATTTGTGTATCAGTGATCATATATTCCCACATCTATACAGAAAAGTGAGTTCGATCCTCACTAGGTGCTCCGTATTTTCGGCCTTGTGCCACATCTAAGCTACACTTAGAAAATTGCTATTTCCACATCTAAAAAGAAAACACCAAGAACTTTTTTTGGTTACCTTATAAAAAGCTTTGGCGATATCAGCTGAGTGAGCCTGCAGTCTGTTCATTGATGCTATATATTTTATATATTAGTTTGTGCATACATTGTTAATCAAGGACTTTTTTCACATTTAAAGAGTATATATTGTGAAGGAATATAAAATGCCAAGTTTTTGTCTTCAGCTTTACAATACTTTTTCTTGATAGGTGTATATCTGATTGAATTTGATAGATTCATATTCTTCTGCAAGCAATCCACCAACTTATGTTTAGAGAATTTTTTTTTTTTTTTTAAACTCATTAAAATTTCCGCTCTCTTAAATCTATTTTTTTTTTTGCAATGGTGACATTTTTTTTTTATCTCAAAATTTGATTTTAAGCTACCCTTTTTAAAAACCCCAATAAAAAGGGAACTCCCTTATCCTGCTAGAACACTGATTGCAAATCAAAGTAAGAAATCCCATCTTTCTAGCACTGGCAATGTACAATACATATAAGTGGTTTTTATTAAAAAAAGGTATTAAGTATTTCATTTTTGTGAAATTTACTTTTACTCACCTGTTTAAAGCATGAAGGAGGTGCTGCCTGTGATCCTGTTTCTTTCATGTAATCTTCCCAATTAAATGTCCCTGGAAAGGGGGAAATGCTCAGTCAGAACAAGATATTTTTGTGCCACACAATTAGGTGTATTAACAAAAGGTTCCCATCCAGGACACCACAATAATAATAATAAAAACAAACCTGCCTAAGATAGACTCAAAGAAAATTTACTAAGCAGCTAACTTCTCATCCCAAAAATTCAGACAAATTAGTAGTCGATAGCTTCAAAGAAAACAGTAGTGAACACTCGTGTGTGTGTGTGTGTGTGTGTGTGTGTGTGTGAGAGAGAGTGAGAGTGTGTGTGTATATATATATATATATATATATATATATAAAATTACTTCTTTAAATATTATAACAAATATGTTATCACTACAAAAATAGACATTTTGTTTCAACACCTCTGGTGTCTTATCAAGTGATGATGTTGAATGTAGAATAAATGGTTTTAAAAGTTTCAAATTAATTAACAATCCTTCGCTAGGGGTAAACGCTGTTACATAAGCTAGAATGACCAATCAAAATACAAGCATATGAGAATTCAAAAAATTTTACAACAAAGCAAGGTTATCATAGATATTAAAAGCTTTAAAGTTGGGGTTCTAGTAAAATAGAATATGTCCTAACTAATAAGTATTAAATTATATGATAAAATTTGAAATTAAAATTAAAAGTAAAAAATTACCCATTTAGAAATCTAAATCTAATCTCTATTAAGTTTAACTGAGGAGAAAATAAAAATACATGTTATTTAATTTATTTTTTCATTGAAATTACGTTAAAAAGGATTTTGATAGGTCTAGACAAAAATGTATACATTTTAACATTTTAATTCAACGAATGGAACTATGCTGATCACCTCTCACGTAAACCAATCCAAACACACTCAGGTTATAATACATAAGCGCCCAGACATATTTAGATATATATACACACACACACACACACATTATATATATATATATATATATATATATATATATATATATATATATATAAATAAAGTTTAAATTGTCAGAGTTGAATCAGACCAAGAAACAGTGGTATTAAAGTGCTCAATACATGTGAGAAAAAAAAAATAAGTAAAAAATAACATGTAGAGACTTTTAACTTTAAAAATCAGGAGGTCAATTAAAATACACGACCATACTTTCGACCTGACAATCTCTTTGGACAATATTTTTTAAATCTTTAAAATTTTAAAAGTACTGGTCAAAGCTATGGTCGCCTATTTTAATTGACCTCCTGATTTTTAAAATATATACAAGAATTTAAAAAAACCCCAAAAAAACCAGCATGTCAAGATAGTTTAAACCGAGACCAAGTAGAATGTAGTGAGAATCAAAATGGTCACATTCTTTGCAGTGAAATCATTTTTATCAAAAGAGAAGTGAGACCAATCCAAGATTACTGGGAAGATTACTTTGCAAAGTCATGCTTAATCCTCAAAAAAAGTTTGGAAACTTACTTTTACTTACATAGAAAATGTTCTGAAGTAAATCTTTCTTCTAATCCAGGAAGAAAAGAGTGGAGGGGAGGGAGAATGCCATACAGGAGAGAAGACATAGTTTGTGATGAAATTTTATGAATCAAGAATAAGAATCGGTGAATAAGATCAAGTCTGGATTTGCTCGTGACCTATATTCTGAAATGTTTAGAGCAAAAGTAGTTATAACAAACTGTTAAAATAAGCATTTTTCACAGGAGATTTTTATCTTTTAAACAATGGTACAATGTTTACTTGGTATACAACTGAGATAGAAGGAAAACATTAAAATGGATTTTGCTAAGCTGCTCAACAGCATTTTCTTTTTGTTTAAATTTTAATTTCCAATAATTGATAATAGGTTATACCATAACAATCATTTTAATGATACAAGCCAATGTTTTCATAAAATTAGTATTAACCAAAGTTGGCGAAATTTTTCAGAATATGCTTACATAAAGTGGAGTCATAATCAGTTGTTATGACAAATGTATAAGGCTAATTTAATCGTTCTTTAAATATATCATAACAGGCAGTGAAAAATGGGCTATTTGCAACAGTGTTCAACATAAAAGGCAACAGACTGACAAGGATAAATCTCCACAAATGACTCCAAAAGTCAAGTACTATGAAAGAAAGGTTGTGCATGTGACACGATCGGAGGACGATAATTAATTTACAATTCTTAAAATACAAAATGCACAGCTGCAAAGTGTCCATAAAAGTATGGCCGAAAAAAATTTTTTAAAAATTTCAGCTATATAAAAGATTGCCATGGATCATAAGGAAGTTATAATCTCAAAAGCAAAACAAGATACCGTTGTTGAGATTGGAATGCAACATTGGAAATTGTGAAAACAGATCATAAAAAAAAAAAATAAATAAATAAAAAAAGCTTTAAGAATGTCACAAATTTGAGAAAAATAAAATGTAATAAGCAAGAAAATATCTGAAGAAAATGTTATTGCAAATTCAGGAGAGAGAAAAATTAATATTAAGAATTAAAAGGGTAGGAAATCAACAAGCCTGCTACTGTTAAAATATCACAAAGAGAAATGTATAAATGACGTCAAGAAATAGACAAAAACATTTATTGCTAGTGTGCATGTACATTTTAATTCAAAGACAGACCTAAAAATATATCTACAAGATTTAAAAACAAAAAGAAAATTCAATAATATCTGAACAGTCCAATAAAATCTTATAATTTTTTAATTGTTGTGATTTTTTTTTCCCGTGAAATTAAATTTGCCATTTTCCTGCTCATTCCACTTATGCTTAAAAAAAAAAAAAAAAAAAAAAAATCATCTGTAGCAATTATGTTTTTCATAAATAAGTTTAACCGAAATTCAGTTTATTGTTATAATAAACTGAACATTTATTTTGTGGTCATCACTATGCTGTCAGATTGTTGGTATCATTGGATAGACGTTGAGAGAAACAGTAACAATTATAAGAGTGAGATTTTTTCATTGTGGGGAAGAGAAAGAAAAGCTGATTATTTCCATTCATTCCATAGTCATTACATGCATGTAAACAAAGAGACAGTTTGACAAACATTAAGTTGTCAAATTTGTCATTTTTATTGTTCAGCCTACACTTTTTTTTTTTTCTTTTTTTTAACTATACTACTAGGCTATATCCCAACATATACCATTTTGGAATCAGGCCAACTCCATTAGCAAATTAAAAACATTCCAGGCTCTGGATTTGGACCCACAATCTTGAAATTTGGGATTCAAGTTTTTTGGCATTTTTTAACATGATTTTTTTCAAATTTTATAACTTGGAAATAAATTTGGGAATAA